>CM062816.1:93414805-94614805 GCA_031772625.1 Pinus tabuliformis | reverse complement strand
ACAATATGCACTCCCTATTAGCCCTATTATCGACATTTTTTCTATTTTTGTGCCTACTACTCTGTTAATTTCATAACTACCCCTCAGAGCTATCCCTACTTTGTCCTTTTGCGAAACTTGATACGTTGAGCTTAAATTCCGTGGAATACCAAACCTTGAAGGTCAGTTTCTCCATGCATAGTTTGTATGCGATAAATTTAATATCATGTGAATGCGTTGAAGTATTTTTAGGATACACAGAGACACCACATAATTACCGAGTGCACTTTTCCTCACTCAGGGTGACAATAGTGAGGAGAGATGTCAATTTTGATGAGGAGAAGGCTATGAGATGCTCTCCATAGCGAGAGTTGAGTATCCCACAGGAGGAGGAGATTCTAGCTCCAAAGGAGGAGCCTCATGCAAAGCTTTAGGATGTTGTGGATAAGCCACATGTAGAGGAGCAGACAGGAGGTAGAGTGGAGGTACCCACTCAACCAAAATATTATATATAGGGGAGCAAGAGATCCAGAGAAGATGACATAATGGTAAATGATGCACAGGAGCATGTGGCAGCTCCTACATCTCAGCACAAGCAGAGGAGATCACCAGAAAGGTACTCTAGGTATATGGATCTCATGACATAACACATTGAGTTAGAGCCTACTTCATTTGAGGAAGAAATTTCTCAACCAGTGAGGGTTGATGCCATGGTGGGGGAGTATGATTCCATCATGAAGAACAATGTATGGGAGGTGGTGCCAAGACTAGAGAACAATTTAGTGGTTGATTATAGATGGATCTACAAAGTGAAGCATGCAACTGATGGGAGCATCGAGAAATACAAGGCCAAATTTGTGGCCAAAGGCTTCTCTCAGGTAGAGGGAGTGGACTATGAGGGAACATTTACACCAGTGGAAAGATATTCCTCAATCAGAACCATTCTAGAATTGGCTGCACAGATGGGGTGGAAGATTCACTAGATGGATGTGAAGACCGCATTTCTCAATGGAGTTGTTGAGGAAGAAATTTACGTAGAGAAGATAGAGGGACTTGAGACATATGAAAGGGAGCCACATGTGTGTAGACTCAGGAGAGCCCTGTATGGTCTCAAACAGGTGCCCCGAGCATAGTACACTCGGATCAATACATACCTCAGTGGATTGGTTTCACCAAAAGTGAAGCAAATACCAATCTCTATCACATTGTGGTAGATGAAAAGTTTCTGATCTTGGTTTTGTATGTTGATGACTTGATACTTACAAGGGATGAGCAGTTGATCCACTATTGCAAGGAGGACCTTGCAAGATACTTCAAGATGAAAGACATGGGCTTGATGCATTACTTCCTTGGGTTGGAAGTATGGTAGGGTGATGGTGAGTTGTTTATGAGTTAGGGGGATTATTCCTCTGAAATACTTTAGAGATTTCACATGGAGGATTGCAAGCCCATAGACACACCTCTAGCTACAAACTGGAGGAAGGAAAGTGCTTCTTCAAGAGAGCCAGTAGATGCTACAATCTACAGACAACTTGCCAGATCTTTTATGTATCTGGTGAACAAAAGGCCCAACATATGCTATGTAGTTAATAAGTTAAGTCAAGCCATGGTGAAGCCTACCAAGTTTTATTGGAAGGCAACAAAGCATGTGTTGAGGTACCTCATAGGCACAATCGAGTATGGGTTATGGTACATGAGGTTAGAGGGAGTGGAGATCCAAGGCTTCACTAACACTGATTGGGCAGGGAGTCCATTAGAAAAGAAAAGTACTTTAGGTGCTATCTTCAGTGTTGGGTTTGCAACTATTTCCTAGTATAGCAGGAAACAAAGGTCTGTGGCACTTAGCTCAGCAGAGGCTGAATACATGGTTGCAGGTCAAGCAACATGTGAGGCCATATGGATGAGGAAAATATTTGTGGGTATTTTTAGTCAAGAGATGGATCTAACATTGATTTATTGTGATAATCATAGTTGTATCAAGCTCTCTGAGAGTCCAATATTTCATGATAGGTCCAAGCGCATTGATATAATGTACCATCACTTGTGGGCTTGTGTGCAAAGGAGAATTATGATGTTCTAGTAAATTCCAACTAAGGAGAATGATGCAAATATATTTACAAAGGCATTATCAAGTGGCAAATTTGAATTCCACAGGTGCAGGATAGGGGTGGTGCAAAATCCCTGTCTTGCTAAGAGAGAGCGTTAGAAATTGTATCAAGAAAGGCTAAATTTGACTTGTGCCTTACTCAAATTTAGTAATTCGATTTTTCACATCAGCAGGATGACTTGGATTGTAGTTAACTTGTGTGACATGGCATTGTCTACAAGTTATCTTAGTAAATTCGAGTTATAGGCTAGAAGTAGAGTTGTGCATGTAGTGATTGCTAAAATTTAGCAATCTAGTTCAGTTATTTTTAGTTTGACTCAGTTAACTAAGCTTAAGTACCTAGTTGAGTCAGTTGAAGGTTATTTGAGTAGTAGAACTGTTGTTAACTCAGTGATCTCTCAGTTAAACTAGTCAATCAACTAAAAATAACCCATACATGCATGGAATTCGAATTTCCTAGCTAGAGTGGAGGAAAAGGCACATTGTAATTATCAATTGTATATTAGTTAAGTGTACAAGCTTGACAGTTAAGCTGGCGAATCATTCCTTGGGAATTGCAAAAGCAAATAGGAGAACATTCTTATCTTTTAAGAGCAATATGGGGCCTTGAATTGGCTAAGTGTTGGCCAAAGCAAGACATTCAGTAGGAGAACAAGTTTACAGTGAAAGGCGTGCTTCAGATTCGAAGCAAGACATTGTAATAGTTTTTCATTCTCATATGATTAATAAAAATAAGTGGAGGGGTTTTTCCTAGTTGGTTTCTCCTGTAAATCATTGTGTCTTTATAGTTTTAATGGTTGCATGTCATTTCATATGTTTCTAAATTGTGATTTCCATTCCACATAATAGTAGAGAAATTTATAATCTCTTGATTTTAGTTCGATTTCATGAGTAGTAGCAAATTTATGTTAATTTCTACAAGCCTCATTCTCCCAATTGAATTTGATTAAGACTCTTTGAACAGACCGAGAAGTCGGATTGGACCTCTCATAATATTTGTAAATAAATAAATATTGTATGGTTATGTTTGTTTTTCTTTCTATCTTTAATTTGTTGTTTGATTGCTTTTGTTTGATTTTCCACCTTTCTTATTTTCTTTTACTTTAAGATACAATTGTTATTACCTCGAATTACCATTGTTGTTCCCTCAAGTAACAACTGTTGTTCCCTCAAGTCACAACTACTGTTCCCTCAAGTCTCAACTACTGCAACCTCTAAATTCTCTTTTATACATTTGTGCCTCTTGGGACTTCTTATTTTCTATGATCCTTTAATTTCCTGCTATCCTTTAATTGGTTGTTTTATTGTTTTTGTGTTGTATTTTCAAACTTTTTGATTTTCTTTTACTTTAAGATATGATTTATTTTACCTCAAATTACCTTTGCTATTCGCTTAAGTAATAATTGTTATTCCCTCAAGTCATAATTGTTGTTCCCTAAGGTCTAAACTACCACAACATCTAAATTTTCTTTTATACATTTGTGCCTATTGGGACTTGTTATTTTCTATAATCCTTTAATTTCCCTTTGTTTTTTAATTTGTTGTTTGGTTGTTTTTGTGTTTTATTTTCCACCTTTTTAATTTTCTTTTACTTTAATATACAATTGCTGTTACCTCAAATTACCATTGATGTTCCCTCAAGTAACAACTGTTGTTCCCTCCCCATCCTCTAGTTTTCGTTTGGTCTTCGAACCCAGAGTTTGCATTTTCTTCGCCTTGCAAGCCTCAAGCTCTTCTCGGTGTCTATCTAAGTAGCCTACTATGCATTCTTCTCCCCGATCAATTATGCTATAAGTTAATCGCTTCCTTTTCTGAAGTTTGTGGTTTCTCGGTGAAGGTCTTTTGTGGCTTCAATGCGCATATGGATCCTCTTGAATGTTCCTCAAAGAACGATTCTTTTGTCCTTTTAAAAACTAAGGGATGCTGTTAAGTAGATTCACAGCCAGACAAGAGTGGAAAACACTTTTCTAAGGAAGCGTTTCATAGATCAACGAAAGGAAATAGAGGGCCTGAACAATCGGTGCGCTCATTTGGAAAACACAGTTACTTTCCTAAGAGAAATTGTCACCAACAAAACTGGAGAAACTTCAAATACGATAGACCACAACAACATAAATAAAGAGAAAGAGGATACTACAGTGAATCAACAATAGATGGATTCTGCTTCAAGTATGCTTCAGAACAATTTTGCATCAGATTAGTTTGCCTCAGAAAAAATATTATCATACCAATATCTAAGTTACATATTTGATAATGAAATGTAAATGTAAGCTATTATTACAACAATTTTTAAATTTTACAAGTTAGATGTAGTCAGGAAGCTCAGAATCTATGATAATAGGATAGTAGTTGGAAATGTAGGAGCTAGTTTCTTTCTCGTTTCCTCTCCTTGGGTCACGCCAATTTTTTGGTAATGGGAGCCTTGCTACCTCTTTTTTGGAATCACTACAAATATCCATTTTTGCAAAAAAAAACAACAACTGTTCGCTCAATTAGCAAATGCTTTTCCCTCAAAGTCACAATTGTTCTTCCCTCAAGTCACAATTGTTTTTCCCTCAAGTAACAACTATTGTTCCCTCAAGTCAAAATTGGTAAAAATGTGGAGCAGATTAATAATGGAGTAATGAATTTCTCAATTTTAATGAAGGTCATGAATAAAGAGGGTGTGATTGTGAACAAAGAGGGTTCCTCAACCCTTTTCACACATTAAGTTTCCCACTGGTCCTTGACATGGGGGGTGACCTTAAGCAGTGCAAAAGTAATCTTCTCCCTATCAGAGAAACTATGGACTGAAAAATAACCCTCCAGTAGATTCAACCATTTATCTACAACATATGCACATATTTTTCCTTTGAATATAGGGATATCGAAGTTCACTTGTACCTTGAAGGGGGCATCGCCTCCGAAGTGACTGCTGGATGAAGATGCGTTGCCGATGAGCATCCGCCGACGGATCTAGAAAAAATTGTCCATCATCTCGTTCCTTTGCCGCTCGAGGGCTTCTAAGAGTAGCAGTTTGATAGGGTCTCCTGCTTCCTTGTCTTTATTTTCTTCCGCCATGGGATGTCATCGGTGTCAATAGGGATAGTCTTGTAAGGGTTCAAACAGTTCAAGTCCCAACTCCATATACCCCGACCTCATTGGGGACATGCACAAAAAATAGAGAAAGAGTAGACTGCTTTGATACCACTAATATGGATTTATGAAGAAATGAACTGATATATATATATATATATATAGATATGAACAAAAGCAAATAAATACAACTAAATAGAACTTCAATTCATTGATAACAAAGTATTGAAATTTGTTTACATGCAGAATGGAAATAAACTAGCGCAGTCAATGGTAGCTTACCTCTGAGAAGAGATGTGGTAGCGACATGCCTTCTGAACTATGTTATAATGAGGCTCAGAGGCATTTTTATTATTGATAAATAATGAAAAACCCTAAACATCCAAAAAGCTTACCCTAGGAGATGAAGAGCCAAAAGTCCGTGGGCCCCTTTTGGGTTAGTTGGTACATCAACTTCTTGGGGTCGTAATTTTAACATATGATCTTCATTTCATGTGTAACATACCTCGTTAGAAACATATATCCAAATGAAAACAAATTTTGACTGTAGACCCGTGCTTATGACTCTAGGTCTTCCCATTAAAAAAAAAAACGTCGTTTAGGGCCTCAAAACAACTCTAGAAGTTTAGGACCCAAAAAACTACCAAAAATAGTAAACTGTACCACAATCAAGGAAACTAAAAGAAACAATGGTGGGGGTCCAAGTGTAATAGGTGAGTGGCCACCAATATCCACCTGGATCAAGCATTTTGTAATAGTTTGAAGATGCCATCCCACATCTTATTGGTTGTATCCAAGTTTGTGATATGGGGAATGATGTGATATTTAACACCATCCTGTATAATACGCTTAGCCTGGGCATCCTATTCCTTGTAAGTTGTTATCTACGCTAGCTTTGTCGATACATAGACAACTATTATATCATACTCCCTCAGTCTATGCTCCTCCAACATAAACCAAATTATGGATTTCCAGACACCAATGTTTGATGCACCATCAAGTCTGTCCTGATCCCTCAATCCAGTTGAAGTCAAATCTTAAACCCTTAGAAAAAATATAAGAAAATATCTAAGTAAATATGAAACAAATCAAATTGGGTTTTATAAACCCTCGGTCTTACTCTCCTATACCCTGCAATGAGCTTCTCAAACAATTTGCTGCATTTTAGATCAGCTCTGATACCATGTGAAAATTCTATTGTAGTTAATCTGATAGTTATTCTCCTATCTTTAAATGATTATTTGTCAGAGCAGATTAATTTATTGCAATACTAAATAAAAACTCAATCACAAATTTCACCAAATAATAAATCATATGAACTGAGAAAACATCTCACATAAAATAGACACAGAGATTTTTGCACAAATTGTCCCTAAAAAAACACTAAGGTAGGAAAACTAGTTTTGCAGATGAGGTTTTTGTTATTATTGAGTATTTATTTATTTATAAATTACATAAATTACCTATTGTAAAATGAAAAATCTCCAAAAAATTATTTCTGTCATGTATGCAAGCTAATTCGATCTCTTGGAAGCTATTCGACCCCTCAGAATCAGTTTGGCCATCATGTACGACCCTAAATAGACCCACACGAGTGGCCCCAAAAAATAACTTATCCTCCACTAGAAACTTGTACTACTTGGCAAAATAATTCGGCCTCCACTGGAAAATCAATATTCAGTGGCAAACTCGACTTTTCCTCCTGCGAATCGAATTCACTGAAAAATTCGACCTCTATCTAGTAAATCAACCTCTCTTTCTGAATTCACACCACCTGGAAAAAATCAACCTCTGTAGAATAATTTGAGCTCCCTCTGTCACTAAGAAATTGGAAATCACTATGAAGAAATTCTCTTCGGCAAATAGATCTCAACTTTGTTTAACTCTTTTATGGTGTCAACCCATGTTATCATTGCACCCTTTCTCACTTGAATTGTGTCTCTAAGATGCCCATATATTTCCTTTTATAATATTTCATTGAGAAATCAATGGCCATGATATAATCCAAATGGCTAAGATCATCTTGGCTCCATCAAGTTACTATTCATGAAGTCACTAGAGAGAAATTGACTTGTCTAAATTAATCCGATTAATTAACCATTTTCCCTAAGTTAGAGTTAAGAAATAACTAAAACTTGGTTAATAAATATAATTAAGACATTCTCACTTAAAAAAAACCGGGATTGGAGACAATTATTCCACTTGTGTTCTTAGCCTCATTGATACTTCCTGAGACTAGAACACCTATCTGAGCTACATGAAATAACAAGTTCGAGCCTTTTCATGAGAAGTAGCAACATGAAAAATTTAGATTTAGGAGGCAGTTTCATTTTTATATCTTTCCCCCCACTAGGATTTGAGCATCCAATTTCTAAAGCTAGAGCAATGTAGCCAAACTTTGGGGAGTAATATCCATTTGAACTTGGTGTCCATATAAGATTGTGTTGACGGTGTTAGACCCACAAACATTCAGAGGATGTCCCCAATATGAAGTTCCAATTAGACCTCACACCATTTGGTGTAGGAATCCCATCTGGAATACAGCCCGGTTACCGATGCAGTGGGTTTTAATGATGCGCCTTGGCTGCAATAACACATAGAGTGATGTATAATGACTTTGGTGAGATCATCTGTGTGACCCCGCAGAGAGTCAATTGTGATACATGAAGGATCTACCACATGAAAGGGAAAATGAGTGAGCGCTTTAGAATCCTGTAATAGTACACACCTTGAAAGGAACACATGAGCATAAATGACATCACAAGCTAATATTTGAAATAGTTCACAAGTTAACCATGATCAATTAAAAACAACACAAATTCAATAAGTTTCGTACCAATGCAAACAAAATAGTTCATAATCATAGGTGTAAGTTAAATAACATACATTGCAAACATAACAATTATAGTCCTACTATATTCACAACATATGAATGAAAACGTGCGGACTTTGAGATTTTTATTAAGTGAAAGTTCCAATCATACATATACCATTGACGAACCACTAGCCCCAATAGTGGAACGTGAGGAACATCACCTTCTTCTACAAAGAATTATGCTCCCTCTATGCTATGGAGAAGCCAAGGCTATCACAAAACTCCCAGGCTCTTGATTCTAAGCCTAAGCCTAGCCAAAAGCCCTTTACATGAGTTATGAGGATATATTTATAACAAGAGGGGGTGACTCTTCAACTCCCATTTGTGACTTTTGGACTTCCCCATGACTACAACTTCTTTACAAAATGACTCATTACATTACATCATGTCTCTTCACATTCTAATATTGACACTTGGAATTCCACTTACAAATTAATTACAAATAATATACACTCGTACCCATTGGGTAGAGCCAACTAGACAACATAATAAGACAAAACACTATCATGCTTAAGTTTGGGGAAAATCAAGCTCAAAAATTTGCACTTGATGTCTTTCGGTCATGTATCGGTGCAAAGCTTGGTACTGTGGGATGACATCCCCAAACTATGCGATGGTGTCTGGTTGGAAGCAAACTCTAGCATCCATGGTATCTGGGTACAATGATTTGGAACCAGTTTGAACTTCCTTCTGGAGCATGAGAAACATTATCTTGATTTGGACAGGGCCACCAATGTAGTTCTACATATTATATTTATTCACCTCCAAATATTCCTTGGTGGTAATTTGTCTAAGCTGCTCAAAGTATTTTTCTATCTCTTGCTTGACGTGGTTCCTAGGTTTGGTTTTAGTGAGTGATCGAACTAATGGGATCCGATGGGACTTCACCAAGGAATCCAGAGCATTGTATAACCATTCATACGAGGCTTGAATGTTTACAATGAACGAGGTGAGATGTTTGCTATTTTGGATCAACATCCTTGCTCTTTCTTTCTCTAGCTCCGCCTGTTGCTTCATTTTCTTTCCCAAGTGAAGCAGTGCCCATTTGTATCACATTAACCATTCATGCATGACTGCGATGATAGCTTGTGCATTATATACAATAACAATATCCTCATAGATATTCCGTATGGTCTCTCCAAGTGTCAATACTTCACCAAGTATCGATGCCTTCATTTCCTCTAGATGGACCTATGTGGAGGTTGCGTTTTGAGATGCTGAGTGGAGATGTTCAACCTCTTCTTGGTAGCCTACAAGTTATTTTCCAATTTCTTATTCTCGTACATAAAATACTTAATGTTCGACTTTGTTGCACCTGTGAAGGCCAATTTGGCTATGAAAATGGCATTGGGATTCTTCTTGGTGTCCACCATAATTACCCTTTCTCTAATAAATGCAGGAGATGTGAGGTCATCCAGAAAATTCTTCTTACATGCTTGTACAATATTCTTTTGAAGTTCATCGTACGACATATTGTACGTGTCCATGCCTAGATCGTCATCAAGAGGAACAACTTCATCTTCCTTGCCTGGAGATGACTCTGCTGCTGGGGGTGGTGGAGACTGAATAATGACCTACTGTGTGCTAGGCATTAGGTCGATATCTTTATTCTGCGGCTCTGGTTCCTCCTCCATGTCTACAATCTCAATCAATTCTTCAATCTATTGAGCAATCTCCTTGTTCTGCATATGTCCGCTCTCCTCTTCTATTTTTCGGTTCTGTTCTTGATCTTCAACTTGTTTCTGTACCGTTTCTTTTGCTATTTCACTTCACCTCTCTTCTTCTTCATGCTTATGGTTCTCTTCTTGTTCTTGCTTCTATGTTTCTTCCTCTAATCTCCTCTGCTCTTTCCTCTTCCTCCTCTCTTCTTTCTCTATCCTTTGTTTCCTCTTTGCCTTTGCTGCTAAAGCCACTTTCATAATAGCTGGATCCACTTTTAGCTTGCGGCTTCATTCTCACGCCGGACTATAAGCAACCTTTCTCTTTCCCTTATCCTATACAAATTTTCTCCCTTCTTCTGGCACTGCTTCTGGAGTAGCTTCCTTCTGCAGAGTCACTAGTGAAGTTACTACAAAACTGACCGACTTGCGGGACTTGGAGGCATTATAATTTTTTTCCGTGGATCCTCCTCTGGCTAGTGAAATGTCCCATTGAGCCATTAGAGTTGAATTCTCACACAATGGTCTTTGCAAATTCCACGTGGATCGTATGGATTAAAGTCCTATGTACCGAATGCAAACTTATCTATCACCTTTCCTTCAGTATCCACAACCTTCAAGTTCTTGACCTCATACAATCCAATTTGCATAGGAAGAGTTAGCCATTATGCTTTCTTCTTCCTGTGCAAAGCTGCTGACAAACTTGTGGAGATATGATATGAAACTTCTTGCATTAAAATATTTTTGGTGGCATACCTTGGAAAAATATGCAACGACTCTAACTGCTGAACACTCTAAGGAAAGTGCCATTCGATGAGGCAAACCAATCTGTGATCTCTGATACTGCTTGCATTTACCCACGTGACATGCAAGGTGGTTCTTCCTCAAAGATCATCTTGTATAGTGGAATGATGAAATGGTCATTTATCTTCTCCATAACTCCTCTGTGATTACAATCCAAGAGCAATATACAGTCACGATGTGCACGATAGGGTATCGAGGTGTCCAAGTCCAGTTCATGCCAGGGAATGAATTGTGTGAATAGATTGCATCCACTAAATATGTAGACATGTAGAATCTTGCTTGCCCGCCTTGGGATGATTTAGGGCATTATCTACATGGATACTTAGCTATCGATCCAACAAGTTTGACCAGTTGAACGACTTCCTATTGTTCAAAACCTAGTTCAATAATATTTCCACCCTTCGGGAAAGGTCTCAATGCTTTGCTGACCGTAGATTCTGCAATATAGGATGATCAATAACTGATAGGCCCTCCTGAGATATGTTGTCTTGTATGTGTTGGCGGGTGTTTGTCGAAACTTTGATGGCTATTTCACCCAACTTTTAACAATGTCTTTCGTGCCAACATAGCTGTTGGTGGCATAGAAGTATGAATCCATGAGTGTTTACGGATCGAGAAAATGGTACATAAGACGACAATTTGTTGCCAGAAAAGAAGAAATCTTATGTCCACTGGAATTTCTCAAAGTCATAGCCTTCACATCAATATGTAAAACAATCGAGCTGATAACATCTGCACATGGGAGGGCTGGATATCTGCATGCAACCTTGTGTAGCCCTAATTTATGGATTTTAATGTATACCTGCTAATCCTTCATTAGGGGAATTTTGAGGTCTAAAATGGGCCTCCTAAGAAAATGTACAACCAAAATACATTTGATAAGAACCAATAGGATTCAAGATGATGATGTCAACCATGGGGGATGATTCACCATTTTTGGAGTAAAAAAGTAAAAAAGATAAAAAATAAAAATAATAAAACTAAATTTTCAACTCGTATTTTAAACTTATCTCCCTAAGGTTTTACTAAAATTTCAAATGGGTGTACTCATTCGATGTAAAATTTAATTCCTCATCCAAGTAGTGCCCATGTTGCATACTTTTGATGGACCTTGCTACACGAAAAATGAGAAATACGTGAAAAAACATGATTGAAATCACATTTTTCATGTATTTTTCATTTTTCGTGTAGCAGGGTGCATCGAAAGTATGAAACATGGGCACTCCTTGGACGATGAATCAAATTATGCATCCAATGAGTGTTTCCACTCAAAATTTGAGTAAACCCATAAGGAGATAAGTTGAAAATACGAGTTGAAAAAATAGTTTTTTATTTTTTATTTTTATTTTTTCCCTCTAAAATTTGATGTTGCAATCTTATCTTATTTTATTATTTCCACTATTAGTTTATAATTTCCTTAGGAGGCCCATTTTAGACCTCAACATTCCCTTAATGTAGATCTACTTTGAAGATCTTTGCAGAAAAAGATTCATTCATTTTCTGCCATCTAAGATATGATTCCTTTTCCACAAACAATTGAGTGCCTGAATATACTGGCAAGTTTAATGGCATACTCTAAACTGCTTCCCTGTTACTTCTTTTTGTGGTATCTTTTGAAGCATATCTCTTTTGTGACATGATAACAATGACTGCTGGAGAGAATTTCTCAACAACTGTGATACCTACAGGAGGAAAAGGCACTCATGGAAATATTACATTAGCTTTTGCAAATCAACTTTCAAAGCAAGATCATGTAGCAAACACATGGACTGATGAGAGATATTGCAAAATTTTAATGTTCAAGGGAAGGAGAATGGCTGAGGGAACCACACATTGTGTAGTATCAACATCTAGTGATGTAGCCTGAGGATTGAGACTACGTAATGCGTAGTTCAACCCGGGTAGTGATAGGGAGAGACTGCGCATTGCACAATCTTAATGGCCAAGGTGGCAGGACTGAGCCCTGGGACTGCACAATTCATAGTTGTGACAACCTGTACTACACATTGCGCAATCTCAGAGGCCAAGCTCTCAACTTGAGCCTTGGACTTACGCAATGCCCAGATGGGCAAGGTAGTGCATGGCCAAGTGAAGTGTAGATCTCTTCGATGAGGGTGTAGGAAACAAGTAGTTCTAAGTGATAATTCAAGTTAAAGTGAAGATCTGACTAAGTATGGATAGATAAATGTGAATCAAGTGCAGAAACTCAATAAATAGAAGGAAAAACAAATATGAAAGGAGATTTGCCGAAACGATGATCACCGGTGTGCAACAACAAGAAAACTAATGCGACACTTATGAAAGGAAAACACCAAACTAACTAAACACTTCTAAAAGATAATATAAGTTAAAACACCAACAACCATAAATAAGAAAACCAACACTCATAGAAGCAAAACAACAAAAAGCAATAGAAAAAGCAGCAAAAGATGACAAAACAAAACTCACCCAGAAAAGTAGCGCGAACTCCACCGAAGGCTCCTTGATCTCCTTGGGAATGCTATAGCTTAAAGATTAAATGCACAAATGAGCTCTAGAGGGATAAATTAATTAGATTTGGGGGGATTAGGGTTTATGAAACGCATGCCTACAATCAAGGAAAAAACAACACTTGGCGGAAGTTTCTAACAATAGCGACTGTGCCACCTTCGGGAAACTAATAATGACTCCCTATTTTATAGGGATGCTTTTTCTCTTTTTTCTTTTTGGATTTTTTCTTTTTCGGGAAACTTGACATGCACACTATCAAGGAATATTGTGCAATTCTGGGGAGCTGGGAAACTTCCCGACTCAATGCATTGTGCAATTTTTGAGCACAAGGGATGGATTATGCAGTTTTTGAGAACAAGGGATGGATTGCGCAGTTTCTAAGCTTAATGCTGGGCTTCCATCCATGAATAAACAATTCTCAAGCTCAAGGCTGAGCTGCCACTCTGGATTGTGAAGTTTCCATCATCAAGACTGGCTTGCCTTCTAACATTGCGCAGTTTTTGGAGGCAAGCCAAGGACTGCTACGAGGTCAAGTCAGAAGGTTAGCTTGTGACTCAAAAAGATCAGATAAGTATGAAAACAAGCAAACACAAGATCAAATGAAAAGAATAAGTCTTGATCAAATCGTAAATACTTGACGACAGTAAAAGCTAAGCCCCTATGGAAAGAAGGGAAGGCTCCAAAATCAAAGCATAGGAAAAATTTTGGAGGGTGGTTGTAGCAGCTACAACACTTGGCAATACACTGCCAGAACTCCAACTCTCTATATGGGTCTTGTCTCATGCAAAAGAGGTATAATTCTTTAGGAATTATTGTTCAGTTCCTTGATTACCATAGCTTCTTTGCTTATCTTGTGTTAAAGATATAGTCCCTACCATTCTCTTCATCTGACACACACAACCAAGCCAAGCCAAATTAAGATTTTTAGATTGGGGATGACGAGTATATAGATACACAAGTAAAAGAGTTATTAGAGTCTTATTTTTCATCTCTGGTGTTGTTCCGCTACCAGCATGCCTGGATAGTACCTAGGTGGAGTCACTTCAAGAACACAAACATTACTCTGCTGCCATCGAGCTTGGAAAGTACCCCAACGAAGTTGCTTGCTTCACCTCTTTGCATAGGAATCCTTTCTCTTCTTTCACCTTTATTTTATTTTTTTCATAGAACTCTGCATAGGAACTTATTGATTTAGTGAGGCGGAAGAGGGATCCATACTTATTGAGAGAAGAAGAGGTTGTCCCTTTAGAGAAGGATATTTATATATACCTCTGACACACTTGTTAAGTTTTTTTCCCCTCACTTTACTCGACTTAGTTGACAAGGAAACAAAAATAAAAGAGCGATTAGAGTAGGTGTTACTAGTTATAGGTTCAAGCATCATGATTCCACTATGGTTTTCTTCGAGAAATAATTTATTTTCCATCAGAGTATCATCGACTAAAATAGTGCAAGATGCGCACAAAGGGAGGGGATAAACATATAACCAAGCGTTGATAGTAGCACAAATTCCTCATGAACTTCGCCATGCTTACTTCAAAAACCAAACACGATCTCGTGCAGAAGCTACTCTATGACTGAAAAGAAATGAAAATAAAAGAGAAGAGAGGAAAGTAAATTAAAACAAAACAAAAAAGTGAAGAAAAAACAACAAAGGAAACCAAACATTACTCCTACTCCTAACCTAATAGAGAATAGGCCAGACTTACATAAAATTAAACTTCCAATGTAACCACTGACGCATTAACTGGCCTATGTAAGTGAGAGAATGTATATCAATAAAATATATTTAAGCATAACAATAAATAATAAAGATAAGACAATACATACCTCGACGTTCGAAGTTTGAAAATGCACATAAAAAAGTATGAAAGAAAAGCGCATGCGAAGCATTCTACAGATGCATTATGGTGCTCAAACAAATTGTGACAACATGACATGTAAGAACAAACTTTCAAACTTTGAAACTGGGCGAACATAAATAAAGAATAAAATATTCTTTTTGCAACAATGCTCAACAGGTATGACTCCTCCAATGACGGAGTGATAGGATCATGCAATACCGATGGAGGATTAGAAAATTGTGAGAGAGATTGATTTTCAATTTGTGCGGCAGAGTGATGGGGAGACTTGAAGGGAAAAGTGCTATTTTGGTCGGAATTGGAACTGGCCTGAAGACTAGGAGAACCTGACATAACCATCAACTTGGGCTGAAGTGCTGTTATGAAACCAACTCACAAAAAGATAGATCAACAACTAAAAAATTATCCTCTTCGAGGGGGAAACCTCCTTTACATTACATAAATGAAAAATTATTAGATGATACAAATGACAAGGCCTCCTTTGTATATATAGGAGTCTAAGGGGTCATAATATAATCAGAGCCTACATAACAATAATAATGTAAGGGCACAACAATAACAATAGTGGGCTTCTATGGGGCACAACAATAACAATATGGGGGCTACATGGGAACAAAAATAACAATAAGGGGGATACACTAGTATTATGGGGACCTAACATGCCCCTCTCCTTCAAAAACGTGTTGTCCTCAACACTTGAGTAGTTATGGATGCTTCTATATAAAATTTTTATCCTCCCATGTGGAATATTCAGTGGGTAAGATCTTCTACATAATGAGATACTTTGAAATTGATCAATTATGTAGTTGTCGGGTTCTTGTTTTCGTGACTGATTCAAGCTCAAATATGATTTTTCCTTCTTCATCAAGTTCTGTCTTGTCACTGATAACCTTATTTAAGCATGAAACATGGAAAACTAGGTGTACTTGGGAAGATGTAGGCAACTCAAATTTGTATGCCGTAGTACCAATATTTTGCAACATCTTGTAAGGATCGTAGTACATGGTTGATAATTTATTAGCCTTGTTAGCTTTCTTGAGATAAATTTGTTTGTATGGTTGTAGCCGTAAAAATACCCAGTCACCTACATCGAAACTTCTTTCATTATGATGCTGATCTGCCTGCTGTTTCATTCGATTCTACGCCAGAGTGAGGTTATCCTTTAAGAGTTGGAGAACTTGTTGTTGATGATCAATGTGATCTTCCACTGCTTGAACCTTATAATTTTCTCTTAAATATGATGTGATGGATGGTTGATGATATCCATAAAGTTCCATAAATGGTGTCATTTTTGCTGCAGTATATAAGGAAGTGTTATACCACCATTCAACTAGGGGTAACCACTTGAACCATTGTGTTTGTTTATCAGATACAAAGTAATGAAGATATCCTTCCAAACATTTGTTCACTAGCTCATTTCACCCATCAGATTGAGGAAGAGAAGATGATCTATGAGCTAATTGAGTACCAAGACAAGAAAATAATTTCGTCTAAAAATTTCCAGTGAAAATGGGATCTCTGTCACTTACTATAATCTTTAGATTTCCCTAAAGCTTTTGAATTGTTTCTATAAATGCAGAGCAACTGTATTGGATTTAAAAGGATGAGATAATACACAAAAGTGTGCATACTTGGTAAGTCTATACACTACCACCATGATGACACTCTTTCCTTCAGACTTGGGTAAACCTGTGATAAAATCCATTGAGACCCTTCCCAACACTAACTTGGAATGGCTAAAGGTTGTAACATACCCGGGGTCTTAATTGTCTCAACTTTATTTTGTTGGCAAACCAAACATTTTTCCACCAACTTTTGAATATCAAATTTAAGGCCATCCCAAAAAAATTCCTTCTTGACCCTATGGTAAGTTTAAAAAAAATCATGAGTGGCCTCCTAAGGGAGAGGTGTGCAATTCCAAAAGAATATTTTGTTTGAGTTGGGAATTCTTACAAAGATATAAGCGATCTTTGTACCATAATGAATTCATTTTTCCAGCTAAATGTATCACATGTACTAGGATCTTGCTGTAACTTTTGAACAAGTGACCACACCTCTTCATCATTCTTCCATTCATCCCTTGCTTCAGTTATCCACTCAACTTGGATAATAGAAATGTCACAAAGCAATGCTTCCACATCCTCATCCTTTCTTGAGAATGCATATGCAACAAAATTTTTCTTCCATTTTTTGTAGATGATTTCAAAGTAATAACCCAACATCTTTGTTACCCATTTTTTCTTCTCTTCTGAAGATAATCTTTCTTGCAAAAAATATCTAAGACCATCATGATCTGTTTTTACCTTTAAGTGTCTTCCCATTTGGTAAGGTCGCCATTGTTTTAATGCATGTAGTATTGCCAACACGTCCTTCTCATAAATAGGTTTGTGTATATACTTTCCTTTGAATGGATGACTTTCAAAAGTAATGGGTCTTCCTTCTTGCATTAAAGTAACACCAATTCCATTTCCTAAAGTGTCACATTCCACATTAAAAGTTTTTGTGAAGTCTGGCATAGCTAAGACCAATCCTTGGCACGTTGCCTCTTTAAGATGTTCAAAGGCCCTCGTTGCTTCTAGAGTCCAAGAAAATGCATCTTTCTTCAGTGATGATGTTAGAGGTGTCAATATTATCCCATAATTATTAACAAACTTGCGATAATACCCTATCAACCCAAGAAATATGATGGGCCTCTAAATTAGACATCAATTAAGACCCATAACTCTAATTTAAAACATAAATTAAGGCCTATGACCATCCTTCAGTACATTAAACCTCTCTTTTTGCATTAGATAATTGATTTTGAACTTTAATATATTCATTAGGAAGGTTTATGAATAATTGAATATTTGTGCCTAATATTATTTATTTTTTGTGGAATATTATGAGAATATTGGGCAGATTATGAAGAGTTGGAGGAGGAGATAATTTAGGGACTTGTTCCCTACTACTAGAGGATCAATAATAAATAATAATTCAACAAGATATTATGGAACTATGGCACAAATTGTGGAACTCCAATGATTGAGAAAATCTAGGAATGCATTCCACTAATCAAGGGAGCAGATCCACTAATCAAGGGATTTCGGTGGGGAAAGCTTCCTCCATCCATGGGGAATTATTCTTAATCATTTTGTATAAGTACCAAGTCAAATTTTCCTCTAGGGAATGATTGAGAAAATCTAGGAATGTGTTCCTTGCCATTTAATGCAAATTCCTAGTATTGGGGACTAGATCCACTAATCAAGGGATTTTGGTGGGGAAAGCTTCCTCCATTCATGGGGAATGATTCCTAATCATTTTGTAAAAGTACCAAGTCGAGTTTTCCTTTAAATAGATTTTCTATTAGTGTTATTATGGAGAGAGCTTGTATTTTTGCAGCTCCATTGTATTTTCTTGCAGGGATGTAATTCTATTGATGAAAATAATGAAGATTGGTGTCATGTTCAGCTTCTAAATCTTGTTTTCCTCCATAGGTCTTTGAGTTTCCTTGGGCTTGGCCATCCTAGGAACCTCAGAGCCCTTTTGTATCATTTTCTTTCATTCTTTTCACTTCTTATTGTTAGCTCTGCTATATGACTAAGCTTTTGATGGGTAAAAAACAGGTTCGTAGTGCTGGTTGTGCTTTCAGCAGGTTCGCAGTAGTTGATTTCATCTTCCCTTTCATTCTCCTTATTCTCCTTTAAACCCTTTTATCTCTGTTTTTTCCCCAAAAAACCCTGTTTAAGTCACCTTCTGCCTTGTTCATCCTCAATCCTCCTTTTTTCTCGGGGTCCTTTGTTTAAAATCACATATAAGGGTTTTTGTGCTTAGCCCGAGCACAAAGTTGAAATGGCCATATGATCATTTCCTCATAACTGCGTGCATATAAAAATTATAATCCTCTGGGCCCTCACCTGTCACATCATTCAACAAATGTGTGCATTAAACCTGGGCCGTCCGATCCTCCACCTTATGATCTGACGACATACGCTTCTCTCGCTCCCATAGCCTACGCGTCCGTTAGTCAGTGGGGAAAGCTGTTTCACCGCCGTCCCATCTGCCACGCTGCGCTTTATTACTTGATCGATCCTCCGCACACAAAAACTTCCCACCTCCCGTGAGCAGTGTGGGGAAACCGTTTACCGCTCATCCCGTACAACTCCCGTCCATTAATTTCCCTGCAGCTTCCATGCCCGTCCATTGTCTGATCATCCATTCCGTGATTTGAAGGTCCATGTCACTCCATTCGCATTCCCTCCCGATAGCCTCCGTACACTGTTCTCCACCATTCGATGGTTTGTAGTCATTTTGCCTCGCTCCTTCTCATCACCTCCCGCCATCAGATCTCAGCTGTCCATCTAAGCCATCCAATGGCTAATATTCATTCGCAGGCCATCGTCCATTTTCCATGCATTTTTCGTGTTTTGAGCCTGTCCTGTGCACGCAAAGGAGGAAGAAAGACGTCATCCGGTACGCTGCGCATTGAATCCTCAGCAACCACATTCAAAGAGTAGCACCGAGGACGAGAAGGACAGCCTTGAGCAGATAAACATGACATTTCACCTGTTTGTGAAGTACAACAGAGCAACAATAAGGTCATTTTGTCCATTAAAACAATCAAATTGTATCAAAGACCATATCTGATAGTAAATGTGGTTGGTGGTCAATTATGACCCCTCCACTTGTAAACAAACTCCATATATACCCAAAAACGAGATGGAATGAGGGTTGATGGTTTATGAATGTCATTTTGATGTAAGCTTCAACTTCTGGAGATTGTAACTACTGTGATACCTGCAGCTTCTGGTCTTCATTTTCAGCTAATGCAAGCTTCTTTTGCTGTTAATTGCTCACTTTCCATTTCTTCTTCTTTGTTCCAGGCTGTGCCTCTTATACTTTTATTCATGTGCTATGGATGTTTAGCATTAGAGGGGCTGTCATCCCACTTCTGTGTTAGAATCTAGCTTGTATCATTGAATTTGTATGCAAGTTTCTGTTATTTTAATGCCAGAGAGCTGTCATCCTATCTGTGCATTAGGAAATAGATTTACAGACCTTTTAACTAGTTGCAGCTAGCCATCACAGGGTCCTGTGCATCTGCTGGTGTGATCAGTATTCTCCATCATCACATTTTCCTTAAACTGTGAGTAATTGGTGGTCTAAAGCCTTGTAGTCTGGGGGTGTTCACCCATGTCTGGGGTTAAGCATAGTAGAAGTGGTTATCTGGCTTGAATATGCATCATTTCTTCCATTCATCCACCATTTTCCAACATTTTTGTTGAGTTTGTAATGTTCCCGAGCATCTCTGATATACAACCTAGGAGAGTTTCTTGGGGTGATAACATTAATTGGCGCCGTTGCCAGGGAAAGGAGAATTGAAGCTCAGCTTCCCTGGGAGAATGACACAGTTTCAAGCTTTGATGATAGACAAGGTTTGAACATAGTTTCTGGTTGTAATCATCTATTTTGCAACTCCACTGGAGGAAGACCATCCTTTGGTGACTCCACATTAAAGTTATGGCTCAGTTTGTGAGACATACTTGAAGAAATCCTCAGAAATCACTAGCTGAACCAGTGCCTGACCCTGAGAGGACTGACAAATCGAAGAAAGCATCACAGAAAGGGGCATCAGGATCAGGTAAGCCTAATAAATCTCATGCATCTTAGAAAGATAAAGTTATAGCTGAAGATTTATAGTTTGAAGATTTAGAGCATAGCTCTGTGAATAAGGAAACTCTTTCAGAGATTATTACAACCCCTTGTGCAGTAAGTTCCTCTTTGAATATTAGTCTACAGAAAGCTTCCCATTTAGTCCAAAACATCCCTTTGTCTATGTCATCCATTTCATTGTTTCATACTGCTCAATGTGCCAATGTTCTTCCACATACCCCAATCATGGCAGGCCAACAAGCACCCACGAAGATAGAAAGAATTGTTGCTGCTAGATATGGACCTTTAGTCTTGCCTGTCCCTTTGAATCCTATGCTCGTGGGAGAATATCAAAAGTATATGCCTAAGTTCACTGGTACAGAGGGAGTAATAGCAGAAGAACACCTTGAGGCTTTTTACAATTATGCTGATAATTTAGATATAAGTGAAAATGATGTATGGATGAGAGTTTTTGTCCAGAGCCTTGATGGAGAGGCCAGGGAGTGGTTCAGAAAATTGCCCCAGAGATCTATAATAGATATTGAAGCTTTAGATGATGCATTTTTGAAGCATTGGGGAGATAAAAAGGACTTGTTGTATTATCATACTGAGTTTTCTAATCTGAAGAGGGAAAATGGTGAATCTTTGCCTGATTTTAATAAAATATTCAATCGTATGTATAATAAGATACCAGCTGAGGTAAAGCCTACTCCCACCTCTGCCAAACTCACTTATGCCAATACTTTTGACTCTGATTTCTGCCTACTATTGAGAGAAAGGAGATGTGCTACTTTGGCAGACATGCAAGATGCAACCCTAGAAGTAGAGTCTAATATCATGGTTGCAGAAAAGCTCAAAAGTCAAGCTGACAGAAGGAGGCAGAGAGGTCAGGCTTCTACTTCTTCTGCTTGATCTTCAGAGCCTAAATTAGATAAAATGATCAAGATGATAGAGTCATTGGCTGCTGAAATTTATAAGTTGAAGGTTGAGCAGAATTCAGGAAAAATAAGGTAGTAGAGCAAATGAGCAGTTACAAATTATGCAGAGGAGTGAAGAATCAAAGGAAGATCAGAAAGTTAAAGCTTCTTTCCAAAATGTAGTCATGGAGGAGGAACAATTTGAAGAAGATGAGGATGAAATTCATTGCATGGAAGATAAAGGCAACGCTGCATTTTTGACATTGGCTGCTTATGAAGAATCTTTGCTGCAGAAACAATACAGTCAGCAGTGGGATAGAGAGGCTGTTCTACAAACTGCTGAACAACAAAGATATAATCTGAGATCAAATGCAAAGAATGTCAAAGAGAATCCTGCCCAAAGTGCTGCTGTCCAAACATAATCACAGAATATCAGACAGAGAAGACCAACAACTGATCCAGTCATCCTCAAAGCTCCAATTCAAGAGGTAAGAGGTTCTGATAAGTTATCTTCTTCTTTCAGCTTTGAGTCAGAAGTTTAGAAATTGAAAATATCTGTGCCTCTGGTAAATTTGGTGAAGAGTGAAGTATTTAGAAAGCCTATCCTTGAAGCCCTTGACCTAGAAACCACACAAACCTCCACTGACTCTGTCAATTTGCAAGATGACAAGCCTGCCATTGTGCTTAGTCCCATGATTGAACTTGCTGATAATAATTCTCCATCTTTTTATGTCTCTTTGACCATTCATGATAAAATCCTCCACAATTTCTTGCTAGACATAGGGGCCAGCCTCAATTTAATGCCTAAAGCTGACATGGAAGAGTTAGGCCTTGATATCACCAGACCCTATCATGATTTATTCTATTTTGATTCAAGGAAGGTGAAATGCCTAGGATTGATTAAAGATCTGGCCATTACCTTAACTCAGCTGCTCATGAAGAGTATGATGATGGATATTGTGGTAGCAGATGTCCCTCCTAAGTTTGGCATGCTGTTGTCCAGAGGGTGGATTAAGAGACTAGGTGCGGCACTACAAAATGATCTATCTTATGCCACTGTCCCAGTTTTTGGAGGGGAAAGCAGGAGATTGTACAGAGAAGCACAGTTAGTGTACATCATTAGTGATGAAAGAAATCCTACCAATCATCTTATTTATGCTGTGGACACTGATTTTGGAGCATGTATTCTCCAAATAGAAGAATCTCAGAAGGCCTCAATGCAAATTAGGAAACCAACTATTCAGGCCGAAGAAGAGCAAGGAAGTCAAGTTTGGGAGATGTTCTTTGATGGGGCATGTTCCAGAGAGACTGTAGGAGCAGGGGTGGTTCTAGTATCTCCAAAGAAAGAAAGCACACAACGGTCTTTTAAGCTGGCTTTTCAAGTCACAAACAACATAGCAAAATATGAAGCTCTGCTATTGGGTCTCAATGCAGAAAAAGACAGAGGAATCAAGAATATAAAGGTGTTTGGAGATGCTGATATGATCATTCAGCAAGTAAATAAAACATTTCAAGCAAAGCACCCAAGGCTAAAAGCATACAGAGATGAGGTATGGAGAATCAAAGATTCTTTTGATTATTTCTATATTTCATACATTCCTAGAGCCCAAAATCAGCTTGCTGATTCCCTTGCTGTTTCTGCTAGTCTATTCATCCCTCCAATACCTCCTAGACTAGTGTATGAAGTCCAAATGAAGTATAGACCATCCTTGCCTGATAATGTCCAGCATTGGAAAGTCTTTGAAGATGATCATGAATTGAATAGGTTCTTGCAAGTCATTGATGAATTTTCTGAAATGCAAATTGACCAAGTGAATGATGCCTTGGAAGAAAAACCCCACTCTCAGCTTAGAAATAAAATTGGTAAAAAGAGCATTGTCTAGATTCCCAACAATCATATTCCTAAGGGTTTAATTCCTCTAGAAATACTATTTGACCAAAATGATGTGCCTTACAAGGCTGCCCAGAAAGAGGATCAATCTGTAGTTTGTAAACATGATATAGGAAGTCCAGGTCAGCTTAGATACATAAATCTGTCCACTCATCTGCCTATTGGCCAAAGTGCTGAATACTGCAATTTAATGAGGCAATTTGCTGATGTGTTTGCCTGGGAGTATAGTGATCTGAAAACGTATGATAAGAACATAATTCAGCACAAAATCCCTCTGGAAAAAGACACCATTCCTTTCAAACAGAAGCTAAGACCAATAAATCCTATGCTTCTTCCTCTGATTGAAAAAGAAATTAAAAAGTTGCTGGCTACCAAGATCATAGTTCCTCTTAGATATTCAAAATGGGTAGCCAATTTGGTGGTTGTGAGGAAGAAGAGTGGAGAAATCAGACTGTGTGTTGATTTCAGAAACTTGAACAAGTGCTCAAAGAAAGACAACTATCCCCTCCCAAAGATAGAGCATTTGCTCCAGAAAGTCTCAGAAGCCAAAGTAATGTCTTTTCTGGATGGTTTTTTAGGTTTTAATCAGAGTGCTGTGCACCTAGATGACCAGGAGAAGACTGCATTCACCACTCCTTGGGGCACTTTTATGTATGCTAAGATGCCTTTTGGATTGATGAATGCTGGAACAACCTTCCAGAGAGCTATGGATATAGCATTTGTAGGAGAGAAGGATAAATTTGTCCTCATCTACCTTGATGACATAACAGTATACTCCAGCAGCCATCAAAATCATTTGCAGCATTTGAAAAAAATATTTCTCAAGTGTAGGAGGTTTGGAATTTCAGTCAATCCCAAAAAGTCACAATTTGCTTTAGAAGAAGGCAAGCTGCTAGGACATGTTGTGTCTGCTGCAGGGGTCCGGATTGACCCAGAAAGAGTTAAAGCAATACAGACTTTGTGTGTCCCAAGATCGAAGAAAGATATCCAGTCATTTTTGGGCAAAATGAATTTTGTAAGGAGGTTTATTCCCAATTTTGCAGAATTAGTGAAGCATATTACCTCCATGTTGAAGAAAGGAGCAGAGGTTAAGTGGACTGATGCAGCTAGAAAATCATTAGAGTCCATTAAAAAGGATATTATGGAGGCTCCCACATTAATAAGTCCAGATTACAGCAAGGAGTTCCATATATTCTCATTCGCCTCTGAAGACACTATTGCAACGATTTTGTTGCAAGCAGATGAAGAAGGTTCAAAGCATCCAGTGGCATTTTTCAGCAAGAACTTGAGGAATGCTGAACTGAGGTATGATATTATTGAAAAACAAGCATATGCCCTTATCAAATCCTTGAAAGCTTTCAGAGTTTATATTTTTCATTCAAAGATAATTGCATATGTACCCTCTGCTGCAATAAAAGATGTCCTGACACAACCTGATGCTGATGGAAGAAGGGCAAAATGGATTGCAAAAATGATAGAATTTAATATAGAGCTGAAGCCCCCCAAGCTGGTTAGAGGTCAGGGGCTTGCCAAGTTATTGGCTGAAGAAAATTGCAGGTCTTTAGATATTGATTCCTTGTGCAAAATTGTAGAAAATGGTTAGGCAGAAAAAGAGGAAGAAGCTGAACCACAGAGAAAGCAGTCAGTGGCCAAGAATCTAGCTTCTTGTGATTGGTATTTGGCAATAATTAATTTCTTGCTGAAGCTATAAATCCCTTCAGAACTTACTCAAAGTCAAGCCAAAACTATAAAGCTTAGGGCAGCTAAATATTGCATTAATCAAAATCTTCTCTATTGGAGAGATCCATCTGGAGTGCTTCTAAGGTGTCTGGACAAAGAACATTCAATAGAAGTGATGCAGCAATTTCATTCCAGCATGTGTGGAGGGCACCATTATTGGAAGACTACAACCAATAAAATTCTCAGAGCTGGGTACTACTGGCCCTTTTTATTTTCTGATGTATTTTCATTTGTTAAATCTTGTGACAGGTGCCAAAGATTTGAAGGAAAACAACAGTTGAAGTCCCTGCCCTTAAAACCAATTCATGAAAAAGGACCTTTTCAATAGTGGGGCTTGGATTTCATTGGAGAAATTAATCCACATTCCAGTGGCCAGCACTGATGGATATTAGTAGCCACTGATTATTTCACTAAGTGGATTGAAGCAGTCCCTACCAGGAAGGTTGATCATAATCTGGTCATCAAGTTTTTGACAGAAAATATCTTCAACAGATTTGGTTGTCCACACAAGTTAGTCACAGACAATACAACAACCTTCAGGGAAAAGGAATTGGTGGACATGTGTGATTCAATGGGTATTAAACTAGTTCATTCCACCTCATATTATCCTCAAGGTAATGGTCTAGCAGAATCCTCTAATAAAATCTTGATAAGGATAATTAAGAAGCTGTTAGAGGAAAATAAAAAGAATTGGGATTCAAAGCTCAAGTATGCACTATGGGCTGACAAAGTGACCATTAAGAAATCCACAGGCAATTCTCCTTTCAAGCTGGTATATGGCACCGAAGCTTTATTCCCAATTCAGCTAACTCTCTGTGTGGCAAAATTCCTTCAAGAAGAGCAGAATGAGGAAGAAGAAATGGCAAAGAGGATCACTGATTTGGCAAAGTTACATCAGATTAGAGAACAACTGGTTGAAAAGGCTGCAGCACATCAGAAAAAGATCAAGGAAGCCTTTGACAAGAAGGCAAAAACAGATAATTTTCAGGTTGGTGACTTGGTTTTGAAGTGGGATGCATTGAAGGAAAAGAAAGGCAACCATGGGAAATTTGATGCTTTCTGGACAGGGCCTTTCATCATTTCATAGATTCAAGGGAACAACACCTTCATACTGAAAAGTATGGGAGGAGAAGCAGTTTTTGATGGCCCAGTTAATGGGCGTTTTCTGAAAAATTATGTTGTTTAAGGTCTTTGGCCTTAAAGGTTGTAAATATTTGGTTGTATTCAGTTTTGTATAGGCAAAGTAGAATCCATGCCCAATGGAACACTGGGAGTTTTGGCTAATTTGTTTTCAGCTGGAAAGGCATTGATCTACAGGTTCTTGAGACCTCACAGGGAGGATCTCATCCCCAGAAGGATCCAGTGTTAGCTCTGCTATAAGACTAAGCTTTTGATGGGTAAAAAACAGGTTGGCAGTGCTGGTCGTGCTTTCAGCAGGTTCACAACAATTGATTTCATCTTCCCTTTCATTCTCCTTATTCTCCTTTAAATCCTTTTATCTCTGTTTTTTTCCCCAAAAAACCTTGTTTAAGTCACCTTCTGCCTCGTTCATCCTTAATCCTTCTTTTTTCCCAGAGTCCTTTGTTTAAAATCACATATAAGGGTTTTTGTGCTTAGCCCAAGCACAAAGTTGAAATGGCCATATGACCATTTCCTCATAACCGCGTGCATATAAAAATTATAACCCACCGGGCCCTCACCTGTCACATCATTCAACAAATGTGTGCGTTAAACCTGGGCCGTTCGATCCTCCACCTCATGATCCGACGACATACGCTGCTCCTGCTCCCGTAGCCTGTGCGTCCGTTAGTCAGCGGGGAAAGCTGTTTCCCCACCGTCCCATATTCCACGCGGTGCTTTATTACTTGATCGCTCCTCCGCACACGAAAACTACCCACCTCCCGTGAGAGGTGTGGGGAAACCACTTACTGCTCATCCCGTATGACTCCCGCCTGTTAATTTCCTACAGCTTCCACGCCCGTCCATCGTCCGATCGTCCATCTCGTGATATGACGGCCCATGTCCCTCCATTCGCATTCCCTCCCGATAGCCTCCGTACGTTGTTCTCCACCATATGATTACACGATCCGATGGTTTGTAGTCGTTTTGCTTCGCTCCTTCTCATCACCTCCCGCCATCAGAACTCGGCCATCCATCTGAGCCATCCAACGGCTAATATTCATTCGCAGGCCATCGTCCATTTTCCATGCATTTTCCATGTTTTGAGCTTGTCCGGTGCACGCGAAGGAGGAAGAAAGACATCATCCGGTACGCTGCGCATTGAATCCTCAGCAACCACATTCAAAGAGTAGCATGACCAAGGATGAGAAGGATAGCCTTGAGCGGATAAACACGCTATTTCACCTGTTCATGAAGTACAACAGAGCAGCAACAAGGTCATTTTGTCCATTAAAACGATCAAATTGTATCAAAGACCATATTTGATAGTAAATGTAGTTGGTGGTCAATTATGACCCCACCATGCATAGGTCAACAGAGCAATTTTGTAAACAAAATCCATATATACCCAAAAATGAGATGGAATGAGGGTTGATGGTTTATGAATGTCATTTTGATGTAAGCTTCAACTTCTGGAGATTGTAACTATTGTGATACCTGCAGCTTCTAGTCTTCATTTTCAGCTAATGCAAGCTTCTTTTGCTGTTAATTGCTCACTTTCCACTTCTTCTTCTTTGTTCCAGGCTGTGCCTGTTATGCTTTTATTCATGTGTTGTGGATGTTTAGCATTAGAGGGGCTGTCATCCCACCTCTGTGTTAGAATCTATCTTGTATCATTGAATTTGTATGCAGGTTTCTGTTATTTTAATGCCAGAGAGCTGTCATCCTGTCTGTGCATTAGGAAATAGATTTACAGACCTTTTAACTGGTTGCAGCTAGCCATCAGAGGGTCCTGTGCATCTTCTGGTGTGATCATTATTCTCCATCATCACATTTTCCTTAAACTGTGAGTAATTGGTGGTCTAAAACCTTGTAGTCTGGGGGTGTTCACCCATGTCTGGGGTTAAGCATAGTAGAAGTGGTTATCTGGATTGAATATGCATCATTTCTTCCATTCATCCACCATTTTCCAACTTTTTTGTTGAGTTTATAATGTTCCCGAGCATCTCTGATATACAACCTAGGAGAGTTTCTTGGGGTGATAACACTTATTCACATGCATCTCTAGTTTTTATTTTGTTCTATTTCCACATTTAGTATTCATGATTTCTTGTTGTAGGATTGAGTTAAATGGTTGATGTAAGTTCTTTTTCAGGATCACAAGCATTATTTCATCCTTGGAAAATCTTTGGAAGTTCATAATAATCATTGAGTTGCTTGGATTAGTCTTCTCATTCCCAAATCTAGATTGCTAGACCTCCTTTTTAGCAAAGAACAATAAATTTCTGCTATTTTTTAGAGCATGCTAACGAGATTCAATTGAATTGATTCCACTTGCATTAGATCACAAAAACATTATAGTTCATAACGAAAACTACCCCATTTCATTTGCACTTGATTTGGTTAGGCATTTTTTTAGATTTACTAGCTCACTAGTTCTCGAATTTCTAGATTTTCAAGTAGTAATGTATTTTTTATTTATTTTTGCATGGGTTAACAGAGGTCTTTTTGAGTGATTCCACTTGGAATAGGGACCTAAGACATCCTAGTTAATAAAAAATTTGTCCCATCCAATTTGGATTTGATTTTCTTGGTCATTAAACCCTCACCAATTTCATCATTTCACAAGGAAACTTCTCCAAGCTTTTTGAGCACATCCATCCATCTCCCAAATTTGGTTTTGAGTTCTGAGTGATCCTAGGCATTTTCCCACTCATTTGCACCCATCTACCACCTTCCCTAAGCCTTCCATCACCTCCAACACCTCACATTTTTTTCTCGGCTGTATTATGTAGGTTCACTATAATTCCTATAGGATCATCCTGTAGGTTTCTAGGACATCCTGTAGGTTTTCCTAAAATGGCCTCTTTTTAGGCCGAATTGATGGAAAACCTATAGGAAGTCACCAAAAGCCTCCCAAGGGTCTCCCACACCATCCAACCATATCTTAACCCTTCCATTCAACCTCCAACATCCTTAATTCACCTTCCACATCACCAAAAGAGATTAGTTTGCATACTTGATTTTGCATGAAAAGACAAAAAGACAAAAACAGATTTATTTCAGTCCCTTTACTTGCACATTAGTGATGTTTGATGCTTCTTACTTCCATGCTTAGATAATAGAATTTTGTTCATGATAATTTAGAATTATTGCAAAGCATATTTTCTTGGAAGTTAATTAGGAAATGGTGTGATTTAGCATTGAATTTTTGTCTCTTTCCTTGTACTTTCTTTCTTGCAATAGGTTAAGGTTCCATTTCGAACATTTCATTTTCTGCAATTAGTTTAGGATTTGAATTCAGTAGATGCACTCCATTACATCATGACAACAAAGGAAGGACACATTGTATGCTGCACATATAACCCTGACACCTCTTAAGTTTGTACGAACCCCGGGTTGATAATTAAAGTCGGTAGCCTTGGGAGTTGCAGCGTTCTTTTTGCAATACTGAGGCTTTTGGCACTTTTGCCGGGGAAGTGTCAAAGTATGAATTGTTTTCTTCCCTAGTTGATTCATTTATTTTTATTTTTTGCAAAAACAAAAAAATAATAATTGCATTAGGCATATATGATTTCAAAAATAGGAAAAGTGCATTAGTGTTTTCATTCAATCATAAAAACAAAAAATTTCTCCAACACCAACCCACCCCCCTAATTGATCACGTGGTGCAGTAAGAGCCACATCACCATTCACTTTTGTAGGTAGAAGAAGAAGATGACAAGGAATGTAGAAGAAATGGATGGAGATGATGACAATGAGGAAGATCCTCTCGGATTTCCCATTCAAGACACTGATGGTAGTGTGCATATGAAGAACATCCCTCCCTCTTTTCTTCCAAAATTTCATGGTCTAAGGTCAGAGGATCCGGAAACCTTTCTCTTTGAATTTGAAATTGTTTGTAGATCCTATGGTTACTTATTAAAAACTCAAAAATTGAGATTGCTTTTGGCAACATTGAAGGATAGAGCTCTTAAATGGTTCATGAGTTCATGGACTAAGTCAATAAGATCATGGAATGATATGCAAAAAGATATTTTTAGAAAAATATAAAAATCACAATCTTAAGGAAGAAATCTTTAGAAATCTTTAGAATGAAGGATCTGGTAGAGAGGTTCATGTATAATGTTAAGAGGGAAAAACTCCATCATTTAGGATCCGACACTAAAAACTCTCTTACTTAGAACAATTAGGGATGAATGGATTGACCTCCTTAATCTCATGAGTAGAGGTGATGTATATCAATTATCATTTGAGGAAATTTGTGAAACATGCAAACACATATCAAGAGGAAAAGCAAGAGTAGGTAAATCAGCATCAAGATCGGTAAGTCAAGCTAAACTTGGAAATTTGTTTGATGATTCTAAAACAAAAATTCTTAGAAATCTAACAAAATAATTAGAAATGTTAATAATGCAATATGAAGGAAAAAAAATGCTGATATTTGTGTTTTAGAATCACATGATGTTAAACATTGTCCATCATTACCAATGTTGAAAGAAGTATACCAAGAGGGAAAAGGAGTAAGTCAATTGCCAATGCAACTATGTTATGTAGCTCCAAGAGGACCATGGCAGCCTATTCATCCTGATATGATGCAAGAGTCTAATTCACAATTTCAAGGTTATGCATATCCGCCTTAAAGTGATTGGAACACACTTTTTTCTTGGCAACATTAGCCATCTCATACCCAAAACCAAACTTGGCAAAAAGGTTGGAAATGAACTTATGGGAGCCATCCACAATATCCTCAATATCTTCCTCAATATCCTCCATACCAAACTCCATGTTATCCTTACCATTCATCTCCACCACAAACACAACTCCATCCACATCCATCTCAAATATACACTCCCACTCAACTACCTGTACCACCATTTCCAAACCCACACATTGAAGTAGCTCAACCCACTTACAATGCTGAGGTACAACACTTCCAAACATCTCCTCTTGAGATCAATGGCATTCACCATAGATCAGGAAAGAGTATTGCAAAAAAGAGATTATCTTGATATCATTGAAGGGCCACATCCAGAAGAAGAAGATTCAAATAAGAAGACCACAGAACCATGGGCTACGATTGATAAAGATAATACATCAAAATCAGAGATCGAGAGAACTCCCTCATGGTTACCATCAAATCCTCCATGTATTCAAGGGATCAATCAACAAAAAAAGGAAGACTTGAAGGTGATGGTAGAAGAAGACATACAAGATGATCTAAATCAGCAAGTGGACCAGAGGCATCACAACTATATTGAAATATGGTTAGAGACAATCACTAAGTTGTAACATCACTCTCTTCCTCAACTATGCTTGATCCTTTCAAAGTCAAATCATTTGGTCTCTGAAATCCAGGTACATGTCAAAGCATACATTTCAAGCCTCCACATCATTTTTTCTATCATCTTGATGTGCACATGGCTCCATTAGAAGTATTCTTATACTTGAAAGTGATTTTGTTTTTCAAGTAGGGTAGGGTAGAAAAAAAGAAAAAAGAAAAAATGTAAAATAAGAGAAAAAAAATCTAAGGTGAAAAGCTCCTTGGAGGTGCCTCAGATTGGCTCATTGATTGAAAACCTCCATGAGGTGGTCAATGGGTTGGGAAAAAAAGAAAAAAAAGATCCTAGGTGAAAACCTCCTTTGAGGCGCCTAGGCAGACCTACTAGTTGAAAACCTCATTGAGGCGGCTAGTAGGCCTAGAAGAAAAAAAAAGAGAGAAAAAAATAAAAGAATCCTTGCTCCATGCATGCATGTACTCTCCAACATCTGCAAGCAACAAGAACAAATTTGGTACCAAAAGGAAAATTGGTCAAGCCTAGTCAAAAGAAGTCAAATTTTGACTTTCTCCTACTTTTCTCAAATGCTCCAACAATGCCAAGGTCATGCAAATCCATCAACCTCATCTATTTTCACCATCCACCCATCATTCTCAAGCTTCTACCACTCATTTTCCTTGTTGTCCTAAAAAACTACAGGATGCTCTATTTTACTACAGGATACAAAAATACATAGAGCAGAAATTTGTTTTTGCCATAACTTGAAAACCATGCATCTATTTGCCAAGCTGTTTCAGGGGGAGATGCATATGCATGATGGTAACATGCTCAAACAATTTCAACAAATTCCAGTGCATGGTTTCCAAGAAATTGACATCCATCACCTTCATCCATTTTTGCATTTTCTCAATATCCGTGCATCCATTTAAAAAGATGTTTCATGGAGATATGCATATGGATGATGGTAACATGCCCAAACAATTTCAGCAAATTCTAGTGCACGGTTTCCAAGAAATCGACCTCCATCACCTTCAACCATTTTTAGTTTTTCTCGAGATTTGTGCATCCATTGACCAAATTTTTTCTATGGGGAGGTGCATAATGATGATGCCAACATGCTCAAAAAGTTTAAGCTCAATCCAGTTTACCGTTTGGGAGACATGGACAAATAAGTCGCTGTCCTGTAAATTTACAGGATACAGAACAACACCTACAGGATTGGCAGTGAGCAGTTTTAAAGGAGATCCAGAGGTCAAAGAAGCTCCTCCAAAGCTTAGCAGCAGCATCAGGATCATCAACATCACAATCCAACACCTGCACATCAACATCAACTGATGAACAACATTCATGTCTCTCCAACAACCATCAGGTAGGTACAGGTATGCAATATTCTTTGTAGAAATTTTGAATAATATAACACTTATTCACAGAGATTATCCTGATTATACACTATTGCGGAATGCATGCATAATACATAACCTCCTCTACGTTGATCATCAATTTTGCGGAATTAAAAACAATGAAACATCAATCGCATGCACACATTAACACAGTATGTAATCCGGGGAAAGCATATAGCTGAAAACCCTAACTATCTGTATATTATATTGATTGAGAACATGTAACAATACATAGTACAATACTCCTCACAAGTACTCAATACTATCTCCACCTGTTACACACAAACTAGCTCAGATCTGAACCAATCACAGGTTCAAATCTCCTCCGCTGCTTGCCTGCCTCCACTGCGCAATCCTGCATGAGAATAATGATGAATGGCTGAACGAAACTCGTATTTCCTTGGCTGAACCACGCAATCCTCATTGGCATTACTCAATCCATTGATTGTGCAAGATCTCATGCACAACTATAGTCACAACTGATAGCAATCTCAACCTCTAACACCTGTCTCCACTGAACTGTCCATGCACTGAGTTAACTGATGTATTCTTTAGTTGCTTTATGAGTTAATAATTAGTGAATTAATTAACAATTAATTCACATCCCTCATCACTAGTGTATTTGCAGTTAAACGAAATACAACTAGTTCAACCTAGTCAAACTGAACACAACTCCATCAACTCCTCAATCAACTCCACCAAACTCAACCACATGAGTTCTAACTGAAGTCCACCATGCAATAGCTCAACTGACCCACAAAAGCGTATTTTCTTTTGACAGCTACATGTGCCACATCTGTAGCTCAAACTGAAGTGCTCCAAGAGGATAAGATAATGTTTATAGTCCAAATATTATTATGAGCTAATAATATTCGACTGTTCTATTTTTAGCCTGGTAGTCTAAAAATAGAAACCGCCCATATGTCTAAAAATATAAGTCCATGTATTACCAACACGACCAATCATCCACAAATAGCATCTTGCAACTCATAGACCATGATCCATATGCCTAAAAATAGACATATTCTAAAAATAGACTTTGTGCCAAAAATAGCCTATGGGCCCACTTAGTGAAGGCGACTTCTTTCCACTAAGCTCCATCATCTTGTTGCATTCTCAACATTCTTGACCTATTCTCTTGAGCACATTATAGTTAGAAATTTGTTGTCAATGCATGAGAGATGAGGTTTTACAAGCTAAGGATTGGTCAGCAGTCTCAGCCGCCTTCAACTAGTTAATTTCAACTCACTCCTTCAATGATGCAATGTTGAAAAGTCAAATTATGAAGGGTGATGATTTCAAGGAATGAGGAAAATAGTTAAAAGAATAAATTTTTGCAAAGGCCTAGGTCACCACAACACTCCAAGCCCTCCATCCACATCATATTCACTATCTATTCATTATTCATCCATCCCATTTCATTCTTGAAAAAAAACAAAGAGAGCATCCTCTCCATTTTCATGAAATTTCCATTTGTAGGTCAGCAAGAAGGATAGTCAAAGAGCAAAGGAGGATCACAAAGAGACCCATGTCACTCACATTTTTATTTTACCACTCATTACCATTCATTCCTCCACCATTTCTGTCATTTTTTCCACTCCTTTACTTTAGTTTACAAAGGGACTGTGTTTTCTACAGGATGATCCTGTAGGAATTACAGTGACCCAGAAATCCTATAGGAGGTAGTCCTAAGGAAAATAAATGGTGGAACAAGGTAGCAGAATGTTGATAAGGGTGTGGAAGACCTTGCCAAACTGAAAAAATAATCAAGAACCATCTTGAATAAGGGGAAGAAGGCAAACTAATGGTCTCAAGAAACAAGGATTTTTCTTTGCACAAATATGTTTTTTTTGCTTGTCCTTGCAGAACTTACAACCAAGATTCTTAATGCACAAGAGAGAGGCCATTAGGGCCATGGATGAGGCACAATGATGTCACTAAGTTTCTCAGGGGATGAGCAACACTTTCATTAGGGGGTATGATGGACCTCTAAATTAGACATAAATTAAGGCCCATGCCTCTAATTTAAAACATAAATTAAGGCCTATGACCATCCTTCAGCACATCAAACCTCTCTTTTTGCATTAGATAATTTATTTTTAACTTCAATATATTCATTAGGAAGGTTTATGAATAATTTAATATTTGTGCCTAATATTTTTTTTTTTTGTAGAATATTATGAGAATATTGGGCAGATTATGAAGAGTTGGAGGAGGAGATAATTTAGGGACTTGTTCCCTTCTACTGGAGGATCAATAATAAATAATAATTCAACAAGATATTATGGAATTATGGCACAAATTGTGGAACTCTAATGATTGAGAAAGTCTAGGAATGCGTTCTACTAATCAAGGGATAAGATCCACTAATCAAAGTATTTCGGTGGGGAAAGCTTCCTCCATTCATGGGGAATGATTCTTAATGATTTTGTATAAGTACCAAGTCAAATTTGCCTCTAGGGAATGATTGAGAAAATCTAGGAATGTGTTCCTTGCCATTTAATGCAAATTCCTAGTATTGGGGACTAGATCCACTAATAAAGAGATTTTTGTGGGGAAAGCTTCCTCCATTCATGGGGAATGATTCCTAATCATTTTGTATAAGTACCAAGTCGAATTTTCCTCTAGATAGATTTTCCATTAGTGTTATTGTGGAGAAAGCTTGTATTTTTGCAGCTCCATTGTATTTTCTTGCAGGGATGTATTTCTATTGATGAAAATAATGAAGATTGGTGTCATGTTCAACTTCTAAATCTTGTTCTCCTCCATAGGTATCTAAGTTTCCTTGGGCTTGGCCATCCCAGGAACCTCAGAGCCCTTTTGTATCATTTTATCTTCTTCTTTTCACTTCTTATTCACATGCATCTCTAGTTTTTATTTCGTTCTATTTCCACATTTAGTATTAATGATTTCTTGTTGTAGGATTGAGTTAAATGGTTGATGTAAGTTCTTTTTCAGGATCACAAGCATTATTTCATCCTTGGAAAAGCTTTGGAAGTTCATAATAATCATTGAGTTTCTTGGATTAGTCTTTTCATTCCCAAATCTAGATCGCTGGACCTCCCTTTTAGCAAAAAACAATAAATTTTTGCTATTTTTTAGAGCATGCTAATGAGCTTCAATCATATTGATTCCACTTGAATTAGATGAAAAAATATTATATTTCATAACAAAAATTACCCCATTTCATTTGCACTTGATTTGGTTAGGCATTTTTTTATATTTACTAGCTCACTAGTTCTCGAATTTCTAGATTTTCAACTAGATGTTTTTTTATTTTTTTGCATGGGTTAATAGAGGTCTTTTTGAGTGATTCCACTTGGAATAGGGACCTAAGACATCCTAGATAATAAAAAAAATTGTCCCATCCAATTTTTATATGATTTTCTTGGTCATTAAACCCTCACCAATTTCATCATTTCACAGGGAAACTTCTCCAAGCTTTTTGAGCAAATCCATCCATCTCCCAACTTTGGTTTTGAGTTCTGAGTGATCCTAGGCATTTTATCACTCCATTCCACCCATCTACCACCTTCCCTAAGCCTTCCATCACCTCCAACACCTCACATTTTTCTCTCGGTTGTATCCTGTAGGTTCACTGTAATTCCTACAGGATCATCCTGTAGGTTTCTAGTACATCCTGTAGGTTTTCCTAAAATGGCTTGTTTTAAGGCCGAATTGATGGAAAACCTATAGGAAGTCACCAAAAGCCTCCCAAGGGTCTCCCAAACCATCCAACCATCTCCTAACCCTTCCATACTGGCGGGCCCCAGTATTGTAGCAATAATGCGACAACTCCTGGAACTCCCTTCTTTAATTTTATCAACCCGGTAGTTCGTAACAAACTTGGAAGCGACGGTGCTGTATGCACAAGTACTAGCTCCTGCCGCAGATGTCACTTGGTCAGCGGGCACAAGTCCGCTAGGGCTCAAGCCAACTTCTATATGTTCTCAGAAGAAGCTTTCTAAATGATGGACGAAGGCTATCTCAAAGGAAATTAATCGACTTTGCAAAAATGAACTGAAAGCCAACCAAAACATGGAAACCCTAGTAAACCCTAATCTGACTAGTTTAACCTCTATGATGCAATAGTGAGAGTGCAAATGTCTAAAGATGATGCCATTACTTCTAGTGATGTGAAATGCATGAACTCAAACTACTTCCATTAAAAAGAACATTCTTTTTTTATATTTTTGCTTAGGTGGTTGGAGTTATTATGACTTGTTTCTTATTAGGTTTTGACTGTGCAGGGGTGGTTTGAAGGGAAAGAAAGCTTGGGAAAGGTCAGGAGAGCTAGGAGAGGTTCCAGGGGATCCAAAACATCATTCCACAGAAGTCCACAACGTTCAGGTGCTCGGCAACCGAGTGTGCAGGCTTCTACAGGATGTCTGCAGGGGTTTCTACAGGATGTTCAGAGATTTCTACAGGATGTTCTGAAAAGAGGATTTTGGAGCATGGGTGAGTGAGGGAAGATGCATGAGTGGAGATGGAGGTAGGATAGGGGTCTGAAGTGGCCTAGGAACTGATGGATAGAGTTGATGAGAGGGTGTGGAGGTCTAGCTTGCATCAAAGAAGGTTTAGGCAATGGGAAAGCAAGAAGGTAGGGTTACGTGGCAAAAGAGCAGATGGGAGATGAGGGAACAGACTTGGTGATGGAGGAGCTGATCTGGATGAGGCTCAGATGAACGAGGAGGTGATGAAGGTGATAGAGATGCCCTGCACAATGCTCATTCAAACGAATCAATGAATCCTTGCAAACAAACCAAGTCCTAGCTAACTTAATCCAACTGTCAATGAAATGAATAAACAACAACTTTGTTTGGAAAGAGAACCATGTACATCACGTGAGTAAGAACATTCAAAAAGATCTAAATGCATGACAAACTCCTACCAATCGATTCTAACCATAAAAAGCTACTTTAACCATCAAAAACAACCAAAATAACAAAGCAAGATCTAAAGAGCAGATTTCATTTTAAGAACGCAGCAAACACATAAAGATAAACAAGGGAGGTACTGAGCGCTTGAGATGGGCCCAACCCCAAGAGCTACAGCCTCCCAAGAGAGATTTAGAGCTGGTGCAAAGCTGGATTCATCTTTATTAATCAAGAATGAAGAGTTACATCAAAACTGTCCACAAGGAGAACTTGAACATGAGCTGAAAGCAAAGCTAATCTATTGCATAAAAATCGAACTACAAACTAGCTAACTAATGGCTAAAACAAAATGACTAACTGGCTACAAAATGACTACCCACTAGCTCCCCAAAATGACTAACTGAAATGAGGTCTTAAGCCCTCTTATTTATACAATTTGAGGACCCAACAGTCCTCCTAAAATTTAGGGACTTGGCTGCCCAAGACTTGGAGTTAACAGCAGTCCTACTTGACTTGCTTGGCTGCCCTTGTGCTGATTGATTCGGTGGCCCTTGAACTCCGAGCTGATGGTGGAGAATTCGAGGTAAGGGCCCATAAATGAAGGGGACACCTTCCTACAAATCCTCTAGCTTGTTCTCCCACGAATTTGGCTGCCAAGTGCTCATTAAGACCTTCAATTTTGTCTCCAAGTTGACCAAAAAGGCTACACAAAGCACCCATTAGACTTGTTGGCATAATGACTAACCAAATTCACTCTATTAACATAAAAATAATCAAAAACATGCAATAAACAAATGAGAATGGTGGACTAAGCCAAATTAGAAGGTTGAATGAGCCCAAATAATTGTCCATTTTTGGGGCTCATCATCACCCCCCTACTGAAAGTGTTGCTCATCCTCTGAGCAACCAAATCTCTCCCCTCGTCTTTGATGGCCCTGGTGGCTTCCTTGGCTAACATCTCGACCGATTCCTCCTTTGGCTTCCCTCTTTTCAAACTTTCCTGTAGAAACTGTTCGCTGGCTTCCTGTAGAAACAGTCCTCTGTCTTCCTGTAGAACAGTCTGCACCACTGTATCTTGCTTGGCCGTGGGCGATTTTCCTTTCAGCTGGGCTGTGGAAGCCTTCATCTTCTCCCCCTTTCTGCTCTTCTTCCGCACTATTAGAAGGACTGATATCATAGGTGAGGGCTTTTATGTCACTTTCTGCTATCAAGTCCCTGAAGACTTCCCAATTTTATTTCTAACTGCATGGTGTTGACCAAAAGATTCATTATTAGGATCATATTCAGCAATGGAAGAAGCATGCAAATTCCCCTCTGGTGTATTCTTCCTTCTCTTTCTGGCAGCTTGTTTGAGGAAGGGCAACACCTTTCCCAGATATCTCAGGGACAGACTGCAAAGGAATAACACTAGCTTGAGGAATAAACCGATTATATTTCTCAACTTTCAGCTGTCCCTCATCATCCTTTCTGTCTTGGAATACTTCTTCACAATCTCCAATAGAGGACTCAAGCATGGAACCATCCTGTAATTTATCCAGTAGTGTGCATTGCTGTGGGCAATATGACTCTACTTGAGAACCTGAAAGTATGCCCTTGCCAACATTAGCTATTGCTGAGTGGTTTTCCATGCGTGGTCCTGCATTTATGATTTCAGCTACAGTCCTGCCATGCCCAAAATGTGAAATTTCCATTCTCTTTAGATGAGAAGGTTGATCTGAAATGAATAACCTGCTAGCAATGCCTCTGTTATTTGTCAGGATACCATAATAGCACAGAAATTCCGAAATAGCAAATTTGAACACTGCAACCAATACTCTAAAATCAGTGATGGAAATTCATTCATACCTGAACACGACAAGATTGATACATTACATTCTCCTTCACTTGGACAACAAGCCAAGCTGATCATAACCTTTCACTCCTTCAAATTAAAACAACCCATCCACTTTTCTGTCACAAGACAATCTTAAGAAGAGCACATTCCTCCATGTCTGCTTTCTCTGGACTTCCATAGATATTGAACATATTAAGGTTTACAACAAAGTCCCTATAAAAATCTCACCAACTTTAAAGGGTTCCCTCTATCAGGTTAACTATCAATTTGCTCATTTAAAGCTGGTTCAATCTGACCCTCAAATCTTCAATGCCTGAATGGCTGGCAAGGATTCTTTGCTTCCACTTTTGGACTCCGCAACTACTTCCAAACGTTTCCAGATCAGTTCACGTTTTTCTTCATTTTCTTTCGCTTTTGCTTGCTTCTCTTGAAATACGACATTCATGAAAAAGGTCACTATCCATTTCCATGAACATCTTTCTCAAATTCAATGTCAAACCATGAATTGTCTGGTTCCAATGGCTCTGAGTATTCTTCTCCAAAGCTTCATAAATGAGTGGAAGAAGAACACTGCGATTTTGAGCTATTAAACTGACTATATGGTCATTGTTCCACAAGAAGAGAGCTCGTATTTCAGAGTATGTAACTTCACAAAAAGGGAAGCAATACCTGAATTTGAATACACTTCGAGTGAATCATGTTGCAAGTGCAAGTTGACCAACAGCTGAGCGCTCAGATTTCTGCGTGATTTTTGGAGTGAGGTGGCACATACGTGTGCTGGCTTATGCGACTGTTTTGCAATCATGAACTGCAGTGGTCACTATTTGTTCTCTGCTTGAAATCTCATCGATTCAGTTGCACTGGAGTTAGACTGCCCATACTGTCCGTTTTTTGACTTTCACGTGCATGGCTGACCCATGCATGCTGCATGACTTGCTAAAGAACTGGACATCAAGTGAACCTTCCTAAATTCGTGGCTTAATTCCATCACTCCATTCGTTCATGCAGTTCTTGAATTAGATTCATGAGATAGAGGAATAGGTTTTGTCACGTACCTGAAGCCAAACGGCTGCTTGTGAAGCTTCTTGCTGCTGCATGCTCTGATCCTTTGATTGCATGAGGCTTGGCTAATGATTTTTGATTGCTTTTCCTTGTGCAGGTGTCCTCTGGCCGGATCTGAGTTGCATGCAATCGTTTCCACGTTCAACTCTGCCCGTTCAAGCTGCTGCTGCTGCATGGTCACAAAACCAGAACTTCTTTTTGCCATTTCTCCCAAACGGTAGATCGGATTGATCTGAAACTCGGTGAGCATGTTCCTACCATCATTATGCATCTCCCATAGCAAAATCGTGATCAATGGATGCACGGATTTCGAGAAAAATGGAAAATGGCTGAAGATTTCAGAGCTCGATTTCTCGGAAACCGTGCATCGGAATCAACTGAAACTGCTTGGGTAGGTTACTATCACCCATGTGCATCTCCCCATGAAACAGGTTTTAAAACGGATGCACGGATATGGAGAAAATGCAAAAATGGCTGATGGTGATGGAGGCTGATTTCTTGGAAACCGTGCACCGGAATTGCATGAAACTGCTCAGGCATGTTGTCATCAACCTTGTACAATTCCCCATAAAACGGTTTGTCAAATGGATGCATGGTTTTCAAGTTATGGCAAAAACAAATTCTGCTCTATGTGTTTTTGCTTCAAGGCACTTTGCATTTTGGTTGCATGGGATGACAAAATGAATTTTGGTTGTGATGCAGGTATAGAGATGATGGAGGAGGAGTTGGAAGACTGCATGAGGACTTCTGAACCCTTGAGGAAGCTACCATGTTCGCCAAACCACTTTTTGAAATGCATGCCTAGTTTCCCACAATTTCTATAGGAAGTTCCTGTAGAAGCACAATGAGAAGCACAAGGAGGTGGAAAAAATGATGGATGCAGGCAAGGGATGAACACACAAGTGCTTGTAGGCCTAATCAACAGATTCCCACCATTAGATTCACTTTTGAAATTGGATTTGGCTCGTCCAAAGGTTCTACAGGATGTTTCCTGTAGAAATACAGAGCTTCCTGTAGAAGGCAAGAAAATTCCTTTGACCTTGATTTGAGTGCTCCTCCTGTCATGAAACGTCCTTCTTGCAACCTGCAATGTCACTGCTGCAACATGAAATTATTCAATGGAGATTAGCTTTATTTTTCTTTTTCTTTTTCTCTTTTTTTTTTTTGAAAAACAACTAGGGCGCCTCATGGAGGTTTTCACCCTAATTGCCTGCCCTGGGCGCCTCCAAGGGAGGTTTTCACCCAGAGATCTTATTCTCCTTTTTCCTTTTTTTCCAACCCATTGACCGCCTCATGGAGGTTTTCAATCAATGAGCCAATCTAAGGCGCCTCCGAGGAGGTTTTCACCTTAGATTTCTATTTTCCTCTTTTTTCATTTTTTCTCTTTTTCTTTTTTCTCTTTTTTTTCTTTTTCTTTTTTTCTACCCTACCCTACTTGAAAAAAACAAAATCATTTTCAAGTATAAGAATACTTCCAATGGAGCCATGTGCACATCAAGATTAGAGACAAAATGATGTGAAGGCTCGAAATGCATGCTTTGATAGGTATCCAGATCTCAGAGACAAAATGATCTGACTTTGAAAGTACAAAACATAGCTGAGGAGGAGAGTACTGCTGCAACTTAGTGACTGTCTGGAACCATGTCTCAATATAGCTTTGATATCCTTGGTCCTTTTGCTGATCTGGATCATTCTTCATGTCACCTTCTATCATGACTTTCTCAACTTCCTCCTTTTGCTGATCTTTCTCTTGAGTACATGGAGGATTTGATGGTAACCATGAGGAAGCTTTCTTGATCTCTGATTCTGATCTCTTCTCTTCACCAAATGCAGCCCATGGTTCTTTGATCTCCTCTTTCGAATCTTCTTTTGATGGATGTGATCCTTCAATGCTTTCAAGATGATCTCTTTTTTGCAACACTCTTCCTGAGCTTTGGTGAACATCATTGAGCTCAAAAGGAGTCATTTGCACATGTTGTGCCTCAGCTTTGCAATTGGGTTGAGTTGCTCCATTGCAGGGTTTTGGAAATGGAGGTACGGGTAGCTGAGTGGGGGTGTGAAATTGAGATGGAGATGGATGGCATTGTGGTTGGGTAGGAATTTGGGGTTGCCTTGGTGGAGGAGGAGGCGATGGTTGTGGATGAGCAGGTGGTGGAGGAAAATGAGCGGGATGAGAGTTGTACTGGGGTCTCCACTCCTGATAAGGTGCATTCCACTGAGGCTGTGGCTGAGCATAAGAGTGAAATGAATGAGCAACTGGTTGGGCATCATATGGATCTGTGAAGGAACAAGGAGGAGGTGTGAACAAGGAAGGATGAGCAGGGGGACCCCAAGAAGGCATGAAAGTGGCTTGATAGGGGTCATAATAGGTCTCGGGTGTCCCTTGCAGTTCTTGCTGGTAAGATCTAGGTCCATGCGGCCAACTTTGGTTCATGTAATAGAGTGATTCAGTGGCTCCCTTGGCTCTTTGATATGTAGCTTTGATTCTGGGCAAGGAAGGGCACTGATCTGTAGGATGGTATTCTTCACAGATGAAACACACTTCTAGAGGGTGCATTGGACATTCGTTCCTAGGATGCTTTCTAGTGCACCTAGGACAAAAAATGGCCAAAGCCCTCTTGGCTTCTTCTTGCTTCTTTTGGATCCGCAAGGTATCCAGTTGCATGGCAAGAAACTGCCTCATATCACTCTTGAAATCTTCGATCTGATTTGCAAATTCATCTTTGGACAAGGGACTGCTCCCAACATTTCTGCTTGTAGCCATTTGCTTCAGAGGAATGTTTCTTCTTCTTCTCCCCTAGAGGTTCTTCAGATATGTCTTGATGTCCACCCAGGGGTTCTTTCATCACAGCCATCGAAGAAGAACGTTGGCTGTGTGAAGCAGTGGGGGTGTTGTGCAATCATTTTTCTAACTTATCTCTACTCCCACAAAGCATGAAATGAAATCTTTTTGCTTGATTTTTTTGTTTTTTTCTACTTCTACTTGCAAAACTAAAATAGTTTGAACTGCAACTAACTATCTTGCTGAAATGAAAATGCGGAATTGAAATGAAAGCAGGAAAGGACTAATCTATTTTGCTCAAATGAAATTGCAGGAATGAAATGCTAGGCTACGCTTGCGAAATTGAAATGCTAATCTACGCTTGCAGAAATGAAATTGCGGAATTGAAATGCTAATCTATGAAAGCAGGAAATGCTAATCTATGAAAGCAGGAAATGTCTATGCTACTTTTGCAGAATGGAAATGAAATAAACTACTTAGCAGAAAGTTAATGCTACTTTGCAACGGCGCCAAAAAGATGGTGGGCTCCAGTATTGTAGCAATAATGCTACAACTCCTGGGGCTCCCTATCTCTAATTTTATCAACCCGGTAGTTCGTACAAACTTGGAAGTGACGGTGCTGTATGCACAAGTACTAGCTCTTATCGCATCTGTCACTTGGTCAGCTGGCACAAGTCCGCTAGGGCTCAAGCTAACTTCTATATGCTCTCAGAAGAAGCTTTATAAATGATGGACGAAGGCTATCTCAAGGGAAATTGATCTACTTTGCAAAAATGAACTGAAAGCCAACCAAAGCATGGAAACCCTAGTAAACCCTAATCTGACTAGTTTAACCTCTATGATGCAATAGTGAGAGTGCAAATGTCTAAAAATGATGCCATTACTTCTAATGATGTGAAATGCATGAACTCAAACTACTTCCATGAAAAAGAACATTGTTTTTGTATTTTTGCTTAAGTGGTTGGAGTGATTATGGTTTTGTTTCTTATTAGGGTTTGACTGTGCAGGGGTAGTTCGAAGGGAAAGAAAGCTTGGGAAAGGTCAGGAGGGCTAGGAGAGGTTCCAGGGGATCCAAAACATCATTCCACAGAAGTCCACAACGTTCAGGTGCTTGGCAACCGAGTGTGTAGGCTTCTACAGGATGTCTGCAGGGGTTTCTACAGGATGTTCAGAGATTTCTACAGGATGTTCTGAAAAGAGGATTTTGGAGCATGGGTGAGTGAGGGAAGATGCATGAGTGGAGATGGAGGTAGGATAGGGGTCTAAAGTGGCCTAGGAACTGATGGATAGATTTGATGAGAGGGTGTGGAGGTCTAGCTTGCATCAAAGAAGGTTTAGGCAATGGGAAAGCAAGAAGGTAGGGTTACGTGGCAAAAGAGCAGATGGGAGATGAGGAAACAGACTTGGTGATGGAGGAGCTGATCTGGACGAGGCTCAGATGAACGAGGAGGTGATGAAGGTGATAGAGATGCCCTGCACAATGCTCATTCAAACGAATCAATGAATCCTTGCAAACAAACCAAGTCCTAGCTAACTTAATCCAACTGTCAATGAAATGAATAAACAACAGCTTTGTTTGGAAAGAGAACCATGTACATCACGTGAGTAAGAACATTCAAAAAGATCTAAATGCATGACAAACTCCTACCAATCGATTCTAACCATAAAAAGCTACTTTAACCATCAAAAACAACCACAATAACAAAGCAAGATCTAAAGAGCAGATTTCATTTTAAGAACACAACAAACACATAAAGATAGTCAAGGGAGGTACTGAGTGCTTGAGATGGGCCCAACCCCAAGAGCTACAGCCTCCCAAGAGAGATTTAGAGCTGGTGCAAAGCTGGATTCATCTTTATTAATCAAGAATGAAGAGTTACATCAAAACTGTCCACAAGGATAGCTTGAACATGAGCTGAAAGCAAAGCTAATCTATTGCATAAAAATCGAACTACAAACTAGCTAACTAATGGCTAAAACAAAATGAATAACTGGCTACAAAAATGACTAACCACTATTAGCAACGGCAACGGCGCCAAAAAGATGGTGGGCCCCAGTATTGTAGCAATAATGCGACAACTCCTGGAACTCCCTTCTTTAATTTTATCAACCCGGTAGTTCGTAACAAACTTGGAAGCGACGGTGCTGTATGCACAAGTACTAGCTCTTGCCGCAGCTGTCACTTGGTCAGCTGGCACAAGTCCGCTAGGGCTCAAGCCAACTTCTATATGTTCTCAGAAGAAGCTTTCTAAATGATGGACGAAGTCTATCTCAAAGGAAATTAATCTACTTTGCAAAAATGAACTGAAAGCCAACCAAAACATGGAAACCCTAGTAAACCCTAATCTGACTAGTTTAACCTCTATGATGCAATAGTGAGAGTGCAAATGTCTAAAGATGATGCCATTACTTCTAGTGATGTGAAATGCATGAACTCAAACTACTTCCATTAAAAAGAACATTCTTTTTTTATATTTTTGCTTAGGTGGTTGGAGTTATTATGACTTGTTTCTTATTAGGTTTTGAATGTGCAGGGGTGGTTTGAAGGGAAAGAAAGCTTGGGAAAGGTCAGGAGGGCTAGGAGAGGTTCCAGGGGATCCAAAACATCATTCCACAGAAGTCCACAACGTTCAGGTGCTTGGCAACCGAGTGTGCAAGCTTCTACAGGATGTCTGCAGGGGTTTCTACAGGATGTTCAGAGATTTCTACAGGATGTTCTGAAAAGAGGATTTTGGAGCATGGGTGAGTGAGGGAAGATGCATGAGTGGAGATGGAGGTAGGATAGGGGTCTGAAGTGGCCTAGGAACTGATGGATAGAGTTGATGAGAGGGTGTGGAGGTCTAGCTTGCATCAAAGAAGGTTTAGGCAATGGGAAAGCAAGAAGGTAGGATTACGTGGCAAAAGAGCAGATGGGAGGTGAGGGAACAGACTTGGTGATGGAGGAGCTGATCTGGATGAGGCTCAGATGAACGAGGAGGTGATGAAGGTGATAGAGATGCCCTGCACAATGCTCATTCAAACGAATCAATGAATCCTTGCAAACAAACCAAGTCTTAGCTAACTTAATCCAACTGTCAATGAAATGAATAAACAACAGCTTTGTTTGGAAAGAGAACCATGTACATCACGTGAGTAAGAACATTCAAAAAGATCTAAATGCATGACAAACTCCTACCAATCGATTCTAACCATAAAAAGCTACTTTAACCATCAAAAACAACCAAAATAACAAAGCACGATCTAAAGAGCAGATTTCATTTTAAGAACGCAGCAAACACATAAAGATAAACAAGGGAGGTACTGAGCGCTTGAGATGGGCCCAACCCCAAGAGCTACAGCCTCCCGAGAGAGATTTAGAGCTGGTGCAAAGCTGGATTCATCTTTATTAATCAAGAATGAAGAGTTACATCAAAACTGTCCACAAGGAGAACTTGAACATGAGCTGAAAGCAAAGCTAATCTATTGCATAAAAATCGAACTACAAACTAGCTAACTAATGGCTAAAACAAAATGACTAACTGGCTACAAAATGACTACCCACTAGCTCCCCAAAATGACTAACTGAAATGAGGTCTTAAGCCCTCTTATTTATACAATTTGAGGACCCAACAGTCCTCCTAAAATTTAGGGACTTGGCTGCCCAAGACTTGGAGTTAACAGCAGTCCTACTTGACTTGCTTGGCTGCCCTTGTGCTGATTGATTCGGTGGCCCTTGAACTCCGAGCTGATGGTGGAGAATTCGAGGTAAGGGCCCATAAATGAAGGGGACACCTTCCTACAAATCCTCTAGCTTGTTCTCCCACGAATTTGGCTGCCAAGTGCTCATTAAGACCTTCAATTTTGTCTCCAAGTTGACCAAAAAGGCTACACAAAGCACCCATTAGACTTGTTGGCATAATGACTAACCAAATTCACTCTATTAACATAAAAATAATCAAAAACATGCAATAAACAAATGAGAATGGTGGACTAAGCCAAATTAGAAGGTTGAATGAGCCCAAATAATTGTCCATTTTTGGGGCTCATCACATACAACCTCCAACAACCTTAATTCACCTGCCACATCGCCAAAAGAAATTAGTTTGCATACTTGATTTTGCATGAAAAGACAAAAAGACAAAAACAAATTTATTTCAATCCCTTTACTTGCACATTAGTGATGTTTGAGGCTTCTTAATTCCATGCTAAGATAGTAGCATTCGGTTCATGATAATTTAGCATTATTGCAAAGCATAGTTTCTTGGAAGTTAATTAGGAAATGGTGTGATTTAGCATTGAATTTTTGTCTCTTTCCTTGTACTTTCTTTCTTGCAATAGGTTAAGGTTCCATTTCGAACATTTCATTTTCTGCAATTAGTTTAGGATTTTACTTCAGTACATGCACTCCATTACATCATGACAGCAAAGGAAGGACACATTGTATGCTGCACATACAACCCTGACACCTCTTAAGTTTGTACGAACCCCAGGTTGATAATTAAAGTCGGTAGTCTTGGGAGTTGCAGCATTCTTGTTGCAATACCGAGGTGCATCAAAATCCTTGAAGATGCTTTATGGTTGTGGGGATTTTCCATTCCTTAATGGATTTAATTTGATTAGGGTCTATCACCCTCATGAGATACAATATGACCCAAGTATTCAACCTCCTATACTCCAAAGAAACATTTAGAGGTTTTTGCATATAATTGTTTCTCCTCCAATAGTTTGAGCACCTTGTCAAAATGTTGCACATGATACTTCCAAGGCTTGGTGTAGATTAGTATATCATCAAAAAATACTAACAATTTTTTTCTAAGGAAGGGTTTGAAAATGGAATTCATCAAACCTTGAAATGTGGAAGGTGCATTAGCAAGGCCAAAAGGCATGACCAAAAATTCATAATGACCCTCATGAGTTTTCAATTCTATTTTCAAAATGTCTTTAGTCTTCATTCTAATTTGGTGATATCCTTAATGAATATCCAACTTGGTGAAGTAAATTGCTCCATGTAATTCATCCAATAATTCATCAATGACATGAATGGGAAATTTGTCTTTAATAGTGAGCTTGTTGATCTCCCTACAATATGGACACATACGCCATGATCCATCTTTCCTGTGCACCAATACTATTGGAGCAAAGAAAGAACTTTGACTAGCTTGAATTATACCAGCCTCTAGGATTTCTGCAACCATACATTAAATTTCACTCTTTTGGGCATAAGGATATCTGTAAGGCCTAGTGTTTGGAGGAACACTTCCTGGAATCAAGTGAATAACATGGTCATGATCACAAATAGGTGGGAGGCCTTTGACAGTCTGAAACATCTTGGAATGGTTGTCAAATAGTTTTTGGAGATTTGGAGAAATAGATGATTTTGATGTTTGAACCTCTAGTGAGAATAATTTTGCAATTACGCCCCGTTATTTTTTCTTCAAAAGATTTGTAATGCCATTAGAGATGATTATCTTTCCTAGTTTCCCTGCGATACCCCTTAATTCAACTTCCTTTCCTTCCAAAAAAAATTCAAGAAAAGTTCTTGAAAATTGAAAGCTATCATTCCCAAAGATTATAACCATTGGAATCCTAGTATAACGTCAACACCACTCATTGGAATAGAAAGCATTGGACTATTCAATACATATTCCTGTTGGACACAGATTGTCATTGATGTTAATATGGCAATATTCGAGGAGCAAAAGGAGCCAAGAGGAGCAGAACAGAGGACGCAGACAGCCATTGCAGCAACAACGGAACAAGCAGAGCTATAAGGAAGCAGACAGAGCCATCAGAGGAGCAATGGTTGCATTTATATTATCGGGAGCTATCGGGCCACAAAAGAATTATATGCATGAAGATACAGGCGGAGGAGCATATATTATCGGGAGCTATCGAGCCCGTAAAACCCATGTATGCATGCTTTAATACTATCGGTGGACAGAAAGCCCATATACATAGGCTTAACACTATCGGAGGCAGAAGACTTGGCTCTAAGGCAAATACACTATTGGAGGTGGATTGCAGACTTGAAACTCTATACATGGGAGTGTTGAGTTGTATCGGGTCTGGCACATCGCATCGCTATGAGGGGTCTACGTTAACGTCGAGCACTGACCTTGTGCGACTTTCGATCGACACTTCGGAAGTGGGAGCTACAATATGTCAAGTGGTCCATTGCAATCGCCGATAGCGATATTGCATCGGACCTCTGCCAGGGGAAAATCCTGACTGCGATGCATATCCATGCGGACTCGCCGCACATTACAAATATGACTTAATCTATGATCGCATCTGTCGCATATCACAAGCCATAAAGCCTTGCCACATTGGAAGCACCGACTACGATAGGCTGTGGACCTGACAGGCATATTAACTATGGTTAATACCATATCGCATCCAGTCCATCGGAGCAGTGGAGGATCGGCCATTGGCCATCGACAGAGTCATGGGTACAATATATAAAGGACCCCTAGGAGTCACGAATCTCCAATTGCTATTTAAGCGCGGACCCGATACAGGAATAGATGCGATTGTAATATTTCCTGAAGTCCACCCTTTAGTCTGTTTGACTGTTTTTCTCTCATATTCTCTGTGTAATGGAATGTCTGGCTTGCACGGGGTGTTTTAAGCCGAAAGGATTACGATGGCTATTCTGACAGTTCAGAAGGCTGAATGTTAGTGACAAAGGGGTGAATCATGGCAATTATGATTGCGATCGGAAAAACATCTCCGTATAATTGAAAGAACTCTGTGTATGCCGCAATCATTGCCAAAAAAGAACACTGTTATGGTAAACTGGGAGGATGTGTTCTCCATGGATTGTTTGGACCGGTCTAATGAATCTACGTATCCCCAGAACGTCAATGAACCTGCATAGTGCAAAGGAAGCCACAACAACCGAGGAGGAAGCCTAAGAGGTGGTGTAAGCGGAAACGAATGGACAGAGGGATGGGAATGTATAAAACAGTAAAAACAGAGAACTGTTGGTGCTGTTGTTGTGGTGGTGAAGAACCAGAGTGTGAGGTAGCAGAAGCAGTAGAGGTAGAAGAGGCAGCAGAAGTAGCAGAGGCAGGAGAGTAGGAGTGAGAGAACCTCAGCTAAATACAGTGTAGCAACATACCAGTTTATACCAAGGTTGGGTTGGAGCCCAAGAGGTTGGAGCCTCATAACTGAACAGGACTGAAGTCATTGGGGGTAGGTGCTCCTAAGTGCAGAACCACTGCAAAACAGAGTTGGTGCTCTGGAGGTTGGAGCCTCACTGAAGTCCAAGTTGGAGCTTGGAAACTATTCACAATAAGATATATACTTATATTGTATTTATTTCATTGCACTGTCTTGAGTTTTAATAAAAGCATTAATTCCAGCTATTGATTTCTGTGTTCTGTGTATACATATACATATCTATATATGCTTTTTTCAATTACTAGAACATGTAGGAATTTACATGGTAAGTTCCTCAGACAGAACACCAAAGGACACCGCTCACAATAGATCACAGATCAATACACCAGTACTTTTGACGTGGTTAAAACCCTCAAAGAGGGAAACAGTCCACGACCTGAGCCAACGCGGCCACTTCAGGCAATTTATTAATAAAAGAATGAAAATTTACATAAGCTTCTCTCATGAACGGTTAACCTACAAATGACCCTCCATGCTCTTTAAATAGAGATCATGGACCAATTGGGTGCTAAGCCACGGATCAAGTGTTGGTAATACCGAGGAGAGAATGAACCGTCAGATCACTACATATCGTGATTGTCGGATTGTAAGTTACAAAATGTACATAGTAAAGAAACACACTTTACCTAACTCTATACTAGACCAAGTTATACTTAACTATTTCCTATGTGTCGAAATATCCTAACATCCCCCCTTAAGAACAACTTGGGATAGGATTGAAGGATTTACAAATATGACACAATAGGAGAAGGAAGGAGGCACTAGAGCCTATCCCCCCTTAGTGACAACTTCCTGAACTCCAACCATAAATCGAAGTTTAGTGAACTTCGACGCTGTGAGAGCCTTTGTAAATATGTCTCCAACTTGATCATCTGTTGAACAATATTGCACTTCAAGAACATGGTCGTGAATGAGCTTTCTGATGAAGTGCATGTGCAATTCAATGTGTTTGCTGTGCTGATGTTGGACTGGATCTTTGCATAGTTGAATGACACTTTGATTATCACACCAAAGTGTAGTCGGATGTTGCTGCTGAAAGCCAAACTCTGACAGGATTTGACGAAGCCACAAGGCTTCCTTACTAGCTTCTACGACACCACGATACTCTGCTTCTGCTGAAGAAAGAGAAATGGCACCTTGTTTCTTGCAAGCCCATGTAACAGGTCCTGAACCAAGAGTGAACACATAACCTGCAGTAGACTTCCGATCATTAGGGTCACCAGCCCAATCGGAATCAGTGAAACCAACCAATAGAGGAGATGCTTTGGCACTGTAATGAATCCCAAATTGAACTGTACCTCGAACATAACGAAGTATTCTTTTAGCTGCTTTCCAATGACTTTCACATGGGTTTTGTATAAACCAAGCAACAAGGCCAACGACAAAGGAAAGGTCAGGACGAGTATGGGTTAGATACAAAAGTTTTCCGACAAGTTGACGGTATAAGGTAGCATCAACTTCAGGAGAAGTACAAGTGACTGAAAGTTTGACTCCAGAATGAAAGGGAGAAGGGGATGGCTTACAATCTTCCATGTGAAAATGGCGTAGAATATCACAGGCATACTTGGACTGGGAAAGGGAAATACCTTCCTTGGATTGCAAGACTTGAAGACCAAGAAAATAATGTAAGTGTCCTAAGTCTGTCATTTTAAACTTCCTTTTAAGGCTAGACTTCACATGGTTTATAAGGTTGGGATCACTACCAGTCAGGATAAGATCATCAACATAAAGAACAAGAATGATAAGAGACTTGCCCACTTTCTTGGTGTAGATAGTATTGTGAGAATGACACCTAGAAAATCCATTTTCTAAAAGAAAGTTATCCATTTTGGCATACCAAGCTCGAGGAGCTTGCTTGAGACCATAAAGGGATTTCTTAAGCCGACATACAAGGCTAGAGTCTGTTTGTATAAAGCCAATAGGTTGTTCCATATAGATTTCTTCATGCAAGTCCCCATGCAAGAAGGCAGATTTAACATCCATTTGATGGACTTCCCATTTGAAAGAGGTAGCAAGGGAAAGAACAAGGCGGATAGAGTTAATTTTGGCAACAGGGGAGAAGGTTTCAGTGTAGTCAATGCCTTCAACTTGTGAAAAACCCTTAGCAACAAGACGAGCTTTATGTTTATCAACTTTCCCATCTGGTCCATACTTGGTTCTGTAAACCCATTTGCATCTAACAAGTTTTCGTCCCTTTGGTAGAGGAACAAGATCCCATGTATCATTTGCCAATAATGAATGATATTCTTCATTCATAGCTGCTTCCCAATCTGGATGGCCTGAAGCTTCTGCAAAGGTGTCAGGATCATAATTCACTGAAGCTTGAGCCAGTAAAGAAGAGGCTCTATCAAACTGAGAACGTGTACGTCGCTGATCTCTAGGATCACCGACAAGATCACCTGCTGCATCCCGAGTAGCACGGACCCATTTTGGAAGCTGAGGAGCTAAAGGAGGATCCTGAGAAGGTGGGAGAGGATTTTCATCCTCGCTTTCATCATCTGAAGAAGAAATATTTTCAAAAGTAGAAGAGATAGGGAGAGGTGGCACATCCGCCGAACTAGGCTCGCAGGCCGATATATTTTCAGCAAACTTTACATCTCTTCTAATGATAACATTTTTGGACTTAAGTGGAATAAGTCTATATCCTTTGACATCTTCAGAATATCCAACAAAAATACATTTTTCACTCTTAGGTTCTAAAGCTTTATGTTTCTCATCTGGAATATGGGCCCATGCTTCACTTCCAAAAACACGAAAGTGACTTACATCTAGTTTGATTGAGCTCCATGCTTCTTCTTGAGTGATATTCTTGAAAACCTTAGTAGGAGTGCGATTTATTATGTAATTTGCACAGTTAATTGCTTCTGCCCAATAATTAAGACTAAGTCCTTTATATTGAAACATACAGTTAGCCATTTCCTTTAAGGTGCGATTCTTCCTTTTAGCTACACCATTTTGTAGTGGGGTATATGGAACAATATGTTGCATTTGAATTCCTTTCTCAGTGCAAAAGTTGATGAATTTTTTGTTAACATATTCTCCGCCATTATCAGATCTTAGCTTAAGAATTTGATGTCCAGATTGTTTTTCAACAAAGACCTTAAAGGCCAAGAACATGTTGAATACTTCACTCTTGAGTTTTAAGAAGTATACCCAACTGCGTCTGGAGAAATCATCAATGAAAGTTAAGAAATACTTGTAGCTAGAGAATGAAACAACTGGAAGTGGACCACATAAATCACTATGCACGAGCTGTAAAGGGGCTGAGGTGTGCCAAGAGGCACGTTTTTCAAAACTGTCCCGATGATGTTTTCCGAGTACACATCCGGAACAAACACCATCTCTGCAAGATACCATTGGAAGACCTGTCACCATATTTTCTTTACATAGATTCTGAAGAGAGCGATAGTTTAAGTGACCAAATCGCTCATGCCAAAGTTTGCTCACTTCATCATTATGAGCAACAAATATCGAGGGAAGATTTGATGACCCAAAGTTGTGAAACTTATACAACCTTGTAGAATCATCAGCAATGCCAGTAGCTAAAATCTGTATAGGATCTATTAGGTCCTTAATTACAACATCGTGAGGTGAAAATTCAACGATTTTACCTTCACCTGAATGAGTTATCTGATATACAGATAGAAGGTTGCAGGATAAGGTTGGAATACATAATACATCATTAAACTGACCATTGTCTATATGAACAGTTCCAGTCCCTACAACACTAAGAGATCTATCATCACCAACATATATATTTTTGGTGTTACAATCATTTAAACAAGAAAACATGGCTTTGTTTTTGGCCATGTGATAAGAAGCTCTAGAATCAATGAGCCACTCATGAGAATGAGAAGAAGAAGATACATTTAGTGCATAGCCAGACCGAGATGCTTGAAAACCACATGCAGAAAGTGCCATTCTTGAAGATGAAGTTGAAGTTGAAGAGTGCTCCAAATGGATGTTATGCTTCTTCATTGCTGCCTCCAAGGCTTCCATCTTCTTAAAGCATTTTGATTCTAAGTGGCCATCTCGATTACAAAAGTTGCAATGTCTATCAGTCTTCTTCCCTTTTTTTTATTTGTCTTATCATTTTGTTGAAATGATTTTTCATTTTGAGGCTGAAATTGCTTAGGACCCTTGTTTGGTTTAGGACCATTCCTTTTAGGATACAACTTCGTATGATTCTTTGGATTTGGTTGCTGCTGGGCAGCTAACGCTTTCTTAGAAGAGTTTCCAAGATTAAGAAGACCAAGGTGTAAGAGTTTTTCTTGTTCTCTTATTAAAGAATCACAAAAAGAATCAAAGGAAGGGGACTTGTAGTCTCGTCCTTGAGAAATGAAGGCTTCTCTTGTAGAATGGAAGGTGGAAACAAACACAGAGTAGGCTGGTCCCAACTTAGTAAGAATGGAATAGATAAGGCTACTATCTTCTTTCTTAACCTTAACACCTTCCAAGAGAAGTCTAAGGGTCTTGCACTTGGACAAAAAATCTTCAATGCAAGAAAAATTATTGGGGTCCAATGTAAGCAACTCATTTTCAAGTTGATGGGCTCTAAGTTCATTTTTTATTCCAAAAACTTTAGTAATATGTTTCAATGCTTCATCAGGAGTATCAAGTTCTGCAATATGGAATCTAAGATCTGGAGAAATAGACATCCCTATCAACCCACGTGCTTGATCTTGCCTATTTTCCCATTTAGCTGCCTTATCTTCATCTTTTGGTTTGGTTTCTTGCCCTGTGGCTATTCTGTAGAGACCTTTACTTCTAAGTAAATCCACAATGTAGGACCACCATTGGAAGTAGTTGGTGCTGTCAAGAATAACTTGGCATGGAATTTCCATTTTAACAGAAACTGAAGCTATATATGCTGAAACTAAGTGTTCCAATGGAAAGATCTCGAAAAATTAGGCTGTTTAAAAAAAATGGTTCTGAAAACGGCTTCCGGATGAAGAAGTTATGGCTTTTTGAAGAAAATTTGATGAAGTCGCCGACGAAGTGCGGGAATGTGCGGAAATGAAAAATCCGCCCCCACAAAAAGGAGACTTGAACTCAAGACCTCTACTCTCATAAATTAGCTTTGGACCAAGTGAGCTATACAAAAAGTTTGAGAGAGAGAGAGAGAGAGGGGGGGGTGAAGCTTTGGGTTGCGTGCTTGCTTTGAGAAAGCTCTTTTTCCCTACAAAACAAAAAACACAAAACCCAACACGGACATACAAAAAAAAAATGAACCTTGTGGCTCGAAGTTAGCTTTAGTCGGAAACTAAATATTTTCCTCAATGTTTCTGATTTTCTGAGATCACACTAAGGCGCAGCGGAAAAGAGCATACGCATGAGAAAAATCCTTCCTTTCTGTTTCTGATTTGCCCAGATTGCACAGAGTCGTGGGGTAAAGAGCATACGCAGAAATGAAAGGTATAGATCCGGTAATAAAAAAGGCTAAATAAACTGAAACCGAAATAAACTGAGAGAAAATAACTGTAAACTGCAAATAAACACTATATACCTCCAGATCTTAAAAATGACGCAGCTAGGGTTACCGAAACCTTTTCGCGTGAAACAAAAGGGGTTACTCACTGGAACAGATGCTCCCAACACAATAGAGCAGTCCTCTCGGCCCAAAAGTAGTCAGAAATAGTAGATCTAGGAAACGGTAGTCGGATGCAGTTCTACCGGCTTCAGATTTGGATCACCAATGAACGCGACCCTCAAATAGCTCTGATACCATGTAGGAATTTACAGGGTAAGTTCCTCAGACATAACACCAAAGGACACTGCTCACAACAGATCACAGATCAATACACCAGTACTTTTGACGTGGTTAAAACCCTCAAAGAGGGAAACAGTGCACGGCCTGAGCCAACGCGGCCACTTCAGGCAATTTATTAATAAAAGAGTGAAAATTTACATAAGCTTCTCTCATGAATGGTTAACCTACAAATGACCCTCCATGCTCTTTAAATAGAGATCATGGACCAATCGGGTGTTAAGCCACAGATCAAGTGTTGGTAATACTGAGGAGAGAATGAACCGTCGGATCACTACATATCGTGACCGTCAGATTGTAAGTTACAAAATGTACATAGTAAAGAAACACACTTTACCTAACTCTATACCAGACCAAGTTATACTTAACTATTTCCTATGTGTCAGAATATCCTAACAGAACAATTAAAAAGAAAAAGAAATACTGATTCACCCCCCCCTCAGTATTTCCAACAATTGGTATTAGAACCGGTTTCTTCATACTAGCCTAACAGCTTGAAGAAGGATCCACAACCATGATGAGAAATCACGAAGCATCAGGAAGACCTCCTTTGTTCGATGGCACTAACTTTGGTTTCTGGAAGAAATGAATGACCTACTACTTAATGTCCCTTGGACCTGAAGTTTGGCATTTTGTTCAAAATGAATACCAAACAACTTCCACTCTTCCAATAGACCTAGACGAGAGGAAAACCTCCATCACAAATGCAAAGGCCTTGAACTCCATCACTAGTGGAATCACTAATTCTGAGTTTACAAAAGTCATGCACTGCACCTTTGCCAAAGAAATGTGGGAGAAGCTAGTTGGCTTGTACGATGGAGACTCAAAGTCAAAAAGGCAAAGCTTCAAACTTACAGAAGATAATATGAAAGTTTGAGGATGGAAGATGAAGAAGATATTGCAGCATACCTCCTCCGAGTAACTGAAGTGGTAAATTCCCTGAAATGATTGGATGAAAAAATTGAAGAAAGTACCATTGTTCAAAAGGTATTAAGGTCTCTTCCAGACAGATTTGACTCCAAAATAAGCGCTATAGAAGAAGCAAAGGATCTAGATACTCTCAAAATGGATGAACTCCATGGAATTCTCACTGCCTATGAAAAAGGTGGCCCAAGCTCCAAACAAGCAACATTCAAGGCCTCAAAGTCAAAGAAGGGAAAAGAAAGGAATGACTGTAGTAATGAGTCAGATGTGGAATCCGAATTGGCTCAATTTGTACGAAATCTGAAGAGAGGATCTAAGCTTAAAGGTAAGTATCCTCTTATCTATTTTAATTGTGGTAAAAGAGGTCACTTTGGAGCAAGATGTCCGCAAAAACATGACAGTGATGATGAAGGAAATTCTAAAAGAATGGCACACAAAAAGAAAGGGTTCAATAAGAAAAACTTCTTCTCCAAGCAAGATGAGTCTGATGAGGATGAGTTATGGTCATCAAAAAGAAATCAGATGAAGAAAGTGATAATGATGAAAGCCAAGAAACATTATTCATGGCACTCACAGATGATGATGACTCAGGGCTGGAAGGAAATGTAGATGAACTGTTAATAAGTGCCATTGAAGAAAATGAGAAACTATGAAATAAAATCATTTCTCTCAAAGTGGAAAATGAGGAAATAAGAAGGAGAGAAGATCTCTTGGAAGCAAAGCTTAAAGAAAAAGAAGAGACTCGTGAAGAACGTGAGGCCGAAATAGTGTCTCTGAGAAAGGAGTTGGAGAAAATTAAAAAGGGCTGTGAAAGCTCTCAAATACTTGAGACTATTCTGATAATCAAAAACCTCAACATGACAAGTCTGGAATAGCTTTCAAAGGAGAATCCTCAAGCACTAAGAATAGTGCGAATAGCTATGCCGATGCACTTTCCTGCAATCCAAAAGATGAAAAAGTATGTCATCAAAAGTGCATCCTAGATCCCAAGAATGAAGAGAGAATTACTCCAAAGAAGAATGTGGAGTCGCATCATGGACACTACGGCAAATATAATCCTGTACTTCACCAAGGGCCCATCGAAAATCCAAAGAACGAGGGAGGAGTAATTCCTAGGAAGGAAATCGACTCAAACCGTGGTTGCTTCAACAGGTACAAAACCATCTTTCTTGGACACTGATTTCATTGTAAAAACTTCGGTCATCAAGCCAGACATTGTTATGGCTCGCAAAAGTGAAAAGACAAAGCTAAAGGACTGAATAATCAACTCATATGCCCCCAAAAGGCAGGGACAAATCAAAACCTTCAATTCATTTGATCCCTTGACTAAATTTGATCTGATTTGCTCTTTCTGCTACAATAACGGACACTATGAACAAGACTGCCCACTCAAAGGAAGAAAGATGAGTAGCAAGAACTCTAGCATGGATAAATACGACCTGGCTATATATGCTCAAAATAATGGAAACCATTGGTTTGTGGATAGTGGGTGCTCCAGAAACATGACAGGAGATAGAAGGAAGTTTGTCTCACTGAGCAAAAAGGAAGGGAATGTGTCCTTTGGAAGCGGATCTTGCAGAATTGCAGGAAAAGGAACAATTACTCTGATCAATGGAAAAGGAAAAGCTCAAGATGCTCTGCTAGTTAACGGACTAAAACACAACCTCCTGAGTTTCAGCCAAATTTGTGATCAAGGACATAAGGTTGTTTTCAGCACCAAAGACTGTGAAATAAGGAACTTTGCCTCAGGGAAGCTTGTGGCAAAAGGGGTGAGAACATTAGACAACATTTACATTCTGAACAAGATTCAAGAAAATAATGCTACTTGAGTCAGATAGATGAGAGTTGGCTATGGCACAAGCGACTTGGACATACAATCTTCGAAAATCTAATCAATATCAGCAAGATCAAAGCTGTATGAGACATCCCAAGGTTGTTCAAACAAAATCAAGGAGTATGTGGTTCATGTCAATATGGAAAGCAGACTAGAACTAGCCACAAGACAAAGGAGCTCTCTACATCGAAGCCCTTGGAGATCATCCATGTTGACGTGTGTGGACTAACTAGAAATCAGGGACTCCAAGGAGAAAGGTACTTTGTGTTATTTGTTGATGATTATACTAGAATGATGTGGATATATTTTATAAAGCTTAAATCTGAAACTTTTGAGTGTTTTAATAATCTAAAAGCCGTTGTAGAAAATGAAAAAGTTCAAAAATTAAGTGCCTCAGAACAGATCGAGGGGGAGAATTCACATCAAATAAATTTAGTGAGTTCAATAATATTCATGGAATTAAAAGATAATTCCCTGCTGCCAGAACACCTCAGCAAAATGGGGTAGTTGAAAGAAGAAATCGAACAGTCCAAGAAATGGCAAGAACAATGCTATTAGCAGCAGACTTATAGCCTAGATTCTGGAGAGAAGCAGTAGGGACAACTGTCTATACATTGAATCGAACTCAATTAAGACCAAATTGTGAAAAAACTCCTTATGAGCTATGGAAAGGAAGACCTGCTTCGGTGAAGTACTTTAAGATATTTGGAAGCAAGTGCTTCATAAAAATAAATGATGGCTGACTCGGAAAGTTTGATTCTCGGGTTGATGAAGGGATATTTCTTGGATATTCTACACGAAGAAAAGCTTACAAGTGCTACAATTATCGACTGAAGAAAATAGTGGAAAGCATTGATGTAAAGGTTGATGAAGATCTTCCAGAAAAGGAAATTGAAGAACATGAAGATGACTTTCTCATTGAAGAAGAAGAACCTAAAGAAGAAGAAATAGATGAGGAAGAAGAAGAAGAAGAAGAGGAAAGAGAACCACCTAATACCCCTTCAAAGATGAAGTATGTCCAAATACATCATCCAGAAGAGAAGATCATTGGCGATAGAGATGAAGGTGTGCATACTCGAAGAAGGATAACAATCACACCCAAGAGAAAAATCATTGCCATCCTATCTATGATAGAACCAGAAACATTTGTAGAAGCAAGTAAGGATCCTCATTGGGTAAAAGCCATGGAAGAAGAAATGTCCCAAATTGAGAAGAACAAGACATGGGAGATGGTACCTCGTCCAAAGGAAAAAAATATAATAGGAACCAAATGGGTGTTCAAAAATAAAATGAATGAGGAAGGATAGGTTATCAGAAACAAGGCAAGACTTGTTTGCAAAGGCTATTCACAAATTGAAGGAATTGACTTTGAAGAGAAATTTGCACCAGTGGCCCGTATGGAAGCTATCAGGATGTTCTTGGCATTTTCTTTCTCAAAAGGATTCAAAATCTATCAAATGGACGTGAAATCAACATTTCTAAATGGGGAACTCAAGGAGGAAGTCTACATGGAGCAGCCAGAAGGTTTTGATCTAACAACAGGAAAGGACTTAGTCTGTAAGTTGAAAAAGGCTTTATATGGGTTGAAACAAGCTCCTAGAGCTTGGTATGCAAGATTGGATCACTACCTACAACAACAAGGCTTCAAAAGGGAGTGGCTGGAAGTAATCTATACATAAAGACAGATGAAGGTAAGTTGCTAGTTGCTCTTGTTTATGTCAATGATTTGATTTTTTCTAGTAATAATGATGAAATGAGCCATGAATTTTCTCAAAGCATGTCAAAAGAGTTTGAGATGTCAATGATAGGAGAGCTGTCCCACTTCCTTGGACTTCAAGTATCTCAAACCAGAGCAAGATTGTGTATATCTCAAACCAAACATCTAAAAGACATGCTCAAAAAATATGGAATGGAGGATTATGCACCCGTGAGCACACCTATGACCACAAATTGCAAACTGAGCAAAGATGATGACTCCCCTTTAGTAGATGCAACTCATTATAGGTCAATGATTGGAGCCCTTCTATAATTAACAGCTACAAGACCAGACGTAACGCAGGCAGTAGGAATGGTGGGAAGATTTCAATCTGCTCCCAAAAAATCCCACTTATTAGCTGTAAAAAGAATTCTTAGATACCTGAAAGGAACTTCTGATTTCGGTCTTTGGTACCTAAAGAGCTCAACACTGACTGTCACTGCATACATCGATGCTGGTTGGCTTGGAAGTATAAATGATCAGAAAAGTACTAGTGGAAATGCGTTCTTCCTAGGAGACTATTTAGTATCCTGGCTCAGCAAAAAATAGTCATCCATATCATTATCCACAGCCGAAGCCGAGTATATTGCTACAACAGACTGTTGTACTCAGATACTATGGATGAAGGAAGCTCTAAAAGATGTCGACATATGTACAGATCAACCAATTACTATCTATTGTGACAACACAAGTGCTATCAGTCTCAACAAAAATCCAGTGATGCGCTCAAGAACCAAACACATACCAATCAAGTATCATTTCCTTCGTGAGCAAGTAGCTGAAAAAAACATCATCCTAGAATATATTAGTACTAAGGAGCAGATAGCTGATATTTTCACAAAACCTCTCCCTAGAGAAGCATTCGAACATCTGCATCAAAAGATGGGGGTTATTTCTTTATCATCACTCAAGTTATTTCATAAATATGTAGCAGGACAGGGGAGTCCATATGCATTCCTTTGCCATTGATGTCAAAGGAGGAGAGCAGAAGAATATTGCCATCAATAACAAAGGGGGAGATTGTTGGACACAGATTGTCATTGATGTCAATATGGCAATATTCAAGGAGCAAAAGGAGCCAAGAGGAGCAGAACAGAGGACGTGGACAACCATTGCAGCAACAAAGGAACAAGCAGAGCTATAAGGAAGCAGACAGAGCCATCAGAGGAGCAATGGGTGCATTTATATTATCGGGAGCTATCGGGCCACAAAAGAATTATATGCATGAAGATACATGCGGAGGAGCATATATTATCGGGAGCTATCGGGCCTGTAAAACCCATGCATGCATGCTTTAACACTATCGGCAGACAGAAAGCCCATATACATAGGCTTAACACTATCGAAGGAAGAAGACTTGGCTCTAAGGCAAATACACTATTGGAGGTGGATTGGGGACTTGAAACTCTATACATGGGAGTGTTGAGTTGTATCGGGTCCGCACATCGCATCGCTATGAGGGGTCTACGTTAACATCGAGCACTGACCTTGTGCGACTTTCGATCGGCACTTTGGAAGTGGGAGCTACAATATGTCAAGTGGTCCATTGTGATTGCCGAAAGCGATATTGCATCGGATCTCCGCCAGGGGCAACTCTCGACTGCGATGCATATCCACGCAGACCTGCCGCACATTACAAATATGACTTAATCTATGATCGCATCCATCGCATATCACAAGCCGTAAAGCCTTGCCACATTGGAAGCACCGACTGCGATAGGCTGTGGACCCGACGGGCATATTAACTATGGTTTAATACCATATCGCATCCAGTCCATCGGAGCAGTGGAGGATCGGCCATCGGCCATCGGCGGAGTCATGGGTCCGATATATAAAGGACCCCCGGGAGTCACGAATCGCCGATTGCGATTTAAGCGCAGACCCGATACAGGAATAGGTGCGATTGTAATATTTCTTGAAGTTCGCCCTTTAGTCTGTTTGACTATTTTTCTCTCATATTCTCTGTGTAATGGAATTTCTGGCTTGCATGGGGTGTTTTAAGCCGAAAGGCTTACGATGGCTATTCCGACGGTTCAGAAGGTTGAACATCAGCGAAGAAGGGGTGAATCATGGCAATTATGATTGCGATTGGAAAAAACATCTCTGTTTAATTGAAAGAACTCTGTGTATGCCGCAATCATTGCCAAAAGGAGCACTATTATGGTAAACCGGGAGGATGTGTTCTCCGTGGATCGTTTGGACCAGTCTAATGAATCTACGTATCCCCAGAAAGTCAGTGAACCTGCACAGCGCAGAGGAAGCCGCAGCGACCGAGGAGGAAGCCTAAGAGGCGGTGTAAGCGGAAACGAATGGACAGAGGCATGGGAATGTATAAAACAGTAAAAACAGAGAACTATTGGTGCTGTTGTTGTGGTGGTGAAGAACTAGAGTGTGAGGTAGTAGAAGCAGCAGAGGCAGAAGAGGCAACAGAAGCAGAGGAGGTTGTTGAGGCAGCAGAAGCAATAGAGGCAGGAGAGTAGGAGTGAGAGAACCTTAGCTAAATAGAGTGTAACAGCATACCAGTTTATACCAAGGTTGGGTTGGAGCCCAAGAGGTTGGAGCCTCAGAACTGAACAAGACTAAAGTCATTGGGGGTAGGTGATCCTAAGTGCAGAACCACTGCAAAACAGAGTTGGTTCTCTGGAGGTTGGAGCCTCACTGAAGTCCAAGTTGGAGCTTGGTAACTATTCACAATTAGATATGTACTTATATTGTATTTATTTCATTGCATTGTCTTGAGTTTTAATAAAAGAATTAATTCCAGCTGTTGATTTTTGTGTTCTGTGTATACATATACATATCTATATATGATTTTGGCAATCACTAGAACAATTAAAAAAAATAAGAAATACTGATTCACCCCCCCCAGTATTTCCAAAAATTCCCCCATGGCTATCTTGATATTATGGCACTTTCTAGAGAAATTTATAGTTTCTCCATTTACAACCATCACTTGACACTTTGGTGGTGGATATAGGAAGCAATCAATTCCTTGGCTATCTTTCAATGAATACAATTGTGGGTACTACCCGAATCAATCAGGACTATTACCTTTTTCTTCTCGATATATCCTTCTATCTTGAGAGTTTGAGGAGTGGTAATTCTAGCCAATGCATTACAAGATATGGTCAGATTCATTTCTTCTTTCTTTGGGGCTGGTTCCTGGGGTATATCCTCATCTTTTAATGTTTCTTGTTCATTTTCTTCCTCCTGTTCACAATCTATGTAGAATAATTTATTCTTAGCACACTTATGACCTTTAGTGTATTTTCTATCACAACTGTAACAAAGTTATTTTTCTCTTTTTTTCTCCAATTGTTGTGGTGTCAACCTTGTAGGTTGTGGAAGACTATGAGCAACAACACTTCCATCTTTATAGTTGCGAGTGGTAGAATTCCTTGTTGCCATAATTTTGCTTTGAAATTTTATTTCCACCCTAAATGCCTTCTCCATTGAATTAGGTTCCCAAAGGAGAACCTCATGTTGGATGTTATCTTTTAAAGTACCTATGAAGACATCAATACTATGCTCCTCTGGAATATTGGTTACCCTAATATTCAAATTTTGGAAGTCTTCAATGTGCTCCGCCATTGAACCCTTTTGTTTGAGATTTATCAATTGGCTAAAGAAGGTGTTGCTTTTTGTATCTTCATAATGTGCTATCATTTCCTCCATAAATATTTACCAGGTGAAAAGTGGTTTACAAGATCAAGGCAAACTATACCATAAAAACTGATTGGGTTCTAAATATAAAGATAGAATACATACCTTTTGTGAGGGGTGCACACCCTGGAGATCAAAATATTTCTCCCTCTGTAGTATCCATGTTACCATAACCTTGCCATAAAACTTCCTCATATATATCTTTGGAATGTGGTGGTTCTTAAACCCCACATTGGAGTCTCTAAAATTGTAATTCATATTCCTTTTTTCCTCATCATGATTTTTGTGGATTACCTTTTCACCACCGAGAAGCCTTTCTTGCAACAAATTTGTCAAACCTTCCATGTTTGATTTTAAACCATTCATGTTGCATTTTAAACCATCCATTTTACATTTTAAACCATCCATGTCACCTTTTATTTTTTCTTTTAAACCATCCATGTCGCGTTTTAGTTCATCTTTGGTTGCTCTTTGTGTGAGTGGAATTTGTTGCACTTGGTCCCGTAATTTTGATATATCATGCTGCAATTATTCCTCTTCATGCGTCATAGTTGAGCTTTCTGAGGGCTTAATGGGTGTAGAATTATTTTTTCTTGGGAAGAATTTCAGAACCCAATACTGATACCTATGCTTCAATATGCCCTTGGAATTACTTCAACTTTTATTTTTTAAACAAAAGTTATGCAATTTAAAAAAAAATACACACCTTTTTCTTTCTTTTAGGAGCTCGATAGTGAAATAGTTGTAATTATGTAATTTCGGATCTCCAAGTTCTGAAATTTCTTCGTGTACTAGCCCTCTAAGTCTTCTTTCCAAAACCACAAGTCTGACTATTATTGTATTCTTCAAGAAAGAGTTATGCCAAATATCCCACGATGACCTGATTATGGACTAGTTTAGTAGAGCGAAGTTGTAAGAGATTCCACGTGTTACTGTTTCAACCTTTTTCCCCGAAATTGATACAAGAAAAACTAAAGTCTGTGCAGTTTCAGCCACTTTTTATAAAATTTAATTTGAATTCCTGAAACAAACATTATGATGATTTTACCTAGGTCACCTGTTTGAGACTGAATTCTAGAGCCTGCAAAAACCCTAAATTCCCCAAATTATATCTCATAAAATATAGTGAACCAAGATATGAAATTTGTACACGAAGTTCACCAGGATTTCAGATCCGGGTGGTCGAAATGTCAACTTCTGAAGCCTTGTATAAAAATGGTTATAGCAAAAATTCTAAGATGGCTTGTTTGAAGAAGTGAAACTCTAGAATCCAAAGCTTTGATACCAAATGTTATACAACCAGCTCACAAAAAGATAAATCAACGACTAAAAAATTATTCTCTTCGAGGGGGAAACCTCCTTTACATTGCATAAATGAAAATTTCTTGGATGATATAAATGACAAGACCTCCTTTGTATATATAGGAGTCTACGGGGTCACAATATAATTAGGGCCTACATAACAATAATAATGTAAGGGCACAATAATAACAATAATGGTCTTCTATGGGAGACAATAATAACAATATGGAGGCTACATGGGCACAACAATAACAATAAGGGGGATACATTAGTATTATAGGGACCTAAAAAGTGCATTGACAACTGTTAATCAAGGTTGTCACTGATGTCAATATGGCATTGGCCGAGATGGAAAATATTCTTGAGATGCCTGGTTCCAGATGATGATGTCATGACTCTTGTTTGATATGGATGCCATCAATTAATATGTCAAGCCACTAATGAAGAAGTCTTAAGAAGTACCAAGTGCCAAATTCTAATCGCGTGCCTTATTTGATGATCTAGATGTTGACCCTTGATGACATATGGAGGACTACACTTGATGAATGACTACACTTGATGAGGTCTTGATAACATGGTTGGAAGACTAGATGATGGCGTGGAAGATCTCATTTGATGATTGGAAGACTACCTTGAAACTTTCCTAATGATGCTGCCTATGACATATCACTGCACCATTATATGATGACACAAGATGATACACTCATTGCTGGATATAATCATGATGACATGGATTTCCTAAATGATCTTATGATGATGAAGAAGCCAAACAATGGAGAATCCATACTGTCCAAACTTTTTATGCATAAAATTTTAGGATAGTCACAAAGAAAAAATATTTTTTCCACATTAGAGGCATATTTTCTCAATGGGACATAGACCATCGTAGAGAGGCTTTTTTTCTCTTTCTAATGAGCCCTTACTTGCCCCGAAACTCCCAGTGGTTTATGAGAAAATGAATTTTTAAGTTGAGAAATATATATTTTAATGCAAGCCAACATGAGCCAACTCATGCAACTTGCCCTATCATTCAAGTGATGTGTCTCTTCACCTTAATGCAAAACCAGTATAAATATAATTCCGTCTTCTCATTCTAGCCATCAGATTTCGGTGATATTTTCTGAGATTGAGCACAAAATTCGGACAAGAATTACAGGAGAAAATAAGAGGCCGAGGAGGGCATTGAAGTTTACTATTTGGGAAACTTTTTAAGGAAGCCATTCTTGAAGTTTCCGTAGTTGTTGTGATCGAAGCTTCCGTAGTTTTCCGTGGTCGAAGTTGTCGTAGTTTTCGTGGTCACAACTGTCGTAGTTGCCGTTGTTGAAGCTACTGTGGCCAAAGTTGCCATAGTTTCTGTGGTCGAAACTGTTGCAGCTGCCATAGTTGCTGTGGTTGAACCTACTGTGGTCAAAGTTTTCGTAGTTAACGTGGTCAAAGTTGTCGTGGTTGAAGTTGTCATAGTTATCATGGTTGAAGTGTTTATCTATTGAGATTAGAAAAATTGAGCTTGTTGAAGTCTTCTCTTGAGAACATAATAGGGCAGAGTTGGAGAACTTTGTGAAGTAGCATATTGAAGATTTGTGGAGATCGTTGAATACCATGATACATTAAAGCCATCATGAGGTGATCTTGAAGAAGTTTTGTTTGGGTAAAGTGAAGAGAAGTGGTGACACCTTCATGTGAAGAACAAGGTTTTCATTGATGACGAGACATGGAGACTAAAGTGAAGGGATAGCTAAAGATTGACAGGGCTCGTTGAAGAAGACATTGGGAGCCGTGAAGTATAACCAAATATATCTTGATGAAGTAAATCTATGGTTTGGAGCCTTGAAAAGACAAGGTTGGTGCCTTGGAAGATAAGGTTGGATCCCTAGAGGATCAAAGTCCTCAAGAAACCAGGTTGGAGCCTGAATTGGATATAGGGTTGGAGCCCTTGAGGTTGGTGCCTCAAAATTGATAAGGTTGGAGCCTTGGAAGTCGAAGTTGGTGCTTGGCATATTACAGGTTGGAGCTTGGGAGATTGAAGATTGGTGTCTTCATCTAGGATTGGAGCCCTACATATATTGTACTTGATTTATTGTAAAGAAGAAATTAGTAAAATAATTTATTCTTATTGTTCATTTTGTGTTCTAAATATAATTGATCTAATCTGGTAAAAATAATAATTGAAAATAAATACTGATTCACCCCCCCCATCAGTATTTCCAACAATTTGTATTAGAGCTAGTACCTTCTCACAAGGCTATCAACTTGAAGGTTGATCCTTAGAACACAAATGGAAAAGCCAAGGAAGAAATCCTCCAATCCTCCTAAAGATGTCTCTTCCTCAATCGTGAAAACTGAAGACAATCAAATTGGGAAGGTTCCATTATTCAATGGAAACTTTCATGTATGGAAGGTAAGGATGATAAATTTCTTAATGGCTCAGGGCGTTGGAGTATGGGAATCAATGATTACTGATAGCACGATGGATGATGAATCCAAGGAGTACAATAGAAGAGCAATGATGACAATTTTGAATTGGCTACCAAATTCTATAAAGGCCAATTTGGAAAAATGTTTGTCAACAAAAGATATATGGGACAAAATTCATGACCTTCACTCAAAAGGAGCATTGACCATGACCTCTAGTCAAGAAGATGATGGAAAGAAAGAAGGAAATCTAGAACCCATCAAGGAAGATGAAAATAAGAGTGATGACATCAAGGCCATAGAAGACCTAGAAGAAGAAAGTAAAGAAGACTTTGAAGAAGATCTCCTGACTAAACTTATAGTTGCCATGGAAGAGATTAACAATTTGAAAAAGGAAAATGAGGAACTTAAGAAGAAAGTGCAAGATGTTGACCAAGACAAGATAAATAAGGAAATTTATCTTTTCGAGCTTAAAGTACAAGAAAGAGATGAGGATCTCACCAAAATTAAGGAGGAATTTCATCAAAACAAAAGAAAGCATCATGAAGAAGTCACATCCATGAAAAATCAATTGGATAAGGCAAAGAAAAGGGAAGAAACTTTGTCAAGCCACCTTGAATGAAGACTCAAGAGCTTGAACAAACTTGAAGCAAAGATTGGTCAATACAAGGAAGAGGTATCTTCCCTTAGATCTCAATTAGAAGAAGCAATGAAACAAGCACAAGGAACTGAGAAGGTGATGGAAGCTATGACATTCATAGAAGGACAAGTTGATGAAGCAGAAAAGGATAGAAACACCATGATATTCCAACTATAAGAAAAGGATGATGACATCACCAAGTTAAGATCATAAATCACTTCTCTTAAGTCCCAATCATGTGAAGCAACCAAGATGAAGGAAGAAATAGAGATCATTCTATCAAAGATGGATGAAGAATGCAAGAGAATGAAGGAAGAAATTGTCTTTCTTAAAAAAGAAATTGACTTGCTGAATAAGAACTTGAAAAGTTCTCAAACCCTAGATGACATCCTAAGTCATCAAAGGTATCCCCTCGATAAATTAGGTCTTGGCTATGAAGGTGAATCCTCAAGCAAGAATGATAATGCTTCAAATAATAAGGATGTGAGGATGTCAGGAAGAAATGTTGATGCTCCCAGTTCCAACAAAAGCAAGGAGAAGGGTCAAGACAACAATGGAAGAATCCTATTCCAGGAAGACTTGTAGATGGTGTCAATAATACAAAAGGTAATGAATATCATAAAATAATCCCAAGGAAAAAATACTTCAGAATTACATTAAGGAAATCTTCATCTCCCAAGTATCAAAGTATATTTCTTGGTTATTTCTATTCTTGTACAAACTTTGGGCACATGGAAAAAGATTGTAGGGTATATCACAAAGACAAATATAATGGTCCCCAGAAATATCCTAGAAACAATTTTGCAAGAAGAAGTCATGATTTCTTATTCATGAACAGGATGGAGTGCTTAAATTGCCATAACATTGGACATATGGCACATGATTGTAACTTGAATTGGGTCCCTCAACAAGATAAAACTATGTCAACCAAGCTAGAGAAGAAAGTTATAGAATATGGAGAAGGAAGCAAATTGGTTCCAGAAGTCTCTTGATCACTCCAACCAACAATACATGTTGTTGATTTGATGAAGTCATCCTTGATATTCCAAATATTTGATGGTGAGACTCTGCCAAAAAGGAGACCATGCATACAGTTAGGGGGAGTTTATGATTCTTGATCATTCTTGGAGAAGCTATCCATAAATGGGCCCTATGAAATCCTTGATAAGTCATGCATGGAAAATCATCCTTTGATAGATCTTATCTCGAGAGAAAATCCATTGAAGAATATGATCCCTTTCTCATCTGGTGGACTATTGTTGAGGATCTCTTATTTTTTATCACTAAGCAAGTAATCTTTCTTGAGGTAGAGGAGTTTATGTAGATGTTGAGCCTCAAACCTGCACCTTCCTATACACCCTCTCAGCCTTCTTTTTCCACTTATTTCATCCACCCAGCTGTTAAATCATTGCATTGTAGTTTAAAAAGAGCTTTTTACATGGTTTTCTGACTATGCTTATGACTGTTGTTTGGTTTAGTTTTTTTGTTCATGCAGCTGCGGAAACTTGTCAGTTTCTACAGCCAGCACAGGTTTCTGCAGCCAACACAGGATTCTGCAGCTATTTTGTTAAAAGCTGTGCTACAGGTGTCCTATGAAGAAACAAGCCACATGGGCAAGCTCCAGGTGACGGATACATGGAACATGTCCCTTCAAATCAGCCAAATCATCCATGGAAGGTCACGGTCAACGAGGGTCAAAGGCAAAGCCAACCAAGGAGTTCAGCGGTGGCACGTCTCTATTTTGAGCATGTGAACATTTACGTGGCACAATCCTCAGCTCACGAAGACACCAGCACACCTGGAGATCATTTCCGTAACCTGATTCCAACGGCTACCACTCCGGAGATTTAATAGACATGATGACAGTTATGCTAGATCTCGGCTGAAGGGATCTACGTGTCTTTGGCAACGCAGTTAATAGCGTAGGATTCAGTTAATTAGTTCAACACCTTTTCATTATAAATAATGTGTCTATGAACGCTGTAAAAGAAGCTTTTTGGATATGTAAATTCTGAACTGTTGTTGTTATCACCCCACTGTTTTATATATGTCGCTGCTTTAATACATGAGAAGACTTTTTTGAGTTCATTCGTGTGATTACTCGTTGACTGGCTGAAGTGGCAGAGGGCCCCTGCGCGCTGAAGCCTTGTAAAGTTTTCATTTGGTTTTATTATGTTTCTGCTTTCATAATCTTTAGCTTGTACATAACACGATGTTTTAATGTTTCTTAACTCACTGCTGTTTATATTTTCACCTCTGTTTTCTTATAAGTGTCAGATGATCAGTGCTTTTCTGCAGGTTTTCTTAGATAGCCCCGGCAAATTTTCATCTTTTTGATAACTATTGACACATGAGATCATCTTGTCATTCTTGCTAACTTTCATTTTCTGAAGTTTAATTTCAGTATTGTCTTTTTCAAGTTGTGATTTTTTTTTTTTTTGTTATTTAGATATCACACTGCTCATCAATTTATGGTTTCTTTCTATAGTGAAGTGACTCTATTAGCAAGAAATTAGAATATTACTAACTGTAGTGTGATTTAGTTATCATATTGCTTAAACTTATTCATGATTGCCTCCCACAAGGTAGATTGAGCTGAAGGGTAAAGGATCAGAAGAGTTGAAGTAGTGTGATTAGTTTCCTTTCTGCAATTTAATTTCTTGCAATTTAGTTATCATATTGCTTAAACTCATTCATGGTTGCTTCCCACAAGGTAGATTGAGCTGAAGGGTAAAGGACCAGAAGAGTTAAAGTAGTGTGACTAGTTTCTTTTATGCAATTTAATTTCTTGCCATTTAGATATCATATTGCTTGACTTGTTCATGATTGCTTCCCACAAGGTAGATTGAGCTGAAGGGTAAAGGATCTGAAGAGTTTAAGTAGTGTGAATTAGTTGCTTTGCTTTTAGTTTGAGTTGCTTTAAGTTCAGTTTTTACTTTCTTTTCATTCAGCAGCAAGGATACTGGGCCATTGTCATTAGTTCACTGTTTGATGCATTTACTTCCTCTTAAGAATTGATTTCAGTTTAGTTGTTTTAAAGCTTTCTTTTTGAGCACTTTCTAAGTTTTGAAAAATCACTGTAGAAATCATCATCATCATCCATCCATATTCCATACTTAACTTTCATTTCCGCCATCACACATTAGGGTAAGATAAATCCAAAAACAAATAAAAAAAAAAAAACTCAAAAACGACAAAAGACTAAGGAAATGGTTATCTAGTACATATAGTACACTTCACTTCGTCAGTTTACGAATCCCGGATTGACATTTTAAATAGAAATTTAGATCACACTAAATTGACCAAACATTTTGGCGCCGTTGCCGGGGAAGTGAAACTAGGTAGCCAATTTCTTAAAAAAAAAAAACAAGAAAATTTCAAGAAAGGAAAATTGATAACCTCTCAAAGTATGCTCTCCTCTTGCACTTAGTGTGATCTGGAGGATCATAAAAGAGAAAAGTTATTGGTTTAATAGTTTCTTGAGTATGCTCTCTTCTTGCACCTAGAGTGACCTGGAAGATCAGAAAGAGAATTATTAGCCCAACTTGAAGAAAAATGACATGCATAGAGCAAGAGATTCTAGGGGAATGTTTTTAGCTAGAGCCAAGAGTTCGATTTTTACAACTCCATCTACTTTAAGGAATAGACAAGAGACACCTCCATCATCTCCAACTTACACTCCTAGCCCTAGGATCCCTGGAATTCAAGAGGCAGTAGTTGACTCTCCCACACCATCCATCGAATCTGAATTAGGAAGAGATCCTTTCCTTCCTTCTACAGGGAGACAAATTGTAATTGAAGAAGTAGAATCACCTGAGGAAGAAGAGGGAGAAATTCCTCCTCATTCGCCATTAGTAGAAGAACCAGAGGACTTTGAAGTCTCCGGGAAAACTACCATGACAGAAGAAGGAGCAAACGGATTTGGTAGAGGTAGAGGAGGAGGAGGAGGAAATAATGGAGGAGGTAGAGGTAACATTGGGGGAAATAGGGATGGAGATAACTCATTCGGATTTCCTATAGTCGATGAGGACTCTCGAGCAACAATGAAAAACATCTCACCATCTGTCCTCCCAAACTTTCATGGGTTAAGAAATGAGGATCCTGAAACATTTCTATTTGAGTTTGAGGTCGTGTGTCGAACTTATGATTATCTGGAAGACTCTCAAAAACTCAAACTGTTTCCTTCAACATTGAAAGGAGCAGCTTTGAAATGGTTCATGGGATTACTCACTCAATCCATTAGGACTTGGAATGATATGAAACAAACATTTTTGGATAGGTACCTGGACTATTGTATGCCCACCAATCACAAGGATGAGGTATTCAAAATGGTACAAAAAGAAGATGAAAACTTGGAGGATTTACTTGAAAGATTCCAATATAATCTGAAAAGAGAAAAAATGAGTAATTTAGATGAGGAAACCTTGAAAGCCCTTTTATTAAAATCCATTAGAGATGAATGGATAGATATTTTGAACATGATGGGAAAAGGAGACATATCTCAACTTCCACTTCATGATATAGCAGAACTGTGTGTCCATCTCTCAAGGGGGAAATCTAAAACTCAAAAAGGGCCTAGAGATCCTTCTCTCATCAGAGCAAACAAATCTGCAACTGGATCAGTAAGTAGGGCTAAGATTGGCAACATTCTTGATGAATTCAAGACTGACATCTTAGGGAGTCTTAGTGAGCAACTAGACACTCTTAAGATTCACAATAAGCAGAAAGCAGAAGCTGAGGCTTTGGCCATCTTTTGCCCAAAGTGTAGAAAGAAACATGCTCTAAGGGAATGTCCCTTGGATGCAAAAGTTGTAGAAACATGTGTAATTTGTTCAGAGAATCATGAGACCAAGGATTGTCCTTCAATTCCTGGGCTCAAAGCTGTCTTTCAAGAAGATCCAAATACAATCGAATCTCTCTGTTTTGTTGCAAGGAGACCTTGGCAAGGGCAACAAAATCAAGGGTTTAACAACTCTATGAACTTTCAACCCCCACCAAATTGGAATCCTTGGCAACAACCTTGGTCCCTGTTAGTGTCAGTCTTTCAGCCTTCTTCCAGTGATCAAATATGCTCTTACAAAGTGGTCTCACAGTGTCAAGGTCAAATTTTGTCATTTCAAAGAGTTTTCAAGCAAAATTTGGTCACTAGGCATTAGGTCTAGGGTTTGCTTTCACTCCTTCTAAAGTTGTCCAAATGTCGGTCCATGTCACCATTCAGCGGAGTCTATCATCATTCATAGGGATTCTCTTACAAAGTGGTCTCACAGTGTCAAGGTCAAATTTTGTCATTTCAAAGAGTTTTCAAGCAAAATTTGGTCACTAGGCATTAGGTCTAGGGTTTGCTTTCACTCCTTCTAAAGTTGTCCAAATGTCGGTCCATGTCACCATTCAGCTGAGTCTATCATCATTCATAGGGTTGTCATTATCATGTCAGTGTCTAATGAGTCATTGTACACCTTGTTCATGCTTCAGTTGCGCCTAGGCAAGGTCATTTCCCTCTCCTAGGGTTTTGAAAGCTAATTTCTCTTGAATGGTAAAATCATTAGCAAAACTTGTATCCAGATGTTCATACACCTTCCCCTATCCTTCATGTACCTTATCAAATGCTTCCCATCACTGAGATTCCCCAAATTCCTCATTTTCGCACAAACCCTAGTTTCTAGCTACAACTTGGCAATTTCCTAGGTTGGGCCTGTGTTTTGCCCTTTTGGACCCCTTCCCCTCACTCGATCTCCATGATTCCACTTTCCCCTACTTCCTAACATCCCTCCCTACTCCCAAGAATTTCCCCAAGAATTTAGAAGCCCCCTATCCCCTTCATTTCGCTCCATTTCAACAAAATTCCTTGTTTCACACATCGGGACAAGTCGCACTCAAATGATGTTCCAGAGCAATAAAAGATGAATTTTGGAAAACTGAGAGAGGTTTTTGTCCATAACATGCCAAAGAAGAAAAACCTCCTTCACTTTTTGCACAGGTGTCATGGTTTTAGAGAAATGTCAAAATTGCAATCGCTAGATCCAAGGAGGTTGGCCAAGGCACTAAAACGACGGAAAAGGCTAGATCCACTCCAAATTTTGGCCAAAGCCTCTTTGACTGAGCATGGTACTTTATTGGGGACTCCCAGCCCAAATTTCAAGAAATTTGGAGAAAATTTTGTCAATTGTGAATTTTTTGTGCCAAACACAGGTTTTCCTCCCCAACGGTTTTGGGAAAACTCAGCATTTTTGGATTTTTCATGCAAAGATACACTTGCTCAGCCATTGCCAAGAAATTTCACCAAGTTTTGGGCCACCAGAAAGTCAAAAAAAAGCAAAAAATGACTTTCTGCCACCTTTTTGACACACAGGAAGCAGTCTTGGGAGATTGCAATTTTGGAGGGGCAAATGATCACCAAATTCAGAAATTCCACTTGGGTTGGAAAGTAGACATCCAGACCTTTCCAACAAGCCCACTTTTGCCTCATTTGGACACCTGGAATTACCTCAAAATCAGCTCCAAAGTAGCGCGACCCGTTCAGAAAGAGGGCACGATCCATTGGGCAGTTTTCACAGGAATTCATCTACAGCTCAGGAATTCGCCCAGCTTTGACCAGTTTTGACTTGTGATGGGATTTTTCACCCTCTTTGATGTAATTAATGTATTTTCATGTTGACATGACACTTATTTACTTATTCTAGTAGATTCATTCATGAAATAGCAAACATTTAATGAATGAATTGGTTTCCTAGCTTATAGAGGCAAGTTGTTTTGACTGCCTAGATTTTAGTGCTCAGTTTAGAATTGGTTGAAACAGCTCCTATAAGGATGAGCTCGACCCTTAGAGGCAAGGAAAGGTGTTAGCTTGCCTATATTATGTATTTTCTTAGTCATTTTCAGAGGTTGGGAAGGTTGGACTCTTGAGGGAGAAGCTACTATTGTATTATTCATTGTATCTCTGCAGTTTTGGCAAAGGAAGAAAGACCAGGGTTTTGCAGTCTTTTTGGGATTCCTGTGGTTACATGTATTGATGGTGTGTATCTCTTTGTACTTGTAAATTTTTTATGTGATTCATCATCTTACTTTTCCTTATGCAAATTAGGCGAATGAAGTGTTAAAGTAGAATTCATGATTGTCATGCTCTGCTTTTAAGTTTGCTTAATATCTATGTTTTCATATGTCTAAAGAGAACTCTTGAAGGTTTCTTGCTCTCTTTAGATCTTCACCAGTCATTCCTATCCATTCACTTAATTCAAAGGCATCAATACAGTCTCCTACCTTGCCCCGAAGAACCCCCTACAAAAACTATGTCCAATCCCCGCACCCAAAATCGCCTTTCCCCAACTTTCCACCAAAATCCTAAAAATCCCAAATCAAACCTTTTATCAGTTTACTAGCCTAAAATCAGTGTTTCCTCATTGGTTATCTCGCCCGTTGATGATCTTTACCGAGATAGACCGGAGAGAGCCCTCTCCTGCCCCGTAGGGCTAGCTACGAGACTAAGTGGTTTGTTGTTGCCTTGAAGTTTACCTTTCTCAGCCTGAGGTGAAATTTCAAGCGCTAACAGTCCCAACTTCAAAATCCTTTTCAATCTAGGGTACAAGGTATGCAAAATCCTTATGGGAGATTTGCTTAATTTTATCAATATCCTCCATCTTTCCAAAATCAACAAGCTCCACAACTTCCAAATCAAAATCCACAATTATCATTGCCATTTCAACAACAACAACCTTCTCAACAGAATCCAAATTCTCAACTCTTGCTCCCATTCCAACAGAAGTCAAATCAACTTCCTTCTCAGCCATTGCCAAACCCCAATAATAAAAACCCTCAAAATGCTTACATGATAGAAGGTCAACAATTTCCTGCCTATATGATTGTTCCTCTCAATGATGTACAACTTAGATCTGGTAGAGTTTTAGATAAACCTTCTATAGATGTCCAAAATCAAAGCATTTCTGAGGAAGAATCTCTTGAAGCCAATAAGGGTTCTGAAGCATCTCTTCAAAACCCAAACACTCAGAAAGAAAAAGAAAAAGAGTTAACCCCCACAACTCCTATAGTTGAGCAACCTGCATCTTCATCCACACCTCCTTTTCCTGAAAGATTACAAATTGACAAAGGAGTGGAAAAACAAATCTTTGTGCCTGACTATGATTTTCTAGATGAATTGAAGAATGTCTGTATCAAGATTCCCTTGTTACAAGCCATTAAAGAGATTCCTATTCTAGCGAAAACAATAAAGGAGTCGAGTCTTCAAAGACCAGGAAGGAAACCAAGAGATACAAGAAGAATCCACCTGGTAGGAAAAATTGCAGATATCATGATGGGAAAAATTACTATGCAGAAGTATGTAGATCCTGGTAGTCCAATTGTCAAAACACATATCAATGGGGTAGAAATTCCAAATACTTTGATTGATTTGGGGGCTCCTATCAACATCATGAGTAGACAGACTATGGAACAACTGAAACTTCCTAACCTTCTCTTTACACCTACTTTACTGCAACTTGCAGATCGATCAATTATCAAACCAGATGGTGTATTAGAAGACATTTCAGTCTCCTTAGACTCTTGGGAATATCCAGTGGATTTCATGATTTTAACTCCCAAGAGTAACCTAGGAGGACATCCTCTCATCTTAGGAAGACCTTGGCTAGCCACAACTGATGCTTTTATCAGTTGTAGGTCTGGGGATATGTATATTTCTAATGGTAATTCGACAAAGAAATTCAATCTGTATCCTCCAGCAAAAGCAATTACAGAAATAGGAGATAATGAGTGGATTGATGATGAAGATACTATACAACCTGTCTTTACCATTTCTGAGATCAGTGAAGATAGTCAAATTTTGAACACATTAGAAAACTTTGAAACATCTTCAGAATATGACCACACACAATTTCAATTGGATTCTGACATTGAGTATCTATCATCTAGACAAATGTCTCTTTTCTCTATGGAAGAGTTTGGTAGTTGCGCCATTGAGATCTTTCTAGGAAAAACATTGAATATCAACAAAAACTTGGAAAGATCACAACAGGAAGAGCTAACCAAAATCTTGCAAAAGCATTCTACTGCATTTGCATGGGAGTATACCGATATGAAAGGTATTGACCCTAAGACTTGCATTCACCACATCTACATTGAGGAAAACAGTAGACCAATCAGACAACCTCAGAGAAGGATGAATCCAAACCTTAGGGAGATAGTGAAAGAAGAGCTCCAAAAGTTACTTAATGTGAACTTCATTTATCCAATTTCAGATAGCCGATGGGTTTCTCCTTTGGTTATAGTACCCAAAAAGAATGGTAAATGGAGGGTTTGCATTGATTATAGAGAATTGAACAAAGCAACCTTGAAGGATCACTTTCCTTTACCCTTTATCGATCAGGTATTAGATACTTTAGCAGGCAAAAAGTATTTTTCATTTTTGGATGGTTTTAGTGGTTACAATCAGATTCAGGTAGCACCTGAAGATCAGGACAAGACCACATTTACCTGTCCATGGGGAACTTTTGCTTACCGAGTACTTCCTTTTGGATTATGTAATGCACCCGCAACATTTCAAAGGGCAGTACTAGGAATCTTTTCTGATCTAATCCATGATTGTGTAGAGGTTTATATGGATGATTTTACAGTTTATGGTAATTCGTTTGAAGAAGCATTAGAGAATTTGGAAAAAGTCCTTATAAGATGTAAAGAAACAAACCTATCATTAAGTCATGAAAAATGCTTTATGATGTTTACTGAAGGGATTGTTTTAGGACATCATATTTTAGGAGATGGGATTAAAGTTGATAGATCAAAAGTTGAAGTCATCTCCAAGTTGCCTATTCCAAATTGCCAAAAAGATGTTAGAAGTTTTCTTGGATTTACTGGATACTATAGAAGATTTATTGAAAACTTCACCAAAATAGCATCTCCACTCTTCAAATTACTTACAAAAGACTGTGAATTCAAATGGGATCCTAATTGTCAATCTGCATTTGAAACTTTGAAAACAAGAATATCTGAAGCACCCATTTTGAGAGGGCCAAATTGGAAACTTCCTTTCCATATTTCTGCAGATGCTTCAGATACAGCTCTAGGAGATGTGTTGGGTCAAAAGGATTTAGTTCCTTATGCCATTTATTACACCAATAAAAATTTGACTCCACTGAGTTAAACTATACTGTGACTGAGAAAGAGTTCTTAGCTGTTGTTCATGCAATCAACAAGTTTAGACATTATATAACAAGCTATGAAACTTTTGTCCATACTGATCATTCTGCAATTAGATATCTCATGAACAAACCTGTTACTAATGGCAGAGTTACAAGATGGCTTTTACTTTTACAAGAATTCAATATTACTGTGTTAGATAGACCAGGGAAACAAAATACAATAGCTGATTTCTTGTCTAGAATCCAAAATACTAACGAAGATTCTCCTGTAGAGGATAAGTTTCCAGATGAATATTTGTTTGCAGTAACTACTAAGACTCCTTGGTATGCAGATATTGCTAACTATTTGGTTACAGGGAAGCTACCTCCACACTTATTTCCTAATGAGAAAAGGAAAATTATTCAGGAGAGTTCAAATTATTCATGGATTTCTAATGAATTGTTTAAGACATGGCTAGATTGTGTGATCAGAAGATGTGTTCGGGAAGATGAAATGCCTGACATCCTCAAGGCATGTCATGATGAACCATGCGGTGGGCACTTTGCTGACAAGAGGACGGCCTATAAAATCCTTTCTTTAGGATATTATTGGCCTTCTCTCTTCAAAGATGCAAAACAATATGTCAGAAGGTGTGACAGCTGCCAAAGAGTTGGGAGACCGACTCTCTCAAATGAAATGCCATTACAACCACAGGTACTCATCGAACCCTTTGAAAAATGGGCTTTAGATTTCATTGGACCCATTAATCCACCATCTAGACAAAAGAAGTATATATTGGTTTGCACTGATTATGTCACTAAATGGGTAGAAGCCAAAGCATTGCCTTCTGCCACTGAAAATTCAGTTATTCAATTTCTTTTTGAGGATATTTTTACTCGTTTTGGTGTCCCAAGAGAAATTGTGACAGATCAGGGAAGTCAATTTACATCTAACTTGATGGAGAAGCTGATGGAAGAATACAAAATCAAGCACAGAAAATCTACTCCTTACCATCTGCAAACAAATGGCCAAGTGGAATCTACAAACAAAGTTCTTGAGAGCATCATCACCAAAACTGTTCATCTCCACAGAAGAGATTGGGCAGAAAGGCTTCCTGAAGCCTTATGGGCCTACAGAACTACATGGAGGAACACAATAGGACATTCTCCCTATGAACTTGTTTATGGGAAAGAAGTCCTGCTCCCCATTGAGTTTCAAGTCAAAACTTTCAAGATGGCAGTTCAGTTGGGGATGAATCTATCAGAAGCCCAAAAGCACAGAATGGAGTAGCTGAATGAGCTAGATGAGATCAGACAAGATGCAATTTTAAGGACTGATCTAGTTCAACATCAAAGAGCTAAGTGGCATGACAGATATATCAAAGAGAGAAAGTTTCAAGAGGGAGATTGGGCTTTACTGTTTGATTCCAAGTTTAAAGACTTCAAAGGGAAGTTTCAGACTCATTGGCTTGGGCCATATGAGATTGATAAAGTCTTTAACAATGGAGCGGTAAGAATCAAGACCATTGATGAATTTCAGACTCCTCTTATTGTGAATGGCCACCGATTGAAAATTTATCATAAGCCACTCTCAAAAGAGGAATTTGTCAAAATGTTCCAAGAGAATTCTGCAATAAGGCTGGTGGAGAAGAATTCTTCTCCCCCATCAGCCTAATCTTTGTTTCCTTCAGTTTTTGAAAAAAGAAAAAAAGAAAGAAAAAAGAAAAAAGAAATGTGTATAAGCTTGAAAACCAATCACAGATTGGCAGTCTTATGTAGAAAATGTAGAGTGAAAATCAGGGACACCTGACACTCTATATTTTCCAAAAAATCTCCTCTCCTTCTCTTTCCATCTTCACTTCATCTCACTTGTCATTTCACTTCACCTCCATCTCATTTCCATTTTACTTCACTCCACTTCACTCCCACTTCATTTCACTCATTCCATTTCACTCCATCAATAAAAGTCCCCTTCAGGACTATTTTCATTCAGTTGGTTTTCCTCTAACTATCTTTGTGCAGTTAAGGGGGTGCTGTCTCAGTTTCCGCAGCTGGGAACCGTTTCCGCAGCCAGAAGCAGTTTCCGCAGCCAGAAACGATTTCCGCAGCCAGCATCACTCTGTTTTCAAAATTTACAGTCAACTGTTAGTGCAATCATCATGAAATGCAGGTGTAATTGAGCTAAAGACATGGGGCATCTCCAAGATAACAAAGAAGGACAATTGGTTAGAAGCCTTGAGCAAGAAATGACAAAGTTACAAAGGTATGATAAAAAATCTTTATCAAATAACAATTCAAGTCATAATTACGCATAGTCATTAAACCATAACAAGTTCTACTATGAGCAATGATTTGATACGATAGCTCCACTACCACTCCTATTCTACGATACCACTCCACACACCTCGCATTCATTTCTCTAACGGTCTTATGATTATTCCGAGTTTAAACTCAAGTATGACTGCACTTCCATTTATTACCCGTACTCTTGAGACGTGACCTATTGTGTTACGGCTCTTCCCAGCCGTAATTTCCGCAGCCGTCTGTTGAGACGTGTAAAATCTCATACACCGTCATCCGACTCGAAAGAATCCCACCGTTACTCCACTCACACTCCACTTATACCCTACTCCTCGCATGCATTCGCATTTTATTTTAAACTTGTTCACTGTTGCTTACCCTCTGTTCCTCCAGTAATTTGGATACTTCCATTCCCTGTTCTCCATTTCTAACTGCAGCCACTACAGTTCATCCTAAACCCTGACTGCAGTCACTACAGCCATCCTAAACCCCGTTGCAATCACTACAGTCTATCCTAAACCCTGTAACAGAGCTATTTTTCCTTAAACCCTCACACGCAGAAGAACTCTCAGTGGAATTTAAAACAGAGGATGGGAAAATTACTGAGAGCTGAGCCGGAAGGACCGAAATACTTGGAGGGTTATCCTCAAGTTAAGGAATTGCTGAAGAAAGTCAGATGGCTACGATTTATCCAGAAGTTTAAAGGCTATAACAAGGAGGTGACCAAAGCTTTTGCACGGTCTTTTAATGGACAAACAGTGGAGGTTGGAGACTTAAAATTCACAGTGACCGAGGCCACAGTAGCAGCTGCCACGGGCCTACCTCAAGAAGGTGAAAGGTGGTTTAAAAATAGAAGTGTGGACGATCAAATATGGAGAATCATGCTACAAAATCAAGGTATGGATACCACCGTTTTTACAAGAGGCATCCCTGTTCATGTACTAAAAGAGGAATGGTCTAGTCTACTGTTAGTCATCCAGAAATTTATCACGTGTGAAGGTCGTTTTGGCTCTATGTATATGTATCATGTTAGACTGATGATGAATTTCATAGACGGTCACACTCTTAATTTGCCTCATTTTCTGCTATCAAGTTTGAAAAAGATGAGTTTTACAGTTCAAAAACACGTAGGCAACATTGAACCTCATCTCTACCATCATGGGCTCATAAAAATTCTTATTGAGGATCAGTTGAAGAAAACTAAGGATACTTGGGAGCAATTCCTAACAAGAAACTACTTCCAAGAGTTGTCTGAGGCCTCTGGAAGCAGTCCACCAAAGATTCCAAGGAAAAGTAGGAGGAAAGAAAAGAACATTACAATCCAAGACTCCCCTACAATAGAAATTCAAGAAACTGTCCAAAAAGAAGAAGAAGACAGAGCTAAAAGTAAGAAACAGAGAAAAGAAAAAGGCAAAAGAACCATCCAAGAAGTTTATCCATCCCCTGAGCAATCCTTAGAAGAAGATTATCAACCTCTGTCAGAAAGACTAATAGATCTTCAAGCTGCTGCCATAGCCAAGAAAAAGCAAAAAGGAAAACAGAGTGCACAAGAAAAGAGTACTAGTTCATACTTAAGAAGGAGCACTAGGCTAAAAGGGAAGGGGAATAAAACCAAAGAAAAACAGTCTCACTTTATTGATTTAGGTGAAGAGACACCTGAGAAATCTCCAGCCCAGCCAAGCATTGAGTCAAGTCCTCCACGTGAGGAAAGCCCTTTTCGGCCGGAAAGAGAGAGCAGTCCTCCTCCACCAGATTTTGAGTTTAGGCCGAGAAAGACACCTGAGGTAGATCCTAATCAGCAAGAGGTATATAACTACCTAGAATCCTTAGAACAATCAGCTGCAGGACCAAGTACCTCTCTGCCACTTGATGCACAAGTTCAGTCTTCGAAACAGGAAGTATTTGAGTTAGAAGTCCTAAATAGGCATATCATACAGGAAAATGAAGCACTCAAAGAGCAGAGTAAAGTAGAAAAGATTTTCCATGATAAGACTATGCTCCATTTAGGACTGTGGCAAAAGAAAAACAGAAAACTGAAGAAGAAGTGCAAAAAGTTAAGCAGAGCATTGATTAACCTCAAGTTCAAATGTCTAGTCAGGAAGCCAAGGATGATGTTAGCATCAAAGAAGAAGAAAAGAGGGCTAGATGTCCTTGCAGAAGCCTCAAAACATGTGGATTAGAGGGAAATAACTCAATTTTGGTTGCATGAGGACATGCAACACCTTCACAGTGGGGGTATGTTGAGCCTCAAACCTGCACCTTCCTATACACCCTCTCAGCCTTCTTTTTCCACTTATTTCATCCACCCAGCTGTTAAATCATTGCATTGTAGTTTAAAAAGGTATTTTTACATGGTTTTCTGACTATGCTTATGACTGTTGTTTGGTTTAGTTTTTTTGTTCATGCAGCTGCGGAAACTTGTCAGTTTCCGTAGCCAGCACAGGATTCCGTAGCTATTTTGTTAAAAGTTGTGCTATAGGTGTGCTATGAAGAAACGAGCCACATGGGCAAGCTCCAGGTGACGGATACATGGAACGTGTCCCTTCAAATCAGCCAAATCATCCATGGAAGGTCACGGTCAACGAGGGTCAAAGGCAAAGCCAACCAAGGAGTTCAGCGGTGGCACGTCTCTGTTTTGAGCATGTGAACGTTTACGTGGCACAGTCCTCAGCTCACGAAGACACCAACACACCTGGAGATCATTTCCGTAACCTGAATCCAACAGCTACCACTCCGGAGATTTAATAGACATGATGACAGTTACGCTAGATCTCGGCTGAAGGGATCTACGTGTCTTTGGCAACGCAGTTAATAGCGTAGGATTCAGTTAATTAGTTCAACACTTTTTCATTATAAATAATGCGTCGATGAACGCTGTAAAGAAGCTTTTTGGATATGTAAATTCTGAACTGTTGTTGTTATCACCCCACTGTTTTATATATGTTGCTGCTTTAATACATGAGAAGACTTTTCTGAGTTCATTCGTGTGATTACTCGTTGACTGGCTGAAGTGGCAGAGGGCCCCTGCGCGCTGAAGCCTTGTAAAGTTTTCATTTGGTTTTATTATGTTTCTGCTTTCATAATCTTTAGCTTGTACATAACACGCTGTTTTAATGTTTCTTAACTCACTGCTGTTTATATTTTCACCTCTGTTTTCTTATAAGTGTCAGCTGATCAGTGCTTTTCTGTAGGTTTTCTTAGATAGCCCGGGAAAATTTTCATCTTTTTGATAACTATTGACACATGAGATCATATTGTCCTTCCTGCTAACTTTCATTTTCTGAAGTTTAATTGTAGTATTGTCTTTTTCAAGTTATGTTTTGCTTATTTTTTTTTTGTTATTTAGATATCATACTGCTCATCAATTTATGGTTTCTTTCTATAGTGAAGTGACTCTATTAGCAAGAAATCAGAATATTACTAACTGTAGTGTGATTTAGTTATCATATTGCTTAAACTTATTCATGATTGCTTCCCACAAGGTAGATTGAGCTGAAGGGTAAAGGATCAGAAGAGTTGAAGTAGTGTGATTAGTTTCCTTTCTGCAATTTAATTTCTTGCAATTTAGTTATCATATTGCTTAAACTCATTCATGGTTGCTTCCCACAAGGTAGATTGAGCTGAAGGGTAAAGGACCAGAAGAGTTAAAGTAGTGTGACTAGTTTCTTTTATGCAATTTAATTTCTTGCCATTTAGATATCATATTGCTTGACTTGTTCATGATTGCTTCCCACAAGGTAGATTGAGCTGAAGGGTAAAGGATTTGAAGAGTTTAAGTAGTGTGAATTAGTTGCTTTGCTTTTAGTTTGAGTTGCTTTAAGTTCATTTTTTACTTTCTTTTCATTCAGCAGCAAGGATACTGGGCCATTGTCATTAGTTCACTGTTTGATGCATTTACTTCCTCTTAAGAATTGATTTCAGTTTAGTTGTTTTAAAGCTTTCTTTTTGAGCACTTTCTAAGTTTTGAAAAATCACTGTAGAAATCATCATCATCATCCATCCATATGCCATACTTAACTTTGATTTCTGCCATCACACATTAGGGTAAGATAAAATCAAAAAAAAAAAAAAAAAAAACTCAAAAACGACAAAAGACTAAGGAAATGGTTATCTAGTACATATAGTACACTTCACTTCGTCAGTTTACGAATCCCGGATTGACATTTTAAATAGCAATTTAGATCACACTAAATTGACCAAACAGTAGATATGGGGAGTTGGTTCATCCATGAAGAAATGCAACTTAGACCATATTGCCAAATGAAAGAGCACCATGACAAGGGGAGTAACATACCTATGTAGAACTACTATTGATGAAGAAAATATGATGAAAATAAGTAGCTTGACAGGGGGGTTACTTGGGAACCCTGTTTTCCATTGATGTCAAAGGGGGAGAGAATGTTGGAAGGGAAAGAATATTGCCATCAATGACAAAGGGGGAGATTGTTAATCAAGGTTTTCATTGATGTCAATATGGCATTGGCCGAGATGGAAAATATTCTTGAGATTCCTGGTTCCAGATGATGATGTCATGAATATTGTTTGATAAGGATGCCATTAATTAATATGTCAAGCCACTAATGAAGAAGTATTAAGAAGTTCCAAGTGCCAAATGCCAATCACATGCCTTATTTGATGATATAGACCTTAACCCTTGATGACATATGGAGGACTACACTTGATGAATGACCACACTTGATGATGGAACTTGATGAGGTCTTGATAACATGATTGGAAGACTAGATGATGATGTGGAAGATCTCAGTTGATGGTTGTAAGACTACCTTGGAAATTTCCTAATGATGTTGCCCAAGACATATCACTGCACCATTATATGATGACACGGGATGATACACTCATTGTTGGATACTATCATGATGACATGGATGTCCTACATTATCTTATGATGATGAAGAAGCCAAACAATGGAGAAGCCATACTGTCCCAAACATTCATCATGTTGTCCCAAACTATTTATGCATAAAATTTAAGGACAGTCACAAAGAAAAAATATTTTTTCAACCTTAGAGGCATATTTTATCAGTGGGACCTAGACCATCTTAAAGAGCATGTTTGTCTCTTTCTAATAAGCCATTACTTGCCCCAAAATTCCCAGTGGTTGCTGAGCAAATGAATTTTTAAGTTGAGAAATATATATTTTAATGCAAGCCAACATGAGCTGACTCATGCAACTTGGCCTCTCATTCAAGTGACATGTCTCCTCACCTTAACGTAAAACCACTATAAATATAAGTCCGTCTGCTCATTCTAGCCATTATATTTTGGTGATATTTTTGAGATTAAGCACAAAATGTGGACAATAATTACATGAGTACATAAGAGGCTGAGGAGGACATTGAAGTTTACTGTTTGGGATATTTTTTAAATAAGCCGTGGTTGAAGTTTCCATGGTCGAAGCTGCCGTAGTTTTTGTGGTCAAAGCTATCATAGTTTTTGTGGTCGCAACTGCCATAGTTGAAGCTGCCATAGTTGTCATGGTTGAAGCTACTGTGGTCGAAGTTTCCATAGTTTACGTGGTCGAAGTTGTTACAGCTACCACAGTGCCGTGGTTGAACCTACCATGGTCGAAGTTACCGTGGTCGAAGTTTCTGTGGTTGAAGCTGCCGTGGTCGAAGTTGTCATAGTTGTCGTGGTCGAAGTGTTGATTTATTGGAATTGGAAAAATAGAGCTTGTTGAAGTCTTATCTTGAGAACAAAATAGGGCATAGTTGGAGAACTTTGTGAAGAAACATATTTAAGATTTGTGTAAATCGTTGAAGACCATGATACATTGAAGCTATCATGAGGTGACCTTGAAGAAGTTTTATTTGGGTAACATGAAGAGAAGTGGTGGCACCTTCATGTGAAGAACAAGGTTGTCATTGATGATGAGACGTGGAGACTAAAGTGAAGGGGTAGCTAAATATTGATAGGGCTCATTGAAGAAGACATTGGGATCCATGAAGTATAACCAAACATATCTTGATGAAGTAAAGCTAAGGGTTGGAGCCTCAAAAATACAAGGTTGGTGCCTTGGAAGATAGGGTTGGAGCCCTAGGGGATCAGAGTCCTCAAGGAACCAGGTCGGAGTCTAAACCGGATATAGGATTGGAGCCCTTGAGGTTGGTTCCTCAAAATTGACAAGGTTGGAGCCTTGGAAGTCCATGTCGATGCTTGGCATATTATAGGTTGGAGCCTAGGAGATTGAAGATCAGTGTCTTCATCTAGGGTTGGAGCCCTACATATATTGTACTTGATTTATTGTAAAGAAGAAATTAATAAAATCATTTATTCTTTTTGTTCATTTTGTGTTCTAAATATAAGTGATCTAACTAGTAAAAATAAAAATTGAAAAGAAACACTGATTCACCCCCCCAGTGTTTCCAACAACAACTTGCGAAAGTTTCAAATCATTAGATGTTAGGTCCCTCTAATAGTAGTGTATCCCCTTATTATTATTTTCATTGTAGCCCCTTATTGTTATTTTTGTGCCCATGTTGTCCCCATATTTTTATTATTGTGCCCCATAGAAGCCCACTATTGTTATTGTTGTGCCCTTACATTATTATTGTTATGTCGACTCTAATTATATTGTGACCCCTTAGACTCCTATATATAGAAAAGAGGTCTTTTCATTTGAAACATCCAAGAATTGTTTGTTTGTGTAATGTAAAGTTGGTTTCCCCATCGAAGAGGCTGATTTTGAAGTCGTTGATCTGTCTTTTCTTCTATTTTGTGAGCTGGTTTCATAGATTTGGATTATAGGGTTTCATTGCTTGAAACAGGCCATCGTGTCATTTTCGCTATAATTTTTTTTTTTCTATGATGTTTCAGAAGCTGAAATAAAACCCATTTGAGCCAAAATCGTACTGAACCTCGTGTATGAATTTTAGATCTTGTATCGCTATATTTTCGGAGATATGATCCAAGGGATTTAGGGTTTTTGTAGGCTCCCGAATTATATCTCAAACAAATGACCTGGGAAAATAATCATAACTTTATATCTGAGCATCAGATTGAAATTTCGTAAATAGGTATAGAAATAGGATGGATAGTAGTTTTTTGTGTATCATTTTCAGTTCCGCAGGTTGAAACAATGATATGTTGTACTTCATACAATTGCGCTCTACTGAACCAATCTATAATCAGGTCATCATGGGAGATTTGGAATAAATCTTTCTTGGAGAATGAAATCATGATCAGACTTGTGAGGTTGGAACAAGGACTCAGAAGGCTACCACATGATGAAATTTCAGACCTTGGAGATCCGCATTTACAGAGATACAACAAATTCAATATTGAGCTCCTACAAAGCCAAAAATGTGTGTAGCCATTTTAAAATTTTGCATAAGTTTGGTTTGAAAAATTAGTTTGAAGGAATTCAAAGGACACAATTAAGCATAATTATCATTAATTGATGCCCCAAAGAAAGAAAATGGAAACACCTAGTAAGAAACCTGAAATCTCTATCATGAATCATGAAGAAGAGGAAGAAATGAAACATGATATATCAAAATTAGGAGACCAAGTGCAACAAATTTCACTCTCACAAAAAGTAACAGAAGCTAAGATGGATGGTTTAAAGAAAGGCATGGAAGCTAAGATGAATGGCGTGGAAGCTAGGATGGATGGCATGGAAGCTAGGATGGATGGTATAGAAGAAAAACTTAAAGGCAACATGGAAGATTTTAAGATAGATTTGAAAAAGTTGCTACACAAAATGCTTACTAATGGTGAAAGGGTGGTAAAGGAAACTCATGATGAGAGAAAAAGAAATGTTAATCATGATTTCATAGACTCTAATATTGGATTGAAGACCCACCATGTGTGAAATATCGATATGAGGAAGTTTGATGGCAAGGATCCTGGAACATGGATACTACAGATGGAGCAATATTTCGATCTCCATAATGTGCAAAACACACAAAAGGTACACATTGCAACTTTATATTTGGAAACCAATCAGTTTGTATGGTATCGATGGATTTGCTCTCGTAAACAAATTGTCACTTGGGCGATTTTTACGAAAGAAATGATAGCACATTATGAGGATACAAAAAGCGACACCTTTTTCACCCAATTGATAAATCTCAAACAAAAGGTTTCAATGGTGGAGCACATTGAGGACTTCCAAAAATTTAATATAAGGGTAAAATATATTCTAGAGGAGAATAGGATTGATGTGTTCATAGGGACATTAAAGGATAACATCCAACATGAAGTTCGCCTTTGGGAACTTGATTCATTGGAGAAGGCATTCAGGTTGGCAAGAAAAATTGAAAGCAAAATTATGTCAACAAGGAAGCCTACCACTCACAACTATAAATATGGAAGTGTTGTTGCCCCTAACCTTCCACAAACTACAAGGTTGGCACCACAACAATTGGAAGAAAAAAGAGTGAAAGGGATTTGTTATAGTTGTGATAGAAAATACACTAAAGGTCATAAGTTTGCTGAGAAGAAATTATTTTACATAGATTGTGAAGAGGAGGAAGAAAAGGAACAAGAAACGTCAAACGAAGAGGATATACACCAGGAACAAACCCTAGAGAAAGAAGAAATGAATCTGACCATATCTTGTAATGCATTGGCCAGAATTACCACTCGTCAAACTCTCAATATAAAAGGACATATCAAGAAGAAAAATGTAAATATGTTGATTGATCTATCTTTTCTTCTATTTTGTGAGCTGGTTGCATAACATTAGAAGACAAATCATCAAAGACCGGTGGCTTAGAAAGATCAAAAATAGAAAAATCATAGTCATGGCCAGATGAATGGGTGAAAAGATCACCACAACCATGATCAGAAAATTCAAGATCGAAAACAAAGGAATCCTCGTGATCTGACGAATAATAAAGAGGGGAAGATTTAAAACAAGAAATTTCACCCTATATTTATTGAGAATGATGAGACGATAGATTTGGGGGATTAAGAAGAGAAGGTTTTTCCTCTCCGCATTCAAATGTAAGACTAACATTCCATGAGTTTTGAGAGTGGTCGGAAGTAATAGTATGATCATAAACTAATTCTTCACAAGGTTCAACAGGGATGGAAGAATCACAGAAAATGTCTGGGTGATGAGGGAGAGGTGCGGAAGGAAAAGCATCATCCTTCATCACAGATTCTTGTTCAAATGTGGAATCCCACACATAGTCATCATAAATGATATCACAAGTTTGCTGCTCAACACCAACTCCATCCATAAATTGATCCTAATGAACATAAAAAGAAACATTCGAAACAGGTGAACCCAACAACTCACAATCTAGAGGACCAAAGGAACCAAAGGATGGAATATGAGGAGATAAAACTTCATTGAAAACATCATATTCACAATCCAAACCTGTGCTAAAATTATGAGTATGTTAGGTGGGAGAATATGGTGGTAAATCAGAGGATTAATTCTCAAGTTCTCCCACCTCAACCCGTGGAAATGGAGTTGTTTTATTAGAAGGATACAAAGAGTTACTTGGTACAACAACCTCTTCTGTGACAAATTTAGGAGCTCTATAACTGAGGTATGTTTGGAGGCTTTCGAAAGATTCATATTCATGCAGATTTATTGAAAAGTGAACAAGAAATTTAAACTTCTCTTTCAATAAAGGCCAATCAACATCATCTTCATAAAATTCAAAGCAAAAATGAATGAAACAATCGTGAAACTCATCAAGAGATTCATCAGGTTCTTTTCGCAATTGTATAATTTTCTTGAACAAAAATTTATAATCATACCTATCAAAGGCATGGTAGAGCTCTGTGGCAAGGTGTTTGAAAGAGTTTAATGAGGTGTCAGGAAATGGGTAACACCATTCCCTAACACGCTCTTCGAACGTGAGAATGAACAACCTACAAGCAACATCCTTGCAGTGAATATTGTGTTTTGTACAAAATTCGAGAAAACTAGAGGTGTGCTTGAAAAAGGTTGTTTCACCCTGGACATTGAATTTAAGATTTGACAAGTCATCAAGGCTTCTCGCTTGCACTTTTAGATTTTTGGTTCTAGAAAAACATGCCAGGGTTATCATTTGGGGAGAAGCCATTAATGAGTGTGGAGAGTTCAAGGGATCTCTTCGATATGAAGTCCTATTTAGACCTCACAAATTTTGGTGTAGGATTTCCATTTGTAATACGACCCGATTGCCGATGTAGTGGGTTTTAATGATGTGCCTTGGCTGCAATAACACATAGAGTGATGTATAATGACTTTGGTGAGAACAAGTGTGTGACCTTGCAGAGAGTCAAGTGCAATGCATGAAGGTTCTACCACACAAAATGGAAAATGAATGAGCCCCCTAGAAGCATGTAATAGTACGTAGCTTGAAAGGTAAACATGACCATAAATGAAATCACAAGCTAATATGTGAAATAGTTCAACTGTGATGAATTAAACAACAACACACATTCAAAAAGATTCACACCAATGCAAGAGAAATAATTCATAAGAATAAGCGTAAGCTAAATAATATACATTGCAAACATAACAAGAATAGTCCTATTATATTCACAACATATGCACGAAAACATGTCGGCTCTGAGCGTTTTATTAAGTGAAAGTTCCAATCATACATATACCATTGACGGACCACTAGCCCCAATAGTTGAACGTGAAGTCAACATCACCTGCTCCTCCAAATAAATATGCTCCATCTATGCTACAGAGAAGCCAAGGCTCTCAAAAAACTCCCAAGCTCCTGATTCTAAGCCTAATCCTAGCCAAAAGATTGGCTCCCAAAATACCTTTACATGAGTTATGAGGATATATTTATAACAAGAGGGGGTGACTCTTCAACTCCCCTTTGTGACTTTTTGAATTCCCCATGAATCTACAACTTCTTTACCAAATGACTCATTACATTACATCATGACTCTTCACATTCTAATATTGACACTTGGAATTCCACTTACAAATTAATTACAAATAATATTACGATATACTCATACCCATATAAGACAAAATTGGGCAGAGCCGACTAGACAAATTAATAAGACAAAAAACTATCATGCTTGAGTTTGGGGAAACTCAAGCTCAACAACATCCACTTGATGTCTTTTGGTCACGTATTTGTGCTAATCTTGGTATTGTGTGATGACATTTCCAAAATATACGATGGTGTATGGATGGAAGTGGAATCTAGTGTCCATGGCATCCGGGTACAATGATTTGGAACCAGTTTGAACTTCCTTTTGGACCATGAGAAACATTGTCTTGATTTCGATAGGGCCACCAATGTGGTTTTGCATATTCTGTCTATTCACCTCCAAATATTCCTTGGTGGAAATATGTCTAAGATGCTCCAAGTATTCTTCTATCTCCTGCCTAACTTGGTTCCCAGGTTTGGCTTCAGTGAGTGAGCCAACTAATGGGATCCTGTGGGACTTCACCAAGAAATCCAGACTGTTGTATAACTGTGCATACGAGGCCTGAATATTACCAATGAACAAGGCAAGATGTTTGTTTTTTTGGATCGACATCCGTGCTCTTTCTTTCTCCAACTTTTCCTGTTGCTTTATTTTCTTAACCAAGTCAAGCGGTGTCCCTTTATATCGCATTAACCATTCATGCATGACGATGATATCAAATTTTATATTCCTGAGAGTTTTGACAAAGTCTTTACACTTCTACTGCAAGCCATGTAAGTGGAAAACTGCCTTTTTCACAATAAAAATCTCCTCATAGAGATTTCGTATGGTCTCTCCAAGTGTCGATAATTCACCAAGTCTCACTACCTTGATTTCCTCTAGATAGAACTGTGAAGAAGTTACGTCTTGAGTTGTTGCGCGAAGATATTCAACCTCTTGGCTGGAAGCCTACACGTTCTTTTCCAATTGCTTGTTTTTGGCAATCAAATATTTAGTGTTCAACTTTTTGGAACTTGCGAAGGCCAAGTTGGCTCTGGCAATGGTATTTGGATTATTCCTGGTGTCTGCCACAAGTACCCCTTTTCTCATAAATGCAGGAGATTCAAGGTCATCCGAAAAATGTTTCTTACGTGCTTGTACAGTCTTCTTCTGAAGTTCATTGTACGACATATTGTACATGTCCATGAATGGACCGTCATCAAGAGCAACAAATCCCTTTTCCTCGCCTGGAGCTTACTCTACTACTAAGGGTGGTGGAGACTGAATAGTAACCCGTTGTGTGCTAGGCATCAAGTTGAAATCTTGATTCTATGGCTCTGGTTCCTCTCCATGTCTACAATCTCAGTCAATTCTTCAATCTGCTGAGCAAGCTGTGTCCTGCATTTGTTCGCTCTCCTTCTATGGTTGCCAATTTTGTTCTTGTTCTTCAAATTGTTTCCGTGGTGTTTCTTCTGCTATTGAGCTTCGCCTCTCTTCTTCTTCCTGCTTCTACTTCTCTTCTTATTCTTACTTCTACTTTTATTCCTTCATTCTCCTCTACTCTTCCTTCTTCCTCTGTTCTTCTCTCTACATCCTTTGTTTCCTCTTTGCCTCTGTTGCTAAAACCGCTTTCATAATAGTTGGATCCGCTTTCATCTTGAAACTTCATTTCCCCCCACACTATAAGCAAACTTTCTCTTTCCCTTATCTTGCAGGAGGTTTCTTCCTTTTGCAGGAGCTACGTTTGGAGTAGCTTCCTTATGCAAAGTCATCTGTGAAGTTCCTACAAAACTAACCAAATCACGGGACTTGGAGGCATTATAATTTTTTTTGCATGGATCCTCCTCTGGCTAGTGAAATGTCCCGCTGAGCCAATGGAAGTGAATTTTCACACAGTGGTATTTGTAAATACCACAAGGATCGTACAGATTAAAGTACATAGTACTGAATGCAAACTTCTCTATTGCCTTCCCTTCGATATTTGTTACCTTCAATTTCTTGATCTCATACAATCCAATTTGAATAGGAAGAGTTGGCCATGGTGATTTCTTCTTCCTATGCAAAGCTGCTGACAACCCCGTGGAGAGATGATATGAAACTTCTTGCATGACAAGATTGTCAGTGGCATACCTTAGCAAAAGATGCGGCAACTTTTGACAGCCAAACACTCTAAGGAAGGTGCCATCTGGTGAGGCAAACCAATCTGTGATCTCCGATACTGCTTCCATTTTCCCACCGGACATGCAAGGTGGTTCTTCCTCAAAGATCATCTTGTATAGTGGAATGAGGAAGTTTTCTGTTAGCTTCTGCATAACTCCTCTGTGACTACAATCAAAGAGAAATTTGTAGTGGATGTGCACGACAGAGTCTCAAGGTGTCTAAGTCGAGTTCATGCCAGGGAATGAATTGTGTGCACATATTACATCTAGTAAATATGCATACATGTAGAATCTTGCTTGCTCGCCCTTCGAAGGATTCAAGGCGTTAGCTACATGAATACTTAAATGTCGAGCCAACAAGTCTAACTAGTTGAATGAATTCCCCTCGTTCACAACCTGGTTCAATAAGATTTCCCACCTTTCGAGAAAGGTCACAGTTCTCTACTGACTGTAGATTCTGCAAGCTAGGATGATCAACAATTGATAGGCCCTCATGAGAGGTTTTTTCTTGTATGTGTTGGTGGGTGTTTGTCGAAAATTTGATGGCTCTGTCACCTAGCTTTTAGCAACGTATTTCTTGCCCACACAGCTGTTGGTGGCATAGAAGTATGAATGTATGAGTGTTTCTGGCTCAGGAAAATGGTACATAAGACAATAGTCTGCTGCTAGAAAAGTAACAAGCTTCTGTTCGCAGGCATTTCTCAAAGTCATAGTCTTCACATCAATATGTGAAACAATCCAGCTGATAAGATCTGCACATGGGACGGCTGGATATCTGCATGCAACCTTGTGTAGCCTTGATTTCTGTACATTAATGTATACCTTCCAGTCCTCTATATATGCTTTGAAGCTCTTTGCAGAAAAAGCTTCGTTCACTTTCTTCCATGTAAGATCTAATTCCTTTTCCACAAACATTTGAGTGTCTGAATATACTGTCAACGTCACTGGCGTACTCTCAAATGCTTCCTTGGTACTGATTTATGTGGTATCTTTTGAAGCATATCTCTTGGGTGCCATGATAAGAGTGACTATTGGAGAGAAGTTCTCAACATCTGTGATACTTGCAAAACAAAAATGCACTCATGACAAGATTACATTAGCTTTTGCAAATCAAATTTAAAAGCAAGATCAAGTAGCAAACACATCGAATGATGAGAGAGATTGCACAATTTTGATGATCAAGGGAGGGATACTGGCTAAGGGATCTTCACATTACACAGTCTCAACAACCAGTGATGCAACCTGAGGCTTGAGATTGCGCAATGCGTAGTTCAACCTGGGTAGTGATAGGGAGTCTCAGTGCCCAAGGTGGAAGGACTGAGACCTGGGACTGCACAATGCATAGTTGGGCTAGCTTATACTACACATTGTGTAGTCTCAGAGGCCAAGCTCTTAGCTTGAGCCTTGGACTTGTGCAATGCCCAACTGGACAAGGTAGTGCATGGCTAAGTGAAGTGCAGATCTGCCCGGTGAGGGTGTAGGAAACAAGCATATCTAATTGATAATGCAACTTAATGTGAATATCTGACTAAGTATGGATAGATAAAAGTGAATCAATTTCAGAAACTTAATAAACAGAAGGAAAAACACATATGCAAGGAGAGTCGCCGAAACGACGATCACTAGTGTGAAAAAACAAGAAAATTGATGCGACACTTATGAAAGACAAATGAAAAACTAAATAAAAAATTCTACGAGCTAATATAAGTTAAAATTATACAACCATGAAGATAAATAAGAAAAAAAACACTCACAGAAGCGAAACGACAAAAAGTGACAGAAAAACGATAAATGAAAAACTCGCCCGGAAAAGCGACACAAACTCCACCGAAGGCTCCTTGATTGCCTTGGGAATGCTAGAGCTCCAAGATAAAATGTACAAATAATCTCTAGAGTTGTCAATTAAATATATTTTGGCGGATTAGGGTTTATGACATGCATGCCTAAAATCAAGGAAAAAGTATCACTTGGTGGAAGTTTCTAAAAATAGCGACTGTGCCACCTTCGAGAAGCTAATAATGACTCCTTATTTTCTAGGGATGCTTTCTCACTTTTCGGTTTTTATTTTTGATTTTTTATTTTTCGGGAAACTTTCCATGCACATTGCCAAGGAATATTACGCAATTTCGGGGAGCTGGGCAACTTCCCGACGTAGTGCATTGCGCGTTATATGAGCACAAGAGATGGATTGTGTACTTTCTGATCTTAGTGCTAGGCTTCCATCCATGATTGTGTAATTCTCAAGCTAAAGGCTGAGCTGCCACTCTGGATTTCATAGTTTCCATCATCAAGGCTAGCTTGCTGTCCAAGATTGCGCATTTTTTGGATGCAAGCCCAAGACTGCTGTAAGGTCAAGTCAGAAGGTTAGCTTGTGACTCAAAAAGATCAGATAAGTATGAAAATAAGCAAACAAAAGCACAAATGAAAATAATATGTCTTGATCAAATCATGAATAATTGATGACAATAAAAGATAAGTCCATGTGGATAGAAGGGAAGGCTCCAAAATCAAAGCATAGGAAAAATTTTGGAGGGTGGCTGTAGCAACTACAATAGATTGTCCTCGTACATACATGAAAAAATATTCACCATCAACATTTTGGATTTCTTGCTTTCCTAAATTATTTCAGTTGGAAAATTCCTCTAGGATGCATTTCATACAAAATATGGAATGGAATTAACCATGTGCTTCTATCAGGTGAATCATTATATGCAAATTGATCTTGTGCAAGTACCCGATCTCATTGCTAAGGATATTCAGTTACCAAACTTCTGAAACTATTTCCCAAACTTCTATTTACCACCTATGTTTTCCCATCAACCAGTAGGTGGCATGTTGAACTTAAATTAATACTGGTTCCTAATTTTATCCATAAATATCTCTAAATTTGTGTCTCCGTATATTTTTTTGGAAATCCATGTAATCTAACTATTTCTTTAAAGAAAAAAATAGTTGCATCACTTGTATTTTTACAAGCTATAAAATGTGCCATTTTTTAGAATATATCAACAACAACATGCTAATAGGAAATAATATCTCTCCATGAACTAAGGGAGAAATATCCAATGGAAAGTTATAATTAAACTTCTTTTGCTTGGGATGGTGGTTTTTGATCAATATGTGAGCTTGGTTAACCACTAAAAAGAAGTGGCTTGTTTAATCGCCGTTAGGGGGGTCCAAGGGTGGCGACGGTGACTTTTATGAGCCCCCCCTTGGTGAAGGTTCGGGGGTAGTTCCCCTGAAGCTAAAAATAGATGAAAAACTGCCTTGTAAAATATTGTAATTTCATAGTCAATATGGGTCGTTCATTAGGTGGATGATATGATGGTAGAAGTTATGTTAATTTAGGATTTTTTGCCCTAGAAGGCAACCCTTAGTTTATATGAGGGAATTGAATTACGATTGTGTATTATTATTCTCAGCGAGAGAGAGAGAGACGAGACTATGTGATTACATTGGATCTCCTGTAGATTGTATCTCTTCATTTTGCTGGATACTATAAAAGAAAGGACTGGTTGTTTCTCTGTGGATGTAGCCCAAATTGGGTGAACCATGTATATCTGTGTCTCTCTTGTTTTATGCACTTTTGTATTTGTGTTTCCGCAATATTTTGTGTATTTCATTGCTTCTTTAATTAATTTCTAACAAATGGTATTAGGGCTAAAAGTTCATTTGGCTGATAAACTCACAAGAGAGAAGGGTTCCTGGTTCGAGTGGGAGCAATGGTTAAAGATGGTAGGTTTAGGGTTGATAAATTTAACGGCCAAAAATACCAGTTGTGGAAGATGAAGATGGAATATTATATGTATCAGAAAGATCTGTACCTACCATTAAGAGGAAAATCAAAGAAGCTGATGAATATGATGGGCGTAGAATGGGAGATTCTTGACAGAAAGGCACTAAGAAAAATATGGCTATCTCTGGAAGCGTTGGTGGCATTTAACATTTCAAAGGAAACAAAAATAGAAGGTTTAATGACAACATTGACCAAACTATATGAAAAACCCTTAGCCTCAAATAAGGTATTTCTTATGAAGAGCCTATTTAATATGAAAATGTCAGAAGGTGGATCTATTGCTGATCATTTAAATGAATTTAACACGGTTACCAGTCAGTTACATTATGTAGGAGTAAATTTTGATGATGAAGTTAGGGTTTTGTTATTTTTATGCTCATTTCCAGAAAGTTGGAATGGCTTGGTTATGGCTATTAGTAACTATGTCTATGGATCTAGTACTTTAAAGTTTGATGATGTTGTTGGTGCTAACCTTAGTGAAGAAATGCGATGGAAAAACTTCGGTGATATATCAAGTAATGCTTTGACTGTAGAGATTAGGGGAAGAAAAATGGAAAGAGAAAGGAGCCCAAGAAATCACAGTAAGTCAATAAAAGACAAATCCAAATCCAGATCAAGGATAATGTGCTGGAAATGTGGAAAGAAAGGATACCTGAAGCAATAATGTAAATCTCAGAAGGGAATAGAAGGAGACAAACAACAAGAGAACAATCATGAAGTGAATGTGATAGGTGTTGTGTTGAAAGATGCTTTTATTATTTCATTAGAGAATATTATTGATGCCTAGGTGGTAGATTCAGGGGACTCATTCCATGGCACACCTGTTAGGAAACATTTTCATGAATATGTTCAAGGATATTTTGGACAAGTTTGTCTGGGTGATGATAAACCCTGTAAAATCGTTGGAATGGGTAAGGTTTTTATAAATAAACAGAATGGAAACCAATGACTATTGAAAGAGGTAAGGCATGTTCCATATCTAAAGAAAAATCTAATTTCAATATGGCAGTTAGGAGGTGAAGGTTGTGTAACTACTTTTACATAAAAAACCTGGGAGTTCACTAAAGGAGACCTGGTAATGACAAAAAGAGAAACGGTTAGTACATTGTATTTATGAAATACTATTTCTAATTCTGTTAGCGATTTAACCTCCACAAGAGCATATACAACACTCTAACATCATAGGCTCGAGCACATGAGTGAGAAGGGGATGCAAATTCTTAACTCAAGAAATTTGTTACCAGGTTTGAAGCACGTTGATTTGGATTTTTGTGAAAATTTTGTTTATGGAAAAAAAAGTGTTAGATTTATGAGACTTGGGAAGGAAAAGAAGAGCGAAAAAATTAGAGCTTGTTCATACATATGTATGGGGACCTGCTCAGGTATTATCTCTTAGCGTCGCTCGCCATTATGTTACTTTTATTGATAATGCAACTAGGAAAATTGGATTTATTGTATTCAAAATAAATTTTATGTATTTGATACTTTCAAAAAATGGAAAGATTTGGTTGAGAATGAGACAAGAAAGAAGTTGAAGTGTATTAGATCAGACAATGGAGGTGAATACTGCAGCAAAGATTTTTATAACTATTGTTTAGAGCATGGACTTTGTAGAGAGAAGATAGTTCCAGGAACACCACAGGAAAATGGTGTGTCACAAAGGATGAATATGACAATTATGGAGTGTGCAAGGTGCATGAAATTGCATGCAGGATTGCCCTTACAATTTTGGACAGATGCTATCGATACAGTTTTTTATATAATAAATAGGGGGCCTTAAAGTTCCTTGGATGGTGGTATTCCAGAGGAAGCTTGAGACAAAATAAAAAAAAATGTACCTTTATTGGATGTGGTGTAAATGATTTTGGTTATAACTTATATGATTATGAAAATCACAAAATCATTAGGAGCAGAGATGTCATATTCAAAGAAAAGGTCTTGTATAAGGATCAAATGCAGGGAAAGAAAGAGGAAAAAGAAAACAAATAATATGCAGTGCTTGATGAGATCACATAAAAAGTAAAGGTGCCAGAAAATAATAGTGATCAACAACTACAACAACAACAAAAACCAAAACAACAACATGCACCTCAAACACCTGAAAGTGGTGTTAGAATATCTACCAGGATAAGTAGATCCTTTGAATGATACTCTCCTTCATTATATTATGTATTGTTGACTGATTTTGGTGTATGAAGAAGAAATGCAGGTAGAAACCAAGAAGAAGTGGAGCAAACCATGGAAGAAGAGATGGAATCCTCGACGTATAACCAGACTTGGGACTTAGTCAAGTTGCTTGTAGGTAAAACAACATCGCAGAATAAATGGGTTTACAGGTTGAAGGAAGAAGATGGAGGTAAAAAGAGGTATAAGGCTAGACTTGTGGTGAAGGGGTTTTCACAAAAGAAATGTATAGAATTTGATGATTTTTTTTCTCCTGTTGCTAAAATGACTTCAATTAGAACAATTTTAAGTCTAGTGGTAGCAAAAGATTTGCATCTTGAGCAGTTAGATGTAAAGACAACTTTTTCCCATGGGGATTTGGAGGAAGAAATACATATGCAGTAACCACAATGGTATGAGGTCAAAGGGAAGGAGAAGTTAGTGTGCAAATTGAAGAAGAGATTGTATGGCTTAAAACAAACTCCAAGGTAGTGTTATCTAAAATTTGATGAGTTTATGTCTGAACAAGGTTATACTAGATGTCACTCTAACCATTGTGTTTATCTTAAAAAACAAAATGATGACAATTATATTATATTGTTATTGTATGTAGATGACATGTTTTTTGCAGGGTCTAACACGTAGGAAATAAATGTGCTCAAAGGGAAATTGGAGAATTCATTTGCAATGAAGAATTTAGGTGTTGCAAAACAAGTCCTTGGTATGAGACTAACTAGAGACAGGAAAAATGGCAAATTAACATTGTCTCAGAGTGAGTAAATAGAAAAGGTGTTGGAAATATTTAATATGCACAATGCAAAACCAATTAGTACACCTTTGGCTAATCATTTCAAACTAAGTAAGAAGATGTGTCCTGATACTTAGGAAGAGATGGATTATATGTGTAAAGTTCCATATGCTTCAACAATTGGAAGCTTAATGTATGCAATGGTCTACACAAGGCTTGATATTACACATGCAATGGGAGTTGTAAGCAGGTATATGAACAATCCAAAAAAAGAGAATTGGATGGCAGTAAAGTGGATTCTCAGGTATTTGAGAGGTACCACAAATCAAGAATTATGCTTTGGTGGTTCAAACATTGGTCTATAAGGATATGTTGGTGTAGATATGGAAGGTGATAGAGATAATAGGAGGAGCACCACAGGGTATGTGTTTATTGTAGGTGGAACAACTATTAGTTGGGTTTCAAAATTGCAAAACATTGTTGCACTTTCAACAATGGAAGCAAAGTATGTTGCTGCTATAGAGGCTAGTAAAGAAATGATTTAGTTTCAAAGGTTTATGGATGAAGTGGACAAGAATAAGGTGAAGGGCATGTTACATAGTGATAACTAAAGTTCCATTTATCTTGTAAATAACTCAACATTTCATTCCAAAGCTAAACATATACAACTCAAGTACCCTTTCATATGGTCAGTGTTGGAAGATGGATAGTTGAAGCTGGAAAAGATACACATTAGCCATAATCCTGCAGATATGTTAACAAAAGTTGTAACTAGGGAGAAAATGAGATTCTGCTTAGTTTCAATTGGTCTTCAAGTATGATGGTGAAGATGAGAAAAAACTAGGTCCAAGTGAAGTCATTGTCTGGTAAGTGAAGCAATGATGTAGTTTATATAATCAATATCCAAGTGGGAGATTGTTGGGTGTGGAGCTTGATTATCTTCTTGATTGTTAAGAGGTTTTTTGTTTCAGCTGTGTTGGATCCCTATTTTAATGGGACAATAACACTTCCAGTTTAATAACTGTCGGGGGGGGGGGGGGGCGAATTTTATGAGCCCCCCTTGTCGGGGGCTAGGGGGCAGTGGCCTCGAAGCTAAAAATAGATGAAAATTTTCCTTGTAAAATATTGTAATTTCATAGTCAATCTGGGTCGTTCGTTAGGCGGATGATCTGAAGGTAGAAGTTATGTTAATTTAGGGTTTTTTTTCTTAGAAGGAAACCCTCAGTTTATATGAGGGAATTCTGTTGCGGTTGTGTATTATTATTTTGAGCGAGAGAGAGAGAGGAGACTGTGTGAGAGCGAAGAGGAAATTACAACGGATATACTGTAGATTGTATCTCTTCATTTTGCTGGATAATATAAAAGGAAGGACTGGTTGTTTCTCCGTGGATGTTTTTGTTTTTCCTGCAATATTTTGTGTATTTCATTGCTTCGTTAATTAATTTGTAACAAACATAACCTATATTAATTACCTATCATGGCTAGAAGAAAAAATTGTTTGATAAGCAAATATAAGAGAAAAGATGGGTCACTAAGTTGTAGAAAATGTTCATAAATTCAATAACATGTTAAGCACATAAAAATTATTTGTTAACTAATAAAGAGTTATTTAAATAGCAAACATGTAATCTCATATCTAACTGATGCATTCTTGATGAATCACAACAGACTTACATAAAACAATTTCTGATAAAATTGAATAAATGAAAGAATTATACAACTCACAAAAATGCTCTCACATGACCAATCATTTTCACAAGTGTAGATTCACCAAAAAAGAGCTCATTCTTCTGAAATTATAATTAAACTAATAGTAGTATTCAATATAGAATGTAAAACTTCCAATTCCATTCACTAATGAAAAGGTTTCCTATATAATAGTTGCAATTGAAAGTAACGTTTTATTTCCTATTTTATTCAACTAACATTTAAAAATAGAACAATAACTTATACATGTTAATTAGGAAGATATATCTTTCTTTCCTTTGGTGGATTCCCCATTGAAATTTTACTCATTTTCTTCTAGATATGATTTCCATAAATATATATTGTTCAATAGGTGCGAAATAAGTGAAGGTTTGGGGTTTTCCATATTGAGTTCACATATGTAGAGCCTTGTAGCAACTATCACATTTCCCATTTTAACCTTGACCATAGAAGAGGTAATTTAACTTGAACATTCCTTGGGTTTGTAGATAAGTTCGTGTACTAAGCCACTGTCCCATGTACTAAACTTATTGATTTTCTCCATTCAATTTTCTTTCTAGTGCTTCACATCATTCAAACAAGTTAGTACTAGGATTGTTTGTCCCAAGTAATGGATATTTGGAATTTCATATTACTTAATTATCTAATGCTCCATCTTATATTTTTGTGCAATTCTTATTTTCTTTTGTAATTATTTCATGGGAATATTCACAGTTACCTAATAAAGTACCAAAAGAGACATAATAGTTAAGATGATCTTCTTTTGATGACCTCGATATGCCTTTAGTTGCATCTTTCACTACTAAATATTGAATGAATTTTCGATGTCTCTTTATCTTTCTTGTGACCATCATTCATAGCTATAGTGATAAAAAAGAAATTTTGTGAAACATCGAACATTTTACAGTTGTATTTTTGACATCTCTATGATCGTTGGAAGTTTGAAGAAAACTTTTGTCACAATTTGTGGGTTGGCATATCGACATAAATCTTCGTCGCAATTCATTTGCAGACAATTTTCTTGTGCTATTAAAATACTAACGTAAAATATACATAGTTGTGACCTTTAGGTGTGGGAAAGGCTGTCACAAAACACATCTCAATTCCAACAGCCATACAACTTGTTTGTGACAATTGTGCGGCATTTATGCGTGTGAAAGGTCATTGCAATACCGAAGACCCTCCAAATTCTACAAAGTATTCTACAACGAGCACACCGTAGTTATGGCGTTTTGTCCATGAGAATGCCCATCACTTGCATGGCGACCCACCGATTCTACTAAGTAAGATGCGACGTTCTTGATGTAGTTGTAGCCTTTAGTTCATGGGAAATCCTATTGCAAGACCCATGATACAATGAATTTTACAAATTGTATTGGGATGATGGCACTGTAGTTGCAATGTTTAAGCTGTGCAGAATTCCATATTAAGATTGATGAGGCCACTAATTTTACAAAGTACGTTGTGACAAATATGCCATAGTTGAAACATTATGGTCCTAGGAAACCATCCCAAAACCCACTAATTTTATAAAATATGTTGCGATGCTGATGTCATAGTTGCAATGTTTGGCCTGTGTGGAACCTCATTGCAAGATCGACAAACTGAGCAATTTAAGAAGATACATTGGGACAATTATACCAGTGTCACAATACTGACAAAGTGTGTAATTAAAAAATAAATAAATTAATTGGTTGAAAACGTCACAATGTTTAGATCTTTGATTATATTCCACACTATCATCTGTAAATTCAAATGTGAGCGAATTATATGTAACATTTGGACGATTTCCCTTTCAATACCACATTAAACTTCACTTTGTCATGCATACCTCTCTAACTTGTGAGTCTAGGGAAATTGCCTGTTCCGAATAAGCTTCAACCTAGACAGAGCACTAATATGATTAAGAAATGCATCTTCTTCATCATATTTACCTTATCCATTTGCATGGCTTCCACCACAATGTGGTTTCTTGCCATTATTTTGTTCTTTTCCCACAACTTGGTTATCCTTATAGAAATCCAATTTTTTTCCAGCTCCACAAAAACTATCCTTGTGAACATATGGTATTTTTAGCTTACCTAATATATTACCATATTCAGGAGTGTACTCCTAAGAAGGCCTCTTTCTCTTCAAAGGTCTACCTATTAATTATTAATGCCTATTTTCATTCCATCCTTAGGATCAAAGGTATTTATTTCCTCCTTCTGCAATAGATGAGATTTACTATTTTTCTCATAAACCCTGAGAACCTGTAACAAGAAAAATGATCAAATAATACCATGGAAATTTAAATACTACTATAAAAAAAACTCACCTAAAGGTTATGGAGGTTCAGAACAATTTGAAACATCTTGGAAACAAATGAGTTGGAAATATTAAACGATTGCATGGATGTAACGACCAAAAGTCATATACATAGTGGAAATCTTTAAAATACTTCAAAGACATAAATTCCCATTGTAATACATGCAAATTTATATTGAATACTGTATAAGAATTGACATAAGATATGAGACTATTACAGATGAGAATGAGGGTATGCTTATATACCCTAGGCAGGTGCCCTTTCATGAATGGTCATGTCTCTAAGACATTCAAATTCATTACTAACTAACTAACCATTAGTTAATTAAATATTAATTATTATTATTATTATTATTATTATTATTATATTTATTATTTTTATATGAATTATAGTCATAACATTTCCTCTCTCTTTAATAAGCTTTGTCCTCAAAGCTTACTTATGAAAGGTTGAATCTCTTTTTTCTGATCATCGCGAAACTGTCATCTTTGTTGTTACAAGAAGATATGATACCCCGAGTGATAGAAAAAATTGTTGTACTAAGAACAAATCAGACCATCCTCGATTAATCTTCTGTGGAATCTTTTGATCTCTGAAAATTTTTGATGAATAATTATCATAGGACTGGATTATTTACTCTTCAATATTCTTGGGAACATAAATTTGTCATTTATGTTCTGAGTGATACTGATACATAGATTGATTGGAAAGTTTGCTCTTGTGATTCAGATGTTGATAAATAGTTCTTCTGGTTGGACTTTCCTTTATCATTTTGGCAGCTTCCTAATTTCCTTCAGGTGCTATTGTTGTTGAGTTGGCTACTGAATCTTCATTTGGAATGTCTATTGTTTGTATTGCAACTTTTGAATATGTTTTAACTTCTCTATATTTCTTTTCTTATTTACTTGTGATATCGACTGGATCAATATTTATTCCTTTATCTTCATCTTGGACTGAAATGACTAATGACTTCAATACTTCATTTTGAAGTCATTCTAACTTGTCATTTAGTGACTTTTTGTCATTTTTAAGCTTTTTATTTTGCACAAGGAAGGCTTGGTTATGATTCCATAGACGTGGAAGTTCGCCATTTTCTGAATCATTGACTTTGTCCTTAGTATCTTTCTCTTCATCTTTTAAATTTTTTATTTTCTCTGATAATTTTTTATTAAGGGTTTTTAGGTACAAATTTTCTTTTTCTTTTTTCTGATAGATTCTTCTTTAGTTCCTTATCAAAACTTTCCTTTTCTTGTTTTAGTCTTTGTTTCTTAACCTTGGCCCTTTTTATTTTTGAAAGTAATTTCTCATTGTGGTCCCTTAGACGCCAAATTTCTTCGTCGCTTTTTGTTGATTTTTCTTGTAATTGGTCTTTGAGATTTTTATATTTCTTCTCTGATGCTTTGTTCTTTTGTTGAAGTTTTGTGATATCTTCCTTTAATCGTTTTATTTGCATTTGCTCATTGTCTTGATGTTATTATGTACTAAATAATCTTCCACACCTTGGACAACGCAAATTGCACTTTTTTTGAATATATGTATATCTAATTTCATCTAGATAACTTAGACATTTAGTCCAAAATAATGATTGTTGTGTGGGACTCATCTTGACTACTTCCTTCATTATTTTTGAATTAGGCTCCATTTTTCTTGACTTGATAACCTTCCTTGGTAATTTAATAGATATATATATATATATATATATTTTTTTTTTTTTTATTTTTTTTTTTAATTTTTTATTTATTCTCAACATTCACTTTTTTTCTTAAACTTTAATTTTTTATTTTTATTTTTATTTTTTTTTACCTTATTTTTTTTAATAATATATATATATATATATATATATATATATATATATATATATATTTTTTTTTTTTTCATCTATATATATTTATAATTTTTTTCTTTTTCTTTTTGAAAAATTACAACCCTAGTTTCATGTCTATTCACCTCTTTTGGGTATAATATAAAATATATGTCCACTTATGTGCCTTTGACTCAGTTAATTTTCTCCATGTAAAATGAAAACTTATCATTCACATAAAGAGATTTTGTATTCATTTTGTTCTTCTTTTACCTTGAAAATACCATGAGCAATTACCATGGGTTGTTAAAACCACAAGCTTGTAAACTACTTAATGAAGAATCAAGATAATCTTATCTACTCTTCCTTCTCTTACGTATAGTTTTAAAGATATTTGGAAAGATTCCCTTTTGACTTTATCATGCTCTTTTTATTAATAATGTAGAACCTTTTTATAGATATGAATGTTTTCCTTCAAAATTTACATCAGACTATACTTTTTTTTTACTAGAATAATTGAAATGTCAATGGCCAAAGGCCTTATTTTTTTTTTTATTTAATTTTTTTGGGGCCAAAGGCCTAAATGGCAATATGGAGAATCTCCAAACTCTGTGCGAAACACTTCAATTACACAACAAAAAGGTTGATGAGAGGTTGATGGCCAAAGACCTGGTGATCAACCAATGTGGATCTAATACCAATGTAATGACCAAAAGTCGTATACGCATCAGAAATCTTTAAAATACTTCAAAGACATATATGTCCATTGTAAGACATGTAACTTTATATTGAATATTGTATAAGAATTTATTTAAGGTATGAGATTATTATAAAAGAGAATGAGGGCCTGCTTATACCCTAGGCAAGTGCCTTTTCATGAATGGCCATGTCTCTAAGACATGCCTCTTTATTACTAACTAACTGACCATTAGTTAATTAATTAATATTTTTATTATTATTTTTATATGAATTATATTCATAACACTAGGTAATAGGTTGAGACAAAGGATCAAAGATTGCGCAATTGCGCAACTTAGAAGGTCAGGGGCCACGACTGAGCCTTGAGACTGAGCAGTGCATTGTTCAAGTTGGCCAGGAATAAATATCTGTGCAGTTGAGGGGTTCAAGGGGTTAGGCTAAGGGCTTGAGGCTTGAGGTTTCCCACTGTGCAGTTCCAAAGGGATAAAGGCCAAGAGATTGTGCAGTTGCACAATTCAAGGGTTCAAGACTGAGGCTTGATGTTTGAGACTGTGTAGTGCGCAAAGGTGACTGAATGAAGGTAGAGACTACATAGTTCTAGAGCTCATGGGTCGAGACTGAGCACTGAGACTACGCAATGCGCAATTATGGAAGGTAGAGACTGCGAATTGTGCAGTTCCAAGAGGAAAGGTTGAAGCTTGAGGACTAAGAGTACGCAGTGCGCAGTTCAAGAAGGCTAAGTGATGTCGGGTTGCTTGGTGGGGAAGTTTTCCAAATTTGGCTAGGTGTGGGATCATTGACGTGAAAATGAATGAGGAAAAGACTTGAGAATGATCACACACCTAGAACACTTGACGAAACAACATAGATTACCTAGAACACATAAACAACATACTTTCCTTAATGTGATGACATTACAACAACTTTCCCTAAGTGCGACACTAAAGACACACTTTGCGACGACAATGATGACACTTATGCAATAGTGCTTGAAACTTTGGAAATGAGTGCGATACATGTGTACATGATAAGAATAACTCATTAACACAAAGATCATCCCTTGAAACAAACAAAAACCACATTTGTGCAATATGCGATGCTTGCCATTCTTAAACATGAAACTTTGATTTTATTCTAAACAGGGCATGAACACTTAGAGAAAACACATGTAATGAATCTTAATACTTGCGATGATAGCCAAATTTTTGGAGGGTGTTGTAGCAACATAAACATATTGGTATTGGGAGGGAAATCAATGACTAGAACATACAATCATTGTTTCCACCAATTATCACATAGCATTGTCACCACGAAACACCCCTCAAGCCCAATATGATAACCCACAAACGTTACCAAGCAAGGCTAGCTAGGATTCAAACTGAGATGCACAACATTATCACCGTGAATCCCAACCACTTGAGCTACCCTTGATGGGATTTATGCTCAATTATTTTTCCCAACCTTTTTGTGCTAGTGTGTTTTCAACTTTCTTCTCTTTCAAACCAAAAATATTGAGGTTTAAGGTTCTTCAATTAGCTCATGGTCTAACTATATAAGTTTATTCATTTCCTCTTTAATGGGTTTTCGTATCCATATTACCTTCTAAAATATTTCAGGTGAATTTGTTATTTAACTTTTCTTTTAGCCTTTTAATCTTGTTCCTTATATCATGCCTTTCAAGATTATTAACCTCCCCATTTTTTATAATCTAATAAATCTTTTAAAAATTATGTTCATCCCTATTATTTTATTATCTATTTTTCTTTTAATCTTGTCTTCAAAGGAGCTAAACTTATTATCAAACATTGTATCTAACTCTGTTTTGAAGTTCAACATCTCTTTCTTCTTTACATTTCTCTGATGATTCTATATATTCACAAAGATTTTGTAGAATTACTTTCTTAGATATCTCCTTCAAATTATTTGGTAAATTTGGTGAATTGTCCCTTTCACATATTAGAATAATTAAATAGAGTGAAAATAAATTATAAACAAGACTCTAAGAAACACTCTTTCAATTCACACACACGCACATAATATATGAAACCTAGTTCACATTTTACATTATTATTGCTCCAAGAGGCACTCTCTAGCCCAATATGGTAGAGATGTTGTAATATTTAACATTTTGGCTTGGTCAAAATAAAAATAAAATAATTAACAATTTTAATTATCAATAAAAAAATTATTTTTTTCAAATTACATAAAACTAAAAATAAAAATGTATAATCAAAAGTTTTCAAAAACCCTCATGACGACCCATAATATATTGTAGAGGGTTTTTTCCTTTACGCTTGTAGATATGTTGTTGGGAGATCATGTCCCAGATTCACCAACTTGTTATTAGATCTTTTTCAAGCTCCCCTCTGGGCAGTCACTGCCCATTAGGGGTTTCTCTTCAGATTTGATTCGAGATCTCAAGTTTTCTTTAGAGCTATAAGGGAGTATTCCCTCATGCATGCAATGCTTGCTTTTTCAAGGCAAGCAATTGGTTGATGTTGATCCTGTCTAAGTTTTCAATATTGGAAAATATGTCACTGTTTCATGGTTCTTTGTCTATGAGGGGGGATTGGAGGTAATCCTTCCTCCTCTCAGACTTTTTCTTATAAAATTGTCGTCCATACTTGAACCTCGCCTGATCTAGAATTTATCCAGGACAAAGAATTAAAGGTATTACAGACTCATGTGCATGGATGCGCCTATGTTACTTTATGCAATGGATCGATAAGATTGCAAAATACATAGACACTGAGGCAGTTAGAGAAAACATAACAGGAAAAACATGTAATACAACAAGTTTAATAAGGAGTTCACCCAATGCTCCTGGGCTACATCTCCTGGTCCAGCTTTCAGTGGTGGCCTCTCTATTATGTTTTCAAAGCAGAGTTTCTTTACAACAGTGAGCTCAATTTGAGTCTCACTCAACATATATGAATCAATAGGATTAGAGTACACAGACTCTCCTTACTGGTACTTGACCTCTACCGGTCACAGTGGTATGAGTCCAATTTGAAACTCACACATGACAGACCTATGCCGAGGAGCTCGCTTGAACCTCTCAAGCTTTCTCTGGAGTGCATAGACTCTTTGACTCTCTCTGGCTCTGTCTGGCTCGATGTTGCCTTCAGGTCAGCTCGACTTCTTTTCTCTGTTCTCTGCTCTTAGATTTCTATGTCTAACTAACTCCTCTCTGTATGTGTCTCTGCTTCTGTCAGTTCATGGCTTTAAAGCTAGTATTCTTTCTGTCGGTTCGTTTTCACTTCCCGATGTTTTGGTTTTCCTGCCTCTGTCCGTTCGAAAGCCCCTGTTCTGCATCATCATCACTGTGTAACGCTTCATAGGGAGGTGGCCACCTATTCTGTAATGGTTGAGTGCATCAGGTTCCTTGGACACATTTGAACAATCATTATTTCGATTTGCTCCAAGATGCCCGCGAAACATGAATATTCTGCCAACTCGTCGTCCATGTCGGACTTCAAATCTCATGTAATCTTGCTTTACAACTTTGTCAAGTTCGGTCATTTATCGGGACACACCTTTGTTGTTGATCTGGGTCCCCCAGATCCTACGGTCATCGTTCATATCGGGCTGGTAAGTAGCGTGACGTTTACCCGTCCGATGTGAGCGGTTTTCTCTCTCTTCCACCGCACGCGTGCACTCAGTGTGTGGCATTAGGCAGGACTTGGTCAAAACTGCTTACCGCCTCGAGGCCTTCCGATATCCTGCTAGTTTTGTGGAATCCACAGAACCAAATTTATTACTTTTCTGCATTTCATAGCCATTTCGGGTCCGGGCACTTTGAGTCTTTCCTTCACCGAGGGGGATGCCCTGTGATACGCGATTAGCACTTAATCGTGTATCAGAAACCACCCCCATTTCTTGAATTAGCCTCTGGTTTTTCTAATTTGCGCCAGTGCGTTACCATGGGCCAACAGTCTGTGCGCTCGACCGAGGGTCCTCGTTGCTATGTGCTGATCACAATTGCAATTGTCATGAGGATTCCTTCTGATAGCGTGATCCTTCTAAGACTTGAACTTGTTTGGCATAATTTGATGAGTTTATGAAAACTTAGAGAGTTTTAGGATCCAATTCGGTTCACGACCTTCCCACTGAAAAAGATTTTGGACCCCAAAAGTTTATTTTTAAGCATCAATCAAGTGAGGGTATTGATTCCTCGCTTACCCAATTTCTATCCATTTCGCACTGCTTGGTTTTGAACCTTTGAGTCCAATCTTGAGGTACTCAACATCCCCTCTGCGCGTAGTTCTCACCTTCCTGTCCAGAACTGTATCTTCCTGCAATTCATTAAGATATTTAGGCAACAGATCATCAATAGAAGGAAATTGACTCTGCTCTTCGGGATCTTCAATTAATGAAGGTTCAAATAATCTCAAGCTATCTGCATTTACAACTGAGTAGATGTGCATGTAAGCTGGTAAATCAAGGCGAAAAGCATTCTCACCAATTTTCTCAAGTATCCTGAAACGTCCATACCTTATTGGCTTCAGCTTCTTACCTTCACCTTGCATTCTGTCTTTGCTGATATATAGCTAGACTTGATCACCAACTTGGAAACTATGCTCCATCCGATGCTTGTCATGGATTGCCTTGTACTTGGCTTGGCTCTTTTCCAGCTGTTTCTGTACTGCCTGGTGAATCTCTTGGATTTGTTCGATGAACTTGGTTGCCTTGTCCACATCACTGTGTCCATCAACCGCTGTGTCTTTACCAAAGACAAAATCGAAGGGAGACCTTGATGTGAAACCAAAACAGGTCTCAAAAGGAGATCTATGTGTAGAAGAATGCTTAGCTCGGTTGTAAGAATGTTTCACATAACATAAGTGTTCATCCCAAAGCCTGGGATGCTTGCTACAATAGCCTCTGAGAAACTGGATCACTGTCCTGTTGACTACTTCTGTTTGGCCATCTGTTTGTGGATGAAAAGTTGTGCTCTTCTTCAGCCTGGTGTCCATCAATTCCCACAAACTTGACCAAAATTTCCCAATAAATCGGGTATCTCGATCATATATAATGGATGTGGGTAATCCAAAATGAACCCATACATGCTGAAAGAACAACTTTGCAGTTTGTTCAGCTGTAATCTGTTTGTTACAAGGTATTAAAATACACATTTTTCTGAACCTATCCACAACAACATATAAATAGTCATGACCTTTCCTAGATTTAGGCAGTCCTCCAACAAAGTCCATGGAAACACTTTCCCAAGGATGAGAAGGAACTGGTAGTGGAGTGTACAAGCCTAGTTTTCTATTGCTGGGCTTGCTTTTAGCACACATGGTACACCCTCTGACATATCTAGAAACTATCTCATTCATTTTTGGCCAATAACAAAATTTTTGCAGCTGTGCAACTGTTTTACTTACACCAAAGTGACCTGATATTAGAGAAGTGTGTGCCTCTTGAATTATCTGTACTCTTTCAGTTTGTGGAATTCATAGATTCCCAAAATGATACAAGAGTTGGTCCTTAACATGATAATCCAATTCTTATACTTGTTTGCCATGACTTAAAGTTTCATATACATCTTTAAAATATATATCTTGAGCATACTATTCAATGTAGCTTTCATGCAATACTGAATTATGCTTAAGTATAGTGGATGCATTTATGATTGGTCTGGACAACATATCTGCAAATTTATTGTGTATGCCTTTTTTATATATGATGACTAGATGAAACTGTTGTAGAAAACCCATCCATCTATAATACCTTGATTGCTGCAACTTAGTTTGGGAGTGTAAATATTGAAGTGGTTGATGATCAGTATGTATAACTGTCTCTTTTCCCATTAAGTAATTTTTCCACCTTTTCACACTTTGTACTAATGCATACAATTCTTTATCATATGCGGGATAGTTAACTACTGCAGAATTAAATGTCTCATAATGATAAAATATGGGTCTACCATGCTGTATCAACACTCCTCCCATAGCATAGTCACTGGCATCCGTTTCAATCTCAAATGGTCTTTAAAGATCTGGCAGTGCTAGTACTGGTGTTGTACTAATCTTTTCTTTCAAGGCGTCGAAGGCTTTCTGCTATTTTCCTCCCCACTGAAACACGTTATTCAATCATGTTAAAGCATGTAAGGGAGCTGCAATTAAGGAAAAGTTAGAAATAAACTTTCTCCAATACTGTGCTGCTCCTAAGAAGCTTCTAACTTCTGTAGCAGATTTGGGTTCAGGCCAGTCTACAATGACTGCAACCTTAGAGGGATCTACAATATGACCCAAATGATTCAAAGATGTTTTTCCAAATTCACATTTTGAGATCTTAAAATAAATGTTTTCTTTTTTCAAAACATCTAGAGTTTGCTTAACATGCTTTAAATGTTCTTCCCATGTTTTACTGAATATAAGAATGTCATCCAAATATACAATGACAAAATCATCAAGAAAAGGTCTGAGTACATCATTCATTACTCTCATGAAAGTAGCAGGAGCATCAGTTAAGCCAAAAGGCATAACCAACCACTCATACAATCCCTGCTTCGTTTTGAAAGCAGTCTTCCATGCATCTTGCTCTGCAACTTTGACCTGAAGATAGCCACTATGCAAGTCCAACTTGGAAAAATAAAAACTTCCTTTAATTGATCCAATAGATCATCTATACGAGGAAGGGGATAACGATTTTTGATCATTATCTTATTCAGTGCTCGGTTATCAATGCACATTCTCCATGAGCCATCTTTCTTTCTCACCAATACAATTGGAGACCCACATGGTGATGTGCTAGGTCTGATGAACCCCTTCTCGAGCAGCTCCTGTACCTACTTCTTGATTTCTCCATTCTCTAAAGTGGACAACCTGTACATTCCGATGTTAGGTAATGGAGCATCTTGCTGCAAAATAATATCATGTACTATTTCCTTTTTGGGTGGCAAACCTTTAGGTTCTTGAAATAATATATCATATTATGAAACAACTTTTTTCTAAATCAGCTTGCTGTTTAGCATCACAACCCTCAAATACATTGGTTTTATCAAGTTTCTTTTCCTTTACAACCATCAGTAAAAATTGTTTGCATGAATTTATGATTCATTTCATCTACCCTGAGTTTATGAGAGTATAATTATTCTTAAGTTTATGAGCTCTTACAATAGATTCGATTTCATCTTTAACGAGTTGATACTTTTTCTCAGCTCTATATAAAATAGATTTTCTATCATACAAGTAAGGACTTCCTAAAACAATTCCCCATATATCCAAAGGAACTATATCTAACTCAACCTCATCTACAAATGTTGACCCAAAAGAAAACCTAAGTTTACATTGTCTAGTCACTTGTAGCTGTGCTTTATTACATAACCAAACTAATGGATATGGCTTTTTGTGAGGTGTGGTTAGTAATCCAAACTTCTTTCCAATTGCTTCAGAAATTAAATTTACTTGTGAGCCACTATCAAACAAAGTATCAATCTTTTGATGCTTGGACATAACTCGAATATGAAAAAGCTCATGTCTTTTCCTCTCATTTTCTTCATTATCAGTAGATTGTGCAGAATTACTAGTAGATGCTTCAGAATTTTTACCTTTTATACCTATCGCTGCGATTGTTGTTTCATCTCCTGAGTCTGAACCCAAATCCTTTTGAATAGCTGCAACAATCTTCTTCTTCTTGCCCTCGAATTTCTTGGGTCTCAGCTCCGGATGCACGATCTAACAGTGTTCATCATCATGCCCATCCTTCTTACAGTGAGTGCATGAAGACTTGGTCTTTTGTACAGTATTGGCCTTCCTCTCTTTCCATTTCTGTTTTCTCTTTTCCTTGCTTTTGCTTGAAGTGGGTTTTAATGATCCAAAAACTTCTGGGTTCACATTCGTTCCTCTAGCTTCTAGATGTGTATCCTGAACAGATACCTCATCTATGCTAGTGGGATTAAACATGAGAATAGTGTGCCTTAAGTAGCTGTGTAGACCACCTATATACTTCAGTAGAGTTTTAGGTGAGTCTAAAGAAATTCCTAGAATCAAAGCTCTTTTCCTAAATTCTTGAGTGTAACTTTGTACACTTTGTTGTTTTAATTGGTCAAGAGTTTGCCAGCTCATCATGGCTTGCTGCATATAGGCTAGTGGATAGAATTGATTTTTAATTGCAGAAACAAATTCACTCCAAATAGAAATAATTTTACCATGTTTCTTCATGTTAGCTTGTGTCTTGCCTTCCCACCATACCAAGGCAGTGCCTCCAAGGTGTAGGCTGGCCAACTGAATCTTACTCTTGTTTGAATCGATGCTCTGCACTACGTAATAAACATCAATTTGTCTAATCCAATTATCTAGCTTCTCTGCATTCAACTCTCCATCATATATCAGTAAATCAAATTTAACATCTAATTTAATCAAATATGTTTTATTTTTGTTTTCATGGCTACTAGGAGGTGTGGGAATTTTTTCTTCTTTCCCTTTGCCTTTAGAGTGGTCATGGAGGAGAGATTCTTTTGCTCCTTTATCTTGTTTGGAGTTTGATGAATCTTTAGCTCTACCTTTCTTAAATTCTCTATACATTTCCTCCACCATGGCTTTCATGGTTAGGAAACCATCCATGAATTGGGAGTCTAATTCCAAGGGGTTTTCTTCTGACATTTTCCTCTTAGAGTGGACTCTTCCAATTTCAGGGTTAGCTTTAACCAACTCTCCTTCTCCTAATTTAAGCTTTGATCTAGTTAGCATTTGTTGAAAAGTGTGCAACAAGAAATGCTTGTTGAGAATGCAACAAGATGATGGAGTTTAGTGGAAAGAAGTTGCCTTCACTAAGTGGGCCTGCAGGCAAATTATGGCACAAAGTCTATTTTTGGATCACAGTAGGAGTGATCACAGCAGGGGTGATCACAACAGGAGTGATCACAGCAGGAGTGATCACAGCAGGAGTGATCAGAGTCTATTTTTAGACTTCTAGTCAAAAATAGAAAAGTCAAAAATTATTGTCTCATAATAATATTTAGACTATAAATTTTATCTTATCCTCTTGGAGAACTTCAGTTTGAGCTACAGATGTGGCACATGCAGCTGAAAGAAGGAAATACGAGTTTCCTATGTTTAGTTGAGTTGTTGCATGCAGGGACTTCAGTTAGAACTCAATCAGTTGAGTTTGGTGGAGTTGATTGTGGAGTTGATGGAGTTGTGTTCAGTTTGACTTGGTTAAACTAGTTGTAATTAGTCTAACTGCAAATAGACTAATGATGAGTTGTTAAAATAATTATTAACTCATAATGCAACTAAAGAATACATCAGTTAACTCAGTTGCATGTCAGTGCATGTACAGTTCAACAGGGACAGGTGTTAGAGGATCAGATTGCTATCAGTTGTGACTATACTTGTGCATGGGGATTTGCACAATCAAAGGGATTGAGTATGCCAATGAATTGGCCAATACCAAGTATTATAGCCTCTGCTCACGTCTTTCCCAGTGTGAGTGATTCTTTGGAGGTTAAATACGAGTTTGGTAAACCATTCTCATTCATTCTTGAGCAGGTATTGAGCTGTGGAGGCAGGCAAGCAGCGGGGGAGATTTGGAGATCAGATCTGAGCTGTATTGTGTGTAGCATGTGGAGATAGTACTGAGTACTTGTGAGGAGTATTGTACTATGTATTGTTACATGATTCAATCACTATAATATACAGATAGTTGGGGTTTTTAGCGAGATGCTTTCCCCGGGAAAATACTGTGTTGATATGTGCGATTGATGCTTCTATGTACGCCTGTGAATGTTTTTGCTTCTGTAAATTGATGATCAACGTAGAGGAGGTTATGTATTATGCATGTTCCGCTTATAAGTGTATAATCAGGATAATCTCTATGAATATGTGTCATATTATTCAAAATTTCTACATGGTATCAGAGCGAGCTGATTTGTAGACGAAGTTCTACATGATACCAGTGCTGTATTGATCATCAGATCTATTATTCAGAAAGTGTTTACATTTTATTTCTTCAGACAGAGTCTGTAATCGGGCCAAGTAGCCTTTGGATTCATCCTTCTTTTGGAAGGTGAGATATCCAGTGAATTCCCAGACAGTCAATCTCTGTATAAGAAATACTTTGTTCTCACGAATTCTAGATCGGAAGTGGTTGAGTTTTTGCGCTGGTGGAATTCGAATTTAATTCCAAAGCAAGAGATAAAGCTCAGAAACATTAAGTGTGAGAATGGAGACAGTATGCCCCAGTATCTCACAAAGTTCACCCAATGCCAGGATGAGCTGGGAAGTGTGGGGGTGATTGTTGGATGAGGATGGTGAGTATAGCACTCCTTGACCTTCCTAAGAGTTGGCATAGCTACCAGGACTCGGTGAATGGAAGGGAGAAACTGCCAGGATGGGAGAGACTTTGGTCGGATCTTGTGCAAGAGGAGATTAGACGGAGCACCAGAGACGATTCTTCATCCATGCAGGATGAGGAGAACTATGCCTTAGCGAGTAAGGTGAAGAAGGGTAAGGAGAAGGGTTCTCTTTCCGAATCCAGTTCTTCCAGTGGTGGGAAGAAGGTTGACAAATCGAAAGTGCGATGCTTTCGTTGTCATGAGGAGGGTTCATGGGTCAAGAACCTGTATGCTCTTGAGGTTCAAGATGCATGCAAAGCCTTGAGTAGCGAGGCAATTGATGGAGACTTGGTGGTTGAGAGGGAAGGTATGTTACCTTTCAACATGCAGAGCCAGAAGAAGTCTCAGACGATTGTGGAGGAGCCATGATTGGTGCAGAAGCTTCAGGAGGTTGTGGAGGAGCCACAATAGGGGAAGCTGAGAGGAGATCGAGTAGAGACATCTACTCATCCAGAGACCTCCAGTAGGGGGAAACTTCGAGCCAGGTGGGTTGAGGGATCGCATGCAGCCATAACTCCAGGTAGGAGGTGGGGTGATGTGGATTGATCGTCCCAAGGAGGAGGGGCAAGATCCTTGAGGTACCCAACCTCTTGGATGAGACCTTGCTACGGGAGCCCTAATGTGTAGTAGCAGGAACTGACTGATTGGGTAGAGACAGATGCGGATGGAGCAACAGAGAGAGCGACAGTGCAGGGAATCCTAGGACAACGCATAACTAGCAGGCTGCAACAATGCGAGAGGCACAAGTGTTTTGCATAGTGCTAGGTGGCACAGAGAGGTGTGCAATGGTGCGAGATACATGGAGATGTTGCAGTAGTGCAGATGTTAGAGAGGGAGCACTTGTCAGTAGCAGGTAGAGCTTCAGCATCAGAGGATGTTTCTAGCCCAACAGGGAGGTCAGTTGGGAGGTGCAGTGCGGATGCAATGCTGGGAGATAGAACTAGCAGCAGCACAGATGCAGTCAGAGATCAAAGTGACAGAGGCTAGAGTAGTCAGATACTGAAGAGCACAGAGATGTAGAGTCTTCAGTCAACAGAGAAATAGCAGTCAGAGACTTTGATGACAGAGCAAGTGGATCGGCCAGATGTGTTTCATGGAGAACATTCCAGAGTTACAGGATCAGGTTTGAGAGGAAGCCTTTCTTGTTGAGAGGGAGTGTTGAAAAGTGTGCAACAAGAAATGCTTGTTGAGAATGCAACAAGATGATGGAGCTTAGTGGAAAGGAGTCGCCTTCACTTAGTGGGCTCGCAGGCAAATTATGGCGCAAAGTCTATTTTTGGATCACAGCAGGAGTGATCATAGTAGGGGTGATCATAGTAGGGGTGATCACAGCAGGAGTGATCACAACAAGAGTGATCATAGCAGGAGTGATCATAGCAGGAGTGATCAGAGTATATTTTTAGACTGCTAGTCAAAAATAGAAAAGTCAAATATTATTGTCTCATAATAATATTTAGACTATAAACTTTATCTTATCCTCTTGGAGCACTTCAGTTTGAGCTACAGATGTGGCACATGCAACTGAAAGAAGGAAATACGAGTTTCCTATGTTTAGTTGAGTTGTTGCATGCAGGGACTTCAGTTAGAACTCAATCAATTGAGTTTGGTGGAGTTGATGGAGTTGTGTTCAGTTTGACTTGGTTAAACTAGTTGTAATTAGTCTAACTGCAAATAGACTAATGATGAGTTGTTAAAATAATTATTAACTCATAATGCAACTAAAGAATACATCAGTTAACTCAGTTGCATGTCATTGCATGTACAATTCAACAGGGACAGGTGTTAGAGGATCAGATTGCTATCAGTTGTGACTATAGTTGTGCATGGGGATTTGCACAATCAAAGGGATTGAGTATGCCAATGAATTGGCCAATACCAAGTATTATAGCCTCTGCTCACGTCTTTCCCAGTGTGAGTGATTCTTTGGAGGTTAAATACGAGTTTGGTAAACCATTCTCATTCATTCTTGAGCAGGTATTGAGCTGTGAAGGCAGGCAAGCAGCGGGGGAGATTTGGAGATCAGATCTGAGCTGTATTGTGTGTAGCATGTGGAGATAGTACTGAGTACTTGTGAGGAGTATTGTACTATGTATTGTTACATGATTCAATCACTATAATATACAGATATTTGGGGTTTTTAGCGAGATGCTTTCCCTGGGAAAATACTGTGTTGATATGTGTGATTGATGCTTCTATGTATGCCTGTGAATGTTTTTGCTTCTGTAAATTGATGATCAACGTAGAGGAGGTTATGTATTATGCATGTTCCGCTTATAAGTGTATAATCAGGATAATCTCTATGAATATGTGTCATATTATTCAAAATTTCTACAGCATTCAACAACAAAATACAACACAAGCTTGTCTAACCTTAATAACCTAGTGCTCTGATACCACTTGATCTGGAATTTATCCAGGACAAAGAATTAAAGGTATTACAGATTCATGTGCATGGATGCGCCTTTGTTACTTTATGCAATGGATCGATAAGATTGCAAAATACATAGACACTGAGGCAATTAGAGAAAACATAACATGAAAAACATGTAATACAATAAGTTTAATAAGGAGTTCACCCAATGCTCCTGGGCTATGTCTCCTGGTCCAGCTTTCAGTGGTGGCCTCTCTATTATGTTTTCAAAGCAGAGTTTCTTTACAATAGTGAGCTCAATTTGAGTCTCACTCAATAGATATGAATAAGTAGGATTAGAGTACACAAACTCTCCTTACTGGTACTTGACCTCTACCGATCACAGTACTATGAGTCCAATCTGAAACTCATACATGACAGACCTATGCCGAGGAGCTCGCTTGAACCTCTCAAGCTTTCTCTGGAGTGCACAGACTCTCTGACTCTCTCTGGCTCTATCTGGCTCGATGCTGCCTTCAGGTCAGCTCGGTTTCTTCTCTTTGTTCTCTGCTCTTAGCTTTCTACATCTAACTAACTCCTCTTTGTATGTGTCTTTGCTTCTATCAGTTCATGGCTTTAAAGCTAGTCTGCTTTCTATCAGTTCATTTCCACTTCCCAGCGTTTTGGTTTTCCTGCCTATGTCCGTTCGAACTCCCCTGTTCTGCGTCATCATCACTATGTAACGCTTCATAGGGAGGTGGCCACCTATTCTATAACGGTTGAGTGCGTCAGGTTCCTTGGACACATTTGAATGGTCGTTATTTCCGTTTGCTCCAGGATGACCGCGAAAAACGAATCTTCTGCCAACTCGTCGTCCAAGTCGGACTTCAAATCCCATGTAATATTGCTTTACAATTTTGTCAAATCCTGTCATTTATCGGGACGCGCCTCCGCCGTTGATTTGGGTCCCCCAGATCCTACGGCTATCGTTCATATTGGGCGGGTAAGTAGCGTGACGTTTACCCGTTCGATGTGCGTGTCACTCAGTGTGTGGCATCGGGCGGGACTCGGTCAAAACTACTTACTGCCTCGAGGCCTTCCGATATCCTGCCAGTTTTGTGGAATCCACGGAACTATATTTATTACTTTTCAACAATTCATAGCCATTTTGGGTCCGGGCACTTCGGGGCTTTCCTTCAATGAGGGGGACGCCTTGCGATACGCGATTAGCACTTAATCATGTATCAGAAACCACCCCGGTTTTTTGAATTAGCCTCTGGTTTCGCCAATTTGCGCTAACGCGCATTACCATGGGCCAACGGTCTGTGCGCTCAACGGAGGGTCCTCGTTGCTCTACGATGATCACAATTGCAATTGTCACGAGGATTCCTTTTGATAGCGTGATCTTTCTAAAACTTGAATCTGTTTAGCATAATTTGACGAGTTTATGAAACCTTAGAGAGTTTTAGGATCCAATTCGGATCATCGCCCAAGGTAGATCAAACCGAAATGACTCCTGGGTCATTTTTGGTGGAAAAAACTAAGAAAGTTCCTTAAAAATTTCTCACTCAGATCTAGAAGATCTTCATCAGGTGTATTTAGAGGCAACCCTAATTTTCTGATTTAATGGCTTCTGGCCATGCACAATTGATCTCTACCAATGGATCCATACCGTATGGACTAAGGATTGTAAGGTTATTTTCTGCTCAAGATGCTTCTTCATTGTGTTATTTGCAAAACTAGAAGATTATTAGAAAGCTTTACCTAAAGGGCCCTGGTTTTGGGGAAATGTTGGATTGTTTTTAACCCTTGGTTCCCATATTTTGACCCATCCACAATTGTCATTATGAAGATGCCAATATGGGCCAGGCTTCATAATCTACTAGCTCACTTGTGGCACTGTACAATCTTTCTAGGCACTGGAGACATTCTGACGCCTCTCGTGGGTAGCTTGGTGTATATACCTATGACATAATTTGTGTTGAAATTGACATCAATAAACGTTTTCCAGATCAAATCAATTTAAAAATTGGTGATTTTCATTGGACCCAGGATTTGGATTATGAGAATAGTACTTTTCGTTTCCGCTTCTATCATCAAACACACCACTTACCAAATTCCTTCCTAATGTTTGATTCTTAATAGAAGTAGAACTTCCACAATTCAAGATCTAAAAGTTGGAAGCCTTGCAACCCTCCTCCTATGGATGGAAAGAGATCCTCTACATCGACAAGGATGATGAAGAAGCTGATGATGAAATCTATCAGGGGGACAACGTCTAAGACTCAATGACTCCTGGCATGGACCATGGTCCTTCAACAAGCACAAATATATTGAATAGTAATGCTTCTCCAAGTATATTGAATTGAGCTCATGAGTCGGCTTCTTCAAAATCTGATAAGGATTCTCTCTCAACACGTAATGATGATATGAAAATCGCCTTGAGCTAACTACCTTCGAAAGGTTGGATCAAGGTTTCGAAAAATAAAGGGAAAAAGGGCCTCCTTGAGGATGAGCCCCGATTTGGGTGATTCATCTCTCTAGTTGTTTTTTCTGTCCCTTTTTGTCTTCTTTGCTACTCTCAGTACAATTCATCTCTGCTTATATCCCATTAGTATAGGGAAAATTGTACGAGAAAATGAAGCATGATGGCAAATGATGTAATTTTATTTATGTTTGATCAACAAAACTTTTAGACTTACAAAAGAATAAAAAACATAAAATCGATATTTATAATTAATATTTAAATCAACCAAGATCCGTCTTAACTCTAGATCGACCAAGATCCATTTTAACTTTGGATTGACCAAACATTAAGAGACATCAAATCTCTTGAGATACAAACCTCTTTTAGAATGAAAAGAGATTTAATCACCTTAACTAGATCCGAAATTAAAATAAATCAATCTCCATTTTAATGCTTAAAATATAACACAAACAACATCCCACAAATATTTACTCAAAACTAATTTATAACACGAGGTCGGAAATGCCAATAAAATTCGTGAGTGGCCGAGGGATCTCTCTCCAAATACTAAAAATATAATACAAACAATACCTCACATATTCGCTCAAAACTAACTTATTAATGCAAGGAAATACCAATAAAATTTCAAGGAAATGCAAGGAAATACCAATAAAATTGGTGAGTGGCCGAGGGAATATCAACCTTGTTTATATATTACATTTATATAAAACAAATACAAATTTTTTATTATATGAAACGCAAATTTAGATTTGGTTGCCCAATAAAGGAAAAAGGTGGTGGAAGATATCATTCATTGAATTAGACTATGAGATAATGATTAAATACTTTAGATTTTTAATATTCAAATGCTACTCAGATTTGGTTGTCTGCTAAAGTGAAAAAATGTGATGGAAGAGACACTCACGTGAATGGGCTGTCTGCTAAAGATTTTAGATTTTCTATATTCAATGGCATGTTAGATTTGATTGCCTAAGGCAAAAAGAAAAACCATTTTCTAAATTAAACAATAGGATATGCTTACATATTTTAGAATTGTGAATATGTTTGGAAAAATTTACAAGTACAATTATACAATTTAATAGTATCAAGTGATTGCATTTCGAATTATATCAGTATGATGCATTATAGGCATTCTAAATATTTATGATCCCAAAGCACATGATTACTTCATTTTTAGATTTGCCTTATTAAATTTATTGATTTGAACTTTTATATATATATATATACTAAAAATCATATTATTTTTTTTTTTTTATAATTTATAATTTTTAAAGATTTTGATTTTGTTTCTTTTTTTTTATCTATAAATTTAATTGTAATTCAATTATATAACTAAACTATAAATACAAGAATAAGAAATATAAGATTTGAGAGTTACTTTAGGGTGTTTGAACGGGATAATTTGGATGGATTTTTTTAAGCGATTTATTTATTTATAGATACAGAATTTTATTTTGGATGTAGAGTAAGTTTTGTAGAGAGGCGGTACTTATATTTTCAACATAATTTTAATTAAATCAAATTTATGCTAATTTGATAGGTAGATACAAGTATGAAGGCTTTAGAAACTATTGGTGTTTAGTTCACTCTTCTCGTTATTTTTTCCAGAGGAAAAATTGTAATTTTATTAAAGGAACAAAATTATGTTTTGTAGATGGTAAAAAGCATTCGATCATGCCAACCAAAGATTAAAACCCAAAAATAAAAATCAAACTAAAAAATCAGGTCTAAGCGTAAAAAGGAACACTTAGCCTACCCCGTTCTGCCTTTCTTCTTACAACTTTTCGCCAAACTCCTTGTGAGGGAGCAACAATTACAGTTGCTATATGATTTTCAACTGCCTTCAAAGAGGCTACTTTTTCTGAATATGAAATCTCATAGACATGGGATCATTTTACTCCGCCCACCTCCAATTGAGGGGGTGCTTCCACCATTTATTGCACTATAATATTTTTTTTTCCAGAATTTCTTTGGCCTTGGACCATTGATCCTACCTACTTGTCCCCTATGTTCCCAGTGTGCCTTGTTGTTCCCAAACCTCAACATTTATATGATTCCCCGCAATTTCCTTTTCCTCTTTTTTTGAGAGCTGTGGATCTGGAAGATGCCATCCCTTTGGCTTTTTGGGCTGCTTCTTTTTCCTATTTGGAGCTTTCTTTGCCTATGGACAAGTGTTTTATAAGTGTCCAGTTTGGAAGCAAATGTGACGTGGGTGCATATATGGAGCACAAAGTTCGATGAAGACTGGACCAAAGCTTGCCAATGTGATTGGGTGGTCACATGATGATGTTGGTTGAAATTTTAAATGTTTTGTAGAAATTTTCATTTAGAAATGAGTTTTGTTATTTAGAGGAATTATTTACTAATGTAAATGTAATTTTAGTTTCCTTATTTTGTGAGAAGGAGAAACGAACCATCACTTGTGACTCTTGGTTACCCATGTTAGATTTCTTTATAAAGACATGAGTGTTTGAGAAGAGGTAGGCAGAAGTGCAACAATAGAGAGGAGAAGCTCCAATGCTAGGAGAAGAGGCATAGGTTGAGGGCTTGGGTTGCACATGCCCACAATGTATATTTTGGCCAGTTTAATGTATGTCTGAATTCGACTAATAATCAACTTGTTTAGATGCCTCCGTGTTGTTTATTATCCTATGCCTGTCTATTACTAATGAAGTTGTTTGTCTGCACTTATTAAGAATCTGAAATGTGCTGAGAAATGTATCATGGTTATATGCCTTCATGTCGAATCTAGAGGTGTTAAAGAAATGTCATAGTTGTGTGCTTTTATATCAAATCGATATGCCTTCGTCTAAATGTGTTTGGGGATGAATATGTATTTACTTGTGCGTATGAAGTTGTAGCTTCATATGGCTATCATAGTGGTTGCTGAAGTATTTAGAATGTGGGATTGTGAGTCTAGGGATGTGTGTAATCACCGTTGGTATATGGTAATGCCGCATATGCATTGTAGTAACTATGTGTTGTTTGTGTACAATTGTGAGATCCTATAATCTGATGAACTAATTGATGTTAAGAGATGATGCCTTAACTATTGTGTACTTTAGTCGTGCACCTTGGGATTTTTTTGTTTCCAAACTCGTGATGGAGTGGTTGCTATGCAAGTGTGTGTGATTTGAGTGTTGTTAGAGCAAAACATAGTACCTGCATTAACACCTCTTTGACAGGTTTGATTTGTGAAGTGCATGGGGAGGTTGCCCATTTTCCTTTGTGGGATTCTTATAGTAAATTCTGTAGAAGAATTGTGTGAATAGTGGTTGCGTGTTTCTGTTGGTAATCAATGTATTGTTACAATAAAAAACTAGAGAACCCTGTTTTGAATGCAATCAAGACCATTTCAGATTTGTTTCTACCTGGTTAGTTTGAGTGAGAGTGTAATCTAGGCAAAGAAAGGTGTGTGAAGTCATGTGGAATGTTGGGAGACAAGTTTAGGTCATGTATACGTGATTAGGAAGCAACCTAAGTTGTTTCACCATCCTAGAAGTCAAAAGGACACTTTTCTGGGAGTGCTACAAAAATATTTCGTAGTGCTTATAGGTTTTTGACTACGATACGAAAATATTTTGTAGCACCTACAACCAAAAAAATTTCAGGGCTATGTATGGGTTTTTGGAAGCCAATTTCGACCTACTAGTATCACCATTGGGTAAGTGGGTCCCATGTGAGTTGGGTGAGGTTAGAACAAGGGTTGGAAGGTGTGAGAAAGCCCTCTCTTGGAGTTTTTGAAGGAAATCTCCATGTTCTGATTTTGACTACATATTTTAAATAAAATTTCTAAATTTCCTGAATTAAGGAAAACAAAGATGTATTTGTGGGTTGGAGTATCTTGGGTTATGGGAGACAGCTGGGTTAACCTGACCTGTCCCCATCAAGTGGTATCAGAGCCTAGATTTGTTATTTGGAGAATGTTAGAGCATGAAAAGAGTATGTTCATGCTTTGGTGATGAGCATTTTCACTCTTTGGTGATGCAGTCAGAACAACATAGGTTGGAATTAAAGTTTAGATGTTGATTGTGTATGAAGACCTTTTGAATGGGTTGTTGTGAATGTATTTGAATGGAATTGTGAGCAAACAAATTCTTTGAACAAAATTTAAATTGACAGGTGAGATGATACTTTGATGTATTTTGAGATAAGGTTATGTAGGTTATTAGGAGCAAACTTGGATAAAACATAACATAGTGTTTTGTTCAAGAGGAAATGGACATTAGTCATTTATATGTGGAAAGTGGAAGTAGATCTGTAAGACATAAGAGGTTGGAAGAAGATCCATGTGATGGATATGTCATAGAGGTCAAGGAAGAGTTGATCCATGTACATATGTAATTTCCAGGTTTGAGGATAGTTTGACAGTGAAAAGAGATTGAACAGAAAAGGAGCCTTACAACAGTAAGTGAGGTGATTATAGGGGAGTAAAGAGTTGATATTATCTTGAGAAAGAAGATATGGCATAGAGGTCAAGGAAGAGTTAATCCATCTACAAGTGAAATTTCCAGGTTTGAGGATAGTGAAAAGAGATTGAAGAGAAAAGGAGCCTTACAGTAGTAAGAGAGGTGATTGCAGGGGAGTAAAGAGTTGATATGCTCTTGAGAAAGAACAAGTGAATTGGTTGTAAAGGAATTGGTTTAGCGATATTGTGGAAGATGAGGTCTTGTGGTAGATCTCATAAAAACATTTGAATGTAATGTTTGTGCTAATTTGGTCATTAAAATATTTGTGTTTACAGGACTGAATTGGTAGTAGCTGCCATAACAAGTAAGCTATGTCAAAGGAGAAGGAATAGGGAAAGTCTCTTAGATGAAAATGGTGACAAAACCCGACAAAGAAACTAAGAAGAGTGAGTGGTTGAAGATGCAACAACCGACAACTTTGAAAGCTAAGGAGCAAGCATGCTGAAGAAGAGGTTCTAATGCAGAGAACCTAGAGAAGAGAAGATACCAGGAGGATGACTTCGTATTGAGTGACAAGCAACATATTTATTACAGGGAAAATAAGGGTTTGTTGCAACTCACTAGTAGACAAGGAGAATTTAGCAGAGGAAGAGATGAATATGATTGTTATTAGTCATAACAGGGGTTCAGAGGAAAGTCAAAAGCAAAAGATGAAAAGTGCCAAGATAGTTGGACAAAAGGTAGTGAATGATGAAGCATTTGAGAAGGATATGGTTGAGAGAAGAACTCAATCATGCAAAAAAATTGCTACAAGAAATTCAATATGACCAAAGTTATGATCAATAAGAATGGTGCTGAAAAAGGAGGTCTACAACAACAAAGGGATAACAACAGTAAGAAGATTTCTACAACAACAGTTGTGTGAATATTGAATATGAGGTAATACTATTTTGTTTTTAGTTAATTGTGGATTGAGAGTTGATTACAAGTAGCAGTGATGAGTGTTTGCAACTGAGGATGATGACAAGGAACCTTGTGGTAGAAAGTGAGGAAGAATATTAAATTTCTCAAAGGAAGAAGGTGAGTCAATTGCATGCAGAAGCCAGAAGAGAAGAGAGTGCTAAGATGAAGATTCCAAAGGAAGAAGTCAGCATAGATATCAGGAGAAGACTTGGCTTGGAAGAGCTTAGTATGGTAGTTATAAATAGGTTGATGGATTCAACTTGTTGCAATGGCTTGTGTGTAGTTTACAGTGAGCAGGGAGAAGATCATGGAAGAAGAATATTTTTTACTATTGAAAGTCATAGTAAAAGTTCAAAGAGAAGCCATAGTAAATCAAGTCAGGACAATCTTGATAGAGAAGTAACTAAAATCAAATGACAACTAGAGATTATGTGAGGACTACTACAGAAAGATGAAGAAGATCAGGGCTATAGATGAAGTCTCTCGAAGAGAGTGAAATGGAATTGTTGCGGGTGAAGCTAAGATAGAGATCAAATTCTCAGTTGGAGGAAAAGCTCAAGGGAGTTGAGTTGGAGCCGTGGAAGAACAACCTAAGAGTGATCAACACATGTGATGAAGCAGATGAAGATTTGAAGAGTATCCTAAAGATAGTAAATTTTAGCCAAGGACTGAGTTAGAAGATGAAATAGAAAAAAGGAAAGAAGGAAGGTACAGTTGGTTGTGTGAAGAGACAACCTATGATGTATTGGAAAGTTTGGATAGTTGAGCAGTTAGTAAAGTTCAAAGTTCACAACGAAAGCAATAGAAGAAGGTACAACTTGAGTAAATATCTCATGAGATATTTTAAGTTTCACTGTGTAGGTTACAGTTGAGGAAGGTGAGGATATTTCCAGCAACCTAGAGAAAAGAGTGCTCACAGGGTTCTGAAGAAGAGAGCCAAGAAGATGCCAAAAGCCCAAACGCAGGAGACGGTTTGGTGAGGTATCATGTAGCAAGGTGGAGAATTGTTACTATAGAGGCATGTTGCAACTCAAGAGTTGTAGTTGTCACGAGAATACTAGATGCATATGACCAAGAGGTCATATATTTTTTTCGTACCTTGGAAGTTTGATGTAGGTGCATAGATGGAGCACAAAGTTCGATGAAATATGGACTAGAGCTTGCCAATGTAATAGGGTGGTCACATGATGATGTTGGTTGAAATTTTAAATGTTTTTTAGATATGTGCATTTGGAAATGAGTTTTGTTATTTATAGGAACTATTTCCTAAAGTAAATGTAATTTTAGTTTCCCTATTTTGTGAGAAGGGGAAACAAACCATCACTTGTGACTCTTGGTTACCCATGTCAGCTTTCTTTATAAAGAAATGAGTGTTTGAGAAGAGGCAAGAATAAGTGCAGCAATAGAGAGGTCAAACTCCAGTGCTAGGAGAAGAGGTAGAGGTCGAGGGCCTAGGCTGCACATGCCCACAACGTATATTTTGGCTAGTTTAATGTATGTATGAATTCGATTAATGATCAACTTTTGTATTCAAGCTTCTGTGATCCATAATGAATTAAACAAAGTCTTTCGGTAGAAATCACATGAGAGAATTTTTTGGCCGATGCGTTTCGAACCAACAAGTGTGGTTCATCATCAAGACCAGATGAAGAGGCAGACGCCAAGTTGATGATGAAAATGACTAACCTTAGAAATGACTTGGGCCAACTTGTTTAGATGCCTTTGTGTTGTTTATTTTCCTCTATTTGTCTATTACTAATGAGCTTGTTTGTCTACACTACTAAGAATATGAAATGTGTTGAGAAATGTATCATGGTTGTATGCCTTCATGTCGAATCTGTAGGTGCTGAGCAATGTCATGGTTGTGTGCTTTTATATCAAATCGATATGCCTTTGTATAAATGTGTTTGGGGCAGAATATGTATTTACCTGTATGTATGAAGTTGTAGCTTCATATGGATGTCGTAGTGGTTGCTAAAGTATTTAGAATGTGGGATTGCGAGTCTAGGGATGTGTGTAATCACTGTTGGTATATGGTAATGCCACATATGTATTGTAGAAACCATGTGTTGTTGGTGTACAATTGTGAGACCCTGTAATCCAATGAACCAATTGATGTTAAGAGATGATGACTTAATTGTTGTGTGCTTTAGTCGTGTACCTTTTGATTTCATTTTTTCCAACTCGTGATGGACTGGTTGTTGTGGGAATGTGTGTGAGTTGAGTGATGTTAGAGCAAAACAGACTAACTACATTAACACCTCTTTGATTGGTTGAATTGGTGAAGTGCATGGGGAGGTTTCCCATTTGCCTTTCACCTCCCCATAAGTTGAAAGGACACTTTTTCGGAAGTGCTACGAAAATATTTCATAGCGCCTATAGGTTTTTGACTACACTACGAAAATATTTCATAGCACCTATAGGTTTTTGACTGCACTACGAAAATATTTCATAGCGCCTACAATTTTTTTTTAGGGTTGTGTATGAGCTTTTGGAAGCCAGTTTCGGCCTGCCAGTATCACTGTTGGGTAAGTGGGTCCCATGTGAGTGGGATGACGTTAGAACACGAGTTAGAAGGTGTGAGAAATCCATCTCTTGGAATTTGTGAAGGAAATCTCCATATTCTAATTTTGACTGCACATTTTAGATAAAATTCTTGAATTTCCAGAATTAAGGAAAACAAAGATATGTTTATGGATTGGAGTATCCTAGGTTATGGGAGACAATTGGGGTAACCCGACCTGTCCCCATTAAAATTTGACACCTCAACACCGTGTTCTCAAAATCTAGTGGCTAGGTCCAATGAAAACTATTATGAATCAAGTGGATATGATCAGATAAGCCTTTGCTAAATTTCTACACATATCCTAGCAAAGGAAAAAATCGATTTTTCAACTCTTTCTAGATCTTTCTTTATGCATTTTCCCAAAGTATTTCTGATTCCCTCTAGTACCTGGTGGTGCCAAAAAGGAAGGGGAAGATTATGCACTCTCACATAGACTTACATTTTAGAAAATACCAATGTGTTGACTTCAAAACCTGGAAACCATGGAGTTATAAAAAGACTTGTTCTCCCCAAAAGCCATGGCCCCTCGTTTAGAGCATAATCCAAGTCTTTTTGTAAGTCAAATTGTACAATAAAAAATCCTTTAAAGCATAGACGGATGTCACAGTTGGGAGTCCAATTAGTGAAAACCCACTAATATAGATCGTCCGATTTGGGATTGGAGTGCATCAAACAAATCATTTACCTTTGATAGATTGACTTCCATAGCTGGATTGTGTTCCATTTGATCAACAATATAAAGACCTAAATATTCTAGCTTTGCACAAGTATACTATGCATCTTCCCTTCCACCTAGGATGGACCAGAAATTTTTGCATGATGAACTAGAACTTGAGGATCACCCTTGCTTTTCAATGCATCCCTATATGAAATAGAACCCTTGGGATTGTTGATTCCTAAATAACCTCCCCACAACCTCAAGTTTATGATAATGAAGAAGTTATGATTGATGCAGTAATCTTTAATTCGTTTATCATCTTGCAGTAGTGTTTTACTGAAGAAGTTATGATTGATGCAGTAATCTTTAATTCGTTTATCATCTTGCAGTAGTGTTTTACCTCACAAATCAATTTTGTAAATTCATTAGAATGTCGATAATATTTTGAATATTCTGCTTCAAATATTTTACGAGATCTAAGGCCTGAACCCTAAAGAGAACACATTTCTCCTCCGATACAAAACACAGTAACATCAACTCAGAAATCTGGAGCAGGAGAAATACAAATATCATAGACTCATAGATAAAAAATGCGTCACTCATCAACCACTAGGCCGATTTATTCCCATAGGTATCCAGATCTAAAGAGAAACCAAATACGACTGGCAGGAATTGATTGTGATCCACGGGTCCAAAAACCTCGATCTCTGTGATATAAGAGAAAAGAATTGGACGTAGACAACGAAAAAAACACCACTTCCAATCAGAAAATATCCACTTCACAGAACTACTGAGGATCTCGTAGATCAAAGAAAAATCAGCCAACAAAATCTCGATCCATCCTTCCAGCCCGAATAAAAACTTTCTATGGCAGTCAAAAGCAATCCAAGCCTGTGCATCTTCAGCCTCGCAGATCTCGAGACTTCAACCTTCTATGCTAAACACAGTTATCTCATATGAAAGTCCTCCTCGCATACCCTGGGTTGTTGAATTTGCCAGTGGTTGTCCTGTAGTTGGCAGTAGCGCTTGGCAAGCATCTTTAGACTTCGTAAACCCTAGCTCGGCTCACAAACGCCATATTTTCCAGCTACCAAAAACTAAATTGTATATAACCTCATCATTAAATAGAAAACAATATTAAAGGTTTGGTGTTGTCAAACATGAACGACATTGTAATCAATTAACAACTAACTATATAGTAGCAATAGAAAAATGATTAATCACCCAAACTAGATCAATAGGTTATATTGCATATTGTAAGACTTCCTTTTTAATCTATTTTGTTACAATTTTTTAGGTTATGTTACATACTTTAACATTCCCTTTTAGTAATAATTGTTACATTCTTCATCACTAACATGCCTAAGTGTTGTTTCTAAAACTAAAAAATAATTCTTCCCCAATGGTTTGGTGAAGATGTTTGACAGCTAATCTCTAGATCCACAAAATTGAAGGGAAATTTCATCATTGTTGACAATCTTGCAAATGAAGTGATAATGAGTGTCAATTTGTTTTCTTGTTAGGTGAAACACATGGTTTTGGATAATGCACTTGTTGACTACTTGTCACAAAAAATAGAAGTTGGTTCCTTTTTAACGCGTGCAATATATTTTAAGAGTATTTTTAGACATACTGCATGGCATGGTTTTGTAGTGCCTATATATATTCTACTTTTGTGGAAGATATTGAGACAATGGTCTACTTCTTAGATACCCATGAGATCAAATTTGTTCCTAAATGAAAAACATATCTTGAAGTGTATTTCCTATCAGTTATGTTATTAACAAAGTCACAATTAGTGTATTTTGTAAGTGTGTTGCCTTCAAAAGTTGTGGACCACAATCTATAATCAATGGTACTTGCATTTTATATTTAAAAAAAAATTCCAACTTCTAAGTGAGAGTCCTTGGGAGACTTCATAAATATGGAAATGTAACTATCAACATACATAACATCAAGTCTCATTGCAGTAAGATACATGAGGCTACCTACAAGCCTCTTATATAATGTCGAACGAATTGTTGTTATTCATCTAGGCTTGATCAATTTTGTTCATCTAGGCTGGTTTGCATTTGTGCATCTTAAACCTCCTTAAAATATTTGTAGCATATTTTTGTTAATGCATGAAAATGCCTTGAGCAGATTTCTTAACTTTTATTCCCAAAGAGTACTTCATGAGACCAAGATCTGTCATCTCAAACTCTATTTTCATGACAGCTTTGAAATCATCTAATAATATATTTCTAGTATATATCATATCATCTACATAAATAGAAACAAATTATCTAACATACGATTTCCAGAATATATCATATTATCAACACAAAGACGCACTGTAAGAATCTTACCTTGATGATTTTATTTGGTATAAAGACTAGGCTCATCATTGCTCATACCAAACCCATTGTTGAGTAAATAAGAGACAGTTTGGTGATACTAAGTTCTCAGAGCTTGGTTTAAGCCAAACAAGGCTTTCTTCTACTTATACACATTGTACTCTTAGCCTTTTACTTCAAATCTTGGTGGATAATCTGTTGGGAATCATGATTGTCATTAGACCAAACCCTACAAGTGTTACTCAACGATCACATCGCCAAAGATAATGATCCATGAGAGTTGGTTATTCGAATTCACAAAACACACATGGAGCATTGGTTTATCTAATGTCCAACAATCTCCCCCCCAACGCGAGTCGGGTGTGTATCGAACTCATGACCTATGTTTTGATACCACTTATTGGGAATCACGATTATCGTTAGACCAAGACTTGTAGGTGTTAGTCAACAATTGCATCGCGAGAGATAAGGATCCACAATAATCAATTAGTCCATGTCACTAAACACATGGAGAGCGTTTGTTTATCCAATGTCCAACATAATCTATATACATATCAAATACTAACTTTTCATTCAATAATATTGACTTCACATTCATCTAATACATTGGTCATTGTTCTCGGGCGCAATTGCTAACACAAATCTAATATTATCTGGCCTTATACTGGAGCAAAGTTTTTACCATAATCAATACTAGGTTTCTAAGCAAACCCTTTGGAAACTAGCTTTGCCTTATGTTTCTCTACCTTTTCTTTCTAAGTCAATTTTGTATTGTACACCCACTTAATAACAATGTTGGTTTTATCTATTGAGAGATCAATAAGAACACATGTCTCATCCCTTTCAATGGCCTCAATTTCTTCATATGCTCTTCTTTTATTGCCTCTTCAAAATACATAGGTTAATAGGATAAGGCAAAGTGAGCTTGTTGACCCATGTCATCGCACTACTCATAGATTCCCCTTAAGCTCCTTATTTTCTAATTTCTCACCGGAGCCACTGATTCACTACTCGAAGAAGGATTTTTCTCTCATTTCTTACTAAAGGTATTGATTCACTGCTAGAAGAAGACTTTTTTTCAATCTGTTCTTCTTGTCTTTGCCCCTGTAATCATGATAGTCTTAGTAGAGGTACTTATTGTCCTAGAATTTCCACCCATTCATCTATTTATCTATTTAGAGAAATGGATTTTGACTATCCATTAGTTCATTTTCTTCATCACTCCAAGATTTTCCTCCAAGAATTTTACATCTTTACTCACCACAAATCTCTTGGTGACTAGGTTATACAATCTATAGGGTTTGTATTATTCACTATACCCAATTAAGATGCATTTTTCACTCTTCTTGTAAAGTTTTATTCTTAGCTCTTTTGGGACATGTAGATAGGAAATACAAACAAAAATTATGAAGTGATAGACACTTCTCTTCATTCCATTCCGTGATTCTTGAGGCACTTTACCTTTCACCCTTGTTGTTGGAGATCTATTAAATATGTAGATTGAACAAACAATAACTTCAACCCAAAAGTCATTGGATATATTTATATCTTTGATTGTTTCCTTGCCATGCTCATGATGGTTTGATCCTTCCTTTCAAGCACTCTAGTCTGATGTGGAATATATATGTTGGTGAACTACCTTTTAATTCCCTATTATCTACAAAAATTTGCAAATTCCTTTGATTCATACTCTCCTCCATTTTATTTGAGCAGTTGACATATTTGCCACTTTGCTTTTTCATTATAACCTTAAATTCTTTGAACTTTGTGGATGTTTTAGAATTTTTTTTGGAGGAAATATACCCAAAATTTCCTACTAAAATCATCAATAGAGACTAGAAAATAAAATCTTCCATCGATGAATCGAGCTTCCATGGGTCCACATAGATTTGTGTGGACTAGTTTTAAATGCTCCTTGGATTTGTAGGATGTTGTTGGAAAGATATCTCTTTTATGTTTTCCAAGGATCTAAATTTCACAATGGTTGGTTTGTTCATTCAATATAGGAAGTCCCTTAACCATTGGTTTCTTTTACAAGAAACTAAAACTCCTAAAAGATAGGTGACCATACCTAAGATGTCACAACCAAGTCTTACCTATGCTTGAGACATTTTTTGCATATCACTGTGACATATTTACACATATCAAATTCAACGAGAACATTCTATTCTTGGTCATTTGAACCTTTGCAATAATCATTCTACTAGGTGGCTTATCTAAGGTTATGCATGTGGAGTATTGAATATGATATCATAACCATTTTGACTCAAGTATCCTATAACTATCAAGTTATGTATGAGATTAGGCACATAGAGGACATCAACAATATATTTCTCCCCATCTTGTTTGGTTAGGAATAACACAACACCTTTACCTAAGGCCTTAACTTGATAATCATCTCCTAAAGTAGTTTAAGATTTAATAGATTTATCAAAGCTAGAAAATAACTTTTTGTTATTTATCATATGATTGTTGCAACCACTGTCTAGCAACCAAAGATCCTTGTTGTGATCTTATTCAATAATTTGTCATGAAATGAACATTGCTAAGATGTTTCTTCTTTAGTGTTGGAGACATTAGCTTTTCCCTTGTTTAGATCTAGTTTTTCTTTCTACATTCACTTTCACAGTTGCCATACTTTTTGTAATAGTAACATTGGAATTTGGATTTGTCTATCCATCTTTTACCTCTTCCCCTCTGATTCTAAGAGTGTTTAAGTTAATTTGATTGTTTTGATGTTTTTATTTCTTCTACTTGATGATTACATCTACCTTTTTGACCTCTCCCTGTATTTTCTCTACCTCTGCCTCTACTAATGAATGTCTAATTCTTGAAGGGATGTTCTAAAGATTCGTCTTCTATGTTTATTCTTGATTTATGGGATAAAAGAAAACCCTTCAGTTCTTTTTTAGTGTAGTTAGGTCTTTTGACTATTCTATGACAATGAAAATAATTTCAAATTTAATTTTTCAACAATTTTATAATATTCAATATTCTCTCCATGAATGTAGAGATGATTTACAATTCTTATCACTCTAGTCATGAACTAGTCAATGTTCTTTGCTTCCTTCATCTTCAAGGTTTCAAACTCTCTCTTTAGAGTTTGAAGCTTCACTATATTCACTTTGTCATTATTCTTGTATGCTAACTCCAAGGAATCTCAAGTTTGCTTTGCACTAGATGCTCCTATTATCTTACAAGAAATCAAGTCATCCACTGAAATCTAGATCTAATACTCGGCCCTATTCTTTTTTTTTCTCAGTTTTGCATGTTTATTTCTTTGGCCATTAGTCACGACCTAAATATTTATTTGATTAGGACATGAGAAGTCATTCTCCACTGGTTCTCAACATTCATAGAATTGCAAGAATATTTTCACCTCAAAGACTAGAGGTCATAGTTCTTGCCAATAAGAATTGATCTTTGTATTTGCCCTAGATTACTTGTAGATGTCATTAAAAAAATTGTAATCCCAATTGTTCAAATAAACCTTCAATTTGGTACTTTTACTTGATCTGCAATTGTAAGAATTGATCTTTGTATTTGCCCTAGATTACTTGTAGATGTCATTAAAAAAATTGTAATCCCAATTGTTCAAATAAACCTTCAATTTGGTACTTTTACTTGATCTGCAATTGAGCTAATGTTAAACCCCCTATGCATGTTCGCTGATTGTTACTTCTCTTCTGATGTATATTTGCCACAAGTTTGTTAACTAGTTATGGGTGTGTTTGATGAGTTTTGAACTTGAGACCACTCTTAATAATAAGTTAGTTGTGAAATTGAGTATACAATTTACACCATTGCTCGTTGTTAGTGTATAACAATGATTTGACATACGTGCAATAGAAGAATCCTAACGCTACGTAGATTGCAACACTAGTGTATGCCTATGTTTTCCTATACAATGAGCTCCTTTATTCAACTCTCTTCCAAACCATACATCTTTGTCTTTGAATCCCAATTCAAATATGCGCAAGATTCTTCTTGCTTGTATTAATAAAGGCCACAACAAGTTGTACAAATCCAATTCTTCTTCTTGGGTTTTGAAAACACAAACTTGAGAGCCCCACTAAACTAGAATGTGATGTCTAAAACCCTCACATTAGCAAGAGGTAGAAACTCAACTTGTTAACTAATTTCACCTCCTTATAAACATTCTTCACCCATGTTTCGGAGAAAGAATAAATCAAGTCTACTAGGATCTATCTAATACAATTTATTTGCTCTCCACTCTATCAAATGTCTTATAAACTACTCTAATACCATGTTAATTTGACAAATAAAAATAATTACAATAAAGTTTGAAAAGTGTTAAATATGAAACAACTATCTTTCTCGTTATTAAATATGAAACAACAACGAAAACTAATAACATATTATCAATTAAAAAAAATCAACTAACTAAAGGTGAAATTGCATATTTCAGTAAAATATACGAGAAACAAACAAACACCAGTTATCCTGTACTTTATTTTATTTTTGCAAACTCTATTGAAACATGTGGGGGTAAGAAATCAATCATCCACATCTATTAAGAACATGGAAATGAATGAAGAGACATGTTCATTACAGAGGTTGGCATCATAACCTCCAATATGTATCCAAATCAATGCTTTCCTCGGATCCTTTCCCATTGTTACTGCTGGACACTCGTGACAGGCCATTGGAACCGTTATAATTAGCTTACAAAACATTTGTATATGAACTTTTTCCTTCATTTCCATTCATAAAAAACAGCCAAAGCGTTTATCCCATCATCAAAATCAATTGTAAATACTCTTGCTTACGTTAGGTAACGGAATGGTATCATCAAAATCAATGGTAAATAATCTTGCTTACGTTAGGTAACGGAATGGTAAATAATCTTCATTACTTTGTTCTAAAAGAACCAGTTGAAATATACAATAAATATGCAGTTGAAAAAAGTCATTCCATTAACAAGTCAAATTAACTGTTTAACGGTTTGACTTTCATGTTTTCAAAATATTCAAAATTTACAATCAAGTTAAAATTTGACAAATTGTATGGACCCAGCCAACAATTTGTGACTCTTTTCCATCAATTCATTTCCAAAATATTCCTCTTCTACAGTACAATAACTTTCAGGTGGAACAAACTAACTTTCAGTGCTAAGATTGGGCAAACGTTATGGACACTGAACGTTAAACAAGTTGAGATATACAAGAAATGTGCAATTTGAGATATGCAAGAAAAGGTCAATTTGAGATTAAAATTTAAGGTTAGAGGGAAGATTAGGAGAAGAGATTTAAGGTTATAGGGAAGATTAACATTTTAATCCGGCAGAGTTTGTTCTATCTTATAAATATTATATTTCTAGATTGGAGTTGTTAATTTAAAAAGGAATCTTAAACACATAATATGAAGATAAAGAAATGATATTGCACTTGAAACACGTGGTTCTTGGATAATGCAGTTGAAACACATGGTTCTTTTTCGGTGAAATACATGGTTCTTGCATAACGCAGTTGTTGACTTGTTGTCACTAAAAATTGAAGTTGGTTCCTTTTTCACATGTGGATATTTTAAGTGTATATTTAGCTAGACTTCATGGCATGGTTTTGTAGCACTTATTACATATTCTACTTTTGTGGAAGATATTGAGACAATGGGCTACTTCTTAGATGCCCATGAGATCAAATTTGTGCCTAAATGAAAAACACATATTGAAGTGTATTTCCTATCATTAATATTATTAACAAAGTCACAATTAGTGTATTTTGTAAGTGTGTTGTCTTCAAAAGTTGTGGACCACAATCTATAATCAATGGTACCTGCATTTTATCTTTAAAAAACAATTCCAACTTCTAAGTAAGAGTTCTTGGGAGACTTCATAAATACATAAATGTAACTATCAACATACATAACATCAAGTCTGGTTGCATTAAGTTACATGAGGCTACCTACAAGCCTCTTATATAATGTTGAATCAATTGTTGGTTATTCATCTAGGCTTGATCAATTTTGTTCCTATCACCATAGGTGTTTTTGTTGGTTTGCATTTGTGCATCTTGAACCTCCTTAAGACCTTTGTAGCATACTTTTGTTAACACATGAAAATGCCTTGAGATGTTTGCTTAACTTTGATTCCCAAAAAGTACTTCATGAGACCAAGATTTATCATCTCAAACTCTCTTTTCATGGGAGCTTTGAAATCATCTAACATTATATTTCTAGTATATATCATATCATCTACATAAATACAAACAAAATATCTAACATACGAATTTCAAAATATATCATATTATCAACACAAAGACACACTATACGAATCTACCTTGATGATATGACTTGGTATAAAGGCTAGGTTCATCATTTCTCATACCAAACTCATTGTTGAGTAAATAAGAGTCAATTCAATGGTACTAAGTTGGATCTTGCTTTAAGACAAACAAGGCTTTCTTCTACTTATACACTTTGTACTCTTAGCCTTTTACTTCAAATCCTCGTGGATAATCTACATAAATCTCAAATTCTAAGTTGTCATTCAATAATATTGACTTCACATCCATCTAATACATTAGCCATTTGTTTTGGGGTGCAATCACTAGCACAAATATAATAGTATCTAACCTTGTACTACAACAAAGTTTTAACCATAATCAATACTAGGTTGCTAAGCAAAGCCTTTGGAAACTAGCGTCGCCTTATCTTTCTCTACCTTAGCTTTCTCAGTGAATTTTGTATTGTACACCCACTTAATACCAATGTTGGTTTTATCTATTGAGAGATCAACAAGAACATATGCCTCATTCCTTTCAATGGCCTCAATTTCTTCATATGCTCTTCTTTTACTGCCTCTTCAAAATACATAGGTTGATAGGATAAGGCAAAGTGAGCTTATTGATCCATGTCATCGCACTACTCATAGATTTCCCTTAAGCTCCTTACTTTTTGATTTCTCACCCGAGCCACTGATTCACTAATTGAAGAAGGATTTTTCTCTCATTTCTTACTAAAGGTATTGATTCACTACTATAAGAAGAGCTATTTTCAATCTGTTCTTCTTGTCTTTTCCCCTATTGTTAGTCCCTTACAATTTCCTAGGCTGAAGAGGAGATTGATAAGGGTAACCTCAAACCACTTCAGCTCAGTAGCTAGCCCTATTGAGTAAGAGAGGGATCTATCAAAGTATTTTATCAATGAAATGACTTTAAAGCAAATAAGTTTAGGCTAGATATGTATAGATGTTTGTGTGTTGGTGAAATTTAGAATTTAGGCTTTGATGGACTAGGGTTTGGAGCCATAGATAGGTCTAGGATGTAGGAGTGCATAAGCAAATATGGAAATGAGCTAGATACCAGAAGACCATGGTGTATTTGGAATATTGTCAATGTAGTATAGAAGAGAAAGTGTAGAAGAGACTAATGAGCATAAGTAAACATGAGTTCATTAGCTTTTAGAAGACATAAACATAACTATGAAAACCATATAAACAGAGCTTGAGATCAAGAATTCTGTCTATTTCACTATAAGGCATCCATAGAAAGAAGAGATATCATGTAGATAAAGATGTTTTAACCATTAGAAAACAAATAAAAATAAGAACAAACACCATGAACTCATTCGGCTAGAGTTCCTTAAAAATAGTTGCAACTGTCTCTGTATTAGCTGAGAAGATCATTACATGCAAGCCTCCTCCACAAAAAGTCTAACCCTTCTCTCTAAAAGAGAAATGATACATATAGAATCACTTGGACCACTTCCCCACCTTCAAGAGCCAAATTCCTAGGTGGTGGAACTGACTCCAAGATTCTCTCAACCAATAGGTGAGAGTGAGAAGGTGAAACTCAAACACTTCTTGGATTGTTTGTTTAGGAGCTTCCTTAATGAGGCCTATTAAACATAAAAAACAACCTATCATGTACATTTATTCATGCCTACATCACCTAGCCTCGAAACAAGTGCCATTACATAAATATTTTTGACTTTGACTAAGTCAAACTGAAAACTAGAAATTTTACATAGTGAAATTTACAATTAAAAACCAGGAAATTGCAGAAGCGCAATGCCAACTTTGAGTTCACTTTCAGGTGCCTTCTTGAGGTCCAAATGAAGATATTAAAGAACAATCTACTATATTTTCAAGTCTAGTTTCCAGAACACTTTGAATTTTTGAAAATGACCCATGGGAAGTCCTTCAAAAATTCCTTCTCCCACGGTCTCTCCAGGAGCACAATGCCTATCAAAAAAGGGTCAAGAAAGCTAGTTTTTGGCCACATTCTTCCACTTTTCTCAAAATCTGAGCCTCCTCTGGAAAATATGAGCAAATGGGTTTTTAGAGGATGGCAAGAGATTTCCAAAATTGTAGAGTTTTCCTGAAATGGATGCCCGAGTAAAAAGCACAGCGCGGAACTGCTGAATTTCTGAATTAGGCCTCAAAATTTGCAAAAAACAAAAAATGCTCAAAATTGGCCAAGAGTAGTAAAATGATGCATGTTAAGCCCTCATAGATGCTTCAGCAAGAATATCCAAGTTTACTTCATCTTTTTGGTCCTTTTGGTATTCTTTGAGCTTGTTCTCCAACTACTTGACCTTGACGTTACATATCATGTTTTGGGCCTGGTAATGGTGCACCATGTGCCTTAGAAGCTGATTGTCTCTATTAGATTTCTCTAGAAGCTTCTCCAAATGTTCATTGACCCTGTTTAGCTAGTACTCCTTGTCTTGATTGACCTCTAGAGAAATTCTGTCCTCTAGGTCTAGCTCTTCATTCTGCAAAATGTGTTCCTCTTCTTCTTGTAATGCCTTCTTTAGCCCTTTGTTCTTGGCCTTTTTCTCTTACCCTTCCCTTGTGTTCCTTTAGGATCACTTGTGTCTATGACTGCTTTGCCTTGTCGACCTGTTGCAATAATTTAGTTTGCTCTTTCTCCATGATTAATTGCTTCACTTTCAGCTGACTATTTTCCTGTTATAGGAATTAAATGATGTACCTTTCTCTTGTCATGTTAACTGTGAGTTCCTTGATATGATAGTCTTTGTCTCTGATCATCTGCTGCATGCTTGAAGTCTCATTTTCTGCCTCTAAGTCAACCAACTCATACTCATGCTCAACCATGTCCTTATCCTGCACTGATGGTCCATGTTTTGCTGATGTAGAAGGCTTGGCCCTTTCCTCAACTTGAGGAGCAAACACAAGTCATTTTCATCTCTGGTATGTTTTGGTCACCTCAGGTCTAGGTGCCTTGGGAACCTCCTCTGATTTTTTTGATAACCCTACTTCCATAGGCTGTGCTAATGTGTCTTGGTGATGGCTTGGTGAAGAAATCTCATTTCATTTTTGAAACCCTAGATGATAGGAAAGGGGGAAAACAATGAGGGATGAGTGAAAAATGAAATGATGGGTAGGTGGAGTGAAAAAATGGCAAAGGGAATTTGAAAGAGGTGGATATTGACTATGAACAATTGATGAAAATGAAAGGAAGTGAAATGAAGGGACAATGTATTTGTGAAAGGGGAAAAACAGGGTTTCTAGGAAAACTGTCCAAATCCCATAAGAATGAGCTAGGGTTTCACTTTTAGTGAAGTAATTTAATTTTTTGAGGTTGGTCCAATGGTTCATATAGCATATTAAACATGTGTAGAGGTGGAGGATAAGATTTTGCATGTTCAAAATCGATAAAACTAAATGACCATCATCAACCCTATCATCATTTCATGACAAATTCACTAGAAACCCTAAATGAAGAAATATTTGGGTTGAATTCATCTTGCAAAAATAAAAGGTGAGTAAGGTGATGTACTTACTTGTATATGAGCTTAGGATTGCAAGAAAAAGGATGAGAAAGCTTAAAAATTCAATTTGGGTGAGTTTCGGGAAAATTTGAGGTACTCTAGCCCAAGCGCAACGCAATGTTCTTGAGAGCAACACTCGCCTCCCAAGCGCAACATAGTGTCTTTGAGTGCAGCGCCATATTCCAAACCACCTTTGGAAGCCATAAATTGCTCCAAATTGAGAACTTGATAGCTCGTTGTAAATCTCTTGAATTTTGCTATAAGATGGACTCCTCAAGCATGTAATTTGGACACTCCATCAGGGATAAAAATTGATTTTCCCAAGGTCACTTCAAAAACCCAGGGTGTGTCTGACAAAAGCGCAGCAAAAAATTACAGAGAACTTTTGGATGCCTTCCACTAATCCAAATCACGATCGGAAGGTACCATTAGAAAGATTAGGATGTCTGATACATAATAGAGTCCTTAAGCACTGCCAAATCCTGTGCCAAACCCCTGAAAAATTGTCTTGAAGTCAAGTTTTCTAGAAGTGCAACAACTTTCCCGTAGCAAGTGTAGTTTGGGAATTTCTTTCAAATCATAATACCTGTGCATATACTTAAGGAGGTTTTTGTTCCTTGGACTATAATGGACAAAAACCTCCTTCACTTTTGTAAAATTCTTCTCCATTCGGTCAGAAACATATTTTGAAGCAAACATGTCCCTATGAGGAATGATGAGAGGAGGTAGTGTATTGCAGTATTGTCTTATTTGAAATTAAACATTACCTTTACCTTTATTTTGCTTTCCCTAAGCTGCTAACTCCCTTTACCCACTGAATCACATGATGGACATGTTTTTGTTTTGACATATGATATCATGATGACACATGGAGCGAAACCCTAGACCATGACCTAAAATGAGGAATTTAACCATTTCATGACCCAAGACACTTAAATGAAGATATGATACCTCGAAGAAGACAATGACCATGATGAGTGATGAAGACCATGAGTAAGTGAAGGGAGCAACAATGACCTAGATACAACAACCAATGACCAAATTTTTATTTGAAGACTCACTTAAATGACAAAAATTTGACTTGACACCCTAACAACACCTTGTAAGAGCATATTTGATCACTGGTGACAGGCTGAACTGATTGACACTAACACCTATAACCTTGGCGGCCTTGGTAGAGGTACTTATTGTCCTAGAATTTCCACCCATACATCTATTTAGAGAAATGGATTTCGACTATCCATTATTTCATTTTCTTCATCACTCCAAGATTTTCCTCCAAGAATTTGACATCTCTACTCAATGCATATTTATTGGTGACTAGGTTATACAATCTATAGTGTTTGTATAGTTCACTATACCCAATGAAGATGCAATTTTCACTAATGTTGTCACGTTTTCTTCTTAACATTTTTGGGACATGTAGATAGGCAATACAAACAAAAATTATGAAGTGATAGCCACTTCACTTCATTCCACTCTATGTTTCTTGAGGCACTTTAGCTTTCACACTTGCTTTTGGAGATCTATTCAAGATGTAGATTGAACAAGCAATAGCTTCAACCCAAAATTCATTGGATAGATTTATATCTTTGATCATTTCCTTGCCATGCTCATGATGGTTTCATACTTCCTTTCAGGCACCCTAGTTTGATGTGGAATATATATGTTGGTGAACTACCTTTTAATTCCCTATTATCAACAAAAAATTGCAAATTCCTTTGAGTCATACTCTCCTCCATTTGATCTGAGTAGTTGACATAGTTGCCACTTTGCTTTTTCATTACAACCTTAAATTATTTGAAATTTGCGAATGTTTTAGATTTTTCTGGAGTAAATATACCCAAAATTTCCTACTAATATCATCAATAGAGACTAGAAAATAAAAATTTTCATCGATGGATTAAGCTTGTATGGGTCCACAGAGATTTGCGTGGACTAGTTTTAAATGCTCCTCGGATTTGTAGGGGGTTGTTGGAAAGATATATCTTTTATTCTTTCCAAGGATCTAGCTTTCACAAGGTTGGTTTGTTCATTCAATATAGGAATTCCCTTAACCATTGGTTGCTTTTGCAAGAAACTGAAACTTCTAAAAAATAGGTGACCATACCTAAGATTTCATAACCAAGTATCATATATGCTTGAGACATTTTGTGCATATCATTGTGACATACTTACACATATCAAATTCAACGGGAACATTCTAATCTTGGTCATTTGAACCTTTGCAATAAGCCTTCTGCTAGTTGGCTTATCTAAGATTATGCACGTGGAGTATTGAGTCTGATATCATAACCATTTTGAATCAACTGTCCTATACCTATCTAGTTATGCCTAAGATTAGGCACATAGAATACATCAAGAATATCTTTCTCCCCATCTTGTTTGGTTAAGACTAACACACCACCTTTTCCTAAGGCCTTAACTTGATAATCATCTCCTAAAGTAGTTTAAGATTTAATAGATTTATCAATGCTAGCAAACAACTTTTTGTTATCTATCATATGATTGTTGCAACCATTGTTTAGTAACCAAAGATCCTTGTTGTGATCTTGTTTAATGATTTGACATGAAATGAACATTGCTCAGATGTTTCTTTGTTAGTGTTGGAGACATTAACTTTTCCCTTGTTTAGAGCTAATTGTTCTTTCTACATTCACTTTCACAGTGACCATACTTTTTGTAATAGTAACATTGGAATTTGGATTTGTCTATCCATCTTCTACCTCCTCCCTCCTGATTCTATGAGTGTTTAAGCTAATTTGATTGTTTTGATGTTGTTATTTCTTCTACTTGATTATTATCTCTACTATTTTTGACCACTTCCTCTATTTTATCTACCTCTGCCTCTACTAATGAATGTGTGATTCTTGAATGAATGCTCCAAAGATTTGTCTTCCATGTTGATTCTTGATTTATGGGATAAAAGAGAACCCATCAGTTCTTTTTTTAGTGTAGTTAGGTCTCTAGACTATTCTATGGCAATGAAAATAATTTCAAATTTAATTTTTCAATAATTTTATAATATTCAGTGTTCTCTTCTTGAATCCAAAGATGATTTACAATTCCTATCATTTTAGTCATGAACTAGTCAATGTCCTTTTCTTTCTTCATCTTCAAGGTTTCAAATTCTCTCCTTAGAGTTTGAAGCTTCACTATATTCACTTTGTCATTTTTTTGGTATGCTAACTCCAAGGTATCTCAAGTTTTCTTTGCACTAGATGCTCATATTATCTTGCAAAAAATTGAGTCATTCACTGAAATCTGGATCCAATACTTTGTCTTATTCTTCTTTTTTCTCAGTTATGCATGTTTATCTCTTTGGGCAGTAGTCGTGGCCTACATATTTATTTGCTTAGGCTATGAGAATTCATTCTCCATTGGTTCTCAACATTCATGGAATTGCAAGGATATTTTCACCTCAAAGACTAGAAGTCATAGTTCTTGCCAATAAGAGTTGATCTTTGTGTTTGCCCCGGATTACTTGTAGATGTCATTAAAAAAAATGTACTCCCAATTGTTCAAACAAATTTTCAATTTGGTGCTTTTGCTTGATCTGCAATTGATCTAATGTCAATCAAGCTCAATCTAGTTAAACCCGTGCTTTTGCTTGATCTGCAATTGATCTAATGTCAATCAAGCTCAATCTAGTTAAACCCCCTGTACATGCTCACCAATTGTTACTTCTCTTCCGATGTATATCTGCCACAAGTTCCTTAACTAGTTATGGGTCTGTTTGATGAGTTTCAAACTTGAGACCACTCTTAATAATAAGTTAATTGTGAAATGTGAGTATACATTTTACTCCATTGCTCGTTGTTAGTATATAACAACAATTTGACATATGGGCAACAAAAGAATCCTAGCACTACCTAGATTACAACCACTAGTGTATGCCTAGGTTTTCCTATACAACGAGCTCCTTTATTCATCTCTCTTCCAAATCATGCATCCTTGTCTATGAACCCCAATTCAATTGTGCACAAGATTCTTCTTACTTGTATTAATACAGGCCACAGCAAGTTGTACAAATCCAAATCTTCTCTTCTTAGGTTTTGAAAACACAAACTTGAGGGCCCCACTAAACTATAATGTGATGTCCAAAACACTCACATGAACAACATGTACAGACTCAACATGTTAACTAGTTTCACGTCTTTATAAGCCCTTTTCACCATATTTAACAGAAAACATAAATCAACTTTACTCATATCTATCTAATACAATTTATTTACTCTCTACTCTGTAAAAAGTCTTATAAACTACTCTAATACCATATTAATTTGACAAATAAAAATAATTTTATTTTTTTTGAAAAATATTGAGATTCAACTCATCTTTCTCATTATTAAATATGATACAACAACAAAAACACTAATAACATATTATGAATAAAAAAAAAATCAACTAACTAAAGGTGAAATTAGAAATAACTTAAAATATACCAGAAAAACACAAACACTCTTATGCTACACTTTATTTTATTCTGCAAATTCTATTGAAGCAAGTGGGGTAAGAAATCAATCATCCACATCTATTACAAACATGGAAATGAATGAAGAGACATGTTCATTACAAAGGTTGGCATCATAACCTCCAATATGCATATCCAAATCAATGCTTTCCTCGGATCCTTTCGCATTGTTACTGCTGGACACTCGTGACAGGCAATTGAAACCGTTATAATTAGCGTACAAAACATTGATAAAAACCAGTCAAAGCGTTTATCGCATCATCAAAATCAATTGTAAATACTCTTGCTTACGTTAGGTAACAGAGAGCTTCAAGGATATTGCCCACGAAAACAATTTAAGATCGGCCAACAAAAAGCTCTGAAGCGTTTCACGCAGTTTCGAAATATTCCCATAAATTACAAATTTCGAAATCAATACTTTCCATATCTAAAACGGAGTTTTAATGACATGGGCGCTCGTGTCAAGCAGTGTCAAGCAGCTAGAGCTGTTATCTATTTCAGTTAGAGGAGTTTTGGTGTTTGGAATCCATTTGCAGCATTTTACGCAGTTTCAAAATATCTCATAAATTACAAATTTTGAAATCAATACTTTTTATATTTAAAGCGGAGTTTTAATGACGGGCTCCTATCAAGCAACTAAAACTGTTGTTTAGATTCTCTTCAGGATCCATCGCATAAGGATTCTTAAAATTAATTAAATAAATTAAATAAATAAATAATAATTATTATTAAATTAATCATACCTGTCGGCTAAGCATCTCTATATATATAGAAAAAAAAAAATAAGACCAGTGTTTCAATAATTTCTCACATCCTGAAGATGAACCATCGTTGCTGGTTTGAAACGTCTTTTTTTTTATGGAAAAGAATCCTTATGTGATGGATCCGGAAGAGAATCTAAACAATGATATAACTCGCAGAAACCTCAAAGACAAACTAAAGCTGTTATCAATTTTAGTCAGAAAAATTTTGATGTTTAGAACCGATTTGCAAAAAATCTAACTAGTGTTCAAATCTCTAAAAGCCTCATCCATACGCCCATAATGTTCATGAGAAAGTTTGGCATCATAACCTCCAATATGTATCCAAATCAATGCTTTCCTCATTGTTACTGCTGGACACTCGTGACAGGCAATTGAAACCGTTATAATTAGCGTACAAAACATGGATAAAAACCAGTCAAAGCGTTTATCGCATCATCAAAATCAATTGTAAATACTCTTGCTTACGTTACCTGACAGAGAGCTTCAAGGATATTGCCCACGAAAACAATTTAGAATCGGCCAACAAAAAGCTCTGAAGCGTTTCACGCAGTTTCGAAATATCCCATAAATTACAAATTTCGAAATCAATACTTTCCATATTTAAAACGGAGTTTTAATGACATCGGCGCTCGTGTCAAGCAGTGTCAAGTAGCTAGAGCTGTTATTGATTTCAGTTAGAGGAGTTTTGGTGTTTGGAATTGATTTGTAGCATTTCATGTAATTTCAAAATATTTCATAAATTACAAATTTCGAAATTAATATTTTCTATATTTAAAAAAGAGTTTTAATGACATGGAGGCGCATGTCAAACAGGTAAAGCTGTTATCAATTTCGGTCAAAAGAATTTTGGTGTTTGAAATGGATTTGCAAAAAAATCTATATAAACCTCAAATCTATAATGCTCAAATCTATAGAAACCTCATCCATATGCCTATAATGTAAAAAAATACAAATACGGATAAATTTTTCTTTCCATTTTTTATTCAAAGAAGCTTCTAAAATTTATGACAATTGACTATTATCGGTAAAGATGGTTATTGTTGACTATTATGGGTATGGGATTGTAGGTTGAATTAATATTGTTAAAGCTAAGGGATTTCCAGGTGCACGGATCGACCCAGTAAACGCTGCAATTGTAACACAGGGTGAAATATCTGAAGCTGTAATTGGATAGATGTTATGGTTATAATTTCATAGATGTCACGGTTTTATGGTACACTAAAAAGTAAGGTGGATTGATTCAAAAGAAAGGTTTATTGACGTAATTATAAGTAAGGTGGATTGATTCAAAAGAAAGGTTTATTTTAAAATGTTGAGTATAAAGTAGTGGTTTTTAATTTATTTATTATATTATGGATAGATAATTTATTTTGTAAATTTTAATTAATCAAAAGAATGATAAATTTTATTTAAGGAATTAATTTAATCTAGAGCAGAAGTTTTTTTCGTTTTAAAAAAAATTGTATTTCAAGAAATTTATTAGTTTTAAAATAAATAATAATATTTAAATCTAATTGTTGATATTATCAATTTTATTTACAGATTATTTGAGAAAAATATATTAAGCTTATTTTTAATTATGATTATACAGTTACAAAAATATTATAAGGAGGTCATCAACCCTACCCTAGAAGATCAAAAGTATCTCTCAGTTTTAACTAGCTCAAAGAAGAAAATTAATATAACCAAGATTAGAACGAACTCTCATGAGCTCCATAGTGAAACAGGTAGTTGGGCAATTCCTAATCAATTTCATAATCTTTGTTGCAATACTGACCTTCCTAGCCTTTTAAGATGTCAAAATTATAGTGAGCTAGGGAGGCTTCTCTCCAAGCTTTTTGAGCATAGGAATAAAATCTTAAATCAAACTAAATAATTCGTTTCTTTAGGTTCGATAGACCAAAGTTTGGTCGCATTGGACCTTAACCATCATCATCATCATTAATTTAATTTAACTGATTTGAATTCAATATTATTTTAATTAAAAATAAAAATAAAATAAAACATAACAAAACAAAATGATATTAAATATATAAATTTATTCAACAACTAATTTTTAATGAGAACCTGATACATCTTTGTTATTTAAACATTTTGATTGATTGACTTTTCACCAATGTATTGAGAATGAACCATATTAGATAATCGTTCGAAAGAATGAACCATTGAACTATATTAGATATACCCAATACTAATACTGTGTTTAATATGAAAAACATTATCAAAATCAATATAATTATAGTTTTTATTTCATGTCTCAAATATACCAAGTATTAGTGTTTTGTTTGCTAAGTATAATTGTTATAAATTAATTTAAATTATAATATATTAATAGATTTTTGGTTCAAAATTTTCGGAAAAAAATATAATAAATATTTATTTATTATTTTTTGAATTATTAATTTTTAATGGTTGGAATTTAAATTTGTAAATTAATAAAAATTAATTATTATTTTAAACTAAATTTTGTTTAGTCTAATTAATAGAGGAAATGGTTTTTCTATTGTGATTTTTTGCAGGTTAAAATACACTTTTGAATGCATAAATGTGTTGCACCATACTGAATATTTAAAAATATTATTAAATTATGAATTTTTAATTTCTATTAAATTAAATATCATATATTGAGACTATAAATTACTAAACCATTCATTTTTACTTGTTGGATTTAATTTTGTTGAAGTAGCTTTTGAGAAACCATGGTTTGGTTATAACATATGGTTTTGTACTTTATATTTATTTAATTTATTATGGTTTTATACTTTAAATTTATCCAATTTATTATTTTTTGCTTTTTAAATTTATGGTTTTAGATCAAGTAAAATGGGGATGAATATTGATGGTTAAGAATCTTATTATATCGTAAGTTTATTATAAGTATTAATTTTTATGTGCTTATTAACTAAATTTAAATATGGTTATAGAATTATTATTTTACACCATTATATCTCCTACCTTTTTCCCTTTAGATTTAAGTTAAAAAATGTTATAAAACCAAATTAAAATAAAATATTTAAAATATGTTGACATACAATCTTTCTTACAATACACCCAATGCTTACACATTTATTCCATACCGGGACCTTTTGGCACAATAATATCAACCAACCTAGATCCATCTTAACTTCGGATCTATCACGCACCGAGAGGGATCAAATCTCTCGAGGTGCAAACCTTCTTTTGAGTGCAAAACTTGAGGAAAGTTTTACACCTCGAGAGATTTGATCCCTCTTAGTGCTTGATATATCCAAAGATAAGATGGATCTAGGTTGCTTTTAGTCGTGTGCGGCCAAGGAAAATCTATCTAAGATATGATTAATTTTATCAATAATATGTAAATACATCTAATATTAGTGTAATCATTTTAAGTAAGCTAAATATGTCTGAGATTAATCTGGTCATTTCAATTTTAAATTTGCTTAGTTACCTCAGTTTTTTGAGATGATAAATATTGTTAATAACTTTAATGATGAAAATTTTAAATGCTAAGAGAGAATGTAATAGTGTTGAATGATAGAAAATGTGAATAACAAGAATGTAGTCAATTACAAATAGTTTTCATTGTGATCAATATCAAATTATTTTCTTCTACTATTCTTATTGTCACCCTTGTTAGTTCTGCCATATTTTCATATCGATTATATGAAAAGAACAGTTGAAATCGTAAACCATTTAAATCTTTAGTTCAAGCTAATGTAGTAAAATCATAACTTGTCTCTCTTGCTCTCCAATATTAATAGGTTGAATTACTATAACACAAAAATCAATGTATATTGCCAATTTTTTTTTTCTTACACTGAATCAATGCACATTGTTAATCCAATAACTTTAAAATTAATGTACCATCATACATCCAATTTCATCAAATCAAAAATTAACATCTACACTGAAATTAATGTATCTAAAGAAAGCAATCAAATAAGATTAGAAAACAACTTCTACACTGAAATAAATGCAAGCAATCGAATAGGATTAGAAGTCAACATCTACACTCAAATCAATGCATCTAGTGCAAGTAAGCAAATAGGATGAGAAATCAACATCTACACTAAAATCAATGCATTGAGTGCAAGCAATCAAATAGGATGATAAATCACCATCTATGCTAAAATCTATGCATTTAGTGCAAGCAATCAAATAGGATTAGAAATCATCTACATTGAAATCAATGCATCTAGTGCAAGCAATCAAATATAATTAGAAATCAACATCCACATTGAAATCAATGTGTCTAGTGCAAGCAATCAAATAGGATTAGAAATTACCATCTACACTAAAATATATGAATTTAGTGCAAGCAATCAAATAGGATTAGAAATCATCTACATTGACATCAATGCATCTAGTGTAAGCAATCAAATATCATTAGAAATCAACATTTACACTAAATTCAATGCATCTAGTGCAAACAATCATAGGATTAGAAATCACCATCTACACTAAAATCAATGCATCTAGTGCAAGGAATAGTTTTCCCTCTTCCCCCTCCATATTTATCTATATCTCCCTCCATCTCTCCTTCTTTGTCTCTCTACCTCACCCCCCCAAACACACATGCTCTGTCACTCCATATTTATCAATTTCTCTATCCCTCCCTCCCTCTCTCCATCTCTCTCTTCACCTTATATCAATATCTCTATCTCCCTATGTATCTCTATATCACCCCCAAAACATACACTCTCTTTCTCAAACCTATCTATTTATCCCTCCCTCCTCCTCCCCCCCCCCCTCGCCCCCTCTCTCTTCCCCTTCTCTCCCTCTCCCTTGTTTCTCTCTCTTTCTTCCTATTGTCCTCTCTCCCTCTCTCTTCATCTTCCTTATCACTCCCCCCTCTCTCTCCACCTTTCTTTCTCTATGTATTTCTTCTTACTTCCCTCTCTCCCCTCCAATTTCATCTCTCTTTCCCTCCCTCTTTCCACTCTCTCACATCCTCTCTCTTCCTTATTCTCTCTCTCCCACCTCTGTGTGTGTGTGTGTGTGTGTGTGTGTTACTATATCCCTCCCTCTCTCCTTATCTCTCATTCTCTCCCCCCTTATCTCCATCTCTCTTTCTTTGTCTCTTTATCTCACCCCCAAACATACACACTCTCTCTCCATCTCTCCCTTGTCACTCCCTCTCTCTCTCTCTCTCCATTTCTCACTCTCCCTCCCTCTCTCTCCATTTCTCACTCTCTATGTCTTTTTTCTTCCCTCCCTCTCTCCCATTCCAACTCTATCTCTCCCTCCCTCCCTCTCTCCTCCTCTCTCTCCCTCCCTCCCTCTCGTCCTTCCTCTCTCTCCCTTTCTCTCCTAACTCCTTCTCTCTTTCCCCATATTTCTCTCTCTCTTTCTCTCTCTCTCTCTGCCATCCTAATCCTCTCTTTTCCCCCATCACTCTCCTCCTCTATCTCAAGTTCTCTCTCTCATTAGTCATCTCTCTCTCTCCAACTATGTTATTATATTCCTCCCTCTCTCATCCCCCCCTTCTCTCCATCTCTCCTTATTTGTCTCTTTATCTCACCCCTAAACATACACTCTCTCTCTCCATCTATCCCTTGTCACTCCCTCTCTCTCTCCACTTCTCACTCTCTATGTATTTCTTTTTTACTCCCTCTCCCCCCTCCAACTCCATCTCTTTATCCCTCTCTCTTCCGTTATCTCTCTCTCTCTCTCTCTCTCTCTTTGCCCTCCAATCCTCCCACTATCTCTCTCCCTCTCTCCTTCTCCCTCTCCTTCTCCCTCTCCTTCTATCCCCCACCTCCATATTTGTGTCTCCATCCCCCTTTCTTACCCTTTACTACCTCTCTCACTCCTCTCCCCCTCTCTCTCTTCATTCCTTCTCTCCCCTCTCCTTTTGTTTATCTCCATCTCTCCCTTGTCACTCCCCCTATCTCTCCACTCTATCACTCTATGTATTTGTTCTTCCCTCCAATATATATCTAGAGTGAATATATATCATGATATATTAATATATATTATAATATAAAAAATTTAATACTGTAATAATCCAAAATTATTAAGTTTAATAATATTAATATTAGGGTTAATAATGTTTTTTTTGCATGGTATTAATAATAATTTGGCCCATAGGCTTTACCTAAATAACACCTCTTTTTTGAGTGATGGTAAATATAAAGTGAATTATGGAGTAAATATAAAAAGAGGTTTTATTTATATTTATTTACCATACCTCTTTTATTTACCATACCTCTTTAGATGGGCAAAACTTGAGTGCAAACATCATACCATGGAATTAAAATGGTATTTGGTCGTAGGATTCATCTAAATAAAACCTCTTTTTTGAGTTTTCATAAATATAAAGAGGTTTATGGAATAAATATAAAAAGAGGTTTTATTTATTTATCATACCTCTAGTTTATTTATATTATTATTTATTTACCATATTTATATTTTATTTATTTACCATCTTTTTTTAGTGTTGGTAAACCTCTTTATATTTTAAATTTATATTGTGTTTATGCATAATAATAATTATTTTTAAATATGACTGACATTAGATTAAAAAAGTGAAATGTTAAATGTTAAGCATTACATGTTAAATGTTTAGTTTACGTTAAAGTCAAAATATTCAACTAACAAGTCAAATTAATTGTTTAATTGTTTGACTTTATTCATGTTAATCATATTTTCAAAATATTCAAAATTTACAATCAAGTTACTTTGGAGTAAAAGAACTATCTTCAATGGTAAAATTTGACAATGAAGTCGCCCCCTACATATTTATTTGATTGGGCTATGAAAAGTCATTTTCCATTGGTTCTCAACATTCATGGAATTGTAGGAATGTTTTCACCTCAAAGGCTAGAAGTCATAATTCTTGCAATAAGAATTGATCTTTGTGTTTGCTCTAGATTATTTGTATATGTCATTAAAAAAAATGTACTCCTAATTGTTCAAATAAACCTTCAATTTGGTACATTTGCTTGATCTGCAATTGATCTAATATCAATCAAGCTTGATCTGCCATTGATGTAATGTCAATTAAGCTCAATCTAGTTAAACACCCTGTGGATGCTCACCAATTGTTACTTCTCTTTCGAAGTATATTTGACACAAGTTCTTTAACTAGTTATGGGTGTGTTTCATGAGTTTCGAACTTGAGACCACTCTTAATAATAAGCTAGTTGTGAAATGTGAGTATAACTAAAAAAATCCTAACGTTACCTATATTACAACCACTAGTGCATGCCTAGGTTTCCTATACAAGGAGCTCCTTTGTTCAACTCTCTTCCAAAGCACCAATCCTTGTCTTTAAACCTCAATTCAAATATGCACAAACAAATATACACAAATTCTTTTTACCTATATTAATACAGGTCACAAAAAATTGTACAAATCCAAATCTTCTCTTCTTAGATTTTGAGGACCCCACTAAACTAGAATGTGATGTCCAAAACCCTCACACCGTGGACCAGACTGATTTCACCTCCTTATACGCTTTCTTCACCCATGTTTCGCAAAAGAAATAAACCCATGTTTCAGCAAAAAAAATAAATCAACTCTACTACAATATATTTAATACAATTTATTTTCTTTTCACTCTGTAAAAAAATCTTATAAACTACTCTAATACCATATTACTCTAATACCATATTATTTTGACAAATAAAAATAATTATAAAAAATATGAAAAGTATTGAGATTCAACTCATCTTTCTCATTAAAGCAACAACAAACACTAACAACATATTATCAAAAAAAATCAACTAACTAAAGGTGAAATTACAAATAACCAGAAAAAAAACAAACACTGTTATCCTGCATTGCAAACTCTAAAGTATTGAGATTCAACTCATCTTTCTCATTAAAGCAACAACAAACACTAACAACATATTATCAAAAAAAATCAACTAACTAAAGGTGAAATTACAAATAACCAGAAAAAAAACAAACACTGTTATCCTGCATTGCAAACTCTATTGAAACATGTGAGGCTAAGAAATCAATCATCCACATCTATTAAAATCATAGAAGAGACATGTTCATTAGAAAGGTTAGCATCATAACCTCCCACATACATATCCAATTCAATGCTTTCCTCGGATACTTTCCCATTGTTACCATTAGCCCACGATATATGAACTTTTTCCTGCATTTGCAGTGATAAAAACCAGCCAAAGCGTTTACCGCATCACCAAAATCATTTGTAAATACTCTTGCTTACGTTACCTAACAGAGAGCTTCAAGGATATTGCCCACGAACACAATTTAAGAGAGCTTGAAGGATATTGCCCACGAACACAATTTAAGATCGGCCAACATAAAGCTCTGAAGCGTTTCACACTGTACAATCCCATAAATAATAAATTTCGAAATCAACGCTTTCCTGGCTCTGCTCCCATAGTTAAAAGTGGGTTTTAATAACATGGGCGCTCGTGCCAAGCAGCCCAGCCCCAACAGTTATTTGTTTGTTAATCAACGCAACCGTTATTTGTTTCTTAGTGAAAAAATTTTGAAATTTTTTTTGAGCGGTCTAATTTTTTTAAAAACTGCAAAAATTTATTGAAAATTTTTAGGGGTAATTTTTTTACAATCCAAGTGCTTTATAGCACTTGAATTTTTCAGGGTGCTGAATTCATATATACAGTTAAAAAACTAGTTTAAATAACATAAATCAGAATGATGTGACGGTCGGGCAGGTTGGTTTGCACACCCCGGGCCGGTTTCGATTTCTGTGGAGCTGGAGTATGCTGCAGCATATGTTGATCCATGGAGACCCCCGTGATGGCGATTGTGCTTCGATGTGACAGTTGTCAGTGCTCTGACATGCATATGTACCAATATATCATAATGTTTCTAAAGAGAACTAGCCCCTCCCATTTTTTTAAACATAAATCAAAATTTCACCTCCATTTTTTCTTGCGATTCATACACCCGAAAGTCTAAAAAATCATACTAAAAACAACTCCTGCAGAAAATTGATTTGATAAATTAAACTCAGTGTGTCACAGTGAGTAGAATTTTCTTTTAATTTATCATTTCGGCAAGCTTCTAAATTTTATGACAATCCACTAATTGCGGTAAAGATGGTTATGGTCGACTATTATGAGTATTGGAGTGTAGATTGACTTAATATTGTTAAAACAAAATTATTTCAGATGAGAGGCTTATATGATTCATGATTTAAGTAAAGGTTTTGGGAAAAAATCATATAAATTTCTTAAAACAAAATTATATTATTTAAAATGATTTAAAACAAAATTATATTATTTAAAATGATTTATTGGTCGTACATAAAGTATTACATTTTTATTTATTTTTTATTTTAGGATTAGATAATTTATTTCTTTAATTTTGAATTAATCAAAAGAATGATAAATCTCATTGAAGGATGAAAACAAGGGGTAATATATATTTTTATAATTTATAATTAATGAAAAGTAATTATAAATTTTTATTTTAGGAACAAAAGTGATATAGATAAGCTTAGATCTATTTTATTAGTGTTGTTTGCTAAATATTATTTTTATAAATTAATTTAAATTATAATTTATAATTGTAAATGTGTTGATTTTTTTGAAAAAAAATATAATAATTATTATTTATTATTTCTAAAATTATTAATTATTGGAATTTAAATTTCTAAATTACAATAATAATAATAATAATGAGATACATATTCCATCCTATCAAGAAAGGCTACAAGACTGCAATCTACAATTTTAGATCATATGGAAATGGAAAACACTTAATAAAATCAAGTGTTTTAGTTGGTTAGCCATACAGAATCACATGACAGAATCTACAAAGGAGAGGTATACATGGACCGGGCATTTGCATATTATGCAGGAAGGGGGAGGAAGAGATTAACCATCTCTTTATGGAATGTATTTATGCAAAGGAAATTTGGGAAGGGGTGTTGGGGCATCTTAATATTGTAGATAAGGGATTGGAGGAAGAGATTAACTATCTCTTTATGGAATGTATTTATGCAGAGGCAATTTGGGAAGGGGTGTTGGGACCGAAGGAAGAGATTAACCATCTCTTTATGGAATGTATTTATGCAAAGGCAATTTGGCAAGGGGTGTTGGGGCATCTTAATATTGCAAATAAGGGACCTTTCAACAAGTTGACAACATGTTTCAGAACATGGATTAAAGATCGAAGATACAAGACACTATTGTTGTACATCTTATGGATTATATGGAGGTGGCGAAATGTTATTTTTTTTTACCAGAAAGGATTGGAATTACAGGAGGATATTATTAATATGGTGGCTTTCTACAATGAAATTGAGTCGATCTAGGTTAGCAAAGGTCACTAGGAATTTAAAATTACTGAGATATGACAATCATATCTTGTGGGGTTCTTTGACGGTGCTTGTTCAAGGAGAGTATGTGGTTGTGGAGCAGTGATCTATTTAGAGTCAAAGAAGTTCCATCACTTCTAGTGGGAAGGTGGGAGAGGTACTAATAGCAGAGTTGAAATCATTGCCTTGTGGGGAGAGTTGATGGCGGCCAAATGGCTTGAAATTGAACATATTTAGATATATGGGGATGCCAAAGGTATAGTTTATTGGGTCAATGGACGATGAACATATTTAGATATGTGGGGATGCCGAAGGTATAATTGATCAGGCCAAGGGACAAAACAACTTCAATCCACTTATATTAATCAATTGAATGAATCATATCAAAACGCTGATAAGGACCTTTTAGAAAGTGAATTTCAATCACATATATAGAGAACAAAATTGGATAGTTGACTTACTTTCAAAAAGAGGCATATCAAATGATACATGTAAGTTTTATTTTTCTTCTTTTGATCACGATGTTATGACCAATGCAGATGCTATTAATTATTCATAAACAAACACATGAGATGAAAGAGATCAGTGCTAAAGATAATGCGAAAGGCAATCACATAAAGAAGGTTTATTGATACAAAATGTAATAGAAGATAATGTCAAAGGCAATCAGAGAAAGAAGGTTTACTGATACATAATGTAATAGAAGATGAATACTTTTTGGATAGGAAGCAAATTTTTTTGTATTAAGTAACAATAGTATAGTTTTGGCACAAAACATTTCTATGCAGTTAAGGACGGTTCAAAAGATACTTGATGTTTTTATTTTTAAGTTTTATGTTATGGATAGATTCTGATGAAATCTATAAGACAAAAAAGAAAGAAAGTTACAAGAATATGTACTATTTTTTAGCCCAAAAAAAATTAATAAAATTAATTATTAGCTTAAACTTAATTTTACCTAGTCTAGCTAGTAGAGGAAATGTTTTTTTTTTTTAGCAGGATCATGATTTCTTGCAGTGTAAAATACACTACTTTCATATATATTATTTACTATAATTATTGTTAAAGTCTCTCATATATATATATATATATATATATATATATATATATATATATATATATTAGTTTAATAGACCAAACACATATTTTGTATAATAAATTTATTACTATATAAATTTTGATGGTCAAATTTAATTACCTACATTAATATTAATTATTTTTTATTAATTTTAACTCATTTTGAAAATATTACTAAATTATAATTTTTAAATTTCTATTAAATTAAATATCATATATAAATGTCACTTGAGACTATAATTTACTAAACCATTCATTTTTGGTCATTTGATTTAATTGTGTTAAAATGGCTTTTGAGAAAAATGTTATCACCCATAATTTGGTTATAAATGTTGATTCCACTATTATATCTCTATACCTTATTGTTTTTAAATTTAAGTCAAAAAATATTATAAAATCAAATAAAATATTTAAAATATATTAACATACAATTTTTCTTATATTACACTTAAAATTTAAAAAATATTATAATAAAATCAAATAAAATATTTAAAATATATTAACATACAATTTTTCTTATATTACACTTAAAATTTATATACTTAGAGCACTTCTTAGCCCAATAAAAAATATCTAAATAATATTCAAAAATATCCAAATAATATTCAAAAATATCCAACGAAACGGAACACTTCGGTTTAGTGTAATGCAACAGGGTTTGCCTCAAAGTAAGCATATTGAGCACTTCAAGTTTGTCCTCCAACGGTCGTTTACAACGAGTTAGTTGTCCAACTAACTTTCTTTTATATAAAATGAGCTTCACAAAGCTGTACAGTGACTTATTCGGTATCTGCGTAGCTCACATAAAACGCCAATTTCCCCCGGTTTCCTATAAATACATAGGGTGCCTTTACATTTAAAGACTTTTACTGCGTTGGCTTTTTATCTCAGGGTGAAATCCTTTTTATTATCTTGGGACTCCGTAAGGTGCTTTTTAGGCAAATTGGCATATGAACTTTTTTTTTTTTTTTAAGGAACCGGTAATTTTTTTGGGAAGGAAGAGGTGTGATTTAGTTTTTACTTAAGAGACTTAATGTCAGAGGGATGATTAACATTTTAATGTTGTAGAGTTTGTTTTATATTACAAGGATTAGATTTGTAGAATTTGTTCTATATTAGAAAGATTAGATTTTTAGATTGGAGTTGTTAATTTAGGAAGGGAATCTTAGATATATAATATAAGAAAGATAAAGAAGATGATTACCAAATAGACTCAAGGTTATTAATCGCGTCTTAATACCCTATAAGATATTAATACCCTATAAGACATACTTAGATTCATTATGTGTGTTCAACCATATTGATTACAATAAAAACAATATTACTTGACTCTGATAAATTATGATTAATTTTTTTTGCGACAAACTTCACTATTCTAAACCTAGCAATCATGTTTTTGTCCAACCTTATTGCAACAATAAAAGAATTTTAACTCTTCTAATCTATTCCAAATGTTACTTAGGAGAATTGTGTCAATTTTTTTTCTAAAGTGAATGAAACAACATGGGAAGTTGGTTTATTTATTACAACAAACTTCTACAATGAATTCGAGCATAACAAGTTGGTTTGCAGTTGAATAAGACCTTTAGCTCTTTTCCCATATATTTCTTGGTACACATTGACCTTCTTTTCCAAAGTATATCAATATAGCTTCACTCAAAAGGGGCTAATCATAATGATCTTATAATTAGAAAGATTGTTTTATCCCCACTTTTAAAAATTGGTACATGGAGGCTTTAAGTCCAGGGATAAGGGAGGCTCTGCTTGATTGATAAATTGAAAAGCTTTTGGATGTGAGCAATGAGGATAGACCCTCCAAGTTTTAATATTTCCACTTGGTAGCCTTTTATGTCCTTTGCTTTCCTTATTGCAAGTCACTTAGCCTTCTATGTCTTCTATAGAAAAACATTTTCTACTATAGAAGGGTTCGAATGTTGTCCCTAACATTAGTGTATTCATAAATCTTTTTAAGGTGGGATCTATAGTCCCTCAAGGGAACCATATTTTCTTTTAGTTTGATGATGAGATTTTGCAAGATCTTTCAAGAGTCTCCTTAGCCGTGGTGCATGGCATGATGTTGTAATAGCTACTACATACTTCTGTGGAAAATTTTGAGATATCAGGTTATTTCTTGGATGTCCATGAGATTAAATTTGTATCTAAATGAAAAGCATATCCTGAGGTGTTTTTCCTATCATCAATGCTACCAACAAAGTCACCATTTGAGTACCTTGTAAGTGTGTTATCTTTAGATTTTTTGTACCATAATCCTTATCAATGATATCTGCAATATACCTTAAAATTCATTTTCCAACTTTGCAATGAAAGCCCTTGTAAAACTCCATATTCTAGAAATGTAATTAACTGCATACATAACATTATGTCTAGTTGTAGGAAGGTACACAAGGCGAGTTGCAAGCCTCTTATATAGTGTTGGATCAATTCTTGGTACTTCATCTTGTTTGCTCAATTTTGTTCTTGTTGTAGTCAGTGTTTTTGTTGGTTTACATTTGTCCACCTTGAACCTGTTTAAGTTATCTATAACATATTTTTTTTCACATATGAAAATGCCTTGAGTAGATTACTTAGCTCCAATTCCTAATAAGTACTTCATGAAACCAAGATCTTTCATCTCAAACTCTCTTTTCATGTCATCTTTGAAATCATCTAACATCAATTTTTTAGTATATATCATGTCATCAACATAAATACAAACTATAAGAATCTCACTTTGCTAATCTAATTTGGTATAAATAGCAGACTCATTATTGCTCCCGTTGAACTTGTTGTTAAGTGAACATGAGTCAATTTAATTGTACCGAGCTCTTGGAGGATACTTCAAGCCACATACGGCTATCTTTAACCTACATGCTTTGTAGTCTTAGCCTTCTAATTCAAATACTAATGGTTGATCTACATACATCTCTTGTTCTAAATTACCATTCAACAAGACTAACTTCACAACCATTTGGTACATTGACCATTACCATTACTAACACAACTCTAATAATATCTATCCTTGCTATTGGAACAAAGTTTTCACCATAGTAAATATTAAGTTACTGATCAAACCCTTTTGTGACTAGCTTTAACTCATGTTTCTCTACCTTGTCTTTCTCAATCAATTTTGTTTTGTACACCCACTTAACACCAATGATAGTTTCTTTTAGTTAGGAAATCAACAAGATCCCATGTCACATTGCTTTTAATGGCATCAATTTCTTCATATGTTATTATTTTTTTTCCTCTTCAAAATAAATAGGTTGATAAGATAATAAGGCAAAGTGAACTTGCTAATCCATGTCATCACAGGCTCATAGATTTCCCTCAAGATCCTTATTTTTTGATTTCTCATCAGAGCTACTAACTCACTATTAGAAGAAGGAATATTTCTCTAACTTCTTACTGAAGGTATTCATTCACTATTGGAAGAAGAACTATTTTCAATATGTTCTTCTTGTACTTGAAACTGTAACCTCGGAAAGATACGTCATATCTCAAACTTTCCATGCGTTCATCAATTTGGAGAAATGGATTTCAACTATCCATTATTCCATTTTCTTGGTCATTCCAATACATTCCTCCAAAAAATTTACATCCTACTCATGACAAAATTCTTGGTGATTGGGTTATACACTCTGTAGGCTTTGGACTGTTCAGAATACATAATGAAGATGCACTTTTCACTCTTACTCTCAAGTTTTCTTCTTATATCTTTTGGGACACATGTATAGAGAACAAAATAAAAAATTCTAAAGTGAGACAATTGAATTTGTGACACTCCATGCTTCTTAAAGCACTTTATCTTTCACACTTGTTGTTGGAGATATATTTAGTATGTAGATTAAACAAGAAATAATTTTAGCCCAAAAATCATTAGATAGATCATCAACTTTGATCATGTTCCTTGCCATGTTCACTATGGTTTGATTCTTCCTTTTAGACACTCCATTCTAGTGTGAAGTATATTTGGTGGTGACCTAAATTTTAATTCCCCATTGTCTACAACAAAATTGTAAACTCTTTTGATTCATGCTCTTCTCTTCCATTTGATCTGAGCATTTTGACATAGATGCCACTTTTTTCTCTACTACAACTTTAAATTCTTTGAACTTTGTGAATGTTTAGATTTTCTTTTGAGGAAAAATACACAAAATATCTTGACGAAATCAATAATGAAAGTTAGAAAATAAAATCTTCCGCCAAATGGACTAAGTTTTCATGGGTCCTTTTATCACTCCAGGAAACTCTCCTAGGTTGTAGCTCGGAGATGCCTGGTAACATATACATCTTCAATATTGTTCTGTGAACTATTGGAATGGATTAAGGTTTGGATCAAGTCAGATGACTGTTTCAACTCTGTTTTCACTCCAGACATGCACGAACACCCTCAGCTTGACAAGGCTTTAGACCACTAATGCTCAATGGTTTATATATTGAATGGATAGATGGAGAATACTGACTGTACCAATAGATGCATACATAAACATATATGAATGGCTAGCTACAAAAAGTAAATGAAGCTTGAAAATCTAATTTATCAATGCAGAGATAAGATGACAATTATCTGGCATTAGACACAGAAGAAAACATGAATAACCTATTCAAGTGCAAGCTTAGAACAAAGGAGAAGATGGTAATTGAACATGTAACAACAAAATAAGCTTGTATTACTAGAATGAAGATGAGACGCTGAGAGGAACAAAGTATCCACAGTCTCCAAAAGTTGAACCCTTGTTTCTTCTAACTTTCAGCCATTTATAGGCTTTTTACAATGCTCTCGGGCTCTCTAGGGCTCGAGATGTCTTAATCTATCCCCTCTGGCTTCTAACTACTTGATGCCATAAACAAACAAACATGAGCACATGGGCTCTATTTCTAACAAACATAGTAACCAAATTCTAGTCACTTCGTCGTGCTTTCAGGTGGCTCGCACGTGCTGTGATGTTCCACGATCATTTCTATTAGTTCGGCTGCATTGTGCTGCTGTTTTTTTCCCCTTTCGACCATGTATTCCGTTATTTCAGTTCAACTTTCTAACTGCCACAAACACTGACAGAGCCAACAACTTTCCTCCCCGGGTGACTGATGGGAAGCGGGGTACGGGGGCATATGGGCCGTTGGATGGGATGGATCGACGGTCAAGATGGTGGTCAGGTGGCGGAGGGTGAACTACGGTGATGGTGAACGAGGGCCGTTGGATCGAGGGAAATGGACGAAGGAGATCGAACACAATAGGCCTAAAGTCATGACGGGAGTGGAAGAAGTCCGAGCCATCAGAACTCAGATGAGCAGATCAAACGGCTATCGAGCAGAGGAGATGCTCGAAAGATAACGCCTGGGAGTGGTTTTACCCAAGCGGGAAAAGGTTTACATCAGGCAGTCATCAGGTGATAAGCGGTAAAGGTCGGAGCCTGCCTGATTCCATTCATCAGGTGCCACGTAGCAGTGGAGGAGAGAGAGGAAACCACCTTTATCGGGCGGGTATCCCTCTCGCTTGTTGCCCGAGAGATATGCACGATAGCCGTTAGATCTGGTGGGAGTGATCTAACGGTGAAGATTGATCGAGCAGGTAACATCGGTTGGGTGAAGTGCGGGCCGTCGGATCAGTGGGGAGATCGACGGCGGGGGGACATGGAGGTACGGGATGTCCTCGAGAAATGTGCAAAAGGCGCGTATGGGCAAAAAGGTAAGATTTTCGGGGCAAAAATGGGTTGATTCATGTAGGGCCAAGGCAAAAGTAAGTTTCGTTATGATGTGAGGGTCAAGTTAGGACATGAATGTACGTGAATGGAGTGGAAAAGTGAGGATGAAAGCCTCCCTGTGAGGCTTCAAGAACTGTAGACCACTACGTTTCCAGTAACAACCAAAACAAACTTATCTCTTAGTGTTCTATTGGGCATGGAGCTTATTTGCATAATAACAAAAACTGAAAACCTATTACAATATTAAGGCCTCAAAGCCTCATATGAAGTAAAGTTTCAAAAACTGCCCATTAACTGGGCCATCAAAAACACCTTCCCCCTCCAAATTGTGCAGAATGAAAGTATTGCTCATCTGAACTTGAGAAATGACAAATGGTCATGTCCATAAGGCATCAAATTTTATACCATGGTTGCCCTTCTTTTCCTTCAATGCATCCCATTTGAGAACCCAGTCACCAACATGAAAACTGTCCATTTTTTCCTTTTTATCAAAGGTTTCTTTTATCTTCTTCTGATGAATTCTTGATTTCTCAACCAGTTGTTCTCTGATCTGCTATAATTCAACCAAGTTACTCATTCTCCTTGCCATGTCATTCTCTTCATCTTGCTCTTCTTGCAAGAATTTGGCCACAGGGAGAATCAGTTGGATAGGAAAAACAACATCAGTGCCATAAACCAGCTTGAATGGAGAATTTCCTATGGACTTCTTGTTGGTAACCCTATCAGCCCATAGTGCAAACTTCAACTTGGAATCCCAACTCTTTTTGTTGTCCTCCAACAATTTTTTTATTATCCTTACAAGACTCTTGTTAGATGATTCTTCCAGGCCATTGCCTTGAGGATAATATGAGGTAGAATGCACCAACTGAATGCCCATGGATTCACACATGTCTACCAATTCTTTTGCCCTGAAAGCTATTGCATTATCAGTGACTAGTTTGGTTGGGCAACCAAATCTAGAAGCTATTGCATTATCAGTGACTAGTTTGGTTGGGCAACCAAATCTAGTAAAAATATTCTCATTCAGGATCTTTATGACAACCTGATGATTATCATTCTTAGCCTCAATCCATTTGGTGAAATAATCAGTGGCTACTAAGATCCATTTGTGCTAGCCACTGGAATGTGGATTAATCTCACCTATGAAGTCTAAGCCCCATTGTTGGAAGGGACCATAGGCGTGTACTGGCTTCAAGGGAAGAGATTTCAGTTGTTGTCTTCCTGCAAACCTCTGACATTTGTCACAAGACCTTACAAAAGAAAACACATCAGAGAACAGAGTAGACCAATAATACCCAGCTCTCAGGATCTTGTGGGCTGTGGTTTTCCAATAATGATGCCCTCCACAGATGCTAGAATGGAACTGGTGCATGACTTCCAAATATTTTCATTTGTCTAGACATCTCAAGAGGATCCCTTATGGGTCTTTCCAAAAAAGCAAGTTTTTATTAATGTAAAATTTGGTTGATCTGAGCTTAATAGCCCGAGCTTGACTTGAGCTACGCCCTGGAGGGACTTCTAGCTTTTGCAAAAGATGAACTATACTAGAATACCACTCACAGGTGGCTATATTTTGATCCGGATTTAAACAGGAATGTAATAAAATATAGAGATAACCATAAAGACAGATATGCAGCGAAAATAATACCTCAATTCATTACTGTAAAATACTGAAATATGCTTACAAACAGAAATGGAAATAAACCAGTTAGGGCGATGGTAGCTTATCTCTGAGAAGAGATGTGGTGGCTACATGTCTCTGAACTGTCTTACAATGAGGCTCGAAGGCCTATTTATTGTTGAGAAACAATGGGAAACCCTTCACATTCCAAAACCTAACCCTAGAAGATGAAACGCCAAATTGTGGGCCCTGTTTTTGGGTAAGTTGGTACATCAACTTCCTGGGGTCGCGAATTGGTCGTACTATCTCCGTTTGACGTGCATGATAGCCCGTTGGAAAGATCTCTCTGAGGACTACGAAGGAAAAGACGATTTTTATCAAAAAAATCACTGGCGGTGGATTTCCCAAAAAACGTCGTTTAGGGCCTTAAAACGGCTCCGGAAGTTTAGGACCCGAAAAACTGCTAAAAATAGTAAACTGTGCTATAATTAAGGAAACTGAAAAAAAAAACTGTAAGAAGCACTAGAGGGGATCCAAGTGGAATTAGCGGGTGGCCACCAATATCCACCTGGATCATTCCTCCCCCCTCAGGAAGCAATGGTCCCCATTGCGTTGAGTTCTTCCATGAGATGAGGGAACTTCTGCTGCACTTGGTCCCTGGTGAGCCACTTGCCCTGGTGAAGGAGTTGTCCTACTTTGACAACTCGATACAGTTGGATATTATGCTTGCGAGTGTGCTTGATCTGTGTGTCCATGATCTGATCAGTTGCAGCTTGTTCCATGCAAGCTGGATTTAACTCTGTGGGTGTGAGTTGTTCTGCAATGTCGGACGTGTCTAATAATGGTGGAAAGTATGGCCGAAGGCGGTCGACATTGAACACCGAGTGCAGGCCAAGGAATGGGGGAATGCTAAGCTCAAATGCATTGTCTCCCACAGCCTTGGTAATGGTGTAAGGGCCATATCGGAGTGGTCTGAGTTTCCGATAGGCTCCGGTAAGGCGTTCCTTTTGCAAATGCAACCAGACTTTGTCGCCCACTTGAAACTTGTGTAGCACCCGATGTTGATCATGTCGCTGCTTGTACTTGGCATTTGATTTCTCCAGAATGTCATGGACCTGCTTGGCGAATATGTTGGATGTGCTCAATGAAGCTATTTTCCTTATCTATTTCAGACTGGACATGAGCAGAATCTGCATGAGTAGCTGCAAATGGCATGGCCACATCGATGGGACATAGTGGCTGGAATCCCAATCCCACCTTAAAAGGGCTGTGGCCAGTCGAGCTGTGGAGAGCCCGGTTGTAGCTGTGTTGAACATAGGGGAGGCTCTCGTCCCATGTGTGTGGATGCTTTGAGTTGTACATGCGTAGAATGTGTATGATCATCCTGTTGACGATCTCAGTCTGGCCATCAGTTTGAGGATGGAAGGCTATGGACTTAGTGAGTTTGGTGTCCAACATCGAACAAAGGCTAGACCAAAATGTACTAAGGAACCTGCTATCCCGATCCGAAATGATAGACTTTGGGATCCCAAAGTGTACCCATACTCGTTCAAAGAAGAGTTTAGCAGTGGCTTCTGCTGTGATTTTCTTCTTGCAGGCCGCCATAATGGCCATCTTCGAGAACCTGTCGACAACCACAAAAACACAGTCATTTCCATGCCTAGTGGAAGGGAGGCCTGACATGTAATCCATGGAGATGGATTCCCAAGGTCGACTAGGGGTAGGAAGCGGGGTATAGAGGCCTTGCTTCTTGATGGTTGGTTTGGCAATGGCGCAAGCAATGCATGATCTGATGTACTTCCCGACATCCTGTCGAAGATTCGGCCAATAGAAATATTTCTGCAGTACTGCCACCGTTTTTTCAACCCCAAAATGCCCAACGGCCCGACTTTAGTGTGCTTCCCAGATCATCTTGGCACGCTCGCTTGAAGGAACACAAAGGTGACCCAGGTTGCATAACAGGTCATCCTGGAGGTGAAAATCTGGAACATGTTGACCCTCCAAGAGTGTCTGGTATGTGTGGCCGAATTCCGGGTCGTTTTTGTAGAGCAGTGGCCAATCAGAAGTCTCGTGCCCACAAGAGTTGAGCACGGTGGTTAATGCCATGATCGGTGGTCGACTGAGGCAATCTGCGACATTATTGGTGCTGCCCTTCTTATATTTGATATTCAAATGGAATTGTTGCAGGTATGTGGACCACTTCTGATGGCGATCATTCTGCAATTTCCCTTGGGTCTATATGAACTGCAGGGGTCGGTGGTCTGTGTGGATGATCGTTTCCTTCCCCAAAATGTAATGCTTCCATTGTCGGCAGGCCTGCACAATGGAATACATCTCTTTGTCATAAGTGGGATACTTCCGGACTGTGTCTGAAAGTGTCTCACTGTGATATGCCACTGGATGCCCGTGTTGAGTAAGGACTGCCCCAATAGCATAGTCAGAGGCATCTGTCTCGACCTCAAATGGTTGTTGCAAGTCTGGTAATGCAAGAACTGGTGCTGTGCAGAGTCAATCTTTCAACTCTGTGAATGCCTTCTGTTGAGATTCGGACCAAATTTTTTTTTCTTTCGCTCCTCCCTTAGTGACCTGACTCAAGGGCTAAGTGATATGAGAAAATCCCAACACGAACCTGCGGTAGAAGTTGGCAAGGCCTAGAAAGCTGTGAAGCTCTGTCAGAGTGGTTGGAGATGGCCAATCCCGAATGACTTGGATCTTGGCTGGATCCACATGCACCCCCGTTCATCAATAATGTATCCCAGATACTGAACCTGGGTCATGCCAAAAGTGCATTTCTCCAAATTGGCACATAACTTGTGTTGTCGCAGTGTTTGGAGAACCTGTCGGATGTGGTGGAGGTGCTCTTCCCAAGTCTTGCTAAAGATCAAGATGTCATCCAAGTATACCACAACAAATGAGTTGGTGAATGGCCGCAAGATGTCATCCATTAGCCTCATGAAGGTTGCAGGAGCATTCGTCAATCCGAAAGGCATAACCAACCATTCGAAAAGGACCTCCTTGGCTTTGAAGGCAGACTTCCCCACATCAGAGGGTTCGATTGGTACCTGGTGATATCCTGACTTCAAATCGATCTTGCTGAAATATTTTTCCCCCTTTAGTTGGTCCAGGAGGTCATCAATCCGTGGGATTGGGTACCTATTACGGACAGTGATCTTGTTTAGCGCCCGAGAGTCAATACAGAGTCTCCAAGTCCCATCCTTCTTTTGTACCAGCATGATTGGGCTCCCACAGGGTGATGAACTCGGATGGATGTGACCTTTTTGCAGCAGCTCCTGAATCTGCCTCTTGATTTCATCGTTCTCCATAACAGAGCGCCGATAGATTGGTCCATTGGGCAACGATGAACCTGGGGTTAGATCAATGGAGTGCTTAACTTGACAGTGCAGAGGAACCCCTGTGGGGGAGGTGAAGATGTCCTCATACTCCTCCACGATCTTGTCCATCTGTAGTTGTCGTGAGGAGGGGCCCTGTCTAGAGGTCGTGGCCACCGTCTTCTTCTTTTCTTGAGGGCGTATCATCAGGAAAACAAACTTCCCGGTTTTGGAAATGAGCTTACTGCATTGTTTTGTAGTAACCAAAGAGATGGCGGTAGGCGGTGCTACCTCTGGTATCCTGTACAACTTATTTCCCAAAGTAACAATAACAGCGCGGGGCCTTGACTCATACACAGCATGTCGCTTCCACAAGTATGGTTGTCCTAATAACACATCACAAACTTCAAGGGGTGCAATGTCACACAATACCTCATCCGTGAAGGGCTTGATGTTGTATGGAAGGCGACACTGTTGGCTCACACGAAGATCCCGTCCTTGGTGCAGCCACCCAATGGTGTATGGTTGTGGATGTGCTGTGGTCGGTAAGCCCAGCCGTTTCACGACCTCTGCCGAAATGAGGTTCTTTTGGCTCCCACTGTCGACAATGAACTATAGCGGGGAGCCCTTTACCCACATCTGGGAGTGGAAGAGACGCTCCTCCTCCTCTGGATCTTCAGGTTCCTCCTTCTAGATCTTCGTGGTGGCAACAGTAGTGTTGGGCTCTGCATCGATAATATGCTTCCCTTTGTCATTCCCCTTATCGAGTTCTGACTCAGAGTCAGAACATGCATCTGATTCTGAAACCCTTAGCTCGGCCACCAGTGACTGCTTGGCCCGACACTCACTTGTGTTGTGAGTGGAGCTCTTATGGAACTCACACCACTTTCCGGTGTCCTTTTTCGGCTTCGCGACGCTGTTCTTTGCTTGCAGCTTTGGCGGGTTGTCTTGGGCCGCCCCGCCTTGGCTTTGTCCTTTGTTCTGCGGTTTGGGGGCACCTTTCCCTTGTTTCGAATTCGCAGACCCAAAGTCTCGCTTCTTCTGTTTAAAATTTCGCTCGACCTTGACGGCATATCGGTATGTCGTGCCAAGCGAGGAGATGTTCAGGAATTCTATTTCTTCTTGGATGTACTTGTGCAGGCAGCCACGATATTTTAGTACCAAATGCTGCTCTGTATCCTTGATACCCAACTTTGTGCGAAGGGTATGGAAAATATTGGTAAACTCTGGTACGTCTTGGTCCCTTCCCTGCCGTAGCGTGGTCCACTTTATGTATTGATCCTCATAGCTTCCGATAGGGTAGTACTGCTCCTTGATGGCATCTTGGAATGAATCCCAAGTCGGTGCGACTGAAAATAGTGAGCCTGTACTTTCATCTTTCTGCTCGCAGTAGGTTTCCCACCAATCCTTGACGTGGGGGGCTGCTTTGAGAAGAGCGAAAATAATCTTTTCCCGACTGGAAAAATCATGAACAGAAAAATAACCCTCTAGCACATTTAACCATTTATCGACGACATCTGCGTCTATCTGACCCTCGAATATGGGGATTTCAAAATTAACTTGTACCTTAAATGGTGTGGCGTTTCCAGAGTTGCTGTTGGAAGCCGATACGTCGCCCCTGGGTAGCCGCTGAAGGATTTGGGAAAAGTTGTCCATCATCGCGTTCCTTTGTCGATCGAGGGCTTCTTCGAGCAAGATTTTGATAGGATCTCCTGCCCCCTCGTCTTTCTTTTCATCCGCCATGGGAGGCCGTCGGGATTTGCGAGGCTGGTCTTGCAAAAGTTCGACCAGTTCAAGCCCTAACTCCTTATATCTCGACCTCGTTGGGGACATGCAAAGAAAAACAGAGAAGAAAAGCAGACCGCTCTGATACCACTGATCCGGATTTAAACAGGAATGCAATAAAATACAGAGATAACCATAAAGACAGATATGCAGCAGAAATAATACCTCAATTCATTACTGTAAAATACTGAAATATGCTTACAAATAGAAATGGAAATAAACCAGTTAGGGCGATGGTAGCTTATCTCTGAGAAGAGATGTGGTGGCTACATGCCTCTGAACTGTCTTACAATGAGGCTCGAAGGCCTATTTATTGTTGAGAAACAATGGAAAACCCTTCACATTCCAAAACCTAACCCTAGAAGATGAAACGCCAAATTGTGGGCCCTGTTTTTGGGTAAGTTGGTACATCAACTTCCCGGGGTCGCGAATTGGTCGTACTATCTCCGTTTGACGTGCATGATAGCCCGTTGGAAAGATCTCTCCGAGGACTACGATGGAAAAGACGATTTTTAACAGAAAAATCGCTGGCGGTGGATTTCCCAAAAAACGTCGTTTAGGGCAAAAACTTCGTTTAGGGCCTCAAAACGGCTCCGGAAGTTTAGGACCCGAAAAACTGCTAAAAATAGTAAACTGTGCTATAATTAAGGAAACTGAAAAAAAAAAACTGTAAGAAGCACTAGAGGGGATCCAAGTGGAATTAGCGGGTGGCCACCAATATCCACCTGGATCATATTTTCAACCAAATACTGATTCTACTCTTACTCTTCTGCTGCTTCCTCTGTCTGCTCACCACCTGAATTTGAGTTCATGAAATTTATGTCTAGAAAAATGCAATTTTCCTCAGCCATAACCTTAGCCAAGCCTTGGCCTTTGACAAGCTTGGTGGGCTTCACCTCTATGTTGAACTCTATGAACTTTGCAATCCATTTAGCTCTCTTTCCATCAATATCTGGCTGAGTTAGGACATCTTTTATTGATGCTGAAGGTACATGCGCAACCACTTTGGAATGCAGAATATAAATTCTGAATGCCTTTAAATATTTTATGAGAGCATAAGCCTTTTTTTCAATAAGGTCATACTTTAGTTCAACATCCCTCAGAGTTTTGTTGAAAAAGGCCATAGGGTGCTCTACACCTTCATCATTTTTCTACAATAGAACTGCTGCAAGTGTATCATAAGAGGCAAAAGAGAAGATATAAAACTCCTTGGTGTAATCTGGACTGATTAGAGTGGGAGCTTCCATGATAGCTTGTTTGATGGCATCAAAAGAGCTTCTTGCAGCATCTGTCCATTTTATTTCTGATCCTTTCTTCAGCATGGAAGTGATGTGCTTCACTAGCTCTGCAAAGTTTGGAATAAACCTCCTGACAAAGTTAATCTTACCCAGGAAAGATTGAATGTACCTTTTTGACCTTGGGATGGACAATGTATGAATTTCTTGAACTCTTGCTGGATCGATCTTCACACCTTCAGTAGAAACAATATGTCCCAGAAGTTTGCCTTATTTTAGAGAAAACTGTGACTTCTTCGGGTTCACAGAAATTCCAAACCGTCTGCACTTTAGAAACACCTTCTTCAAATGCTGCAAATGGTCCTTGCGACTGCTGGAAAAGACTGTTATGTCATCAAGGTAAATAAGGACAAACTTGTCCTTATCTCCCACAAAGGCTATGTCCATGGCCCTCTGAAAAGCAGCCCCAACATTCATCAGTCCAAAAGGCATCTTGGAATACATGAAAGTGCCCCAAGGGGTAGTGAAGGCGGTCTTTTCCTGATCTTCTGGATGTACAACAATCTGATTGTACCTGAAAATCCATCTAAGAAATACATGACTCTAGCCCCTGAAACTTTTTGCAGCAAGTGTTCCATCTTAGGCAAAGGGTAGTTGTCCTTTTTAGAGCGTTTGTTCAGATTCCTAAAATCAACACAAAGCCTGATTTCTCCATTCTTCTTTCTTATTACCACAAGGTTAGTTATCCACTTTGAATACCTTAGGGGAACTATGATCATAGCATCCAACAACTTTTTGATTTCCTTTTCAATCAAGGGCAATAAGAGAGGGTTGATAGGTCTTAACTTCTGCTTAAAAGGGATGGTGTTTTTCTCCAGTGGAATCTTATGCTGAATGATGTTGGTGTCATAGGTCTTAAGATCACTGTACTCCCAAGAAAATATCAACAAATTGTTTCATCAGGGTGCAATACTCAGAACTTTTGGTAGAAGACAAGTGGGTGGACAAATTTATGTACTTTGGATGGTCTGGACTCCCTACATTATGTCTATGAACTACATACTCCTTTTCTTTTTTGGCAGGCTTATAAGGTACATCATTATGATCAAACAACTTCTCTAAGGGTACCAATCCTTTGGGTATATGGTTACTAGGCAGCTAAACAATGTTATCCGGACCAATTTCGTCCTTTAGCTTGGACTGGTTGCATTCTTCAATGGTTTCGTTTTCAATGTGCATTTCAGAAAATTCATCAATGACTTGTAAAAACCTATTACTTTCATCATCATCTTCAAAAACTTTCCAATGTTTGACATTGTTAGGAAGAGATGGTCTATATTTCACTTAAACTTCATAAGTCAATTTAAGAGGCAAAGGAGGGATAAACGTGCTGGTAGACACAGCAAGGGAATCAACAAGCTGGTTCTTCATTCTAGGGATGTAAAAAATGTTGAAACTATTAAAATAACCCTTGAGCTTCCATACCTCATCTCTGTATGCTTTCAGCCTTGGATGCTTTGCTTGGAAAGTTTTGATCACCTGTTGAATGATAAGGTATGCATCTCCAAACATCTTCAGTCCTTTGATGCCCATTTCTTTAGCAGCGTTTAAGCCCAATATCAAAGCTTCGTACTCTGCTATGTTATTTGTGACCTGAAAAGCTAACTTGAAAGATAAATGAATGCATTTTTGTGCGGGGGATACAAGGACTACACCTGCTCCTACAACTTCCTTAGAGAAAGCTCCATCAAAGAACATGTCCCAAATCTGTGGGCCTTCTTCCTCTGTGATATGGCAAACTAGTTTCCTAAGTTGTATGGAGGCCAACTGGGATTCTTCAATTTGAAGAATACAGGCTCCAAAATCAGTGTCAACAGGATAGATGGGATGATTAGTGGGATTCCTTTCATCACTGATGATATAATCCAACTGGGCTTCTCTGTATAATCTCCTACTCTCACCTCCAAAAACTGGGATAGTAGAATAGGACAGATCATTTTGCAATGTTTCACCTAATCTCTTGATCCAACCTCTGGAAAGAAACATGCCAAACTTGGGGGGTTCATCTGCTACCACAATATCCATCATAATGCTCTTCATGGGCAGCTGAGACAAGGTGACAGCTAGGTCTTTGATTAATCCCAAACATTTCACTTTTATAGAGTCAAAAGAAAATAGGTCATGATAAGGCTTGGTAATGTCGAGACCCAACTCATCCATAACAGCCTTGGGCATTAGATTATGGCTTGCTCCTATGTCCAGAAGGCAGTTGTGAAGGATTTTGTCATGAATAGTCAAAGAGACATAGAATGATGGGGAGTTGTCATCATAATTTTCGATCATTGGGCTGAGAACAACAACTGGTTTGTCATCTTGTAGATTTACATATTCAATGGAGGTTTGGATGGGATTAGGCTCAAGGGCCTCGAGGATAGATATCTTGAAGGACTCCTTCTTCACTAGTTCAATCAGAGGTATAGGTATCCTTAGCTTCTAAATTTCTGATTCAAAACTAAAAGGAGAAGGAGACTTGTCAAGGCCTCTTACCTCGTGAGCTGGAGCTTTGAGGATGATGGGATCAACTACCGGTCGTTTCTGCTTATTAGCTTGCTGTATTGCAGGGACAACAACTTTCTGAACAGGAGTTTCCTTGACGTTATTCATCTTCGACCTCATATCATATCTGTGTCAATCACAGTTTGCAGAACAGCTCCACCATCCCACTCTTGGCTGATCTGGTTATTGAATAATGACTTTTCATAGGCAGCTAAGGTAAAAAAGGAGGCACTTCCTTTGTCTTCCATACAATGGATCTTATCATCTTCTTCAAAATGCTCTTCTTCCATGACTACATTTTGAAAAGGGGGCTTCACCCTTTGGTCTTCATTAGCATCTTTGCTTCTTTGCAAAATCTGCAACTGCTCATTAGCTCTTCTATATGGATTTAGATTTCTAGGAGCAAAGGTATTACAAACTCTTCCTTTCTCAGGGTGCTGCTCAACCTTTAATTTGGAGATTTTAGAGGCTAATGACTCTATCATCTTGGTCATTTTATCTATATTGGGATCTGAAGATGATGAAGGTTCAGCCCTTTGTCTCCTTCTATCAACATTCCCCTTGAGCTTCTCTGCATCCATGATGTTTGATTCTACTTCCAAGGTTGCATCCTGCATTTCAGCCAAGGTAGCACATCATCTCTCCCTCAACAGTAGACAGGAGTCATAATCAAAGGCACTGGCATAGGTGAGTTTAGCAAAGGTAATGGTGGGTTTTACTTCAGTTGGTATCTTGCTATACATGCGGTTAAACCTCTTATTAAAATCAGACAAAAACTCAACATTTTCCCTCTTTAAGTTCCCAAACTTGGTGTGGTAGTAGAGTAGATCCTTCTTATCCCCCCAATGCTTTAGGAATACATCATCTAAAACCTCAATATCTGCTATAGACCTTGGGGTCAGTTCTTTGAACCATTTTCTAGCCTTTCCATCTAGGCTTTGGACAAAGACTCTCATCCACACATCATCTTCACTAATGTACAGGTTATCAGCATAGCTATAGAATGATTTAAGATGTTCCTCAGCTGTAACACCTTCAGTCCCAGTAAACTTAGGCATGTACTTCTGATATTCTCTAGTAGGCATGGTATTTACAAGAGTGGGCAGTACTAAAGGTCCATACCTAGTAGCCATTATTCTTTCCATTTCGGTAGGTGCTTATGGTCCTGCCATAGCTGTGGTGGCTACAAGAGTACTAGAAGTCTGAATGACAAAGGGTTGAGGAATGAATGATAGGATTAAATGAGTATGATGGATAGGAGGAGAGGTTTCCTTTGGGCTTACAAGAAAAGAAGAAACTAAAGAATAAGGAGCTCTATGACTCTCTGAGATTTTTTCTTCACTGCTAGTATTAGATGTTATACTTTCAACATGTATTTGTTCTATTACAGGATTTTCTTGAAGAAGTATAAAATATTGTTTAGAACTACCAGAACCTGATGCTCCTTTCTACAACGCCTTTCTTTCTTTGATGATTCTTTCAGGGTCAGGTACTGGGTCAGCTTGTGGCTTCTGAGGGTTTCTCCAAGTATGCCTCACAAACTGAGCCAACACTATGGAGTGGAGTTGCCAAGAGGTTCGGTCACCAGATAGATGATTACAACCCAAATAGTGTCCAAACTTTGTCTATCATCAAAGCTAGATCTGTGTCATTCCCCAGGGAAGCTGAGTTTTAGTCTCCTCTCCCTGACAGCGGTGCCAATTATGTTATCACTCTAGGAAACTCTCCTAGGTTGTAGCTCGGAGATGCCTGGTAACATATAAATCTTCAATATTGTTATCTGAACTATTGGAATGGATTAAGGTTTGGATCAAGTCAGATGATTGTTTCAACTCTATTTTCACTGTAGACATGCATGAAAACCCTTAGCTTGACAAGGCTTTATACCACTAATGCTCAATGGTTTATAGATTGAATGGATAGATGGAGAATACTGACTGTACCAGCAGATGCATACATAAATATATATGAATAGCTAGCTACAGAAAGTAAATGAAGCTTGCAAATCTAATTTATCAACGTAGAGATAAGATGACAGTTATCTGGCATTAGACACAGAAGAAAACATGAATAACCTATTCAAGTGCAAGCTTAGAACAGAGGAGAAGATGGCAATTGAACATGTAACAACAAAAGAAGCTTGCTGTTGAAAAGTGTGTAACAAGAAATTCCTGTTGAGAATGCAACAAGATGATGGAGCTTAATGGAAAGGAGTCGCCTTCACTAAGTGGGCCTGCAGGAAAATTATGGCGCAAAGTCTATTTTTGGATCACAGCAGGAGTGGTCAGAGTCTATTTTTAGACTGCTAGTCAAAAATAGAAAAGTCAAATATTATTGTCTCGTAATAATATTTAGACTATAAAATTTATCTTATTCTCTTGTAGCACTTCAGTTTGAGCTACAGATGTGGCACATGCAGCTGTCAGAAGGAAATACATTTTCTTATGAGTCAGTTGAGCTATGGCATGTAGGACATCAGTTAGAACTAATGTGGTTGAGTTCTGTGGAGTTGGATGAGCAGTTAATGGAGTTGTGTTTAGTTTGATTTAGTTGAACTAGTTGTATTTAGTCTAACTGATCAATAGACTAAGTGATGAGTTGTGTGAATTAGTTATTAACTAATTCACTAATTATTAACTCATAATGCAACTGAAGAATACATCAGTTAACTCAGTGCATGTACAGTTTAGTGGAGACAGGTGTTAGAGGTTGAGATTGCTATCAGTTGTGCATGAGATTGTGCACATGCATGGGATTGAGTTATGCCAATGATCTTTGCGTAGTGTGGGCCAATACCAAGTGAAATATAGCTTGTGCTCACGCGATTTACAGTGTGGGTGATTTCCATAAGGTAAATAGGAGTTTGGATCAGCCATTCTCATTCATTCTTGCAGTATTGTGCAGTGGAGGCAGGCAAGCAGCGGAGGAGATTTGGAGATTAGATCTGAGTTGTATTGTGTGTAACATGTGGAGATAGTATTGAGTACTCGTGAGGAGTATTGTACTATGTTTGTTACATGTTCTCAATCAATATAATATACAGATAGTTGGGGTTTTTAGCGAGATGCTTTCCCCGGGGAAATATTCTGTTGATATGTGTGATTGATGCTTCTATGTGCGCATGTTATTGTTTCTGCTTCTGTAAATTGATGATCAACGTAGAGGAGGTTATGTATTATGCATGTATTCCGCAATAGTGTATAATCGGGATAATCTCTGTTGAATATGTGTTTATTATTCAAAATTTCTACATGGTATCGGAGCAAGCTGATTTGAAGAAGAAGTTCTACATGATATCAGTGCTGTATTGATCATCAGATCTATTATTCAGAAAGTGTTTACATTTTATTTCTTCAGGCAGAGTTTGTGATCGGGCCAGGTAGCCTCCGGATTCATCCTTCTTTTGGAAGGTGAGATATCCGGTGAATGCCCATATAGGCGATCTCTATACGAGAAATACTTTGTTCTCACGAATTTTAGATCAGAAGTGGTTGAGTTTTTTGAGCTGGTGGAATTCAAATTTGCAGCAGTGTTTTCTTGGTGTCAAAGTTGAAATGTCTTTCAACGGATTGCGATTGGAGTATGCCCTTGAGGGCAACTCGAACTATATTGCATGGAAGGATAGGATGGAGGCGGTGTTAGATGATAATGGGTTGAAGGATTTCATAGAGGCTGAGGTCCCAAAACCTACTGATGTTGCTGAAGCTGTTGTTTGGCAAAAGAAGATAGCAAAGTGTCGAAGGATTCTGTTGGAGGGTGTGAAGGATCACATTGTGTCCAGCCTGCATGGAAAGGCTTCTCCATATTTGATGTGGAAAACGTTGACAGAATTATTCCAAAGCAAGAGCGACCAGAGGAAATTGGCGCTCAAGGATAAACTCAGAAACATTAGGTGTGAGAATGGAGACAGTATGCCCCAGTATCTCATGAAGTTCACCCAATGCCGGGATGAGCTGGGAAGTGTGGGGGTAACTGTTGAGGATGAGGATATGGTGATTCTAGCACTCCTTGGCCTTCCTAAGAGTTGGCATAGATACCAGGACTTAGTGAATGGAAGGGAGAAATTGCCAGGATGGGAGAGACTTTGGTCGGATCTTGTGCAAGAGGAGATTAGACGATGCACCAGAGACAGTTCTTCATCTATGCATGATGAGGAGAATTGTGCCTTAGCAAGTAAGGCGAAGAAGGGGAAGGGGAAGGTTTCTCTTTCCGAATCCAGTTCTTCCAATGATGGGAAGAAGGTTGACAAGTCGAAGGTGAGATGCTTTTGTTGTCATGAGTTGGGCCATTATGCTACTAATTGCCCAAAGAAGAAGTCCAAGAAGGGATCCGGGGAAGGATTTGAAGGTGAGGCAGCCTCACTTGCTTCACAGTTTGAGTTGGAATTCACGCTCTTCGCATGCATGGTTTCATCCATGGTGGGAAGTGGTTGGTTTCTTGACAGTGGAGCTTCTTTCCACATGACCGGTGACAAGAGTTTGTTCAGTACTTTGGAGGAGAGAGATATCCAGATACTCATAGGGATGGGTAATGATGAGAAGTATAGTGTCTCAGGTGTAGGCACGGTTATTTTCCAAAGGGAGCATGGAGCTTGCCTTACCTTGACCGATGTCAAGTATGTACCAGGACTGAAGAGAAACTTGGTGTCGATCACGATGCTGGAAGACAGAGGCTATGATGTAGTCTTCAGTAAGGGAAATGTTTTACTTAGACACATTATCACTAGACAGGTGAAGCAGATTGGTTCACGAGTCAAGAACCTGTATGCTCTTGAGGTTCAAGATGCATGCAAAGCCTTGAGCAGCGAGGCAACTGATGGAGACTTGGTGGTTGAGAGGGAGCGTATATTACCTCTTAACATGCAGACCCAGAAGAAGTCTCAAACGATTGTGGAGGAACCACGATTGGTGCAACAGCTTCAGGAGGTTGTGGAGTAGCCACAACAAGGGAAGTTGAGAGGAGATCGAGTAGATACATCTACTCATGCAGAGACCTCCAGTAGGGGGAAACTTCGAGCCAGGTGGGCTAAGGGATCGCATGCAACCATACTTCCAGGTAGGAGGTGGGGTGATGTGTATTGATCGTCCCAAGGGGGAGGGGCAAGATCCTTGAGGTACCCAACCTCTTGGATGAGACCTTGCTACGGGAGCCCCGATGTGGAGTAGCAGGAACTGATTGATTGGGTAGAGACAGATGCAGATGGGGCGGCAGAGAGAGCCACAGTGTAGGGAATCCTAGGACAGCACATAGCATGCAGGTTGTAGCAATGCGAAAGGCACAAGTGTTTTGCACAGTGCTAGGTGGCACAAAGAGGTGTGCAATGGTGCGAGATGCATGGAGATGTTGCAGTACCGCAGATGTCAGAGAGGGAGCACTTGTTAGCAGCAGGTAGAGCTTCAGCATCAAAGTATGTTCCTAAACCAACAGAGTGGTTAGTTGGGAGTGTCTTTGTTCCAAGTGTTGTTGGAGCAAAGTGGACCGGGCAGATGTGTTGCATGCAGAACATTCTAGAGTTTCAGGATCGGGTTTGAGAGGAAGCCTTTCTTGTTGAGAGGGAGTGTTGAAAAGTGTGCAACAAGAAATTCTTGTTGAGAATGCAACAAGATGATGGAGCTTAGTGGAAAGGAGTCGCCTTCACTAAGTGGGCCCGCAGGCAAATTATGGCGCAAAGTCTATTTTTGGATCACAGCAGGAGTGATCAGAGTCTATTTTTAGACTGCTAGTCAAAAATAGAAAAGTCAAATATTATTGTCTCATAATAATATTTAGACTATAAAATTTATCTTATTCTCTTGGAGCACTTCAGTTTGAGCTACAGATGTGGCACATGCAACTGTCAGAAGGAAATACATTTTCTTATGAGTCAGTTGAGCTATTGCATGCAGGACATCAATTAGAACTCATGTGGTTGAGTTCTGTGGAGTTGGATGAGCAGTTAATGGAGTTGTGTTCAGTTTGACTTAGTTGAACTAGTTGTATTTAGTCTAACTGATCAATAGACTAAGTGATGAGTTGTGTGAATAGTTATTAACTAATTCACTAATTATTAACTCATAATGCAACTGAAGAATACATCAGTTAACTCAGTGCATGTACAGTTCAGTGGAGACATGTGTTAGAGGTTGAGGTTGCTATCAGTTGTGCATGAGATTGTGCACATGCATGAGATTGAGTTATGCCAATGATCTCTGCGTAGTGTGGGCCAATACCAAATGAAATATAGCTTGTGCTCACGTGATTTACAGTGTGGGTGATTTTCATAAGGTAAATAGGAGTTTGGATCAGCTATTCTCATTCATTCTTGCAGTATTGTGCAGTGGAGGCAGGCAAGCAGCGGAGGAGATTTGGAGATCAGATCTGAGCTGTATTGTGTGTAACAGATGGAGATAGTACTGAGTACTTGTGAGGAGTATTGTACTATGTTTGTTACATGTTCTCAATCAATATAATATACAGATAGTTGGGGTTTTTAGCGAGATGCTTTCCCCGGGGAAATACTGTGTTGATATGTGTGATTGATGCTTCTATGTGCACATGTTATTGTTTCTGCTTCTGTAAATTGATGATCAACGTAGAGGAGGTTATGTATTATGCATGTATTCCGCAATAGTGTATAATCAGGATAATCTCTGTTGAATATGTGTTTATTATTCAAAATTTCTACCCTTGTATTACTAGAATGAAGATGAGACGCTGAGAGGAACAGAGTATCCACAGTCACCAAAAGTTTAACCCTTGTTTCTTCTAACTTTAAGCCATTTATAGGCTTTTTACAATGCTCTCGGGCTCTCCAGGGCTCGAGATGTCTTAATCTATCCCCTATGTCTTCTAACTACTTGATGCCATAACCAAACAAACATGAGCACAGGGGCTCTGTTTCTAACAAACATAGTAACCAAATTTTGGTCACTTCGCCGTGCTGTCAGGTGGCTCGCACGTGCTGTGATGTTCCACGATCATTTCTGTTAGCTCAGATGCATCGTGCTGCGGTTTTTTCCCCTTTTGGCCATGTATTATGTTATTTTAGTTCAACTGTTCGATTGCCACAAACACTGACAGAGCCAACAACTTTCTTCTCTGGGTGACTGATGGGAAGCGAGGTACGGGGTCATATGGGTTGTTGGATGGGATGGATCGACGGTCAAGATGGTGGTCAGGCGGCGGAAGGTGAACTACGGTGATGGTGAATGAGGGCCGTTGGAGCGAGGGAAATGGACGAAGGAGATTGAACGCAGGAGGCCTGAAGTCGTGGCGAGAGCGGAATAAGTCCGAGCCGTCAGATCTCAAATGAGTAGATCGAATGGCTATCGGGCAAAGGAGATGCTTGAAAGATAACGCCCGGGAGCGATTTTACCTAAGCAGAAAAAGGTTTAAATCGGGTGGTCATTGGGCGGTAAGCGGTAAAGGTCAGAGCCCGCCCGATTCCATTCATCAGGCGCCATGTAGCAGCAGAGGAGAGAGAGGAAATCGCCTTTATCGGGCGGGTATTCCTCTCACTTGTTGCCCGAGCGATACACGCGATAGCCGTTAGATCTGGCAGGAGTGATCTAACGGTGAAGATTGATCGAGCAGGTAACATCGGTTGAGTGAAGCGTGGGCCATCGGATTGGTGGGGAGATCGACGGCGGGGGGACATGGAGGTACAGGATGTCCTTGAGAAATGTGCAAAAGGTGCATATGGGTGAAAAGGTAAGGTTTTCGGGGCAAAAATAGGTTGATTCACGTAGGGCCAAGGCAAAAGTGCATTTCGTTATGATGTAAGGGTCAAGTTAGGACATGAATGGATGTGAATGGGAGTGAAAAAATTGAGGAAAGTGGGGTGATGGACAACAAAACAAACCATTTCCTTCCTTTAACCTTCAAAATAGCAGCGCTGCACCTCAGGGCTAACAAGTCCTCATAAATCTATATAGACAAATGGGAGGTTTCCGGAAAGTTGCCTCTTTTATTTTTCCCACATATGTAGCTTTCACAAAGGCTAGTTTTTTTATTAGTCCCTTAACCATTGATTCTTTTTGCAAGACTCCTAAAAGATAGGTGACCCTACCTAAAATATCAAAATCAAGTCTTATCATTACATATGATGGTAATAAATTTACACTTCTCATATTTAATGTAAACCTCCTACTCTTAATTTATTACATATGATTGTAATAGATTTACACTTCTCATATTTAATGTAAACTTCCTACTCTTAATCATTTAAATCTTTATAATACACTTTTTACTAGATAGCTTATCTAAGATGCATGTGGAGTCTTTGAATTTGACAGTATAACTAGCGTACAAATGATTTGAATTGGAACCGTTATGATTAACGTACAAATCATTTGTATATGAACTTTTTCATTTGCAGTGATAAAAACCAGCCAAAGCGTTTATCGCATCATCAAAATCATTTGTAAATACTCTTGCTTACGTTAGCTGACAGAGAGCTTCAATGATATTGCCCACGAAAACAATTTAAGCTCGGCGAAGAAAAAGCTGTGAAGCGTAAATAATAAATTTCGAAATCAACGCTCTCCAGGCTCTGCTCCCATAGTTAAAACGGGGTTTTAATAACATGGGCGCTCGTGCCCAGCAGTCCAGCCACAACCGTTATTTGTTTGTTGATCCACGTGCAGAAAATTGATTTCAATAAATTAAACTCAGTGTCACGGGTAGGTAGAATTTTCTTTTAATTCTTCATTCTGGGAAGCTTCTAAAATTTATGACAATCCACTAATTGCAATAAAGATGGTTATCGTTGACTATTATGGGCATAGGAGTGTAGGTTTACTTAATATGGTTAAAGTAAAATTATTTCACATCAGAGGTTTATGATTTTTTATTTTTTTATTTTTTATTTATTTTTTATTTTTTTTGGGGAAGAAATCATATAAATATTTTAAAACAAAATTATATTATTTAATTTTAATTATTATTATTTTTTTATTTAGAGATATATTTTTTTTTTTTTTAAATAATCAAAAGAATGATTCAATGATGATTTATTTTATTAGTATTTTGTTTGCTAAATATATTTTTTAAATTAATTTAAATTATAATATATTAATAGTAAATTTATTGAAAAATTTGGTAACAAAAATATCATAAATATTTATTTATTATTTTTTAATTGTTGAAATTTAAACTTGTTAAAAAATAATAATAATGAGATATATATTCGAACCTATCAAAAGAGGATAAAGATAATAACTGTAATCTACAATTTCAGATCATATGGAAATGAAAAACACCTAATAAAATCAAGTGTTTTATTTGGTACTCACATGGCATAATCTACAAAAGAGAGGTATATATGAACCAGGCATTTGCATGTTATGCAGAAAGGGGAAGGAAGAGATTAACCATCTCTTTATGGAATGTATTTATGCAAAGGCAATTTGAGAAAGGGTGTTGGGGCATCTTAATATTGCAGATAAGAGACCTTTAATATTGCAAATAAGAGACCTTTCAACCAGTTGACAACATGCTTTAGAACATGGATTAAAGTTCGAAGATAGAGGACACTGTTGTTGTAAATCTTATGGATTATAGAACATGGATTAAAGATTGAAAGATAGAGGACACTGTCGTTGTACATCTTATGGATTATATGGAGGCTGTGAAATGCTATTGTTTTTTACCATAAAAGATTGGAATTACATGAGGATATGATTAAGATGGTGGCTTTCGCAAAGGTCACAGGAAATTTAAAATTATTGAGATATGACAATAATATCATGTGGGGTTTTTTGACGGTGCTGGTTAACAAAGCTGAAATCATTGCCTTGTGAGGAGTGTTGATTGTGGCCAAATGGCTTGGCATTGAACAAATATATGGAGATGTCAAATATATAGTTGATTGGGTCAAGGGATGAAACTATTTCAACCCACCTATATTAATCAATTGGATGAATCTTATCAAAACACTCATAAACACCTTTCAGAAAGTGAATTTTGAACACATATATAGAGAACAAAATTGGACAACTAACTTACTTTCAAAAAGAGGCATATCAAGGGATACATGTAAGCTTTAATTTTCTTCTTTTGATCATGATGTTATGACCAATGCAAGTACTATTAATTATTCATAAATAAAGACAGGAGATGAAATGGATAAGTGCTAAAGATAATGTAAAAGGCAATAAGAAGTAAAGTTTACTTATACAAAATGTAATAGAAGATGAATGCTTTTTGGATAGGAAGCATAAAATTTTGTATTAAGTAACAATTGTCTAGTTTTGGCACAAAACATTTCAAAAGATACTTATGTTTTTATTTTTAAGCTTTATGTTATGATAGATTCTGATGAAATTTGTAAATAAAAGAAGAAAGAAAGACAAGTCAAAGAAAAAACAAAGTTACAAGACATATCTATTACTTTTTATCTGAGAAAAAAAAATAATAAAAAAATAAATAAAAAATTTATTATCTTAAACTTAATTTTACCTAGTCTAGTTAATAGAGGAAATGGTGTTTTTTCTAGCAAGATTGTGATTTCTTGCAATTTAAAATACATTTTTGAAGACATAAATGTATTCCGCACCCTTAAAAAATGGGTTAAGTACTTTCATATATATTATTTACTATAATTATTATTAAAGCCTCTCATTCATATATATATATATATATATATATAATAGACCAAGCACATATTTTGTATAATAAATTTAGTGCTATGTAAATTTTGATGATCAAATTTAACTACCCTACATTAATATTAATTATTCTTTATTAATCTTAACTAATTTTAAAAATATTATTAAATTATAATTTTTTAAAATTTCTATTAAATTAAATATCATATATAAATATCACTTGAGACTATAATTTACTAAACCATTTATTTTCAGTCATTGGATTTAATTGTGTTAAAGTAGTTTTTGAGAAAAGCGTTATTGCCCATAGTTTGGTTATGGTTGATGATTACACCATTACATCTCTCTATACCTTTTGGCTTTATTTTTAGTCATTAGATTTAATTGTGTTAAAGTAGCTTTTAAAAAAAGTGTTATAGCCCATAATTTGATTATGGTTGATGATCACAGCATTACATCTTTCTATACCTTTTGGCTTTTAGATTTAAATTAAAAAATAATATAATATAAAATCAAATTAAAATAAAATATTTAAAATATATTGACATACATATTTTCTTACATTACACCCAAAACCTACACATTTATTCTATATTACACTTAGCACGTCTTTACACGACAATAAAAATCTAAATAATATTCAAAACCTCCAACGAGACCGAATACTTCTGTTTATTGTAATGCAACAACGTTTGCCTCAAAGTAAGCATATTGAGCACTTCAAGTTTGTCCTCCAACGGTCGTTTGTCCTCCAGCAGGTTAGTTGTCCGACGAATTTTCTTTTATATAAAATGAGCTTCACAAATCTGTGCAGTGACTTATTCGGTATCTGCGTGGCTCATACAAAACGCCAATTTCCCCCGGTTTCCTATAAATACATAGGGTGCCTTTACATTTAAAGACTTTTACTGCGTTGGCTTTTTATCTCAGGGTGAAATCCTCTTTATTATCTTGGGACTCCGTAAGGTGCTTTTTAGGCAAATTGGCATATGAGCCTAAATTTTTTTGAAGGAACTGGTAATTTTTTTGGGAAGGAAGAGGTGTGATTAAGTTTTTACTAATGAGATAAGGATCTTAAGTGAAGGAGAAGAGACTTAATGTGAGAGGGAAGATTAATATTTTAATGGTGTAGAGTTTGTTTTATATTAAAAAGATTAGATTTCTAGATTGGAGTTGTTAATTTAGGAAGGGAATTCTAAACATATAATATGAGAAAGATAAAGAAAATGAATACCAAATAGACTCAAGGTTATTAATCATGTCTTAATAGCTTATAAGACATACTTAGATTCATTATGTATGTTCAGCCATATTGATTATAATAAAAACAATATTACTTGACTCTCATAAATCATGATTAATTTCTTTTGCGACAAACATCACTATTCTAAATCTAGCAATCATGTTTTTTTCCAACATTATTGCAACAACTCTTAGCAAAAGGGCATTTTAACTCTTGTAATCTATTCCAAAATGTTACTAATGAGAATTGTGTCAATTTTTTTTCCTAAAGTGAATGAAACAACATGGGAAGTTGGTTTATTTATTACAACAATCTTCTAAAATGATTTAGAGCATAACAAGTTGGTTTGCAATTGAATAATAGCTCCTAAATTTGGCCTAGCCTTTAGCTCTTTTCCCATATCTTTCTTGGTACACATTGACCTTCTTTTCCAAAGTATATCCATATAGCTTCACTCAAAGGGGGTTAATCATAATGATCTTATAATTAGAAAGATTGTTTTTACCCCCACTTTTAAAAATTGGTACATTGAGGCTTTGAGTCCAAGGATAAGGGAGACTCTGCGTGATTGATAAATTGAAAAGCTTGTGGATGTGAGCAATGAGGATAGGCCCTCCAAGTTTTAATATTTCCACTTGGTAGCCTTTTATGTCCTTTTCTTTCCTTATTGCAAGTCACTTAGCCTTCTATGTCTTCTATAGAAAAACGTTTTCTACTATAGAAGGGTTTGAATGCTGTCCTTGACATTAGTGTATTCATAAATCCTTTTAAGGTGGGAACTATAGTCCCTCAAGGGAACCATATTTTCTTTTAGTTTGATGATGAGATTTTGCAAGATCTTTCAAGAGTCTCCGTAGCCATGGTGCATGGCATGATGTTGTAATAGCTGCTACATATTATGATTTTGTGGAAAATTTTGAGATAACAAGTTATTTCTTGGATTTCCATAAGATCAAATTTGTGCCTAAATGAAAAGCATATCCTGAGGTGTTTTTCCTATCATCAATGCTACCAACAAAGTCATCGTTTTTGTACCTTGTAAGTGTGTTATTTTTAGAATTTTTATACCATAATCCTTAATCAATGATATCTGCAATATACCTTAAAATTCATTTTCCAACTTTCCAATGAAAGTCCTTGTAAAACTCCATAATATAGAATTGTAATTAACTACATACGTAACATTATGTCTAGTTGTAGTAAGGTACACAAGGCTAGTTGCAAGCCTCTTATATAGTGTTGGATCAATTGTTGGTACTTCATGTTGTTTGCTCAATTTTGTTCTTGTTGTAGTCAGTGTTTTTGTCGGTTTATATTTGTCCATCTTGAACATATTTAAGATATCTATAACATATTTTTTTTCACATATGAAAATGGCTTGAGTAGATTATTTAGCTCCAATTTCTAATAAGTACTTCATGAAAGCAAGATCTTTCATCTCAAACTCTCTTTTCATGTCATCTTTGACATCATCTAACATCAAATTTTTAGTATATATCATGTCATCAACATAAAGACAAACTATAAGAATCTCACTTTGCTAATCTAATTTGGTATAAATAGCAGACTCATTATTGCTCCCATTGAACCTATTGTTAAGCGAACACGAGTCAATTTAATTGTACTGAGCTCTTGGAGGATACTTCAAGCCACATAAGGCTATCTTTAACCTACATGCTTTGTAGTCTCAGCCTTTTAATTCAAATACTAATGGTTGATCTACATACATCTCTTCTTCTCAATTACCATTCAACAAGACTAACATCACAACCATTTGGTACATTGCCCATTACAATTACTAATGCAACTCTAATAGTATATATCCTTGCTATTGGAGCAAAGGTTTCACCATAGTAAATATTGAGTTACTGAGCAAACCCTTTGGTGACTAGCTTTGCCTCATGTTTCTCTACCTTGTTTTTCTCAATCAATTTTGTATTATACACCCACTTAACACCAATGTTGGTTTCTTTTAGCTAGGAAATCAACAAGATCCCATGTCTCATTTCTTTTAATGGCATCAATTTCTTCATATATTATTATTTTTTTTCCTCTTCAAAATAAGTAGGTTGATAAGATAATAAGGAAAAGTGAGCTTGCTAGTCCATGTCATCATAGGCTCATAGATTTCCCTCAAGATCCTTATTTTTTATTTCTCATCAGAGCTACTAACTCACTACTAAAAGAAGGTATATTTCTCTAACTTCTTATTGAAGGTATTGGTTCACTATTGGAAGAAGAACTATTTTCAATATGTTCTTCTTGTATTTGCACCTATAACCTTGGAGAGATACTTATATCTCAAACTTTCCATGCGTTCATCAATTTCGAGAAATGGATTTCAACCATCCATTATTCCATTTTCTTAGGTCATTCCAATACTTTCCTCCAAAAAATTTACATCTCTACTCATGACAAAATTCTTCGTGATTGGGTTATACACTCTATAGGCTTTCGATTGTTCACCATACATAATGAAGATGCACTTTTCACTCCTACTCTCAAGTTTTCTTCTTAGATCTTTTGGGACACATGTATAGAGAACAAAATAAAAAATTCTAAAGTGAGACACTTGACTTTGTGCCACTCCATGCTTCTTAACACACTTTATCTTTCACACTTGTTGTTGGAGATATATTAAGTACGTAGATTGAACAAGCAATAATTTTAGCCAAAATTCATTAGATAGATTATTAGCTTTGATCATGTTCCTTGTCATGTTCATTATGGTCTAATTCTTCCTTTTAGCCACTCCATTCTAGTGTGAAGTATATTTGGTGGTGAACTAAATTTTAATTCCCCGTTGACTACAAAAAATTGTAAACTCTTTTGATTCATGCTTTTCTCTTCCATTTGATCTGAGCATTTTTGACATAGATGCCACTTTTTTTCTACTACAACTTTAAATTCTTTGAACTTTGTGAATGTCTAGATTTTCTTTTGAGGAAAAATACACAAAATATCTTGATGAAATCAATAATGAATGTTAGAAAATAAAATCTTCCACCAATGGACTAAGTTTGCATGGGACCTCATAGATTTGTATGGACAAATAGGAGGTTTCTGGAAAGTTGTCTCTTTTATTTTTTCCACGAGTGTAGCTTTCACAAGGGCTAATTTGTTTATTCAATATAGGCAGACCCTTAACCATTGATTCTTTTTGCAAGACACTAAGACTCCTAAAAGGTAAGTGACCATACCTGAGATGTCAAAATCAAGTCTTATCTTTGTTTGAGACATTTTGTACATATGATTGTAATAGATTTACACTTCTCATATTCAATGTAAACCTCCTACTCTTGGTCATTTGAACCTTTGTAATACACTTTCTACTAGGTGGCTTATCTATGATTATGCATATGGAGTCTTTGAATTTGACATTATAACCATTTTGACTCAATTTTCCTATACTCATCAGGTTACATCTAAGATTAGGCACATAGAAGACATCAATAATATATTTATTTTCATCTTCTTTGGTTAGGAATGACACAACAACTTTACCTAAGACTTGATTTGATAATCATCTCCTAAAGTAATTCTAGATATAATAGAGTTTTAAATGTTAGAAAATAAATTTTTATTACCTATCATATGATTATTGTAGCCATTGCCTAGCAATCGAATATCCTTGTTGTAATCTTCTTCAATGATTTGACATGAAACAAACATTGCTCAAATGTTATTTCTTTAGCGTTGGAGACATTAACTATGCTCTTGTTCAATTTGATTATTTCTTTATGGATTCACATTCATAATGACCATACGTTTTGAAGTAGTAACATTGGAATTTGAATTTGTCTGGATTCTAATGTTGTTATTTGTTCCACCTAATGATTACCTCTACCTTTGCTTCCTATGTCTTTGCCTCCACTAATGGGTGCCTGATTCTTGAAGGGATGTTTTAAAGATTCCTCTTCCATGTTGATTCTTGATACATGGGATAAAATAGAACCCATCGATTCTTCTATTGATAGTGCACTTTAGTCATGAACTACTCAATATTCTCTATCTCCTTCATCTTCAATGTTTTGAACTCTCTCCTTAGGGTTTGACACTTCACTTTCTTCCCTTTGTCATTACTTTGATATGCTAACTCTAGGGTATCTCAAGCTTTCTTTGCACTAGATGCTCATTTTATCTTGGGAAAAATCAAGTCATTCATTGAACTTGGATCCAATACTTTTCCTTTCTCTCTTTTTCCCTTGGTTTTACAAGTTGATTTTTTTGGTCATTAGTCATGGCATGTAGAGTTACTTGATCAAGTTTTAAGAAGCCATTGTCCACTGGTTCCTAACATCCATAGACTTGCATGAATGTTTTCATCCTTAGAAATTAGAACTCATAGTTTTTTGCTAGTTTAAGATCTGATCCCTATGATTTCCCTAGATTACTTGTAAAAGTCACATTTAAAAAAAATGTACTCCTAGACATTCAAATAAACCTCCAATCTATTACTTATACTCAATTTGCAATTGGTTTGACCACCGCTTAAACTCAATCTAGTAACACCTACCTATGCGCTCATAAATTGTTGTTTCTATTCTACCTTGTATTTGTGCCTAGTTCCTTAACTAGATATGGATCTACTTAATAGGTTTCAAACTTGAAACCACTTCCAATCATAAGTTGGCTCTGAAATGCAAGTTTACCGTTTGCACGGTTGCTCATTATTAATATACAATGATGACTTGATAGACGGGTCACAAAAGAATCCTAACACTACATAGATTGCAACGATAATGTATATCTAGGCTTTTTGATACACGAAACAAGCTCCTCTATTCAACTATCTTCCAAACTAATTGTTGCCTTGTCTTCAAATGCCAATTCAAATATGCATATGATTCTTCTTACTTGTGTTAATACTAACCACAACAATTCATACAAACTCAAATCTCCTCTTCCTAGGTTTTTAAAGCACATATCTGAGGGCTCCACCAAGCTAGATGGTGATATGTAGAACCCTCATATCAGCAACAAGTACAAACTTTGCTATTCAACTAGTTTCACTTCTTCACAGGAGTTCTTCACCAACATTTTGTCGAAAGAATAGGTCAATTTGCTATGATCTATTTAGATAAACTCTTCCATGATCGTTTATTTGCTCTCAACTCTTTGAAAAGTCTTATAGAAATGCTTTAATACCATGTTAATTTGATAAGCGAAAATATATATAAAATTGAAAACCATTAAAACTTAGCTTATCCTTTTGATTAAATTAGAAAACAACAACAAAAATTTAAAACCATCAAACCTGAATAACATATTATGAAATAAAAAATCAACTAAAATTAAGATTACATACTTCAACTATCTAAACACTCATAATATATTATAAAAATATAAAATTAACTAAAATTAACATTAAAGTAATAAGTGCCCTTAAAATTTTTTATCTTACATTTTATTTTTCAAACTCTATTAAAACATGTGTGATAAGAAATCAAACATCAACATCTATGTAAAACATGGAAATGAATGAAGAGACATGTACGTTACACAGGTTGGCACCATAACCTCCCCCACGGGCATATCCAAATCAATGCTTTCCTCGGGTCCTTTCTCATTCTTATTTTTAAGAGTATTTGATTTTTTTAAGTGAAGATAGATTAATATTATTAAAAATCTAAAAATCACTTAAAATCTGATAATTATATTTAAAATTATAAAATTTTACCAAAATTTGAAAAAAAAATTCCATTGTTTTTAACACAATTTAATTTTTTAATTTTTAGACCAAACGTTTAATAATAGCACGAGCCCTCGTGAGAAGAGGACAATTTACTTTTTTAGACTAAGCGTTTAATAATAACATGAGCGCTCGTGACAATCAGACACAACCGTTATGTTAATCAACGTACAAACGAATCGATTTCATTCTTAAAAGGTGGTAAAATTTATTATAATTGAGGAATTTAGGAATTTAGGGTTAAATATTTATGGTTATGAATCGATTCTATTCTTAAAAGGTTTTAAAATTTATCATAATTGAGTAATTTAGAATTGAATATTCATGGAATATTATATTATTAATTAATTAATTAATTTTATGGTTAATTTTTATTTTTATAAATATTTTTAATATTAAAAGTGGTAACTTGTTTCTTTAATTTTTTATTGATAAAAGAATAAAAGAATAAAAAATATTTTTATGTTATAATTGTTTTTATATTTTTTTATAAATTTTATTAAATAATAGTGGTAATATAAATAATTATAGATGTAGATTTTTATAGTGATAAAGGTAAGTTTTTACAAAAATTGTATAATAGATAAATTGTAGTGTTAAACTTTTAAGGTAAACACTTCACTTCGTTTTACTATCAGTTGAAGCTTACACTCATTGAAGATGAGTGAAGTGTCACCCAAAGTTTAGACTTAAAGATGAGTGAAGTGTCATCCAAAGTTTGGACGTTGTAGTTTCTCCATCATACAATTTTTCTAAAAGTTTTCTTTCTAATATACATAAAGTTAATAAGAAAATCTAAACAATATATGGAAAAAAGTCATTTTTATATTACACATCTCGGAATATTTTAGAAATGGGCCAACTGTTTTAATTGTTTAAGTTTACTCATATTCATCATATTTCCAAAATATTTTAAGTTTACTCATATTCATCATATTTCCAAAATATTTTAAAATCTGCAATCTATTGGTAGATTTTCACTTTTATAAATATCTTTAATATTAAAGGTGGTAACTTGTTTCTTTAATTTCTTATTAATAAAAAGATAATAAAAATATTTTTATGTTATAATTGTTTTCATATTTTTTTATAAATTTTATTAAATAATAGTGGTAATATAAATAGTTATAGATTATAGATTTTTACAATGATAGAGGTAAGTTTCTTGAAAAATTGTATAATAGATAAATTGTAGTGTTAAACTTTTCAGTGAAACGCTTCACTTAGTTTTACTAGCAGTTGAAGCTTACATTCCTTGAAAATAAATGAAGTGTTTTCTCCATTATACAATTTTTCAAAAAGTTTTGTTTCTAATATGTGCTTAAAATTAGTAAGAAAATCTAAATAATATATGGAAAAAAGTTATTTTTAATTTCTTGAAAAATTGTATAATAGATAAATTGTAGTGTTAAACTTTTCAGTGAAACGCTTCACTTAGTTTTACTAGCAGTTGAAGCTTATAGTCCTTGAAAATAAATGAAGTGTTTTCTCCATCATACAATTTTTCTAAAAGTTTTGTTTCTAATATGTGCTTAAAATTAGTAAGAAAATATAAATAATATATGGAAAAAAGTTATTTTTATATTACAGATTTCACAATATTTTAGAAATAGGCCGATTGTTTTAATTGTTCAAGTTTACTCATATTCATCATATTTCCAAAATATTTTAAAATCTGCAATTTATTTTTACTTTAACCCAAAAGAAAACTATCCTCGGTAATAAAATTCATTATTAACCTGACCAACTAATTGATTTCACTCCTCTCCATCATTTTGAAAATATTTCAAATATGCATCCAGTTATTTTCAAGTGAAAAAGCCTATCTTCAAAGGAGTTGTCCACCGACGGGGAGGAATTGTCTAGACAGCCAAAAGTGGCCGGAATCCGGGCAAAAAAAATGCAAAAAATCTTGTGGAGGCAGTGTTTGATGGTGGAAATGGATTGAGCACCATCAAAAACGTCTAGGACAACTAAAATTTTGAAGTTTAACAACTATAACTTGGATTTACAAAAATCTTTTCCAAATTTTCTCTAAATATGACCGGAATTTCCATAACTTTCTAGACAATTCCTCCAACTTGTTAACTACGGCATCTTCCAATAGTCTTTAAATAGTAAAACTGGGCAAATGTTATGGACCCAACCAACTAAATGTTATGATAAATACAATAAATATGCAAATGAAAAGCTAACTTTCGCCTTAATCCAGCCAGTCTTTTTGCTCGTTTTAAACAAAATTTATTTGATCGTTAGAGAGCCATCCAGCAACATGGAACACTTTGTTTATCGTAATAAGCTTAGAGCACTTCAGGTTTGCCCTTCAACGGTCGTTTGCAATAGGTTAGTTGGCCCAGTATAGTTTTATATAAAATGAGCTTCAGAAATCTGTGCAGTGACTTAATCGGTACCTGCGTTCTGACACAACGTGCCAATTTGCCCCGGTTTCCGATCAATACATGTAATCTTCAGAATGCCTTGTTATCTTCCATTGGCCCTCATGGGCATGGCATCTAAAACACATGACCTGACTAATCATTTTTCTATGACTTATTTCCAAATCTGTGCACAAACTTCATGAATATGAATTCGAAAGTCCAAATCCTATGGTTTTGTATCTATAGCTATTCAAAAGACCTTCCTATTCATTGTCTTCTAGTTGGTCAAAATGTTATTCAAAGGTGAATATGGAGTCTTGCGAAAATTTGGACATCATGTGATGCCTCTCCATTTAGCACCTTTTTTTTAGAAGAAAAAAACTACAAATTTTTATTAATAAAGGCAGTTACATATTCATGTTTTTGTACTATGCACTCCACATCTTCTCTATTATATAAAAAAGCTCTAGAACACTATTATATCAACATATTGAGCTAGTTATATCCTTATATTCTTTGAAATTTATCTAATACAGGCTATGGTTTATCTTCGTTATATTCTTTCTATCATTGAAAAATTATCATGCTATCAGTGAATGTTTAATAAAACATATTAAAAAAACCAACAAAAAACAAAAACGTATTTTCAATGTTCCTGTGTTTTGTACTATATGATATTGATACTCGAGTTTTTCAAGATGCCATGGTCAAATGAAGAAAAATTGATCTGGCCCAAAGCTATCGAAACTCCTTTCTTTGTGATCCGAATGGAAAATGGCATCAACCCATAATATTCATCCACCCATGGTATTGTAAGTGGCATTCACCCATGGTATTGTAAGTGACATCCACCCATAATATTTGCCCATGGTATTGTGACATCCACCCATGATATTCATTCACCCATGGTATTGTAATCGAAAATTATTATAAGCAACAAGTGGCATTTTGTAGAAGGACAATTTGTCCACCACAATGTAGCTTTTACAATTATTCTGTGGTTTGTTTATTGGGAATTCTCCTCTTTTTTTTTTCTGGCATTTCAAATTTTCAGATCTTTAGGAGCCTCTCCCCCAAAATCCATTTCAATCTTTTAGATCCTAGGAGCCCCCCTCCAAGATCTGGATCACTTTGACAGTAAGTTTGCAACCTAGTTTTGTTCCTTGCAAATGTGGGTGAAAGAATTTTTTTGGAAGGTCTTCTGTAAGAATCGAATACACCACATCCAATTTGTGAGAAAAGGTTGTTCAAAATGTGAAATCCCAAGGACCCTGTCGATGATTCCTTTAGAGTCTCCAAACAAATATAGATACTCAATACTCAACCATTTGGGAAGAATAAGGACTCCCCACAAAGAAATAAGTTAAACACGACGATTGGCACCGACGCCACCCACCCACCAAAAATGATAGAATCTACCAGGCCATAAAACAATAAAAGCACCACACCCACAAATCCTTCATGTAGAAGCCTTGTCAAAAAAAACAACAGGGAAGCTATTCCACACATCCTTATACTGAATCGATATCTTTACCTATAGCTTCTTCCTAGGGTCAATCTCTTCAAAATATGAAATAATCTTCTCCATAGTTTCTCTCACATCTGCCACTTTCTGTTCAAAGATCTTGGAATTTTAGCATCTCCATATGCCCTAGAAAATATAAAAAGTTAAAGCACGTAATTTCTTATATGTTCCAAATCAATGGGAGAGACAATCCTCAATCGAGCTCTTAAACCAAAACACACCAATATTGAGTAATTGTATGACTCTACTCCACATCGAGGTTACAAAAGGACATGTGAGGAATAGATGACCCACGTCCTCTAACTCATTCATGCAAAGCATACATCTACTTGGTCCCATGAAACCTCTATGCAGGAGATTCTCTCAACTGAGAATTTTGTTATAAATGACCAACCAACAAAAAAAATTAAGTTTTTGTGGAATATCTGATTTATGGACTTGAATAAACTATGTTTGAATAAGGGAAAAAGGATCAACAATGTGAACAATCACACCTTTCGATTTTATGGTTCATCCTCCTTATCGTATTGTGACTATCTTGGGATTTGGTGAGGTGGTTCTCACGAAAATTGGTATATGAGTGGCAATTAAATTATGTTAAACTATCTTAAAGAAGGAAGTAGTCACAATTTTTGGACTGAAGAGGTGGAGGATATTAAGTGCAGAAGAAAATATTTAAGCTTTGAGGGAAGATTAACATTCTAACATGATAAGGTTTATTTTAAGTTAGGAAAATCAAATTTGTAGAATTGAACTGTTAATCAATATTTTAGAAAGAGAATTTTAAACACGGTATGAGAAAGGTAAAGAGGATGGTCACCAAATGGACGTAAGGTTATTATAATGTCTTAATGACCTGTGGAACTGAGTTGAATTCATTATGTGTGTCCCACTAGGTTGATTACAATAAGAACCTAACTAGATATAGAAATATAGAGCAAAGATAAAGTCCACTTCAGTAAAAAAAAGAAACATGCAAATAAAATGATATGATGGTAGAAATGTGTCATAGTTAACTATCACTAACATAATGAAGACAACAAAATAACTAAGTATTAGGATAATTAATCAATTCTTTAGTGATCAACTACATTGAAAAGGAAACATATAATTTATTTTCTTCCAGGAAGTTGAAACTCTTAGCTAGATGTCCACCTAACCTAGCCCACTCTAATATAAAGTAATATTAGCTACTTGGACTTAGGTAATAGACAAGCAATGATCAAATTAAGGATAGAATTAACCAACATACATGTGTAGATGATGATCTTCCTTGGTAGGAAGACTTGTTGTTAGCATGATTGAATCCATTACGTGGGGTATTAGTCTATACTAATTGAATTTTGTTCCCTACAATAAAGAATAATCTATATCCGATATAAACTAAATGAAAGCTAGCAAATTGCATAAAAAAATAACTGATATTTTTTTAAATCTTAGATGTATGTATGGTTAGTATGTCCTTAATGGATAAGGTTAGTTCCTCTTTCACATAGTTATGTTGAATATTTAATTGAGATGGGGATGAAGATTGATTAAAGTGTGAAGGGATCAAGTCAAGGCAGCATAAGACGCACCTAGACCAAAGACAACACAAGGTGCAACAAATTAATCCAATAAAAAAAAATGATCCAACAAAATGAGATCCAAAGTAGGAAAGAGGATATAAAAATTATATCTACCTTTAATAGATGAAGGTAGATGGAGATATAATACCTTATCAATCCCAAGAGAATGGAAGGAGATCGCAAGTGAGCTACTAGTGTACTAGAAGTTTGATATGAAAAAGAGAGACCATACACACAAAACAGTAGTGTGATGTAAATAGATTCAGGAATGCTTAGATGGTATAGCTAGTTGTTCCACTCACTATAGAAGTGACACTCTCTTTACAACAATTAAACCATGGGTGTTGATATTTTGGATTATAGGAGTTTGGGTCTAGTTATAGGGAAGTGGAAGAAACATACCTTTATTGTTCTAGTATGTGTAATCTATTAGCCACAAGCATTATAGAAGGGAAAATACAACTATGAGGGTGCTCCTAAACCCTAATAAAAAGGGAAACTTCACCACGTAAATTCCTAAATAGGTGTAACCTAATGGTTTAAGGACATTCATGGGCTTGAGTGAATATCTATAGAACTAATTAGGATATCATTTTGTGAATGAGGAGCATCATTTGGTGAGTAAGGTCCAAACTTGGTCTATTCACCTAAAGAGGGACAAAAAAGGGAAACCAAATAGCCAATAACCAACAATGAAGACTAATTTCTAAAATTACACTTCTCACTATTAGCCAATAGTTGGTGTCTCTTAGTGTTTGTCCTGCCTATGTAGCATCCATTTGTAGGAATCATATTGTATTTTAATGTCCTTTAGATAGTTTCTCAACCTTAAACATGGATATGCATAATCTCTTATCTAAGTCCAAAAGCTTTGATTTACTCCTTGGTAGTTAATATCACAAATCGTACATGAAATTAGACCCATAATGTTGGAAAATAGGGGTATCGTAAAGTTAGGCTATTAAGAATCAAAGAAATGTTGATGGTGTTAACAAAGAATGTTATATCATTAAAGCACAAGTAACACCCTAAGATGTCACAAAATTGACTTGAATGAAAAATCAATCCAAGAGATCATTTATATAATACTTGAGTATTTAACCAATTTCCCGAAATGTATTTTGAAATGGTCAACTCAATTCAACCAAGTTAGCACAAAACAATTAAACACATTTATATTTTGACCTTCTTTTTCACTTAGCTAGTTGTTGTTTCCTTGGTCAATAACACCTCAATCATTCCAATCTAGCCAGTGAAAATTACCTTTATCAACTAGTTAACCATATGGTCAATTATGTACTTCCTAAAGCTTGCCAACTGACTTTAAGGTTGGGTTTAATATGAGTTTATGTTGCACATGTTCACCCAAAAATACCCTCCCCACTCCCATCCAATCCGAGGGGCATAATGATAATGTCTTGAAGCCCAAGCAAATATTGAAATTCCACAAATTTAACATTCAATCAAAGGCTTCATAAAAATGTTGACATTTTAATCCTTGATTCTCAAATACATAAGTTATACCACATTATTTTACATCGAGTATCTGATATAGCATGCATCGATTCATCTCTTTGAGAAATAAGGTTAGTAGCCACTTGTATTGAGCTTTGGTTGTCACAATAGACTATATAATCAAATTCCAGTTCATTAATCAAGTTGTTAATGCACATGTTATAGGATTGCCTTGCTTCCCTTCATGGGAGTTATGTCCTCTCCATAGCCAAATTCCTTTCATGATCCCCACCTTCAATGACAATAACACCCTTCATTTTTATGGGCATGCCCCCCTTTTGACACATGGCACCTTCTAAAGTCACTTTATCAACTTAGGATAAAACATGTGTGATTTTGACTTAGGCTTGTTTTAATAATATCTTAGCCACCTGGGCATAAGCCCTTTAACACTTGACCCTTATCCCTCTTTCATGCCTATGGACTATTAGCCCCCCATACTCTATTGTCTAAATTGATTTGCAGCAATGGTGTATTTTATTAGTATGCATGTGTTTTCACATTTGCAAATCTAAGCTCTCTAACCTCAAAACATATAAACATAGGCACACTGACCTAAAACACATGGGTACATATTCCCCAAAGTAGTCCTCAACTCACCATATAAACATGATATATACATCACACACAAGGATCATCCTAGGGGTGTTACATTCCCCTCCCCCTTATTTATGCACTATCCTTAGTGCACTACACACACACACACACACACACATAAACAAAATTATTCAAAAAGATGAAGGTAACCTGCCCTCATAACATATTCATTCTCCCATATGTCATCCTTCAGACTAAAATGTGTTCACTTCACCTTTACAAAGATAATGGCTCAATTTCAGAGTACCTTGACATTCCTATCCAAAATTTCCACCAACTAGAACTAAAAGTATCCCTCCAACCCCAGTTAAATCATATTCTAGTCAATTACTTGATTAGAATCAAGAAACTACTTTTTAAGTAATGAAATAAGAAACACATTATGAATATGCATGGATGTTGGCAACGCAATTGGGCCAATCTTCTCTAACACTTTAAACAGTTCACAAAATCTAGCTTCCAACTTTGAAAACCCACTTATTTTCAATGAACTCTTTTTTTCCTTCACTTTTAGGAAGACATGATCACCAAATTTGAATTCCTTGTTTATCTTCCTATCTACATAGATTTTTTATTTGTCCTAGGAAACCTTCAAATTATGATTTATTTTTATAACTTTCTCTTCCATTTCCCTCAAAAAATATGGCCTAATGATGGCCTTATCCACTGGGTTTTCCCAACTCACATGTATATTGTATTTTCTATGATGCAAGGCCTTAAATGGACCCATCTTCAAAGATGCTTGGTACCTGTTTTTATATGCAAACTCCACCAAGTGCAAATACTCTTTCCATTTTGATGGTTTTTCCATCACATACAATCTTAGCATATATTCAATCACTTGATTAACATAATTTGTCTAACCATCTGACCCTTGATAGTGATCCAGACTTATGCAGGAACACAACAAAATACAGATATACACATAAACACAAAGATGAAGCATAAATAAAAATTCATTTTATTAATATCAAAGAACTAAAATATTCTTACATACGTAAATGGAAATAAACTAGCTCGGGTGATGGTAGCTTATCTCTGAGAAGAGATGCGGCAGCTACATGCCTCTGAACTATGTTACAATGAGGTTGAAAGGCCTATTTATTATTGATAAACAATGGAAAAACCCTAAACATCCAAAAACCTAACCCTAGGAGATGAAGCACCAAAATTGTGGGCCCCGTTTAGATAAATTGGTACATCAACTTCCCAGGGTCATAACTTTGGCATACGATCTCCATTTGGCTATCATAAAACATCATTGCAAAGATATCAAAGAGGAGGGTGAAACAAACTAGTAAACTATTTTGGGACTTTTCGGGTCTCTCCATTTTCCATAAAAGAGTATTTTAGTTCCTCAAAACAACTCCAGAAGTTTAGGACCCGAAAAACTGCCAAAAATAGTAAGTTGTGCTACAATTAAAGAAATTGAAAAGAAACAATGGTGGGGGTCCAAGTGGAATAGGCAGGTGGCCACCAATATCCACTTGGATCAATCATCCTCCCTGAGGAATCAATGATCCCCATTGCATTGAATGTCTCCTTGAGATGGAAAAACTTCTGCTGAACTTGGTCCCTGGTGGGCCACTTGCCTTGGTGCAGGAGTTGGCCAGCTTTGACAACCCGATATAGTTGGATCTTTTACTGGTGATTGTTCTTGATCTGCGTGTCCATGATCTGATAAGTTGTAGCATGTTCCATGCAATCTAGATTTAACTCTGTTGGTGTGAGTTGTTCTGCAATGTCTGATGTGTCCAGTAATGGTGGAAATTATGGTTGAAGGAGGTCCACATTGAACATTGGGTAAGGAATGGTGGAAAGTTGAGCTCGAAAGCATTGTCCCCTACATCCCTAGTGATGGTGTAAGGCCCATATCGAAGTGGGTGAAGCTTGTGGTGGGGCCCAGCAAGGCGCTCCTTCTGCAAATGTAACCAAACTTTGTCGTCCACCTGGAACTTGTGTGGCACCCGATGATGATGGCATTACTTCTACTTAGCATTGGCTATATCCAATATGTCGTGGACCTGTTGGCGGATGTGCTAAATGTGCTCAATGAAGTTGTTAACCCTGTCAGCTTCGGACTGCACATGAGCAGAATCTACCTGAGTAGCTGAAAATGGTATGGCCACATCAATGGGACATAATGGTTAGAATCCCAACCCCACCTGAAAGGGGTTGTGGCCAGTTGAGCTATGGAGAGTTTGTTGTAGATGTGTTGGACATAGGGGAGGATTTCATCCCATGTGCATGGATGCTTCGAGTTGTACATACGCAAAATGTGTACAATCATCCTGTTGAATACCTCTATTTGGCCACCAGTTTGGGGGTGGAAATTCATAGACTTAGTGAGCTTGGTATCCAACATTGACAAGAGACTTGACCAAAATGTACTTAGGAACTTGTTATCTCGATCTAAGATAATAGACTGTGGGATCCAAAAATGTACCCACACTCATTCAAAGAAGAGCTTAGCAATGGATTTTGGTGTGATACTCTTCTTGCAGGCCACTAGAATGTCCATCTTAGAGAATTTGTCAACGACCACGAAAATGCAGTCGTTGCCATGCTTAGTATAAGGAAGGCCCGACATGTAATCCATGGATATGGATTCCTAAGGTTGACTAGGAGTAAGAAGAGGAGTATATAGGCCTTGCTTCTTGATGGTCAGTTTGGAAATGATGCAGGAAGTGCAGGATTTGATGTAATTCCCAACATTATGTCAAAGGTTCGGCCAATAAAAATATTTTTGCAGTACTGCCACTGTTTTCTCTACCTTGAAATGTCCAACAACCCGAAAAGTAGTGTGCCTCCCAAATAACCTTGGCATGCTCGCTTGAAGGAACACAGAGGTATCCTGAGTGGCATAACAGTGCATCCTGGAGGTGAAAATTTAGAACTTGCTTTCCTTCCAGGAGCATATGGTATGTGTTGTTGAATTCTGGATCGCTCTTGTAAAGATGATGCCACCCTACAATCTCGTTCCGACAAGAGTCGAGCACAATGGTCAGTGCCATGACCGGTGGTCGGCTAAGGCAATCTACAACATTGTTGGTGTTGCCCTTCTTCTACTTAATGTTCAAATGGAACTGTTGCAAGTATGTGGACCATTTCTGATGGCAATAGTTCTGCAACTTCCCTTGTGTCTGTATGAATTGCAGGAGTCGGTGGTCTGTGTGGATGATTGTTTCCTTCCCCATAATGTAATGCTTCCATTGTCGGCATGCTTGCACAATGGAATACATCTCTTTGTCATAGGTGGGATACTTTCGAACTGTATCTGAAATTATCTCACTGTGATATGCCACTGGATGCTCCTGTTGAGTAAGAACTGCACCAAAAGCATAGTCGGAGGCATTTGTCTCGATCTCAAATGTTTGATGCAGGTCTGGTAATATGAGCACTAGTGCAAAGCAGAGGCGATCTTCAAATCGACAAATGCCTTCTATTGGGATTCAGACCAAAAGAACTTTTATTTCACTCCTCCCTTGGTGACTTGATTCAAAGGCCAAGTTATATCAGAGAACCCCAACACGAACCCGCGGTAGAAGTTGGCAAGACCCAGAAAGCTGCAGAGCTTTGTTAGAGTGGTTGGGGCTGGCAAATCATGAATGAATTTTATCTTGGTTGGGTCCACATGCACACCCCGCTCATCAATGATGTACCCTAGATATTGAACCTGGGTCATACCATAAGTGCATTTCTCCAAATTGGCACACAACTTGTGTTTCCGCGGGGCTTGGAGGACCTATCGAATATGGTGGAGGTGTTCTTCCCAACTCTAGCTAAAGATCAAAATGTCATCCAAATACACCACCATGAATGAGTTGGTGAAGGGTTGCAAGATGTTGTCCATCAACCTCATGAAGGTTGCGGGGGAATTCATCAACTTGAAATGCATGACCATCCATTTGAAAAGTCTGTCCTTGGATTTGAAGGTAATCTTCCACACATCGGAGGGTTCGATCAGTACTTGGTGATAACCAGACTTCAAGTCAATCTTGCAGAAATATTTAGCCCCCTTGAGGTGGTCTAGAAGGTCATTAATCCATGGGATTAGATACCTATTCCAGATAGTGATCTTGTTCAACTCCCAATATTCAATATAGAGTCTCCAAGTCCCTTCCTTCTTCTATACCAACACGATTAGGCACCCACAGGGTGATGAACTTGGCTTGATGTGCCCTTTCTGCAACAACTCCTAAATATGCCTCTTGATTTCATCGTTCTCCAAAACAAAGCGTCAATAGATTGGTCCATTGGGTAGCGACGTGCCCGAGGTCAGATCGATAGAGTGCTTGACCTGACAGGGTAGAGGTACCCCTGTGGGTGAGGTGAATATGTCCATGTAGTCCTCTACAACCTTTTATATCTACTACTATCGTGCGAAGGAGCCCTGTCTAGAGGCCGTGAACACAATCTTCTTCTTTCATTGAGGGCGAATCATAAGGAAAGAAAATTTCCCGCTTTGGGAAATGATTTTAATGCATTGCTTCATAGTGATCAAAGAAACGACGATAGGCAGTGCGACCGCCAGTATCATGTACAACTTATTTCCCAAATTAATAATAACAGTGCGAGGCCTATACTCATACCCAACATGCCACTTCCACAAGTATGGTTGGCCTAATAAAACATCACAAACTTCAAGAGGAGAAACATCACACAATACCTCATCTATGAAGGTCTTGATGTTGTAGGGAAGGTGACACTATTGGCTGACATGAAGATCTCACCCTTGGTGAAGGCGCCTAATGGTGTATGATTGTGGGTGTGGTGTCATCTGTAGGAAACCACATCATGACCTCTGCTAAAATGACGTTCTTTTGGTTCCCGCTATTGACAATGAACTGCAACAGAGCACCCTTCACCCACATTTGTGAGTCGAATAGACACCCCTCCTCTAGATCTTCGAGCTCTTCCTTCTAGATCTTGGTGGTGGCAATGATTGCACTAGGCTTCACATCGATAATCTGTTTCCCTTTGTCATTCGCCTTGTCAGTCTCTGACTCAGAGTCGGAACATGCATCTGATTCATAAGCCTTCAGGTCAGCCACCAGTGACTGCTTGGATCGACACTCACTTGTGCTATGAGTGGGGATCTTATGGAACTCACACCATTTCCCTGTGTCCGTCTTTGTCTTCATGGTGTTGTTCTTTTCTTGCGGCTTCGACATGTTGTCGTGGTTCGCTCTGCCTTAGCTTTTTCCTTTGTTCTGCAGTTTAGGGGCACCTTTCCCTTACTTCATATTCATAGATCCAAAGTCTCGCTTCTTCTATTTAAAATTTTGCTCGATCTTGAGAGTGTATCAATAGGCAATGCCAAGAAAGGAGATGTCCAGGAACTCCATCTCGTCCTGGATGTACTTGTGTAGATAGTCGCAGTAGTACCAAATGACGCTCATAATTCTTGATATCCATCTTTGTGTGAAGGGTATGGAAAACATTTGTGAACTCCGACACATCTTGGTCCCTTCCCTATCGCAGCGTGGTCATTTTATGTATTTATCTTCATAGCTCCCGATAGGGTAATATTATTCCTTGATGACGTCTCAGAAATAATTCCAAGTGGGTGCGGCTAAAAACAATGAGGATTCCCTCTCGTCCTTTTGTTCACAGTAGGTTTCCCACTATGCCTTGACATGTGAAGTGACTTTGAGGAGTGAAAAAATAATCTCTTAACGATTGGAAAAATCTTAAACTGAAAAATATCTTTCCAATATATTTAACCATCTATCTATGACGTTTGCATCTATCTGTCCTTCAAATATGAGAATGTCAAAGTTAACGTGTACCTTAAAAGGAGTGGTAACTCCAGAGTGGCTGCTAGATGAAGATGTGTCGCCTATGGGTAGCCGCCGAAGATCTGGGAAAAGTTATTCATCATCGCGTTCCTTTGTTGCTCGAGGGATTCCTCGAGGAATATTTTGATAGGATCTCCTGCCCCCTCGTCTTTTTTTTGTTTCGCCATGGGAGGTCTTCAGAGTTTGTGAGGCTAGTCTTGCAAAGGTTCAACCAGTTCGAGCCCTAAATCCTTATAGCCTGACCTTGTTGGGGGCATGCAAAGAAAAATAGAGAAAGAGCATATTGCTCTGATACCACTTATCTGAACTTAAATAGGAACACAATAAATTATAGATATAACCATAAATACACAGATGTAACAGAAATAACACTTCATTTCATTAATATCAAAGAACTGAAATGTGCTTACATATAGAAATGGAAATAAACTACGTCGGGCGATGGTAGCTTATCTTTGTGAAGAGATGTGGTGGCTACATGGCTCTGAATTGTGTTACAATGAGGCTCAAAGGTCTATTTATTATTGAGAAGCAATGGAAAACCCTAAACATCCAAAAACCTAATCCTAGGAGATGAAGCGCCAAAATTGTGGGCCCTATTTGGGTAAATTGGTACATAAACTTCCTGACTGTAACTTTGGCATACAATCTCCTTTTGGCTATCATAAAACCTCGTTTCGAAGATCTCAAAGAAGAGGCTAAAACCAGACAATAAATTGGTTGGGGACTTTTCCAATCTCTTCATTTCCCTAAAAAAGTTTTTTAGTCACTCAAAATGGCTCCGGAAGTTTAGGACCCAAAAAAATGACAAAAATAGTAAGTTTTGCTACAATTAAGGAAACTGAAAAGAAACAACGGTGGAGGTACAAGTGGAATGTGTTAGAAAATTATATATTATAGAGCAATGGAACACATAAAATATATTGCAGAAATATAAACACAGAAAACACATAAAACAAGAGAGACATAGATATACATGGTTCACCCAATTTGGGCTACATCCATGGAGAAACAACCATTGCTTCCTTTTATATTATCCATCAAAATGAAGAAATACAACCTACAACAGCGCTGTTGTAATTCCCTCTTCGCCCTGACACAATCTTCTCTCTCTTTCTCACTCATAATACAGATCTACATAGACGCAATACAATTCCCTCATATATAGCGAAGGGTTGCCTTCTAGGGAAAAAAACCCCTAAATTAAACATAACTTATATTGTTAGATCTATGCCTAATGAACGGCTCATATTGACTACGAGATTACAACATTTTCCAAGGAAATTTTACATTTATTTTTAGCTTCAGGGGTGTTGCCCTCGATCCCCCGCCAGGGGGGGCTCCAAATAATCGTTGACACCCCCCAGACCCCCTGATGGCGCACTTTACAGGCGATGTTGCCACCACATTTTGAACTGGGGTCCAATGCTGCAATACCTTTGAATAAAGAAGATAATCAGGCTCCACACCCAACAATCTCCCACTTGGAGACTGAATATAACAACTCCACTACTACTTCATTTGTTGGACAATGACTCCACTTTGGAACTAGTTGTTTCTCATCTTCTTCATCATACTTGAAGACCAATTGAAACTGAGCAGAACCTCAGTTTCTCCCTGGTTACAACTTTTGTTAACATATCTGTAGTATTCTAGTTAGCGTGTATCTTTTCCAGCTTCAACTTTCCATCTTCCAACATTGACCGTATGAAATGGTACTTGTGCTATATATGTTTAGTCTTGGAATGAAATGCCGAGTTCTTTGCAAGATGTATGACACTCTTGCTATCACTTTATAACTTGCCCAACTCCTACTTCTCACCCAATTCATCTAGAAACCATTGTAACCAAATCATTTCTTTACTAGCCTCTACAGCAGCAACATAAGATGAAGTAAATTGGTTTTGAAATTGGAATTTTTATCTTTTTGGATGGAAATAGATTCAGTGTTATTAAAATATTTTAAGCGTGAAATAAAAAATCAATTAAAATTAACATCACATACTTCAACTATTTAAACGAATAAAGAGACATGTACGTTGGAAAGGTTGGGACCGTAACCTCCCACACGGTCATATCCAAATCAATTCTTTCCTCGGGTGCTTTCCCATTGTTAAACGGGGCGTTATTGACGCTCGTGTTAGGCAATTGGAACCCTTATAATTAGCGTACAAAACATTTGTTTATGAACCACTTAACAACTTTTTCCTGCATTTGCTGTCATAAAAAGTAGGCAAAGCGTTCTTCACATGATCAAAATCAATTGTAAATCTCTTGCTAACGTTCAATAACAATTAGCTTTAAGATAGCCCCCACGAAAGCATGCTTGCGTTACATAACAAAGAGCTTCAAGATCTCGGCGAAGAAAAAGCTGTGAAGCATTTGACATTGTACAATCCCATAAATAATAAATTTCGAAATCAACGCTTTCCTGGCTCTGCTCCCATAGTTAAAACGGGGTTTTAATAACATGGGCGCTCCTGCCCAGCAGCCCAGCCCCAACCGCTATTTGTTCCTTTATTTGTTTATTTGTTTGTTAACCAACGTGCAGAAAACGAGTTTTTTTAGTGATATTTATTTGGAAATTGTCGGGATTGGTTTAATTTTTTTAAAATTCTGCAAAAATTTATTGAAATTTTTTGATGGATAATTTTTTCACAATCCAAAAATCTTACAGCACTTAGATTTTTCAGGGTGCTGAATTTATTTTTACAGTAAAAAAAACAGTTTAAATAACACAAATCACGATTTCACCTCAAATTTTTCCTCCTAAAGTCGAAAAAGTCTCACTAAGAACAACTCCTGTCGAAAGTCGATTTCATAAATTAATCTTAGAATTTTCTCTTGATTTCTCATTTTGGGAAGCTTCTAAATTTTATGACAATCCACTAATTTGCAGTAAAGATGGTTATGGTTGACTATTATGAGTATTGAAGTGTAGGTTGACTTAATATTGTTAAAACAAAATTATTTTAGATTAGAAGTTTATGTGATTCATGATTTAAGTAAAGTTTTTTTTGGCAAAAAGCATATTAATTTCTTAAACAAAATTATATTATTTAAAATGATTTATTTGTTGTATATGAAGTAATAGATTTTTATTTACTTTTTATCTTATGGTTAGATAATTTATTTCTTTAATTTTTAATTAATCAAAATAATGATAAATCTTACTCCAGGTTGAAAACAAGGGGTAATATATATTTCTATAATTTATAATTAATGAAAAGTAATTATAAATTTTATTTTAGGAACAAAAGACAAGCCTAGATCTATTTTATTAGTGTCTATAATTTATAATTGTAAATTTGTTGATTTTTTTTTTATTTTAAATATAATAAATATTTATTTATTATTTCTAAAATTATTAATTATTGGAATTTAAATTTGTAAATTATAATAATAATAATGAGATATATATTCGAGCCTACCAAAAGAGGATACAGGTAATAACTGTAATCTACAATTTCAGATCATATGGAAATGGAAAACACTAAATAAAATCAAGTGTTTTAGTTGGTTAGCCATATAGAATCAAATATTAACATGGCAGAATCTACAAAGGAGAGGTATACATGGACCATACATTTGCATATTATGCACGAAGGGGGAGGAAGAGATTAACCATCTCTTTATGGAATGTATTTATGTAAAGGCAATTTGGTAAGGGGTGTTGGGGCATCTTAATATTGCAGATAGGGGACTGGAGGAAGAGATTAACCATCTCTTTATGGAATGTATTTATGCAAAGGAAATTTGGGAAGAGGTGTTGGGGCATCTTAATATTGCAGATAAGGGACCTTTCAACAAGTTGACAACATGCTTCAGAACATGGACTAAAGATCGAAGATACAAGACACTATCGCTGTACATCTTATGGTCAAATAATTAATTGATGGTCAAATTTAACTACCTACATTGATATTAATTATTTTTTATTAATCTTAACTAATTTTAAATATATTATTAAATTATAATTTTTTAAATTTCTATTAAATTAAATATCATATATAAATGTCACTTGAGACTATAATTAGGCCGATAGGCCTTCCTATTGAAACAGACTTTCATCGTCCCTTTCTTTCTCATGCTGACACGTGGCATCGGGAACAGAGTGGGCATAACTGCAGAGTTCTGCAATCTCACGCCGACACATGGCATCGGGAAAAGAGCGGGGATAACCGTAGAGTTCTGCAAGCGAGCTGCTTCGTGTATTCATGGATATTGATGAAGACGGTTTTGCTGCTAAATTCGTGCCGTTTTCTTCGGAAGCTTATTCGGCGCATTGTGTTTTCGGAGAAAGATGCATATGGTAGCTTCCCAACTCAACTGAACTGCTCTCACTCGCTTTCTGTATGTTGTTTGGATTGGATTGCTAGCGGGTCAAATTTGACTGTGGGAAACGGGTCGCTGGCTGTGTGTAGACTCAGCAAACACTACTCTATAATGGTGGCGCCCATGATGCCCAGCACCAGGTTCGAATCCTTTCCTCTTCGGCAGGGCTAGGGTTAGAGCATGCTCCTCCTCATCCTCCACCTTCTACGTTCGGTGGTCAGAAAGGACCTGCGGTTCAGCGCGGTATTTCTCCTCCATGGCGTGAATATGATAAAGATGGACACTACGTCTTCGAGGTCGGAGTTATTTGGCTCCAAAATGTAAGTGCACAAATTTCCATGAACTTTCTTCTTCGTTAGTGTATTATTATTGATTAGAGAGGGCGTGAAAGGATGATTATTCCGTCAGAGTTTTCTATGGACAATTCATGTCAAAATTGTGTTAGGATAGAATGGTTTTGAATCTAGGTCATCCTTGTGCAACTCACTGCTGCACGATGACCCAATGGACCCACTAACATCGCCTGGATTTATTAGATATAATGTCTGTTTTTATTAATACAAAAGAGATAGTAACAACAATTTACATATGATCATCAAAGCCCTACAGAACTTGCTTATACTGTTTTTGCTATGAGGCAGTCGATATGTCAAATGACCATAAAATTCATAACAAGCAAGGCTATGTAAATCCCATATATGCATGTTTACTTTTTCCCCAGTGAAATCCCCAACAGAAACTCCAGGTAGTGGACATTTTAGTTTGTTTTTCCATGAAATATGTTCTGAAATGAAGCTCTGTTGCATATATTTTGTCCTGTTCAACCTGCAAAATAAATCTGTGGCCAAAAATTTATGTTACCTACTCCAGAATATTTCATTATATACCGATTTGTAGGCCATAAATTTCCCATTCCACATTGAGAACATTCCCCGTTCACACACAACTATACTGGATTTTGAGAGTATCTGAAGCGATCTGTAACTTGGAAAAAATCCAAAACCTACTGCGTTGATCAGAAACACAAGAGTTTGTTACGCCTGAGCCAGAAAGGTACACATTTCTCACCATGGCTAGCCAAGTCCACAATATCCTTCCATGCCCAGCTCTAATTACCGAGATACCGTCACATCTGTACAACGAACATTTTACGATGCCGAGGTCTCCAATACTTATTTCACATTCACGGTACACCGTAAGCTTGACATCTGTGCACCTCACATGCGACCGAGGTGTTTCTGGTTCTGTATTTTTTCCAAGTCCACATTATCCTTCCATGCCCAGCTCTAATTACCGAGATACCGTCACATCTGTACAGCGAACATTTTACGATGCCGAGGTCTCCAATACTTATTTCACATTCACAGTACACCGTAAGCTTGACATCTGTGCACCTCACATGCGACCGAGGTGTTTCTGGTTCTGTATTTTTTCCAAGTCCACATTATCCTTCCATGCCCAGCTCTAATTACCGAGATACCGTCACATCTTTACAACGAACATTTTACGATGCCGAGGTCTCCAATACTTATTTCACATTCACGGTACACCGTAAGCTTGACATCTGTGCACCTCACATGCGACTGAGGTGTTTCTGGTTCTGTATTTTTTTTTTCCTTTTTCCTGTTGCACTGGATTCCTCTCCATTTTAAGCATGGCTTCCTCTGCATTTTTTTTTTCTTCCTTTTTTCTTTTTCCTGCTGCCTTGGATTCCTGGGTCTGATATCTTGTGTTTATTTTTTATTAGTTTACCAATTTTGTCATTGTGGATTTGATATCTTGTGTTTATCTTTTATTCGTTTACAATTCTTTTCACAGTGGAGGTGAAAAGAAACGCCGCCTAAAATGGCCCAACCGGCACAGGTGAAGGTTTATTTCGTTTTGGTGGAATTTATGAATTGTTAACATCAAATTTTGCCCGATGTCCTATTCATTCAGCAGGACCCTCTGGATTATGCGATGACAGGAAAAAATCCTTTGCATCATGTGATGACGAGAATTATTTTTGTTTTTATCTCAGGAGTCATCTTTTGTTGACTCTGTGACTAGCCCATGAAGTTTATTTTATAACTGTGTTGTCAACACAGTTCCCTGTTCCGGAAACTTCTCATGACATCTACAGAGTGCTGTAGATCTTATGGGTAATGGTGATCCTATTTTTCATAGACAAGATCGGTTTTATTGTATGGTTACCCCATCTTTCTTATTGGAGTGTGGATATATAATGCTTGCAGTTTAAATATATACATATCCTTCTGCATGGAACAGTATTGTGTAATATTCAGTATTTGAAATATAAATCTGCATATAGGAGTTTTTTCTTGTGCATGTTCTCTGTATGGAAGATTTGTATTTTAGCCTTTTTTTTTTGCATGGAACAATTTTATAGAGTGTATGCCTTAGAGAGCAGTATGCAGGGTCATTTCCTTTTTTTTCAAAGATAGTCATCCGAAACTCTTGCAGAATGCCTTGAAGCCAGAATTTGCAGTTTCATAATGTTTGATGTCCATTAAATTTTTATTTAAATGCAATAATTATTTACCTCATTGTGTGTTCTCTCCAGAAGAGTATATTAAGACCACCGGTATCTATTTCAAGCAAGCTGTGAAAGAAAGTAAAAAATTGATACGTCCTCTGTGTGGTAGGACCCACATATTGGTCAATACTCGCTCCTTTTTGGCCAAACTTGGCAATATATTACTAAGTTTTGCTCAGTTTCCTCTGTTTCTGATTTTTCCAAGTATATCATCCCTGATTGTTGTGTTTATGATCCCTAAATTTTTAATAATCCAGTTATTGCTGAATTTTTCTGTGTCCCCAATTTGACTCTCCATTTTGGGTTTCCTGAGCTGTTGCGGAGTCTGAATCATGTGATCAAATAAATAAATTTTGTATTTGCAACCAGGATAGCCCAGAAAGTCACAAAGGAAGGCCTTGGATTCTAGTGACAGTGAAGCATGATTTCAAGTAGGAAATATGATGCTCATCACAACCTAACAACTATAATGATATGAATAAAATTGCATTGCTAGCTATCTGTATTTATTTTTGAATTTTCCGTTCATGTGAAATAGCCTATGTTTTCTTTATTTTTCTTGCAAGTAACTGTTCATCTTGATATTTTCCTATTATATGCTCCTTTTTACAGTGTAATATTTTTACAGGCTGTCTACCTGATATTTATTTCTGTTGGTCCAATGGAACAAAAATAAGGTTCTTTTCATTTTCCCATCTTGTTAAAATGTTACTGTTTTCAATATTTGCAGCTTTTGTTGTTATAAAATTTTCTACAAATTTCTAATTTTCAAATATCTGTATAAACTTTTTATCTGTCTATCATAGAAGTTTTCTGTTATAAGGCCAACTGTATATCATAAAATTTTCATTATATGCTAAAAGTTGATGATCACAGTAAACTGGCCATTGAGGGTTCACCTTGTGATGTTATCAATCTAACATGTTAAAAAAGAATTAAATTAAGGTTGAATTTGCGATTATGTAATAATGATATGGGTTAAGTGGCAGGTGTGCAAGAGCAGTTACAGTAATAGAAACTGTATGACAGATTATATCATTATACCAACGTAGTAGGTGCTTAAATTTCATACTAAATGTCCATGAGAACAAGGACATCTTTGGCTAGGTCTGTCTTGGAGTTACCCTGGCTAAACCTGTAATATTCTCACTACCAAGTTTGAGATATTTGTCTGTAAATATACTCAAGTTGTTGGTAATTTTCCCTTTCATCGAAGAAAGCTACAGTATAGCTTCTGCTTTGTAAACTTTATGCAACTTTTTAGAACTGCTCAGTTAGAGTCAAATCAGGGTATTAAAATCCATTACTGTGAAGCTTGAAGATTCCAGTCTTGTCACTGAAGGAACCTCAGGAAGTAATGGTCAATTGGAATGGATATTCTTGCTGTTTTTTTTGTCTCTACTGCAGGCCAAAACAAAAATATGTTAAGGCCTATAAATTTTGGTGCCATGATAAGTGCATATTGCAAAAATTCACATCTCTCTGACGTTGGAAATGGACATCATATCTGGTCAAGGCAGTACTTATATGATAGGTATTCCATCCATAATATGAACCTTGTTGGAGATGGAATTCCCTCCGGCAAATATCATTGAATCTAAATCAGCATAGATTAGAAGAGCACTATGTACATTATCTGTATCTTCATATAGATACAAAGGATTGCATTTGCACCATTTTCAAATTGTTTTATATTTTAGACCCGGTGCCATCTGAGAAATGGACCAAGCTAAGTATCATGATGTATATTTTGTATAACTACCACTCATTTGGTGTGGGACTGGCTCTCTTTCCCAAGGGTAATAATCAAATTATAAATCTCTCCTTCCAGAAAGTTTAAAGACCTGGTTGCCCTTGTGTTGCACACAGATAGGGCACTCCTCAGACAATTTAATTACCTGCACCAGCAGAATTCACAGAAACGGCAGCCTGAATCAATTATATATGTTAAAATATATTGATTTAATAATGCAAATGAGTGCTTTGTTTATCTCACCTTTGGCACACATTTCAAACAAAAGAAGTGGCTACACGCTAATTGCTTCGGCTCCACAACGGCATCTGCACATAGACTTATAGGTAGAAGTTTCGGATTTTGTTGTCTGTTGTTAGAATACAGATAAATCATTGAAATAACAATGTCAAAAAAACGAATATTCTAAGTACCCAGGCATATAGAACAAGTAAGTTCCTTATCGATAACAGATGTTGATGATGCTTGTGTTAAAGCTTTGGAAATAGTGGGCATGTTCCCCACTGTTTTCCCTGAAGTATTTAATACCGTTTTAATACGATTGGATCCATTAAGATTTGAAAATGGACTCTCTGGAAGGTTATGTCCATAGTTGTTGCAAGGAAAGAAACTCACTGATCATTACCTTTTTATAATAATCACCCAAACAAAACAAAGTAGCTTCTATTCAACTACTTCCAGGAACCCATTATTGACAGCTTGTTTTCTAAGTAAAATCTTTGTCATGTTCTTTATTTTACAGAACTGCAAACTGTGGATGATGGTCTCTACCTTTCTTGATCGTCATTATCCTGCTTAGGCTTATCTTCGTTATTCTCCGGTATCTCAAGCAGCTACCCAAACTGATCGGTTGAAGGAAAATTGTTGAGATCTGCATAAGAGGATGAATGAAATTACTTAAATGCAAAGTGATAGTCTCTAGAGAACATGTCTTGAATAAGTGGGTATCCTAGGTTTACCTTCTGATGCCTTGGATTCTATTTCAGACTGTGGGAATCCATTAGTGAATCTATTCTCGAGGGGGTGAGAAACAACAATAGGTAGTGATATTGTAGGTACATTTGGGTAAATATCCATTTCTTTCTTTACACCAACTCTTTCCTTAGGAAAATAAATGTCATTTATAATCAAGGCTTCATAAAACTAGCTACTATCATATTTCAGGTATCTGGCTCCAGAATATTTCATGTATGGCCAGGTTAATAAGAAGATGGACGTGTATCCTTTGGAGTAGTTCTTCTAGAGCTAATAACTGGAAGAAAACCTACACACAACCAGCGACCCGTTTCCCACAGTCAAATTTGACCCACTAGCAATCCAATCCAAACAACATACACAGAGTGAGTGAGAGCAGTTCAGTTGAGCTGGGGGTTTCCCGGTCTCTAAGAAGCTCGAACCCTTGACCCAATATCTGGAGAAAACCACAAAGACACCACAACACATAGACCAACCTCTTCTTCGCCATGGGGGGCAACGTCCCACGTCAATCTGGCGTGTTTCCTGGCTTTCCACCGCTTGATTCCTGTGAATTCGGCCTCGCAATGCACACATAGTCCATTGACCGCCTTCAACACTCTGGCTCTTTCCAACTGTAGAGAGATATGACGAAACCAGTGCACCTGACCTTTATATTCTAACGCAAAAGCATAGAAAGATAGTAATGGATTCATTTTCATCGGTATGGACGCTCACTGTTTCTAATGGAGAGAGGGGAAGCAGAGGAAGAAAAAAGCCGACCAATAGTACCCACTTCTAAGCTAGCTTCGGATTACCTAGCTATACCGGGTGCATTTATGTTATTTTTCTCTTGCTCTTATAAAAACAACATCAGTGGTTTCAGTGTCCTGCCTTGTAGTTGTTATATATGTGATGGCAAGCTATCTTGTTATAGTAGAATACCTGATATGCTTGATATGATAAAAGTCAAACAGTTGACTTTGTTCATGTCTATCAAAAATCAGTTGACTTTGCTTAATGATCAGTTAGCTTTGCTCATGTATATCAGAATTCTCGAATAGTCATATCCCTGTATTGAGATTTTATTCACATGATCAATAATCCCCTTCTTATCCACCTATGGCTTTACATGCAATACCGTCCTAAAGCGTTATCCTGTAGGTACACTTTAGTAAGTTTCATATGTGGCCTGTTTTGTGCCCTGGCTCACAACCTCTTGTTTCCAGTCTACATATACTATTACACAATACTAGATATACTTGCACTGATATGCCCATTGATGGTACCTTCTTCAGCGATCTGTGGTCACAGCTTGTAGCAGCTTTAATTTTATTTCAAATGTCTTGCCATTCTAACATGTTTGTTTTTCCTTTGCAGATTTTCTTGTCTAGTGTGCTCCAAATCTGTCTGTGATATGTCTAAATTGTGGGAGAAACTTAACCGAGAGGTAGATATTTTCGACAAGATGAACATCTTGAAGTCAACTTGCAATGGGTTGTATAAAGAGTAGCTTATTAGATGTGTTTTTGCTAATTTTGATTTCTCATATTTGAAATTTTCTTTCGTCCAATGGCAATTGATTTTTTAAGTTTCTTGAGTGGATTCTGATATTTTTTTTTTGTCATGTAGGTTGCTTTGACTCCAATGCCTCAAGCTTATAAGAACAAAATGGTAAGTTGTCTGATGGTAGCGTGAGAGAAAATACCTCACCACTTTCTCGTCGGTCATTTGAGCAGGTTTGGATCTTATGCAATGACTGTGGAGTAACTTCTAAAGTAAATTTTCACATTGTTGCACACAAGTGTCAAAGTTGCAACTCTTATAACACCTGGCAGACCAGGGGAGGTCCTTCTGCAAGTTCATGTGGATCTCATCTTTGATATTCTCAAATGTTCAGATTCGTGTATCCCACTTTACCACTTGTAACGTTGCCTTAGCACTGCCTATGTAGCATGAAAAATAGCGGTACTGCAAATTGCTATGCAGTGGCATTACTGTAAGAATTCATTGTAACCGTTGAGTTTTCCACAAACGAAAAATTCAATAATTCCAATTTAATAATCCTATCGGCCTCTCTTTGTACCTTTTGGGACAATTGCTAGTTTACTAAACCATTTATTTTTAGTCGTTGGATTTACTTGTGTTAAAGTAGCTTTAGAGAAAAATGTTATCACTCATAATTTAATTATAAATGATGATTACACCATTACATCTCTATATCTTTTTGCTTTTAAATTTAGTTAAAAAATATTATAAAATCAATTTAAAATCAAATATCTAAATATATTAACATACAATCTTTCTTACATTACACCTAAAATCTACACATCTATTTCATATTTAAATTTAGAACACTCCCTAACACGATAAAAAAAATCTAAATAATATTCAAAATATCCCACGAGAAGGAACGCTTCGGTTTATTGTAATGCAACAGGGTTTGCCTCAAAGTAAGCGTATTGAGCACAACAGGTTAGCTTCACAAATCTGTGCAGTGACTTATTCGCTCTCACACAAAACGCTAATTTCCCCCGGTTTCCTATAAATACATAGGGTGCCTTTACATTTAAAAGACTTTACTGCGTTGGGTTTTTATCTCATGGTTCATCCTTTTTATTATCATGGGACTCCGTAAGGTGCTTTTTAGGCAAATTGGCATATGAGCCTAAATTGTTTAAAGGAACTGGTAATTTTTTTGGGAAGGAAGAGGTGTGATTAACTTTTTACTAAGGATCTTAAGTCAGGGAGAAGAGACTTAATGTTAGAGGGAAGATTTACATTTTAATGTCGTAGAATTTGTTTTTTTAGATTGGAGTTGTTAATTTAGGAAGAGAATCTTAAACATATAATATGAGAAAGATAAAGAAGATGATCACCAAATAAGCTCAAGGTTATTAATTGTTTCTTAATACTTATAAGACATACTTAGATTCATTATGTGCCTTCAACCATATTGATTATAATAAAAACAATATTACTTGACTTTGATAAATTATGATTAATTTTTTTGCGACAAACTTCACTATTCTAAACCTAGCAATCATGTTTTTGTCCAACCTTGGAATTTTAACTCTTCTAATCTATTCCAAATGTTACTTAGGAGAATTGTGTCAATTTGTTTTCTAAAGTGAATGAAAGAACATGGGAAGTTGGTTTATTTATTACAACAATCTTCTACAATGATTTCTAGCATAACAAGTTGGTTTGCAGTTGAATAATAGCTCCTAAATTTGGCCTGATCTTTAGCTCTTTTCCCATATATTTCTTGGTACACATTGACCTTCTTTTCCAAAGTATATCCATATAGCTTCACTCAAAAGGGGCTAATCATAATGATCTTATAATTAGAAATATTGCTTTTATCCCCACTTTTAAAAATTGTTACATGGAGGCTTTAAGTCCAGGGATAAGGGAGGCTCTGCTTGATTGATAAATTGAAAAGCTTGTGGATGTGAGCAATGAGGATAGACCCTCCAAGTTTCAATATTTTCACTTGGTAGCCTTTTATGTCCTTTGCTTTCCTTATTGCAAGTCACTCAACCTTCTATGTCTTCTATAGAAAAATGTTTTCTACTATAGAAGGGTTCGAATGTTGTCCCTAACATTAGTGTATTCATAAATCTTTTTAAGGTGGGATCTATAGTCCCTCAAGGGAACCATATTTTCTTTTAGTTTGATGATGAGATTTTGCAAGATCTTTCAAGAGTCTCCTTAGCCATGGTGCATGGCATGATGTTGTAATAGCTGCTACATACTTTTGTGGAAAATTTTGAGATATCAGGTTACTTCTTGGATGTCCATGAGATTAAATTTGTATCTAAATGAAAAGCATATCTTGAGGTGTTTTTCCTATCATCAATGCTACCAACAAAGTCACCGTTTGTGTACCTTGTAAGTGTGTTATATTTAGATTGTTTGTACCATAATCCTTAATCAATGATATCTGCAATGTACCTTAAAATTCATTTTCCAACTTTGCAATGAAAGCCCTTGTAAAACTCCATATTCTAGAAATGTAATTAACTGCATACATAGCATTATGTCTAGTTGTATTAAGGTACACAAGGCGAGCTGCAAGCCTCTTATATAGCGTTGGATCAATTGTTGGTACTTCATCTTGTTTGCTCAATTTTGTTCTTGTTGTAGTCAGTGTTTTTGTCGGTTTACATTTGTCCACCTTGAACCTATTTAAGTTATCTATAACATATTTATTTTCACATATGAAAATGCCTTGAGTAGATTATTTAGCTCCAATTCCTAATAAGTACTTCATGAAACCAAGATCTTTCATCTCAAACTCTCTTTTCATGTCATCTTTGAAATCATCTAACATCATTTTTTTAGTATACATCATGTCATCAACATAAATACAAACTATAAGAATCTCACTTTTCTAATCTAATTTGGTATAAAAAGCAGACTCATTATTGCTCCCGTTGAACTTGTTGTTAAGCGAACACGAGTCAATTTAATTATACTGAGCTCTTAGAGGATACTTCAAGCCACATACAACTATCTTTAACCTACATGCTTTGTAGTCTTAGCCTTTTACTTCAAATATTGATGGTTGATCTACATACATCTCTTCTTCTAAATTACCATTCAACAAGACTAACTTCACAACCATTTGGTATATTGACCATTACAATTACTAACACAACTCTAACAGTATCTATCCTTGCTATTGGAGAAAAGGTTTCACCATAGTAAATATTGAGTTACTGAGCAAACCCTTTGGTGACTAGCTTTAACTCATGTTTCTCTACCTTGTCTTTCTCAATCAATTTTGTTTTGTACACCCACTTAACACCAATGCTGGTTTCTTTTAGCTAGGAAATCAACAAGATCCCATGTCACACTGCTTCTAATGGCATCAATTTCTTCATATGTTATTATTTTTTTTCCTCTTCAAAATAAGTAGGTTCATAGGATAATAAGGCAAAGTGAGCTTGCTAATCCATGTCATCACAAGCTCATAGATTTCCCTCAAGATCCTTATTTTTTGATTTCTCATCAAAGCTACTAACTCACTATTAGAAGAAGGAATATTTCTCTAACTTCTTATTGAAGGTATTGATTCACTTTTGGAAGAAGAACTATTTTCAATATGTTCTTCTTGTACTTGCACCTATAACCTCGGAAAGATACGTCATATCTCAAATTGTCCATGCATTCATCAATTTGGAGAAATGGATTTCAACTATCCATTATTCCATTTTCTTGGTCATTCCAATACATTCCTCCAAAAAATTTACATCTCTACTCATGACAAAATTATTGGTGATTGGGTTATAAACTCTGTAGGCTTTGGACTGTTCAGAATACATAATGAAGATGCACTTTTCACTCTTACTCTCAAGTTTTCTTCTTATATCTTTTGGGACACATGTATAGAGAACAAAATAAAAAATTCTAAAGTGAGACAGTTGACTTTGTGACACTCCATGCTTCTTAAAGAACTTTATCTTTCACACTTGTTGTTGGAGATATATTTAGTATGTAGATTAAATAAGAAATAATTTTAGCCCAAAAATCATTAGATAGATTATCAGCTTTGATCATGTTCTTTGCCATATTCATTATGGTTTTATTCTTCCTTTTAGACACTCCATTCTAGTGTGAAGTATATTAGGTGGTGACCTAAATTTTAATTCCCCATTGTCTACAAAAAAATTGTAAACTCTTTTGATTCATGCTCTTCTCTTCCATTTGATCTGAGCATTTTGACATAGATGCCACTTTTTTCTTTACTACAACTTTAAATTCTTTGAACTTTGTGAATGTTTAGATTTTCTTTTGAGGAAAAATACACAAAATATCTTGACAAAATCAATAATGAATGTTAGAAAATAAAATCTTCTGCCAATGGACTAAGTTTGCATGGGTCCTGTTATCACTCTAGGAAACTCTCCTAGGTTGTAGCTCGGAGATGCCTGGTAACATATAAATCTTCAATATTGTTCTCTAAACTATTGGAATGGATTAAGGTTTGGATCAAGTCAGATGACTGTTTCAACTCTGTTTTCACTCTAGACATGCACGAACACCCTCAACTTGACAAGGCTTTAGACCACTAATGCTCAATGGTTTATAGATTGAATGGATAGATGGAGAATACTCACTGTACCAGCAGATGCATACATAAACATATATGAATGGCTAGCTACAAAAAGTAAATGAATCTTGCAAAGCTAATTTATCAACGCAGAGATAAGATGATAGTTATCTGGCATTAGACACAGAAGAAAACATGAATAACCTATTCAAGTGCAAGCTTAGTACAGAGGAGAAGATGGCAATTGAACATGTAACAACAAAATAAGCTTGTATTACTGGAATGAAGATGAGACGTTGAGAGGAACAGAGTATCCACAGTCTCCAAAAGTTGAACCCTTGTTTCTTCTAACTTTAAGCCATTTATAGGCTTTTTACAATGGTCTCGGGCTCTCTAGGGCTCGAAATGTCTTAATCTATCCCCTCTTGCTTCTAATTACTTGATTCCATAACCAGACAAACATGAGCACAGGGGCTCTATTTCTAACAAACACAGTAACCAAATTCTGGTCACTTCGTCGTGCTGTCAGGTGGCTCGCACATGCTGTGATGTTCCACGATCATTTCTGTTAGTTCTGCTGCATCGTGCTACTATTTTTCCCCTTTCGCCATGTATTCCATTATTTCAGTTCAACTGTCTGACTTCGACAAACACTGACAGAGCCAACAACTTTCCTCTCGGGGTGACTGATGGGAAGCGGGGTACGGGGGCATATGGGCCATTGGATGGGATGGATCGACAGTCAAGATGGTGGTCAGGTGGCGAAGGGTGAACTACGGTGATGGTGAACGAGGGCTGTTGGATCGAGGGAAATGGACGGAGGAGATCGAACACAGGAGGCCTGAAGTCATGACGGGAGTGGAAGAAGTCTAAGCCGTCGGATCTTAGATGAGCAGATCGAATGGCTATCGAGCGGAGGAGATGCTCGAGAGATAACGCCTGGGAGCGGTTTTACCCAAGCGGGAAAAGCTTTACATCGGGCGGTCATCGGGCGGTAAGCGGTAAAGGTCGTAGTCCACCCGATTCCATTCATCGGGCACCACATAGCAGTGGAGGAGAGAGAGGAAACCACCTTTATCGGGCAGGTATTCCTCTCGCTTGTTGCCCAAGAGATATGCACGATAACCATTAGATCTTGCGGGAGTGATCTAACAGTGAAGATTGATCGAGCAGGTAACATCGGTCGAGTGAAGCGTGGGTCGTCGGATTGGTTGGGAGATCGACAGCGGGGGGACACAGAGGTACGGGATGTCCTCGAGAAATTACAAAAGGTGCATATGAGCAAAAAGGTAAGGTTTTCGGGGCAAAAATGGGTTGATTCACATAGGGCCAAGGCAAAAGTGGGTTTCATTATGATGTGAGGGTAAAGTTAGGACATGAATGTACGTGAATGGGAGTGGAAAAGTGAGGAAAGTGGGGCGGTGGAGAGCAAAACAGGCCATTTCCTTCCTTTAGCCTTCAAAATAGCAACACTGCACCTCAGGGCTAACACTAGCTCCTTCTGGGGATGAAAGCCTCCCCGTGAGGCTTCAAGAATTGTAGACCACTGCCTTTCCAGTAACAACCAAAACAAACTTATCTCCTAGTGTTCCATTGGGCATGGAGTTTATTTGCATAATAATAAAAACTGAAAAACCTATTACAATATTAAGGCCTCAAAGCCTCATATGAAGTAAAGTTTCAAAAACCGCCCATTGACTGGGCCATCAAAAACACCTTCCCCCTCCAAATTGTGTAGAATGAAAGTATTGCTCATCTGAACTTGAGAAATGAAAAACGGTCATGTCCATAAGGCATCAAATTTACCATGGTTGCCCTTCTTTTCCTTCAATGCATCCCATTTGAGAACCCAGTCACCAACCTGAAAACTGTCCATTTTTTCCTTTTTATCAAAGGTTTCTTTGATCTTCTTCTGATGAATTCTTGATTTCTCAACCAGCTGTTCTCTGATCTGTTGTAATTCAACCAAGTTACTCATTCTCCTTGCCATATCATTCTCTTCATCCTGCTCTTCTTGTAATAATTTGGCCACAGGGAGAATCAGTTGGATAGGAAAAACAAAATCAGTGCCATAAACCAGCTTGAAGGGAGAATTTCCTATGGACTTCTTGTTGGTAACCCTGTCAGCCCACAGTGCAAACTTCAACTTGGAATCCCAGCTCTTTTTGTTGTCCTCCAACAATTTTTTTATTATCCTTACAAGACTCTTGTCAGATGATTCTTCCAAGCCATTGCCTTGAGGATAATATGAGGTAGAATGCACCAACTGAATGCCCGTGGATTCACACATGCCTACCAATTATTTTGCCCTAAAAGCTATTACATTATCAGTAACTAGTTTGGCTGGGAAATCAAATCTAGTGAAAATATTCTCATTCAGGAACTTTATGACAACCTGATGGTTAGCATTCTTAGTGGGTATAGCCTCAATCCATTTGGTGAAATAATCAGTGGCTACCAAGATCCATTTGTGCTAGCCACTGGAATGTGGATTAATCTCACCTATGAAGTCCAAGCCCCACTGTTGGAAGGGACCATAGGCGTGTACTGGCTTCAAGGGAAGAGATTTCAGCTGTTGTCTTCCTGCAAACCTCTGACATTTTTCACAAGACCTTACAAAAGAAAACACATCAGAGAACAGAGTAGACCAATAATACCCAGCTCTCAGGATCTTGTGGGCTGTGGTTTTCTAATAATGATGCCCTCCACAGATGCTAGAATGGAACTGGTGCATGACTTCCAAATATTGTCCTTTGTCTAGACATCTCAAGAGGATCGCTAATGGGTCTTTCTAATAAAGCAGGTTTTTATTAATGCAAAATTTGGTTGATCTGAGCTTAATAGCCCGAGCTTGACTTGAGCTATTCTCTGGAGGGACTTCTAGCTTCTGTAAAAAATGAACTATACTGGATACCACTCACAAGTGGCTAGATTTTCAACCAAAGACTGATTCTGCTCTTTCTCTTTTGCTGCTTCTTCTGTCTGCTCACCACTTGAATTTGAGTTCATGCAATTTATGTCTAGCAAATTGCAATTTTCCTCAGCCATAAGCTTAGCCAAGCCCTGGCCTTTGACAAGCTTGGTGGGCTTCATCTCTATGTCGAACTCTATGAACTTTGCAATCCATTTAGCTCTATTTCCATCAATATCTGGCTGAGTTAGGACATCTTTTACTGATGCTGAAGGTACATACGCAACCACTTTGGAATGAAGAATATAAATTCTGAATGCCTTTAAAGATTTTATGAGAGCATAAGCTTTTTTTTCAATAAGGTCATACTTTAGTTCAACATTTCTCAGAGTTTTGTTGAAAAAGGCCACAAGGTGCTCTACACCTTCTTCATTTTTCTGCAATAGAACTGCTACAAGTGTATCATAAGAGGCAAAAGAGAAGATATAAAACTCCTTGGTGTAATCTGGACTGATTAGAGTGGGAGCTTCCATGATAGCTTGTTTGATGGCATTAAAAGAGCTTCTTGCAACATCCGTCCATTTTATTTCTGATCCTTTCTTCAGCATGGAAGTGATGTGCTTCACTAGCTCTACAAAGTTTGGAATAAAGCTCCTGACAAAGTTAATCTTACCTAGGAAAGATTGAATGTTCCTTTTTGACCTTGGGATGGACAATGTCTGAATTGCTTGAACTCTTGTTCGATCGATCTTCACACCTTCAACAGAAACAATATGTCCCAGAAGTTTTCCTTATTTTAGAGAAAACTGTGACTTCTTCAAGTTCACAGAAATTCCAAACCGTCTGCACTTTAGAAACACCTTCTTCAAATGCTGCAAATGGTCCTTGTGACTGCTGGAAAAGACTGTTATGTCATCAAGGTAAATAAGGAAAAACTTGTCCTTCTCTTCCATAAAGGCTATGTCCATGGCCCTCTGAAAAGTAGCCCCAACATTCATCAGTCCAAAAGGCATCTTGGAGTACATGAAATTGCCCCAAGGGGTAGTGAAGGCAGTCTTTTCCTGATCTTCTGGATGTACAACAGTCTAATTGTAACCTGAAAATCCATCTAAGAAAGACATGACTCTAGCCCCTGAAACTTTTTGCAGCAAGTGTTTCATCTTAGGTAGGGGGTAGTTGTCTTTTTTAGAGCATTTGTTCAGATTCCTGAAATCAACACAAAGCTTGATTTCTCCATTCTTCTTTCTTACTACCACAAGGTTAGCTATCCACTTTGAATACCTTAGGGGAACTATGATATTAGCATCCAACAACTTTTTGATTTCCTTTTCAAGCAAGGAAATAAGAGAGGGCTGATAGGTCTTAACTTCTGCTTAAAAGGGATGGTGTTCTTCTCCAGTGGAATCTTATGCTGAATGATGTTGGTGTCATAGGTCTTAAGATCACTGTACTCCCAAGCAAAAATATCAGCAAATTGTTTCATCAGGGTGCAATACTCAGAACTTTGGGCAGAAGACAAGTGGGTGGACAGATTTATGTACTTTGGATGGTCTGGACTCCCTACATTATGTTTATGAACTGCAGACTCATTTTCTTTTTTGGCAGGCTTATAAGGTACATCATTATGATCAAACAACTTCTCTAGGGGAACTAATCCTTTGGGTATATGGTTACTAGGCAGCTGAACAATGTTATCCTGACCAATTTCGTCCTTTAGCTTGGACTGGTTGCATTCTTCAATGGTTTCATTTTCTTGGTCAATGTGCATTTCAGAAAATTCATCAATGACTTGTAAAAACCTATTACTTTCATCATCATCTTCAAAAACTTTCCAATGTTTGACATTGTCAGGCAGAGATGGTCTATATTTCACCTAAACTTCATAAGTCAATTTAAGCGGCAAAGGAGGGATAAACGTGCTGGTAGACACAACAAGGGAATCAACAAGCTGGTTCTTCATTCTAGGGATGTAAGAAATGTTGAAACTATTAAAAGAACCCTTGAGCTTCCATACCTCATCTCTTTATGCTTTCAGCCTTGGATGATTTGCTTGGAAAGTTTTGTTCACTTGCTGAATGATAAGGTATGCATCTCCAAACATCTTCAGTCCTCTGATGCCCATTTCTTTAGCAGCGTTTAAGCCCAATATCAAAGCTTCGTACTTTGCTATGTTATTTGTCACCTGAAAAGCTAACTTGAAAGATAAATGAATGCATTCTTGTGTGGGGGATACAAGGACTACACCTGCCCCTGCAGCTTCCTTAGAGCAAGCTCCATCAAAGAACATGTCCCAAATCTGTGGGCCTTCTTCCTCTATGATCTGGCAAACCAATTTCCTAAGTTGCATGGAGGCCAACTGGGATTCTTCAATTTGAATAATACATGCTCCAAAATCAGTGTCAACAACATAGATGGGATGATTAGTGGGATTCCTTTCATCACTGATGATATAAGCCAACTAGGCTTCTCTGTATAATCTCCTACTCTCACCTCCAAAAACTGGGACACTAGCATAGGATAGATCATTTTGCAATGTTTCACCTAATCTCTTGATCCAACCTCTGGAAAGAAACATGCCAAACTTGGGGGGTTCATCTGCTACCACAATATCCATCATCATGCTCTTCATGGGCAGCTGAGACAAGGTGACGGCTATGTCTTTGATTAATCCCAAACATTTCACTTTTCTAGAGTCAAAAGAAAACAGGTCATGATAAGGCTTGGTAATGTCGAGACCCAACTCATCCATAACAGCCTTGGGCATTAGATTATGGCTTGCTCCTGTGTCCAGAAGGCAGTTGTGAAGGATTTTGTCATGAATAGTCAAAGAGACATAGAGTGATGGGGAGTTGTCATCATAATTTTTGATCATTGGACTGAGAACAATAGCTGGTTTGTCATCTTGCATATTTACATAGTCAGTGGAGGTTTGGATGGGATTAGGCTCAAGGGCCTCGAGGATAGATATCTTGAAGGATTTCTTCTTCACTAGTTCAATCAGAGGTATAGGTATCCTTAGCTTCTGAATTTCTGATTCAAAACTAAAAGGAGAAGGAGACTTGTGAAGGCCTCTTACCTCGTGAGTTGGAGCTTTGAGGATGATAGGATCAACTGTCGGTCGTTTCTGCTTATCAGCTTTTTGTATTACAGGGACAACAGCTTTCTGAACAGGAGTTTCCTTGACATTATTCATCTTCGACCTCAGATCATATCTGTGTCAATCACAGTTTGCAGAACAACTCCACCATCCCACTCTTAGTTGATCTGGTCATTGAATAATGACTTTTCATAGGTAGCTAAGGTAAAAAAGGAGGCACTTCCTTTGTCTTCCATACAATGGATCTTATCATCTTCTTCAAACTGCTCTTCTTCCATGACTACATTTTGAAAAGGGGGCTTCACCCTTTGGTCTTCATTGGCATCTTTGCTTCTTTGCAGAATATGCGACTGCTCATTAGCTCTTCTATATGGATTTGGATTTCTAAGAGCAAAGGTATTAGGAACTCTTCCTTTCTAAAGGTGCTGCTCAACCTTTAATTTTGAGATTTCAAAGGCTAATGACTCTATCATCTTGGTCATTTTATCTATCTTGGGATCTGGAGATGATGAAGGTTTGCCCCTCTGTCTCATTCTATCAACATTCCCCTTGAGCTTCTCTGTAGCCATGATGTTTGATTCTGCTTCCAAGGCTACATCCTGCATATCAGCCAAGGTAGCACATCGTCTCTCCCTCAACAGTAGACAAGAGTCATAATCAAAGGCACTGGAATAGGTGAGTTTAGCGGAGGTAGTGGTGGGTTTTACTTCAGCTGGTATCTTGCTATACATGCGGTTAAACCTCTTATTAATATTAGACAACAACTCACCATTTTCCCTCTTTAAGTTCCCAAACTCGGTGTGGTAGTAGAGTAGATCCTTCTTATCCCCCAATGCTTTAGGAATACATCATCTAAAGCCTTAATATCTGCTATAGACCTTGGGGTCAGTTCTCTAAACCATTTTCTAGCCTCTCCATCTAGGCTTTGGACAAAGACTCTCATCCACACATCATCTTCACTAATGTCCAGGTTATTAACATAGCGATAGAATGATTTAAGATGTTCCTTAGTTGTAACACCTTCAGTCCCAGTAAACTTAGGCATATACTTCTGATATTCTCTAGTAGGCATGGTATTTACAAGAGTGGGTAGTACTAAAGGTCCATACCTATCAGCCATTATTCTTTCCATTTTGGTAGGTGCTTATGGTCCTGCCATAGCTGTGGTGGCTACAAGGGTACTGGAAGTCTGAATGACAGAGGGTTGAGGAATGACTGATAGGATTATATGAGTATGATGGATAGGAGGAGAGGTTTCCTTTGGGCTTACAAGAAAAGAAGAAACTAAAGAATAAGGAGCTCTATGACTCTCTGAGATTTTTTCTTCACTCCTAGTATTAGATGTCATACTCTTAACATGTATTTGTTCTATTACAGGATTTTCTTGAAGAGGTATAAAATATTGTTTAGAACTACCAGAACCTGATGCTCCTTTCTACAACGCCTTTCTTTCTTTGATGATTCTTTTAGGGTCAGGTACTGGGTCAGCTTGTGGCTTTTGAGGGTTTCTCCGAGTATGCCTCACAAACTGAGCCAGCACTATGGAGTGGAGTTGCTAAGAGGTTCGTCCTCTAGTAGAGTCGCCAGATAGATGATTACAACCCAAATAGTGTCCAGACTTTGTCTATCATCAAAGCTAGATCTGTGTCATTCCCCAGGGAAGTTGAGCTTCAGTCTCCTCTCCCTGACAGCGGCGCCAATTATGTTATCACTCCAGGAAACTCTCCTAGGTTGTAGCTCGGAGATGCCTGGTAACATATAAATCTTCAATATTGTTCTCTGAACTATTGGAATGGATTAAGGTTTGGATCAAGTCAAATGATTGTTTCAACTATGTTTTCACTCCAGACATGCATGAACACCCTCATCTTGACAAGGCTTTAGACCACTAATGCTCAATGGTTTATAGATTGAATGGATAGATGGAGAATACTGACTGTACCAGCAGATGCATACATAAATATATATGAATGGATAGCTACTGAAAGTAAATGAAGCTTGCAAATCTAATTTATCAACCTAGAGATAAGATGACAGTTATCTGGCATTAGACACAGAAGAAAACATGAATAACCTATTCAAGTGCAAGCTTAGAACAGAGGAGAAGATGGCAATTGAACATGTAACAACAAAAGAAGCTTGTATTACTGGAATGAAGATGAGACGCTGAGAGGAACATAGTATCCACAGTCTCCAAAAGTTGAACCCTTGTTTCTTCTAACTTTAAGCCATTTATAGGCTTTTTAAAATGCTCTTAGGCTCTTTAGGGCTCGAGATGTCTTAATCTATCGCCTCTGGTTTCTAACTACTTGATGCCATAACCAAACAAACATGAGCACAGGGGCTCTGTTTCTAACAAACACAGTAACCAAATTCTAGTCACTTCGTCGCGCTGTCAGGTGGCTCACACGTGCTGTGATGTTCCACGATCATTTCTATTAGTTCAGATGCATCGTGCTGCTGTTTTTTCCCCTTTCGGCCATGTATTTCGTTATTTCAGTTCAACTGTCCAACTGCCACAAACACTGACAGAGCCAACAACTTTCTTCTCCAAGTGACTGATGGGAAGCGGGGTACGGGGGCATATGGGTTGTTGGATGGGATGGATCAATGATCAAGATGGTGGTTAGGCGGTAGAGGGTGAACTACGGTGATGGTGAACGAGGGTCGTTGGATCGAGGGAAATGGATGAAGGAGATTGAACGCAGGAGGCCTGAAGTCATGGCGCGAGCGGAATAAGTCCAAGGTGTCAGATCTCAAATGAGCAGATCGAATGGCTTTTGGGCAAAGGAGATGCTCGAAAGATAACGCCCGGGAGCGATTTTACCCAACCAGGAAAAGGTTTACATCGGGCGGTCATAAGGCGGTAAGCGGTAAAGGTCGGAGCCCGCTCGATTCCATTCATTGGGCGCCATGTAGCAGCAGAGGAGAGAGAGAGGAAACCGCCTTTATCGGGCGGGTATTCCTCTCACTTGTTGCCCGAGCGATACGCGCGATAGCTGTTAGATCTGGCTGGAGTGATCTAACGGTGAAGATTGATCGAGCAGGTAACATCGGTCGGGTGAAGCGTGGGCTGTCGGATTGGTGGGGAGATCGATGGTGGGGGGACATGGAGGTACGGGATGTCCTCGAGAAATGTGCAAAAGGTGCATATGGGCGAAAAGGTAAGGTTTTTGGGGAAAAAATGGGTTGATTCACGTAGGGCCAAGGCAAAAGTGCGTTTCATTATGATGTGAGGGTCAAGTTAGGACATGAATGGACGTGAATGGGAGTGGAAAAGTGAGGAAAGTGGGGTGATGGACAGCAAAACAGACCATTTCCTTCCTTTAGCCTTCAAAATAGCAGCGCTGCACCTCAAGGCTAACAAGTCCTCATAAATTTGTATGGACAAATAGGAGGTTTCCGAAAAATTACCTCTTTTATTTTTCCCACATATGTAGCTTTCACAAGGGCTAGTTTCTTTATTCAATATAAATAGTCCCTTAACCATTGATTCTTTTTCCAAAACTCCTAAAAGATGAATGGGGCCATACCAGAGATATCAAAATCAAATCTTATCATTACATATGATTGTAATAGATTTACACTTTTCATATTTAATGTAAACCTCCTACTCTTAATTGTAATAGATTTACACTTCTCATATTTAATGTAAACCTCCTACTCTTAATCATTTAAACCTTTATAATACACTTTTTACTAGATAGCTTATATAAGACCACGCATGTGGAGTCTTTGAATTTGACATTATAATTGGCGTACAAATGATTTAAATTGGAACCGTTATGATTAGCGTACAAATCATTTGTATATGAACTTTTTCCTGCATTTGCAGTGATAAAAACCAGCCAAAGCGTTTATCGCATCATCAAAATCATTTGTAAATACTCTTGCTTACGTTAGCTGACAGAGAGCTTCAATGATATTGCCCACGAAAACAATTTAAGATCGGCCAAGAAAAAGCTGTGAAGCGTAAATAATAAATTTCGAAATCAACGCTCTCCAGGCTCTGCTCCCATAGTTAAAACGGGGTTTTAATAACACGGGCGCTCGTGCCCAGCAGCCCAGCCACAACCGTTATTTGTTTGTTAATCAACGTGCAGAAAATTGATTTCAATAAATTAAACTCAGTGTCACCGGTAGGTAGAATTTTCTTTTAATTTTTCATTCTGGGAAGCTTCTAAAATTTATGACAATCCACTAATTGCAGTAAAGATGGTTATGGTTGACTATTATGGGCATGGGAGTGTAGGTTTACTTAATATGGTTAAAGTAAAATTATTTCTGATTTAAGTAAAGATTTTTTTGAGAAGAAATCATATAAACATTTTAAAAAGAAATTATATTATTTAAGATTAGTTTTTATTTTTATTTTTATTTTTTATATTATTTTTAGATAATTTATTTCTTAATTTTTAAATAATCAAAAGGATGATTCAATGATGATTTATTTTATTAGTATTTTGTAAAATATATTTTTGTAAATTAATTTAAATTATAATATATTAATAGTAAATTTGTTGAAAAATTTGGGAACAAAAATATAATAAATATTTATTTATTATTTTTTAATTATTGAAATTTAAACTTGCAAATTAAAAGATGATAATAATAATAATAATAATAATGAGATATATATTCGAGCTTATCAAAAGAGGATACAGATAATAACTATAATCTACAATTTCATATCATATGGAAAGGGAAAACACCTAATAAAATCAAGTTTTTTAGTTGGTTAGTGTCACATACCCCGATAACCTCGCATGTAAAAGTAGGGAGTTAGAACTTTTTATGCAATTACCACAAGTAATTAATCAATTAACAACTCCACAAATCATCATTAACAGTAGATATACTATTCATTATTACATCAAGTAAATTGCCATCAAAGACAGTAAGTTTCATAACCATTGCATAACCTTTAGCCACCACTGTAATAACATAAACTGTCTCATGAATCCTTGCATCCATTTCTTGATATCCTTAAACATATTAGATAATCATGTACTAAGACGTTATAGTTGTCACATCAAATAAAAAACCATCATCATCAAGGACTCATCATTATCAATGGACACAAAAGGCAATCACACCATTTGAACACCAATTTACCCTGGAAACCCCGTAGGGTGAAAACCAGCAAACGTTTAATCTTATTATTAAACGCTCGTGAGGGTTTTCACCCCTCACTCAATGGCTTATAAGGGATTCCATCCCTTAACCATTGTTATTAAAATCATTACAATGAATTATCATTAAGCTATCGCATAACTAGCTAAAAGCTAATACAGTTTCCATGTAATCTTTCACTTACATACCGCCACATACAATAATCCTTGTGGCATGATTGTTCTAACAATGTATGTTCCTGCAACTCGAACTCATCCGCATGGACCAATAATCCTTTTCCTGCCATAATGTTAAACATCACTTTCCTTTGGCACCATCATCTGCCATCATTTCCTGTCAATGTAGTTGTCAACAAGCTTGGCAACAAGATTAGATGTCATATTATTCAATCAATAAGCAACTTCTAAAAGAGATCTTTTAACATCTACTCATATGCATGAGCACGCATGACATACTATTTAACTAGTACATGCACCCAAGTAAATTCTTGTTCTACTTTTCACAATGCTTATTCACACTAATGCATATTTCTCTCTAAGAGATCTAACCATTAGTTTTTTTTTACAAGTCCATGTTATCATTATCAACATTGACATCATGATTTCATTTATAAATAATCATATTATTTAGCATTTTCCCTTGGCTCAAGCACATATTCGTAGAGGACAAAACATTAAGGGATACCCTTGAAGGGACTAACTACAACATCAGTTATAATCTACTTACATGAAAATTTACATAAACTTTTACCAAAAGAGCTAGTCATTTAGCCATTACTTTTGTTGCCTGCAAACATGTAAAGCAAACTAACACAACCTGCATGCATATGTATACCCTTTCTAATGAAAGCTAGCACAAATCTCATGTGCTTACACATCTGGTTCAACAAGAAACTAAGATAATAATTTAGCATAAGGTATTCACATATCATTTTCCTAAAGGAACATGACTCAATAGCTCTGTCCATACAAGAACATACCTCTATAACACGATGGCTAATCCTTAGTGCATCCCTTAACTTATCATAATCATCCTTCTTTGATGTGTGTAACACATATCCCCTTTCTTGGTATTCTACCATATAGTTTAGGATCCGCATGCATTGTGACTAACTAGATAACACTCAATGCACCTAAGCGAGCTGCAGCCACGGTATAACAGATTTCTATATAAACTTGAGCATTTGATAATATGAATCAAATAGGCTCGCTTCATATATTAATTACCTAGCATTGAACTCAACTCTCGCTGGAAAAATAATGCAAAACAGTAAAACGTGTCTACATGGAAGAATTTGCGTTTTCCATTAGTCAACTACGCACATACATATTTTTCCTAGCAGAAAAAGAGCAAGATACTTATCTTTTTCAGTTGTACCATCGACTGAAAAACAAACGCATTATTCCTTTGGTCGGAGAGAAGCAACTGGGAGCCCGGTTACCACATCTTGACGTTCTGACTTCGTTGGAGCAGCAAACTGCCTGGCTATCAATCTCACGTCGGTGGCTTTAACAACAATTCGTGTCAATATACGACTCTCTACTGCGGCACTAACGAGCAATCATGGGTTCTTGAGTTTTGACATCTACAATGTCTCCACGGTTTCCACACAACACAGTGTTCAACAAACAGGGTTCCGTGGCAAATCTTCCTGCAACAACATTTCTTCTTCATGTAGCTGCCTTAACATGTCAACTAAATACCTTAGCGATGCGCATTGGCATGGCTTAGAACCTTCCAACAGGCGTGTAGAGAGGCAGCGATACAGTCATAAGAGTTTCTGCCAAACTTGATGCTATTCAAATACCATACTTCATATCGGTAAGCTTCCATCGATCCAAGACTGGCCTGCCAAATAAAATCCGGTGTTTAACAAAATCAAGATACCATCCCTCAAATCCGCAAGCTTATTCGAATAAAAACTGGGCATGGAATTCTATACTGGAATGCCATTACTTCACCGCCAAATCAGTCAGCGTAGAATACGTGACCATCACTCTGCTACCCCACGCGTAATAATTCCCCAGGCCACGTTAACTCCTCGTTTCCTTCATTTTCGTTCAGTTCCACAACAGCCAAGAATCAGTTAATAACTGATTCGTAAATTGAAATTACTTTTACGTGGGGTTAATCACGATAGGGATATTACAGTTAGCCATACAGAATCAGATACTCACATGGCATAATCTAGAAAAGAGAGGTATATATGAATCAGGCATTTGCATATTATGCAGAAAGGGGGAGGAAGAGATTAACCATCTCTTTATGGAATGTATTTATGCAAAGGCAATTTGAGAAAGGGTGTTGGGGCATCTTAATATTGCAGATAAGGGACCTTTCAACAAGTTGACAACATGCTTTAGAACATGGATTAAAGATCGAAGATAGAGGACACTGTCATTGTACATCTTATGGATTATATGGAGGCCTCGAAATGCTATTGTTTTTCACCATAAAGGATTGGAATTACATGAGGATATGATTAAGATGGTGGCTTTCACAAAAGTCATAGGAAATTTAAAATTATTGAGATATGACAATAATATCATGTGGGGTTTTTTGACGGTGCTTGTTAACATAGCTGAAATCATTGCCTTGTGGGGAATGTTGATCGTGGCCAAATGGCTTGGCATTGAACAGATATATGGAGATGTCAAATATATAGTTGATTGGGTCAAGGGATGAAACTACTTCAACCCACCTATATTAATCAATTGGATGAATCTTATCAAAACACTGATAAACACCTTTCAGAAAGTGAATTTCGAACACATATATAGAGAAAAAAATTGGACAACTAACTTACTTTCAAAAAGAGGCATATCAAGGGATACATGTAAGCTTTAATTTTCTTCTTTTGATCATGATGTTATGACCAATGCAGGTACTATTAATTATTCATAAACAAAGACAGGAGATGAAAGGGATAAGTGCTAAAGATAATGTAAAAGCAATAAGAAATAAAGTTTATTTATACAAAATATAATAGAAGATGAATACTTTTTGGATAGGAAGCATAAAATTTTGTATTAAGTAACAGTTGTCTAGTTTTTATTTTTAAGCTTTATGTTATGATAGATTCTGATGAAATTTGTAAATAAAAGAAGAAAGAAAATGTCAAAGAAAAAAGAAAGTTAGAAGACATATCTATTACATTTTATCTGAGAAAAAAAAATAAAAATAAATAAATAAATAAATAAATAAAAATAAATAAAAATAAAAATAAAAAATAAATAAAAAATAAAAATAAAAAAATAAAAAATAAAAATAAAAATAAATAAATAAATAAATAAAATAATTATTATTTTAAACTTGATTTTACCTAGTCTAGTTAATAGAGGAAATGGTGTTTTTTTCTAGCAAGATTGTGATTTCTTACAGTTTAAAATACATTTTTGAAGGCATAAATGTATTCCGCACCTTAAAAAAAAGGGGTTAAGTGCTTTCATATATATTATTTACTATAATTATTATTAAAGCCTCTCATCTATATATAGATATATTAGTTTAATAGACCAAACACATATTTTGTATAATAAATTTAGTGCTATGTAAATTTTGATGGTCAAATTTAACTACCCTACATTAATATTAATTATTTTTTTATTAATCTTAACTAATTTTAAAAGTATTATTAAATTATAATTTTTATTTTAATTTCTATTAAATTAAATATCATATATAAATATCACTTGAGACTATAATTTGCTAAACTATTCATTTTTAGTCATTGGATTTAATTGTGTTAAAATAACTTTTGAAAAAAGTGTTATCGCCCATAGTTTAGTTATTGTTGATGATTACACCATCACATCTCTATACTTTTAGCTTTTAAATTTAAATTCAAAAATAATATAAAATCAAATTAAAATAAAATATTTAAAATATATTGACCTACCATCTTTCTTACCTTACACCCTATACTTACATATCTATTTTATATTAAACTTAGAGCACTTCTTTGCGCACTTCTGTTTATCGTAATGCAACAAGGTTTGCCTCAAAGTAAGCATATTGAGCACTTCAAGTTTGTCCTCCAACGGTCGTTTACAACAGGTTAGTTGTCCAACGAATTTTCTTCTATATAAAATGAGCTTCACAAATCTGTGCAGTGACTTATTCGGTATCTGCGTGGCTCATACAAAACGCCAATTTCCCCCGGTTTCCTATAAATACATAGGAGGGTGCCTTTACATTTAAAGACTTTTACTGCGTTGGTTTTTTATCTCAGGGTGAAATCCTTTTTATTATCTTGGGACTCCGTAAGGTGCTTTTTAGGAAAATTGGCATATGAGCCTAAAATTTTCGAAGGAACTGGTAATTTTTTTGGGAAGGAAGAGGTGTGATTAAGTTTTTACTAATAAGATAAGGATCTTAAGTGAAAGAGAAGAGATTTAATGTGAGAGGGAAGATTAACATTTTAATGTTGTAGAGTTTGTTTTATATTAGAAAGATTGGATTTCTAGATTGGAGTTGTTAATTTAGGAAGGGAATTCTAAACATATAATATGAGAAAGATAAAGAAAATGAATACCAAATGGACTCAAGGTTACTAATCATGTCTTAGTAGCCTATAAGACATATTTAGATTCATTATGTGTGTTCAACCATATTGATTATAACAAAAACAATATTACTTGACTCTCATAAATTATGATTAATTTCTTTTGCGACAAACTTCACTATTCTAAATCTAGCAATCATGTTTTTTGTTCAACATTATTGCAACAATTCTCTTCAAAAGGGCATTTTAACTCTTGTAATCTATTCCAAAATGTTATTAATGAGAATTGTGTCAATTTTTTTTCTAAAGTGAATGAAACAACATGGGAAGTTGGTTTATTTATTACAACAATCTTGTAAAATGATTTAGAGCATAACAAGTTGGTTTGCAGTTGAACAATAGCTCCTAAATTTGGCCTAGCCTTTAGCTCTTTTCCAATATCTTTCTTGGTACACATTGACCTTCTTTTCCAAAGTATATCCATATAGCTTCACTCAAAGGGGGTTAATCATAATGATCTTATAATTAGAAATATTATTTTTATCCCCACTTTTAAAAATTGGTACATTGAGACTTTGAGTCCAAGGATAAGGGAGACTCTGCTTGATTGATAAATTGAAAAGCTTGTGGATGTGAGCAATGAGGATAGGCCCTCCAAGTTTTAATATTTCCACTTGGTAGCCTTTTATGTCCTTTTCTTTCCTTATTGCAAGTCACTTAACCTTCTATGTCGTCTATAGAAAAATGTTTTCTACTATAGAAGGGTTTGAATGTTGTCCCTGACATTAGTGTATTCATAAATCCTTTTAAGGTGGGAACTATAGTCCCTCAAGGGAACCATATTTTCTTTTAGTTTGATGATGAGATTTTGCAAGATCTTTCAAGAGTCTCCATAGCCATGGTGCATGGCATCATGTTGTAATAGCTGCTACATATTATGATTTTGTGGAAAATTTTGAGATAACAAGTTATTTCTTGGATTTGCATGAGATCAAATTTGTGCCTGAATGGAAAGCATATCCTGAGGTGTTTTTCCTATCATCAATGCTACCAACAAAGTCACCATTTGTGTACCTTGTAAGTGTGTTATTTTTAGAATTTTTATACCATAATCCTTAATCAATGATATTTGCAATATACCTTAAAATTCATTTTCCAACTTTCCAATGAAAGTCCTTGTAAAACTCCATAATATAGAAATGTAATTAACTGCATATGTAACATTATGTCTAGCTATAGTAAGGTACACAAGGCTAGCTGCAAGCCTCTCATATAGTGTTGGATCAATTGTTGGTACTTCATGTTGTTTGCTCAATTTTGTTCTTGTTGTAGTCAGTGTTCTTGTCGGTTTACATTTGTCCATCTTGAACATATTTAAGATATCTATAACATATTTTTTTTCACATATGAAAATGCCTTGAGTAGATTATTTAGCTCTGATTCCTAATAAGTACTTCATGAAAGCAAGATCTTTCATCTCAAACTCTCTTTTCATGTCATCTTTGAAATCATCTAACATCAATTTTTTAGTATATATCATGTCATCAACATAAAGACAAACTATAAGAATCTCACTTTGCTAATCTAATTTGGTATAAATGGCAAACTCATTATTGCTCCCGCTGAACCTGTTGTTAAGCGAACACGAGTCAATTTAATTGTACCGAGCTCTTGGAGGATACTTCAAGCCACATAAGGCTATCTTTAACCTACATGCTTTGTAGTCTTAGCCTTTTAATTTAAATACTAATGGTTGATCTACATATATCTTATTCTAAATTACCACTCAACAAGACTAACTTCACAACCATTTGGTACATTGGCCATTACAATTACTAGTACAACTCTAATAGTATATATCCTTGCTATTGGAGCAAAGGTTTCACCATAGTAAATATTGAGTTACTGAGAAAACACTTTGGTGACTAGCTTTGCCTCATGTTTCTCTACCTTGTCTTTCTCAATCAATTTTGTATTGTACACCCACTTAACACCAATGTTGGTTTCTTTTAGCTAGGAAATCAACAAGATCCCATGTCTCATTTCTTTTAATGGCATCAATTTCTTCATATGGTATTATTTTTTTTCCTCTTCAAAATAAGTTGGTTGATAAGATAATAAGGAAAAGTGAGCTTGCTAGTCCATGTCATCATAGGCTCATAGATTTCCCTCAAGATCCTTATTTTTTTATTTCTCATCATAGCTACTAACTCACTACTAAAAGAAGGAATATTTCTCTAACTTCTTACTGAAGGTATTGGCTCACTATTGGAAGAAGAACTATTTTCAATATGTTCTTCTTGTATTTGCACCTATAACCTTGGAGAGATACTTATATCTCAAACTTTCCATGTGTTCATCAATTTGAAGAAATGGATTTCAACTATCCATTATTCCATTTTCTTAGGTCATTCCAATACTTTCCTCCAAAAAATTTACATCTCTACTCATGACAAATTTCTTCGTGATTGGGTTATACACTCTGTAGGCTTTGGATTGTTCACCATACATAATGAAGATGCACTTTTCACTCCTACTCTCAAGTTTTCTTCTTAGATCTTATGGGACACATGTATAGAGAACAAAATAAAAAAATTCTAAAGTGAGACACTTGACTTTGTGCCACTCCATGCTTCTTAACGCACTTTATCTTTCACAATTGTTGTTGGAGATATATTAAGTACGTAGATTGAACAAGCAATAATTTTAGCCCAAAATTCATTAGATAGATTATTAGCTTTGATCATGTTCCTTGTCATGTTCGTTATGGTCTAATTCTTCCTTTTAGCCACTCCATTCTAGTGTGAAGTATATTTGGCGGTGAACTAAATTTTAATTCCCCGTTGACTACAAAAAATTGTAAACTCTTTTGATTCATGCTTTTAATCTGGGCATTTTGGCATAGATACCACTTTTTTTTCTACTACAACTTTAAATTCTTTGAACTTTGTGAATGTCTAGATTTTCTTTTGAGGAAAATACACAAAATATCTTGATGAAATCAATAATGAATGTTAGAAAATAAAATCTTCCGCCAATGGACTAAGTTTGCATGGGTCCTCATAGATTTGTATGGACAAGTAGGAGGTTTCTGGAAAGTTGTCTCTTTTATTTTTTCCACGGGTGTAGCTTTCACAAGGGCTAGTTTTTTTATTCAATATAGGTAGTCCCTTAACCATTGATTCTTTTTCCAAGAGACTAAGACTCCTAAAAGGTAAGTGACCATACCTAAGATGTCAAAATCAAGTCTTATCTTTGTTTGAGACATTTTGTACATATGATTGTAATAGATTTATATTTTTCATATTCAATGTAAACGTCCAACTCTATTGATAGTGCACTTTAGTCATGAACTGCTCAATATTCTCTCTCTCCTTCATCTTCAATGTTTTGAACTCTCTCCTTAGGGTTTGACACTTCACTTTCTTCACTTTGTCATTACTTTGATATGCTAACTCTGGGGTACATCAAGCTTACTTTGCACTAGATGCTCCTTTTATCTTGGGAAAATTCAAGTCATTCATTGAACTTGGATCCAATACTTTGCCTTAGTCTCTTTTTCCTTTGGTTTTACAAGATGATTTCTTTGGTCATCAGTCATGGAATGTTGAGTTACTTGTTCAAGTTTTAAGAAGTCATTCTCCACTAGTTCCTAACATCCCTAGACTTGCAAAAATATTTTCATCCTAAAAAATAATAACTTATAGTTTTTGCCAGTTTAAGATCTGATCCCTATATTTTCCCTAGATTACTTATAAAAGTCACATTTAAAAAAAAAATGTACTCCTAGACATTCAAATAAACCTCCAATCTATTGCTTATACTCAATTTTCAATTGGTTTGACCACCGCTCAAACTCAATCTAGTTAAACATATACCTATGCGCTCATCAATTGTTGCTTATATTCTACCTTGTATATGTGACTAGTTCCTTAACTAGATATGGGTCTACTTAATGGGTTTCAAACTTGAAACCACTCTCAATAATAAGTTGGCCCTGAAATGTGAGTTTATCATTTGCACAGTTGCTCGTTATTAATATACAAAAATGACTTGATAGACAAGTAACAAAAGAATCCTAACACTACATAGATTGCAACGATAATGTCTATTTAGGCTTTTCGATGCATGAAACAAGTTCCTCTATTCAACTATCTTCCAGACTAATTGTTGCCTTGTCTTCAAATCCGAATTCAAATATGCATACAGTTCTTCTAACTTGTATTAATACTAACCGCAATAATTCATACAAACTCAAATCTTCTCTTCCCAGGTTTTGAAAGCACCGATTTGAGGGCCCCACCAAGCTAGATGGTGATATCTAGAACCCTCATATCAACAAACTCTGCTATTCAACTAGTTTCACTTCCTCACAAGTGTTTTTCACCAACATTTTATCTAATAAATAAGTCAATCTGCTACGATCTATTTGAATAAACTCTTCGATGATCATTTATTTACTCTCAACTCTTTTTTTTTTTCTCAATCTGTCTACTTCTATTATTATACAAAAGGATCCAAAAAGTTACAGCAAGGCCTTGGCCTTGAAAATCTTGCCATGAAGTTGGCAATTAGCCCAGATGAACACATTTCCAAATTTTGGTAGACTTCCTTCTGTTATGTCTTCTCCTAAGACCCGAAACATTGCTAAACAGGGACATGCTGAGACATACATCAATTGCACAACTATGCAATGCTAAACTTGAACGTCCTGACATACAGACACATACAACGACACAGAGACATATAGACACATACAATGACCTGACACAAGCAAAATTGCGAGTTTCAAAACAGAGTAATGCGCCTACTTCTTAGGCTGCCGAGAGCAGAATGCCAGACAAGATCAATCATCATCCGTAGTGTAAGGTTCCTCCACTACCCTACACCCGTATTGTAAAGAGTCTTCCGAGTCTGAGCGAAGGACCACCGAGCCTGTTGGGTCTCCCTGAGCTGGTTCACTTGGACCTGCAGGGGCAGCTTGATTCGCCATGGAGGAGCTTCCCATGACCGGGCGTTGAATATCTATTGGAGGCGCCATCCTTTGTTCTGGCGGAATTTCCGGATGTGCTACTGCCTGGCCGCTGAGATTTTCACAATTTTCTATAGTAACAGAAACTAGGAAAGTGGAATTGGCAAGAGTACAGGGGATGCGATAACGAACTGTTGGGTGCGCCGCATGCTCACACTCGGCCATCCTGCCACGCCCGTGTCCTCTGCCTCTTCCGGCTCTGGTAACAGGGGGACTGCTTTGCTCAGGTGCCAGCTCGACCGAGGAAGAGGGGGAAATGGGGGCGGACCTCTGAGAGGTGGCACGTCCACAGGAGCCACCACGTCTGCTTCCCATCCTGGGCCGTTCTCTCGGCATTGCGATGTACAGAGGATTGACAAGTGAACAGAAACACGGAGGGGAGTGACCAACAAAGTCGTGAGCCCTTTGAGCCAGAGCCCAATGCCTGTAAAACACTCTTGTGCCTGAAACAGGGACGGATTTAGGCACTGTAATTGAGTAACCCTGAGTTACCCACAGCACATCAAACCAAAAGACCGCAGAGGAGTGCGAAGAGGCCGCAGGAGCGCAGAGTTTATGGAGCGCCATTGCACAATTAACCAAGAGACTTGTGTGAGACCAGCTCACCAGCTCTGCAAAGTACCTCGTGCCGTGCATGGGCTGACACCTGCCCATGTGAAGCGCCACCTTCGTACCTTCATTGCATTCAAACACCCGCATCTGGGATATTTACTCTCAACTCTTAGAAAAGTCTTATAGACCTATTTTAATAGCATGTTAATTTAATAGAAAACACATATGGAATTGGAAACTATTAGGACTTAACATCCTTCTCATTATCATATTAGAAGACAACAACAAAAGTTTGATGCTATCAAACATTAATAACTATGAAATAGAAAATCAACTAAAATTAACATCACATACTTCAACTATTTAAACGAATAAAGAGACATGTACGTTGGAAAGGTTGGCACCATAACCTCCCACACGGGCATATCCAAATCAATTCTTTCCTCGGGTCCTTTCCCATTGTTAAAACGAGGCGTTATTGACGCTCGTGTTAGGCAATTGGAACCGTTATAATTAGGGTACAAAACATTTTTTTATGAACCACTTAACAACTTTTTCCTGCATTTGCTGTCATAAAAAGTAGCCAAAGCGTTTTTCACGTGATCAAAATCAATTGTAAATCTCTTGCTAACGTTCAATAACAATTAGCTTTTAGGCATGCTTGCGTTACATGACAAAGAGCTTCAAGATCTCGGCGAAGAAAAGCTGTGAAGCGTTTGACATTGTACAATCCCATAAATAATATATTTCGAAATCAACGCTTTCTTGGCTCTGCTCCCATACTTAAAACTGGGTTTTAATAACGAAGTTGTGTAAAGATGAAGTAAATTGGTTTTGAAATTGGAATTTTTATTTTTTTTGGGTGGAAATAGATTTAGTATTATTAAAATATTTTAAGTTTGATAATTGTAAATAAGATTTCTAAAAAAATTTACTAAATTTTATTTAAATTTAATTAGAAAAAAGAACAATTTAGTTATTTTTAGACTATATCTTTAATAATACCTTAGTCTTATCATTATGTTTTTTATCTTGAAAGTTATGAAAATTCCAATTATATTTAAAAAAATCTGACAGAATTTTTTGTATATCCAAATAAAAATTGTCAAACTTCATAATTTTAAGTACCCTATTTCCACTATAAAAACATAATTCGGAATTCTACCCTAAACGATTCGACTCCTTTAATAGTAACATGACCGCTCGTTCGAAGTTAATCAACTCGATTTCATTCTTAAAAGGTTGTAAAATTTATCATGATTGAGCAATTTAGGGTTGATTATTTATGGTTCTGGGAATATTACATTATTATTATTATTATTATTATTATTATGCTTTAGGTTAGAATTTTACTTTTAAAAATATCAATATTAAAGGTGGTAATGAAAAGATAAGCATAATTAAAATTAGAATAATGTGCAAATGAAAGAAGCTCAGTTTCGCCTTAGTCTTTGCGCTCATTTTAAACAATTTTTTTGATCGTTAGAGAGCCATCCAACCGGCTTTGCAACTTCAACGGTTGTTTGCAACAGGTTAGTTGTCCAACTAAAATTTTACAAAAAACGAGCTTCGGAAATCTGTGCAGTGAGCTAGCTATTCGGTATCTGCGTCGCTGACACAACACGCCAATTTCCCCGGTTTCCGATCAATGTGTCTTGTTCTCTTCCATTCGCCCTCATTCGCACGTGACGAATAGATGACCCGCATCGTTGGAGTCATTCGTGCAAAGTATGCACGAAACCTATGTGGAGAAGATTGTCTCAAGTGAGAATTTTGTTATGAATGACCAACCAATAAAAACATTTAAGTTTTTTTTGGAATATTTGATTTAAGAACTTAAATAAACTGTATTTGAATAAGAAAAAAATGAATATCAATGTGAACAATCACACTATTTGATTTTATGGTTCATCCTCTTTATCATTTTGCGATTATCTTGGGATTTAGTAAGGTGGTTTTCACAAAAATTATCATCTTGGGACTATCTTGGGATTCAATAAGGTGGTTTTCACAAAAATTAGTATATGAGTGACAATTAAATTATGTTAAATTATCTTAAGGAAGGAAGTAGTCACATTTTTTGCACTAAAGAGGCGGAGGATATTAAGTGTAGAAGAAAATATTTAAGCTTAGAGGGAAGATTAACATTGTAACATGATAAGGTTTGTTTTAAGTTAGGAAGATCATATTTGTAGAATCGAATTGTTAATCAATATTTTAGAAAGAGAATCTTAAATACGATATGAGAAAGGTAAAGAGGATGATCAACAAATGGACACAAGGTTATTAATAATGTCTTACTAACCCTTGGCACTAAGTTGATTCATTATGTGTGTCCCACTAGGTTGAACAATAAAAACCAAACTAGATAGAGAAATATAGAGCAAAGATAAAGTCCACTTCAGTAAAAAAAGAAATGTGCAAATAAAATTATATGATAGTTGAAAGGTGTCATAGTTAACTATCATTAACATAATGAAGACAACAACTTACTCAGTTCTTTAAATTTATGAGTGACAATTAAATTTTGTTAAATTATCTTAAGGAAGGAAGTAGTCACAGTTTTTGGACTGAAGAGGTGGAGGATATTAAGTGTAGAAGAAAATATTTAAGCTTAGAGGAAAGATTAACATTGTGGCATGATAAGGTTTGTTTTAAGTTAGGAAGATCATATTTGTAGAATGGAATTGTCAATGAATATTTTAGAAAGAGAATCTTAAATACGGTATGAGAAAGGTAAAGAGAATGATCAACAAATGGATGCAAGGTTATTAATAATGTCTTACTAACCTCTGGCACTAAATTGGATTCATTATGTGTGTCCCACTAGGTTGATTACAATAAAAACCAAACTAGATAGAGAAATATAGAGCAAAGATAAAGTCCACTTCAGTAAAAAATGAAATGTGCAAATAAAATTATATGATAGTAGAAAGGTGTCATAGTTAACTATCATTAACATAATGAATACAACAACTGAGCATTAGGATAATTACTCAGTTCTTTAGTGATCAACTACATTGAAAAAGAAAGCTAGAGTTTATTTTCTTCTAGGAAGTTGGAACTCTTAGCTAGATGTCCATCTAACCTAGCCCACCCTAATATAAATTAATAATAACTACTTGGACTTAGGTAATAAACAAGCAATGATCAAATTAAGGATAGAATTACCCAACATACATGTGTATATGACGATCTTCCTTGGTACGAAGACTTGTTGCTAGCATGATTGAATCCATTACGTGGGGTAGTAGTCTATACTAATTGAATTTTGTTCCCTACAATAAAGAATAATCTATATCCAATATAAATTGCATACACTAACAATTGAGATATTTTTTAATACTAGATGTATGTATGGTTAGTATGCTCTTAATGGAGAAGGCCAGTTACTCTTTCACATAGCTAGGTTGAATATTTATTTGAGACGGGGATGAAGGTTTATTAAAGTGTGAAGGGATCAAGTCAAGGCACCATAAGAACCACCTGGACCGAAGACAACACAAGATGCAGCAAATTAATCCAATAAAAAATTTAAATTTATCCAACAAAATGAGATTCAAAGTAGGAAAGAGGATGGAAAAATTATAGCTACCTTTAATAGATGAAGGGTAGATGGAGATATAATACCTTATCAATCCCAAGTGAATGGATGCTACCAACAAAGTCACCATTTGTGTACCCTGTAGGTGTGTTATCTTAAATACCACAATCCTTAATCAATGATATCTACAATATGCCTTAAGATTCATTTTCCAACTTTCTAATGAAAGCCCTTAGAAACTCCATAATCTAGAAATGTTATTAACTACATATACAACATTATGTATAGTTGTAGTAAGGTACACAAGGCTACCTACGAGCCTCTTATATAGTGTTGGAACAATTGTTGGTACTTCATCTTGTTTGCTCAATTTTGTTCTTGTTGTAGTAAGATTTTTTGTCGGTTTACATTTGTCCAGCTTGAACCTATTTAAGATATATATAGCATACTTTTTTTCACTTATGAAAATTCCTTGAGTAGACTCTTTAGCTTCAATTCCTAATAAGTACTTCATGAAACCAAGATCTTTCATCTCAAACTCTCTTTTCATGTCATCTTTGAAATCATCTAACATGATTTTTTAGTATATATCATGTCATCAACACAAAGATAAACTATAAGAATCTCACCCTGCTAATTTAATTTGTTATAAATAGTATGCTCAATATTACTCTCGTTGAACTTGTTGTTAGGCAAACAAGAGTTAATTTAATTGTATCAAGCTCTTAGAGGTTGCTTCAAGCCACATAAGGATTTCTTCAACCTACACACTTTGTACTCTGGCCATTTAATTCAAATACTAATGGTTCATCTACATACATCTCTTCTTCTAAATTACCATTCAACAAGACTAACTTCACCATTTGGTGCATTTGACCATTACAATCACTAACACAACTCTAATAATATATGTCCTTGCTATTGGAGGAAATCTTTCACCATAGTAAATATTGAGTTACTGAGCAAACCCTTTAATGAATAGCTTTGCCTCATGTTTCTCTACCTTGCCTTTCTCATTCAATTTTGTTTTGTACACCCACTTAACACCAATACTAGTTTTTTTAGTTGGGAGATCAACAAGATCCCATGTGTCATTACTTTTAATTTTCTCAATTTCTTCATATTCTATTCTTTTTTTTCCTCTTCAAAATAAGTAGGTTGATAAGATAATAAGGAAAAGTGAGCTTGCTAATCCATGTCATCACAGGCTCATCGATTTCATCGAGCTCCTTATTTTTTGATTTCTCATCAGAGCTACTAACTCACAACTAGAACAAGAACTATTACTCTAATTTCTTACTAAAGGTATTGATTCACTATTGGAAAAAGAATTATTTTCAATATGTTCTTCTTGTATTTGCACCCATAACTTTGGCAAGGTACTTCCTATCTCACAATTTTCATTGGTTCATCTATTCAGAGAAAAGGATTTAAATTATCCATTATTCCATTTTATTGGTCATTCCTATACTTTCCTAAAAAAATGTTACATCTCTACTCATGAAAAAACTCTTGGTGATTGGGTTATACAGTCGGTAGGCTTTGGATTGTTCACTATACATAATAAGGATGCACTTTACACTCCTACTCTCAAATTTGCTTCTTATATCTTTTGGGACACGTGTATAGATAACACAATAAAAAATTCTAAAGTGAGACACTTGACTTTGTGCCACGCCATGCTTCTTGAAGCACTTTATCTTTCACACTTGTTGTTGGATATATATTTAGTATGTAGATTGAAAAAGCAATAATTTTAGCCCAAAAGTCATTGGATGCTTTTATCATGTTCTTTGCCATGTTCATTATGGTCCGATTTTTCCTTTTAGCCACGCCATTCTATTGCGGAGTATATTTGGTGATGAACTAAATTTTAATTCCCCATTGTCTATGAAAATTCTAAACTCTTTTGATTCATGTTCTTCCCTTCCATTTGATCTGAGCACTTTGACATATATGCCACTTTGTTTTTCTACTTCAACTTTAAATTCTTTGAACTTTGTGAATGTTTAGATTTGATTTTGAGGAAATATGTACACAAAACATTTTGATGAAATCATCAATGAATGTTAGAAAATAAAATCTTCCACCAATGGACTAAGTTTTCATGGGTTCACATGGATTTGTGTGGACTAGTTCTAGATGCTCCTTGGATTTGTAGGAGTTTTTCAGAAAGTTGTCTCTTTTAATTTTTCCATGGATGTAGCTTTCACAAGGGATAGTTTTTTCATTCAATATAGGTAGTCCCTTAACCATTGATTCCTTTCATTAGATGAAATTTCAGCCTAAAACTGGTCTCCTAAGGAAAAATGATAGAATAAGAGTTATGAATTTTTGAGGAAAAAGAAGAAACTACTTTTTTCTAATGTATTTTTGGCTTATCTCCTAATAGGTTTACTCAAATTTCAAGTGTATACACTTATTGGATGCGAAATTAAATTTTGCATACAACGAGTACCCATTATGCATATTTTTTAGAAGACCCACAATGAAAAAATTGAAGATATGGTAACACGCCTTTTTAATGTATCTTCGCTTTTTTTCATTGTGGATCTTCTCAGAAGTATGCATAATAGGTACTCGTTGGATGAAAAATTTAATTCCACATCCAACAAGTGTCTACATTTGAAATTTGAGTAAAACTATAAGGAGATAAACCAAATATACAATTAAAAAAATAGTTTATTTTATTTTCCCTCCAAAATATTTACATGTACCTTTTATTAAATTTAAAGGGTTTTGATTGGTTTACATATTATGTACATGAAAATTTCATGGGCACTTTTAGGCTGAAATTTCCTCTAATGTGAAAGAGACTAAGACTCCTAAAAGGTAGGTGACCATACCTGAGATGTCAAAATCAAGTCTTATATGTGTTTGAGACATTTTGTACATATGATTGTAATAGATTTATATTTTTCATATTCAATGCAAACGTCCAACTCTTAGTCATTTGAACCTTTGTAATATACTTCCTACTAGGTGGCTTATCTAAGATTATGCATCATTATAGCCATTTTGACTCAATTTTCCTATACTTATCAGGTTATTCCTAAGATTAGGAACATAGAGGACATCAAGAATATATTTATTTTAATCTTCTTTGGCTAGGACTAACACAACAACTTTACCTAAGCCTCAATTTGATAATCATATCCTAAAGTATTTTCAGATTTAATAGAGTTATCAATGCTAGAAAATAACATTTTATTACCTTTCATATCATTATTGTAGCCATTTTCTAACAACCAAATATCTTCATTGTGATCTTCTTCAGTGATGTGACATGAAGCAAACATTGATCAAATGTTATTTCTTTAGCGTTGGAGACATTAGCTATGCTCTTGTTCAATCTGATTATTTCTTTATGCATTCACTTTCATAGTGACCATACTTTTTGAAGTAGTAACATTGAACTTTGAATTTGTCTTCCCATCCTTTATCTTTTCCCCTATTTAGGATTATTTGAATATTTTAATGTTGTTATTTTTTCTACCTAATGATCTCCTCTACCTCTATTTCCTATGTATTTTCCTCCACCAATGGATTCCTGAGTTTTGAAGGCATGTTTTAAAGATTCCTCTTCCATGTCAATTATATATTCGTGGGACAAAATAGAACCCATCAATTCTTCTATTGTTAGTGTAAAAAAGTGTTTGGATGCTTCCATGGTGCTGACAACCATTTCAAATTTCTTAGGAAACCTTCTGAGAAAATTTTCAACTATTGTATGATCATCAATCTTCTCTACATGAATTCTGAGTTTATTTACAACTTCCATCAGTTTAATGATGAACTTGTCAATATTCTTTATCTCCTTCATCTTTAATGTTTCGAACTATCTCCTTAGGGTTTGACACTTCACTTTCTTCCCTTTGTCATTACTTTGATATGCTAACTCTAAGGTATCTCAAGCTTGCTTTGCACTAGATGCTCATTTTATCTTGGGAAAAATCAAGTCATTCATTGAACTTGGATCCAATACTTTTCCTTACTCTCTTTTTCCCTTGGTTTTACAAGTTGAATTCTTTGGTCATTAGTCATGGCCTGTAGAGTTACTTGATCAAGTTTTAAGAAGCCATTGTCCACTGGTTCCTAAAATCCATAGACTTGCATGAATGTTTTCATCCTTATAAATTAGAACTCATATTTTTTGCCAGTTTAAGATCTGATCCCCGTGTTTTCCCTAGATTACTTGTAAAAGTCACATTTAAAAAAAAATGTACTCCTAGACATTCAAATAAACCTCCAATCTATTACTTATACTCAATTTGCAATTGGTTTAACCACCGCTCAAACTCAATCTAGTAACACCTACCTATGCGCTCATAAATTGTTGCTTCTATTCTACCTTATATTTGATCCTAATTCCTTAACTAGATATGGGTCTACTTGATAGGTTTCAAACTTGAAACCACTCCCAATCATAAGTTGGCCCTAAAATATGAGTTTACCGTTTGCACAGTTGCTCGTTGTTAATATACAATGATGACTTGATAGACAGATCACAAAAGAATCCTAACACTACATAGATTACAACGATAATGTATATCTAGGCTTTTTGATACATGAAACAATCTCCTCTATTCAACTATCTTCCAAACTAATTATTGCCTTGTCTTCAAATGCCAATTCAAATATGCATATGATTCTTCTTATTTGTGTTAATACTAACCACAACAATTCATACAAACTCAAATCTTCTCTTCCTAGGTTTTAAAGCACAAATCTGAGGGCTCCACCAAGCTAGATGGTGATATGTAGAACCCTCATATCAGCAACAAGTACAAACTTTGCTATTCAACCAGTTTCACTTTTTCACAGGGGTTCTTCACCAACATTTTGTCGAAAGAATAGGTCAATTTGCTATGATCTATTTAGATAAGCTCTTCCATGATCGTTTATTTGCTCTCAACTCTTTGAAAAGTCTTATAGAAGTGCTTTAATACCATGTTAATTTGATAAGAGAAAATAGTTATAGAATTGGAAACCATTAAGACTTAGCTTATCCTTTTGATTAAATTAAAACAACAACAAAAATTTAAAACCATCAAACCTAAATAACATATTATGAAATAAAAAATGAACTAAAATTAAGATTACATACTTCAACTATTTAAACACTAATAATATATTATGAAATATAAAATTAACATTAAAGTAATAACTGCCCTTAAATTTTTTTATCTTACATTTTATTTTTCAAACTCTATTAAAACATGTGTGATAAAAATCAAACATCTAACATCTATGTAAAACATGGAAATGAATGAAGAGACATGTACGTTAGAGAGGTTGGCACCATAACCTCCCCCACGGGCATATCCAAATCAATGCTTTCCTCGGGTCCTTTCTCATTCTTATTTTTATTTTTAAGAGTATTTGATTTTTTCAAGTGAAGATAGATTAATATTATTAAAAATCTAAAAATCACTTAAAATCTGATAATTATATTTAAATTTATAAAATAAAAATTATAAAATTTTACCAAAAAAAATAAAAAAATCCATTGTTTTTAAGACAATTTAATTTTTTAATTTTTACACCAAACGTTTAATAATAACACGAGCGCTTGTGACAAGAGGATGTTGGAGTTAATGCTTACATTCCATATTTAAGAAGTTGGTTTGTGATGGTTGAGAAATTCTCTCAACCTCTCTATCTAATTTGGGAATAAGTTAGATCTCAGAAACTCTATTTAATAGAGTAATCTGAATGTAAATGTGTGTGTGAGTGTCTTTGCACATACACCATTTGTGCATAATATATGATTGAGTTTCTGTGATTGTGTGATTTTAGCTGTTTTTATCATGGTATCGGAGCTGTAGGTCAGAGGCCTGTGTGTTGTGTGGTTGCCAATTGGTGAGCCGACCTGTCCGTGGAGCAGACTCTGTATGGGCAGCGTCTCTGTTTGAGCGTTGCCTCACTGTTTCCTGTATTCAACCTTTGGTTAGCCAATGTGGAGATCTGTTTGAGATCTGTTGGCGTTGTGGAAGAGCCAACACCTGTTGGAGATTTGGACCAGGTGAATGAGCCGAGTCATGGTGAATGCGCGTACATACCTTTGCTGGAGCCGAGCATTATTGTTGTCGTTCTTTTAGGAGAAGTCCACTTGTAAAAGTCGATCTTTGTTGCTTACTATCGCTCTCTAATCCCTGCAGGGGATGTCAAGATCCAAAGCTGCTTAAGATTTAAAGAATTGAACAGCTTAACGACTTAAATCTGAAACAATTCTTTGAATTTTTATTTTATTGAAGAATTATTGTTTGGCTTCAACTCTTTACGAAGAACGATTCTTTAGTTAAGCATATGCAACTGTTAAAGATCAGGGATTTGTTTGGCGTAACGGTGAAAATTTGTGTGAAGGCTTAAAGATCTAAGTTGTTGTATGTTTAGTCGTGGAGAAATTGGTTTATTCGGCTGCAATAACCACGGGAAGAGGCGGAGAAGATTGCGGCACAGTGGTCTGCGTCTTGGAGATCCATCTGCGCACGGTGGTGGAGTGGCTACCGTGGCTAGCGGCATGCTATTTTCTGCATGCTTTAGAGGATCCGAACCCGTGTTCTGCTTTTAGATCTGGAGGGCGCCCGGACTGTTGAGGAGGAAGCCGAGATCTCTTGCTTGAAGGCTGACATTTTCTGCTGTCGAGTGTTGAATCCAGGATTGGGGATGCAAAAGCTGCCACGACTCTGCCGTGGAATCAATGAAACTGTCATTCAGAGCGAGGAGCAATTTGGAGACATTACGGGATTTCAAAATATTCAAGAAAAAGGGTCTGATGGTGAAGAATTAGTTGTATCTGGATTTACCCTTATGAACGATGTGATTGAAGGAGGTTCAAACCGTGTTGTTGCGGCAATTGAAGGTTTTGCACTTGGCGGTGGCATCTTGAGTCTGTGGCGATGGCCTGCATATCAAAGGCAGTAGGGCCTACATTGATATCTTCAGAAACATTTTGTTGGGATGCAATTATCTTTTTTTTTTAGAATCAACCTGCAGTAGTATGCTTGGATGAGTATTTGCATGGATCAAGTAGCAGTAAGGCTCAATATGGATGGTTGTCCAGATAGTATGGCAGTTGCGGATCTAGGGAAGGATCCCTCATTAGTGGTAGACGTGGAAGTGGTTTCCTAATGAGGTTATGCGACAGATTGGGATGCTGTCCAGTAATTGACTTCGGGAGGTCCTTGATTCGGGAGTTGAGGAAGGGAACTCGGGAATCCAACTTGCCAACTACACCTTTCCGAGGGTTATGAGGCAACTTGATGGAGCATCTACTGATAAACTTGATTATTTTGTTATTTTCATGTAATGTAATCATTAAGGGGGGATGTTGGAGTTAATGCTTACATTCCATATTTAAGAAGTTGGTTTGTGATGGTTGAGAAATTCTCTCAACCTCTCTATGTAATTTGGGAATAAGTTAGATCTCAGAAACTCTATTTAATAGAGTAATCTGAATGTAAATGTGTGTGTGAGTGTCTTTGCACATACACCATTTGTGCATAATATATGATTGAGTTTCTGTGATTGTGTGAATTTAGCTGTTCTTATCAGAGGACAATTTACTTTTTTAGACTCAGCGTTTAATAATAACATGAGCGCTCGTGACAAGCAGACACAACCGTTATGTTAATCAACGTACAAATGAATCGATTTCATTCTTAAAAGGTGGTAAAATTTATTATAATTGGGCAATTTAGGGTTCAATATTCATGGTTATGAATTGATTTCATTCTTAAAAGGTTGTAAAATTTATCATAATTGGGCAATTTAGAGTTGAATATTCATGGCTATTGGAATATTATATTATTAATTTATTTATTTATTTTATGGTTAATTTTTATTTTTATAAATATTTTTAATATTAAAAGTGGTAATTTGTTTTTTTAATTTTTTATTGATAAAAGAATAAAAAAATAAAAAATATTTTATGTTATTATTGGTTTTATATATATATTTTTTATAGATTTTATTAAATAATAGTGGTAATATAAATAATTATAGATGTAGATTTTATAGTGATAAAGGTAAGATTTTACAAAAATTGTATAATAGATAAATTGTAGTGTTAAACTTTTAAAGTAAACACTTCACTTCGTTTTATTAGCAGTTGAAGCTTACACTCCTTGAAGATGAGTGAAGTGTCACCCAAAGTTTAGACTTAAAGATGAGTGAAGTGTCATCCAAAGTTTGGACGTTGTAGTTTCTCCATCATACAATTTTTCTAAAAGTTTTATTTCTAATATACATAAAATTAATAAAAAAATCTAAACAATATATGGAAAAAAGTCATTTCTATATTACAGATCTCGAAATATTTTAGAAATGGGCCAACTGTTTTAATTGTTTAAGTTTACTCATATTCATCATATTTCCAAAATATTTTAAGTTTACTCATATTCATCATATTTTCATAATATTTTAAAATCTGCAATCTATTGGTAGATTTTCACTTTTATAAATATCTTTAATATTAAAGGTGGTAATTATAATTGTTTTCATATTTTTTATAAATTTTATTAAATAATAGTGGTAATATAAATAGTTATAGATTGTAGATTTTTACAGTGATAGAGGTAAGTTTCTTGAAAGATTGTATAATAGATAAATTGTAGTGTTAAACTTAAAGGCTCACTTAGTTTTACTCGCAGTTGAAGCTTACAGTCCTTGAAAATAAATGAAGTGTTTTCTCCATTATATAATTTTTCTAAAAGTTTTGTTTCTAACAGTCCTTGAAAATAAATGAAGTGTTTTCTCCATCATATAATTTTTCTAAAAGTTTTGTTTCTAATATGTGCTTAGAATTAGTAAGAAAATCTAAATAATATATGGAAAAAAGTTATTTTTATATTACACATTTCAGAATATTTTAGAAATAGGCCGATTGTTTTAACTGTTCAAGTTTACTCATATTCATCATATTTCCAAAATATTTTAAAATCTGCAATTTATTTTTACTTTAACCCAAAAGAAAACTATCCTGGGTAATAAAATTCATTATTACCCTGACCAACTAATTGATTTCACTCCTCTCCATCATTTTGAAAATATTTCAAATATGCATCGAGTTATTTTCAAGTGAAAGAGCCTATCTTCAAAGGAGTTGTCCACCGAGGGGGAGGAATTGTCTGGATGGCCAAAAGTGGCGGGCAAAAAAAATTCAAAAAAACTTGTACAGGAATGTTTGATGGTGGAAATGGATTGAGCACCATCAAAAACGTCTAGGACACCTAAAATTTTGAAGTTTAACAACTATATAACTTGGATTTACAAAAATCTTTGCTAAATTTTCTGTAAATATGACTGGAATTTCCATAACTTTCTATGGAATCTCCGACTTGTTAACTACGGCATCTTCCAATAGTCTTTAAATAGTAAAACTGGGCAAATGTTATGGACCCAACCAACTAAATGTTATGATAAATACAATAAATATGCAAATGAAAAGCTAACTTTCGCCTTAATCCAGCCAGTCTTTTTGCTCGTTTTAAACAAAATTTATTTGATCGTTAGAGAGCCATCCAGCAACATGGAACACTTTGTTTATCGTAATAAGCTTAGAGCACTTCAGGTTTGCCCTTCAACGGTCGTTTGCAATAGGTTAGTTGGCCCAGTATAGTTTTATATAAAATGAGCTTCAGAAATCTGTGCAGTGACTTAATCGGTGCCTGCGTTCTGACACAACGTGCCAATTTGCCCCGGTTTCCGATCAATACATCTAATGTTCAGAATGCCTTGTTCTCTTCCATTGGCCCTCATGGGCATGGCATCTAAAACACATGACCTGACTAATCATTTTTCTATCACTTATTTCCAAATCTGTGCACAAACTTCATGAATATGAATTCGAAAGTCCAAATCCTATGGTTTTGTATCTATAGCTATTCAAAAGACCTTCCTATTCATTGTCTTCTACTTGGTCAAAATGTTATTCAAAGGTGAATATGGAGTCTTGCGAAAATTTCGACATCATGTGATGCCTCTCCATTTAGCACCTTTTTTTGAGAAGAAAAAAACTACAAATTTTTATTAATAAAGGCAGTTACATATTCATGTTTTTGTACTATGCACTCCACATCTTCTCTATTATATAAAAAAGCTCTAGAACACTATTATATCAACATATTGAGCTAGTTATATTCTTTGAAATTTATCTAATACAGGCTATGGTTTATCTTCGTTATATTTCTTCTATGATTGAAAAATTATCATGCTATTAGTGAATGTTTAATAAAATATATTAAAAAAACCAATAAAAAACAAAAACATATTTTCAATGTTCTTGTGTTTTGTACTATATGATATTGATACTCGAGTTTTTCAAGATGCCATGGTCAAATGAAGAAAAATTGATCTCGCCCAAAGCTATCGAAACTCCTTTCTTTGTGATCCGAATGGAAAATGGCATCAACCCATAGTATTCATCCACCCATGGTATTGTAAGTGGCATTCACCCATGGTATTGTAAGTGACATCCACCCATAATATTTGTCCATGGTATTGTGACATCCACCCATGATATTCATTCACCCATGGAATTTACCCATGGTATTGTAATCGAAAAATATTATAAGTAACAAGTGGCATTTTGTAGAAGGACAATTTGTCCACCACAATGTAGCTTTTACAGTTATTCTCCGTTTTAATAAAAAATATCTTTGTGGTTTGTTTATTGGGCATTCTCCTCTTTTTTTTCTGGCATTTCAAATTTTCAGATCTTTAGGAGCCTCTCCCCCAAAATCCATTTCAATCTTTTAGATCCAGGGAGCCCCCCTCCAAGATCTGGATCACTTTGACAGTAAGTTTGCAACCTAGTTTTGTTCCTTGTAAATGTGGGTGAAAGCATTTTTTTGGAAGGTCTTCTGTAAGAATCGAATACACCACATCCAATTTGTGAGAAAAGGTTGTTCGAAATGTGAAATCCCAAGGACCCTGTCGATGATTCCTTTAGAGTCTCCAAACAAATATAGATACTCAATACTCAACCATTTGGCACAAATAAGGACTCCCCATAAAGAAATAAGTTAAACACGACTATTGGCACCGACGCCACCCACCCACCAAAAATGATAGAATCTACCTGGCCATAAAACAATAAAAGCACCACACCCACAAATCCTTCGTGTAGAAGCCTTGTCGAAAAAACCGACAGGGAAGCTATTCCACACATCCTTATACTGAATCGATCTCTTTACCTATAGCTTCTTCCTAGGGTCAATCTCTTCAAAATATGAAACAATCTTCTCCATAGTTTCTCTCACATCTGCCACTTTCTGTTCAAAGATCTTGGAATTTCAGCATCTCCATATGCCCTAGAAAATATAAAAAGTTAAAGAACGTAATTTCTTATATGTTCCAAATCAATGGGAGAGACAATCCTCAATCGAGCTCTTACACCAAAACACACCAATATTGAGTAATTGTATGACTCTACTCCACATCGAGGTTGCAAAAGGACATGTGAGGAATAGATGACCCACGTCCTCTAACTCATTCATGCAAAGTATACATCTAGTTGGTCCCATGAAACCTCTATGCAGGAGATTCTCTTAACTGCGAATTTTGTTATAAATGACCAACCAACAAAAAAGTTTTTGTGGAATATTTGATTTATGGACTTAAATAAACTATGTTTGAATAAGGGAAAAAGGATCAACAATGTGAACAATCACACCTTTCGATTTTATGGTTCATCCTCCTTATCGTATTGTGACTATCTTGGGATCTGGTGAGGTGGTTCTCACGAAAATTGGTATATGAGTGGCAATTAAATTATGTTAAATTATCTTAAAGAAGGAAGTAGTCACAATTTTTGGACTGAAGAGGTGGAGGATATTAAGTGTAGAAGAAAAGATTTAAGCTTTGAGGGAAGATTAACATTCTAACATGATAAGGTTTGTTTTAAGTTAGGAAAATCAAATTTGTAGAATTGAATTGTTAATCAATATTTTAGAAAGAGAATTTTAAACACGGTATGAGAAAGGTAAAGAGGATGGTCACCAAATGGACGTAAGGTTATTATAATGTCTTAATGACCTGTGGAATTGAGTTGAATTCATTATCTGTGTCCCACTAGGTTGATTACAATAAGAACCTAACTAGATATAGAAATATAGAGCAAAGATAAAGTCCACTTCAATAAATAAAAGAAACATGCAAATAAAATGATATGATGGTAGAAATGTGTCATAGTTAACTATCACTAACATAATGAAGACAACAAAATAACTAAGTATTATGATAATTAATCAATTCTTTAGTGATCAACTACATTGAAAAGGAAACATATAATTTATTTTCTTCTATGAAGTTGAAACTCTTAGTTAGATGTCCACCTAACCTAGCCCACTCTAATATAAAGTAATATTAGCTACTTGGACTTAGGTAATAGACAAGCAATGATCAAATTAAGGATAGAATTAACCAACATACATGTGTAGATGATGATCTTCCTTGGTAGGAAGACTTGTTGTTAGCATGATTGAATCCATTACGTGGGGTATTAGTCTATACTAATTGAATTTTGTTCCCTACAATAAAGAATAATCTAAATCCGATATAAACTAAATGAAAGCTAGCAAATTGCATAAAAAAACAACTGATATTTTTTTAAATCTTAGATGTATGTATGGTTAGTATGTCCTTAATGGATAAGGTTAGTTCCTCTTTCACATAGTTATGTTGAATATTTAATTGAGATGGGGATGAAGATTGATTAAAGTGTGAAGGGATCAAGTCAAGGCAGCATAAGACGCACCTAGACCAAAGACAACACAAGGTGCAACAAATTAATCCAATAAAAAAAATGATCCAACAAAATGAGATCCAAAGTAGGAAAGAGGATACAAAAATTATATCTACCTTTAATAGATGAAGGTAGATGGAGATATAATACCTTATCAATCCCAAGAGAATGGAAGGAGATCACAAGTGAGCTACTAGTGTACTAGAAGTTTGATATGAAAGAGAGAGACCATACACACAAAACAATAGTGTGATGTAAATAGATTCAGCAATGCTTAGATGGTATAGCTAGTTGTTCCACTCACTATAGAAGTGACACTCTCTTTACAACAATTAAACCATGGGTGTTGATATTTTGGATTATAGGAGTTTGGGCCTAGTTATAAGGAAGTGGAAGAAACATACCTTTATTGTTCTAGTATGTGTAATCTATTAGCCACAAGCATTATAGAAGGGAAAATACAACTATGAGGGTGCTCCTAAACCCTAATAAAAAGGGAAAATTCACCACATAAATTCCTAAATAGGTGTAACCTAATGGTTTAAGGACATTCATGGACTTGAGTGAATATCTATAGAACTAATTAGGACATCATTTTGTGAATGAGGAGCATCATTTGGTAAGTGAGGTCCAAACTTGGTCTATTCATCTAAAGAGGGACCAAAGAGGGAAACCAAATAGCCAATAACCAACAAAGAAGACTAATTTCTAAAATTACACTTCTCACTATTAGCCAATAGTTGGTGTCTCTTAGTGTTTGTACTGCCTATGTACCTTCCATTTGTAGGAATAATATTGTATTTTAATGTCCTTTAGATAGTTTCTCAACCTTAAACATGGATATGCATAATCTCTTATCTAAGACCAAAATCTTTGATTTACTCCTTGGTAGCTAATATCACAAATCATACATTAAACTAGACCCATAATGTTGGAAAATAGGGGTATCGTAGAGTTAGGTTATTAAGAATCCAAGAAATTTTGATGTTGTTAACAAAGAATGTTATATCATTAAAGCACAAGTACCCTAAGACATCACAGAATTGACTTGAATGAAAAATCAATCCAAGAGATCATTTATATAATACTTGAGTATTTAACCAATTTCCCTAAATGTATTTTGAAATGATCAACTCAATTCAACCAAGTTAGCCCAAAACAATTAAACACATTTATATTTTGACCTTCTTTTTCACTTAGCTAGTTGTTGTTTCCTTGGTCAATAACACCTCAATCATTCCAATCTAGCTAGTCAAAATTGCCTTTATCAACTAGTTAACCATATGGTCAATTATGTACTTCCTAAAGCTTGCCAACTGACTTTAAGGTTGGGTTTAATATGAGTTTATGTTGCACCTCTTCACCCAAAACCACCCTCCCCACTCCCATCCCTTCAGAGGGGCATAATGATAATGTCTTGAAGCCCAAGCAAAAAATGAAATTCCACAAATTTAACTTTCAATCAAAGGCTTCATAAAAGTGTTGACATTTTAATCCTTCATTCTCAAATAGATAAGATATACCACATTATTTTACATCAAGTATTTGATATATCATGCATCTCTTCATCTACTTTGAGATATAAGGTTAGTAGCCACTTGTATTGAACTTTGGTTGTCACAATAGATTATATATAATCAAATTCAGTAAAAAGAAATTTGAGTTCACTAATCAAGTTCTTAATGCACATGTTATAGGATTGCCTTTCTTCCCTTCATGGGAGTTATGTCCTCTCCATAGCCAAATTCCTTTCATGATCCCCACCTTCAATGACACTAACACCCTTCACTTTTATGGGCATTTTTGACACATGGCACCTTCTAAAGTCACTTTATTGACTTAGGATAAAACATGTGTGCTTTGACTTAGGCTTGTTTTAATAATATCTTAGCCACCTAGGCATAAGCCCTTTAACACTTGACCCTTATCCCTCTTTCATGCATATGGACTATTAGTCCCCCATACTCTATTGTCTAAATTGATTTGCAACAATGGTGCATTTTATTAGTATGCATGTGTTTTCACATTTGCAAAACTAAGCTCTTTGGCCTCAAAACATATAAACACAGGCACACTGACCTAAAACACATGGGTACATATGCTCCAAAGTAGTCCTCAACTCACCATCTAAACATGATGTATACATCACACACAAGGATCATCCTAGGGGTGTTTCATTCCCCTCCCCCTTATATATGAACTATCCTTAGTGCACTACACATACACACAGATATAAACAAAATTATTCAGAAAGATGAAGGTAACCTACCCTCATAACATATTCATTCTCCCATATGTCATCCTCGGGACTAAAATGTGTTCACTTCACCTTTACAAAGATGATGGCTCAATTTCAGAGTACCTTGACCTTCCTATCCAAAATTTCCACCAACTAGAACTAAAAGTATCCCTCCAACCCCACTTAAATCATATTCCAGTCAATTACTCGATTAGAATAGAGAAACTACTTTTTAAGTAATGAAATATGAAACGCATTATGAATATGCATGGATGTTGGCAATGCAATCCTATATGCAATTGGGCCAATCTTCTCTAGGACTTTAAACGGTTCACAAAATCTAGCTTCCAACTTTGAAAAACCACTTATTTTCAATGAACTCTTTTTTTCCTTCACTTTTAGGAAGACATGCTCACCAAATTTGAATTCCTTGTTTATCTTCCTATCTACATAGATTTTTTATTTTTCTTAGGAAACCTTTAAATTATTATTTATTTTTATAACTTTCTCTTCCATTTCCCTCAGAAAATATGGCCTAATGATGGCCTTATCCACTGGGTTTTCCCAACTCACATGTATATTGTTTTTTCTATGATGAAATTCCTCAAATGGACCCATCTTCAAAGATTCTTAGTTCCTATTTTTATATGCAAACTCCACCAAGTGCAAATACTCTTTCCATTTTGACGGCTTTTCCATCACATACATTCTTAGCATATATTCAATCACTTGATTAACACAATTTTCCTAACCATCTAACCCTTGATAGTGATCCAGACTTATGCAGGAACACAACAAAATACAGATATACACATAAACACAAAGATGAAGCAGAAATAAAACTTCATTTCATTAATATCAAAGAACTGAAATATGCTTACATACAAAAATGGAAATAAACTAACTCGGGTGATGGTAGCTTATCTCTGAGAAGATATGTGGCAGCTACATGTCTTTGAACTGTGTTACAATGAGGTTGAAAGGCCTATTTATTATTGATAAACAATGGAAAACCCTAAACATCCAAAAACCTAACCCTAGGAGATGAAGCGCCAAAATTGTGGGCCCCGTTTGGGTAAATTGGTACATCAACTTTCCAGGGTCATAACTTTGGCATACGATCTCCATTTGGCTATCATAAAACCTCGTTGCAAAGATATCGAAGAGGAGGGTGAAGAAAAACTAGTAAACTATTATGGGACTTTTTTGGTCTCTCTGTTTTCCCTAAAAGAGTCTTTTAGCTCCTCAAAACAACTCCAGAAGTTTAGGACCCAAAAGCCTACCAAAAATAGTAAGTTGTGCTACAATTAAAGCTCCAATTCCTAATAAGTACTTCATGAAAGCAAGATCTTTCATCTCAAACTCTCTTTTCATGTCATCTTTGAAATCCTCTAACATCAATTTTTTAGTATATATCATGTCATCAACATAAAGACAAACTATAAGAATCTCACTTTGCTAATCTAATTTGGTATAAATAGCAAACTCATTATTGCTCCCGTTGAACCTGTTGTTAAGCGAACACGAGTCAATTTAATTGTACCGAGCTCTTGGAGGATACTTCAAGCCACATAAGGCTATCTTTAATCTACATGCTTTGTAGTCTTAGCCTTTTAATTTAAATACTAATGGTTGATCTACATACATCTCTTCTTCTAAATTACCATTCAACAAGACTAACTTCACAACCATTTGGTACATTGGCCATTACAATTACTAATACAACTCTAATAGTATATATCATTGCTATTGGAGCAAAGGTTTCACCATAGTAAATATTGAGTTACTGAGTAAACCCTTTGGTGACTAGCTTTGCCTCATGTTTCTCTACCTTGTCTTTCTCAATCAATTTTGTATTGTACACCCATTTAACACCAATGCCGGTTTCTTTAGCTAGGAAATCAACAAGATCCCATGCCTCATTTCTTTTAATGGCATCAATTTCTTCATATGTTATTATTTTTTTTCCTCTTCAAAATAAGTAGGTTGATAAGATAATAAGGAAAAGTGATCTTGCTATTCCATGTCATCACAGGCTCATAGATTTCCCTCAAGATCCTTATTTTTTTGTTTCTCATCGGAGCTACTAACTCACTACTAAAAGAAGGAATATTTCTCTAACTTCTTACTGAAGGTATTGGGTCACTATTGGGAGAAGAACTATTTTCAATATGTTCTTCTTGTATTTGCACCTATAACCTTGGAGAGATACTTATATCTCAAACTTTCCATGTGTTCATCAATTTGGAGAAATGGATTTCAACTATCCATTATTCCATTTTCTTAGGTCATTCCAATACTTTCCTCCAACAAATTTACATCTCTACTCATGACAAAATTCTTCGTGATTGGGTTATACACTTTGTAGGCTTTGGATTGTTCACCATACATAATGAAGATGCACTTTTCACTCCTACTCTCAAGTTTTCTTCTTAGATCTTTTGGGACACATGTATAGAGAACAAAATAAAAAATTCTAAAGTGAGACACTTGACTTTGTGCCACTCCATGCTTCTTAACGCACTTTATCTTTCACACTTGTTGTTGGAGATATATTAAGTACGTAGATTGAACAAGCAATAATTTTAGCCCAAAATTCTTTAGATAGATTATTAGCTTTGATCATGTTCCTTGTCATGTTCATTATTGTCTAATTCTTCCTTTTAGCCACTCCATTCTAGTGTGAAGTATATTTGGTGGTGAACTAAATTTTAATTCCCCGTTGACTACAAAAAATTGTAAACTCTTTTGATTCATGCTTTTCTCTTCCTTATGATCTAAGCATTTTGACATAGATGCCACTTTTTTTTCTACTACAACTTTAAATTCTTTGAACTTTGTGAATGTCTAGATTTTCTTTTGAGGAAAAATACACAAAATATCTTGATGAAATCAATAATGAATGTTAGAAAATAAAATCTTCCACCAATGGACTAAGTTTGCATGGGTCCTCATAGATTTGTATGGAAAAGTAGGAGGTTTTTGGAAAGTTGTCTCTTTTATTTTTTCCACGGGTGTAACTTTCACAAGGGCTAGTTTATTTATTCAATATAAGTAGTCCCTTAACCATTGATTCTTTTTGCAAGAGACTAAGACTCCTAAAAGGTAAGTGACCATACCTGAGATGTCAAAATCAAGTCTTATCTTTGTTTGAGACATTTTGTACAGATGATTGTAATAGATTTACACTTCTCATATTCAATGTAAACCTCCCACTCTTGGTCATTTGAACCTTTGTAATACACTTTCTACTAGGTGGCTTATGTATTATTATGGATGTGGAGTCTTTGAATTTGACATTATAACCATTTTGACTCAATTTTCCTATACTTAGCAGGTTACATCTAAGATTAGGCACATAGAAGACATCAATAATATATTTATTTTCATCTTCTTTGGTTAGGAATGACACAACAACTTTACCTAAGACTTGATTTGATAATCAACTCCTAAAGTAATTCCAGATATAATAGAGTTATAAATGTTAGAAAATAAATTTTTATTACCTATCATATGATTATTGTAGCCATTGCCTAGCAATCGAATATCCTTGTTGTAATCTTCTTCAATGATTTGACATGAAACAACATTGCTCAAATGTTATTTCTTTAGCGTTGGAGACATTAACTATGCTCTTGTTCAATTTGATTATTTCTTTATGGATTCACATTCATAATGACCATACGTTTTGAAGTAGTAACATTGGAATTTGAATTTGTATGTCCATGCTTTGTCTTTTCCCCTATTTAGGATGATTTGAATATTCTAATGTTGTTATTTGTTCCAGCTAATGATTACCTCTACCTTTACTTCCTATGTCTTTGCCTCCACTAATGGGTGCCTGATTCTTGAAGGGATGTTTTAAAGATTCGTCTTCCATGTTGATTCTTGATACATGGGATAATATAGAACCCATCGATTCTTCTATTGATAGTGCACTTTAGTCATGAATTGCTCAATATTCTCTATCTCCTTCATCTTCAATGTTTTGAACTCTCTCCTTAGGGTTTGACACTTCACATTCTTCACTTTGTCATTACTTTGATATGCTAACTCTGGGGTACATCAAGCTTACTTTGCACTAGATGCTCCTTTTATCTTGGGAAAATTCAAGTCATTCATTGGATCCAATACTTTGCCTTAATCTCTTTTTCCTTTGGTTTTACAAGATGATTTCTTTGGTCATCAGTCATGGCATGTTGAGTTACTTGTTCAAGTTTTAAGAAGTCATTCGCCACTGGTTCCTAGCATCCCTAGACTTGCATAAATGTTTTCATCCTAAAAAAAAAAATTATGGTTTTTGCCAGTTTAAGATCTGATCCCTATATTTTCCCTAGATTACTTATAAAAGTCACATTTAAAAAAAAATGTACTCCTAGAAATTCAAATAAACCTCCAATCTATTACTTATACTCAATTTGCAATTGGTTGACCACTGCTCAAACTCAATCTAGTTAAAAACCTACCTATGCGCTCATCAATTGTTGCTTATATTCTACCTTATATATGTGACTAGTTCCTTAACTAGATATGGGTCTACTTAATGGGTTTCAAACTTGAAACCACTCTCAATAATAAGTTCGCCCTGAAATGTGAGTTTATCGTTTGCACAGTTGCTCATTGTTAATATACAACAATGACTTGATAGACAAGTAACAAAAGAATCCTAACACTACACAGATTGCAACGATAATGTCTATTTAGGCTTTTCGATGCATGAAACAAGTTCCTCTATTCAACTATCTTCCAAACTAATTGTTGCCTTGTCTTCAAATCCCAATTCAAATATGCATACAATTCTTCTAACTTGTATTAATACTAACCGCAATAATTCATACAAACTCAAATCTTCTCTTCCTAGGTTTTGAAAGCACTGATTTGAGGGCTCCACCAAGCTAGATGGTGATATCTAGAACCCTCATATCAACAAACTCTTCTATTCAACCAGTTTCACTTCCTCACAAGTGTTTTTCACCAACATTTTATCTAATAAGTAAGTCAATTTGCTACGATCTATTTAAATAAACTCTTCGATGATCATTTATTTACTCTCAACTCCAAGAAAAGTCTTATAGACCTATTTTAATATCATGTTAATTTAATTAAAAAAACATATATGAAATTAGTGTTGGAGATCAGATGCACAGCAAACATAAAAGCATATACACAGCTATTAAAAACATGCATAGGAAACACAGAGGTTTAACGTGGTTCACCCAACCAATCTGGGCTACGTCCACCAAACATAGGCATCGACAATCTTTATTAATCAAACAAGAGATTACAAAATTAATCAAATCCTCACAAACTCTCACACCCAAAAACAATCCGTATGGATACCTGTTTTATAGCAAGGAGAATCTAACTGCCTCATAAATCCTCTCAACTCAAATTTAGGATGCATTAACTCCCTCCCAACAACCTGGAGCTAATCTAGCAACAAATTCCTATTGTTGTCATCTACTGAGATTTTTGCCTATTTTACATAAAACAGAAAATCTCAACAATCTCCACCTTGACAACAATTAGCCTGATGCCCTGTTCTTTATTATTTTATCTTTTCTGCAAGCCAAGAGAAGCCAAACACCAGCGTAGCTTCTCTAACAAAACTGGTTTCGTGAACATGTCTGCACAATTCTCCTTTTTATGCACCTTTTCAAGAGAGACTCCTCTTTCAGTGATAACTTGTCTTACAAAATGGTACTTGATCGGTATATGCTTTGATTTACTATGAGAGGCCGGATTCTTAGCCAAATGTATTGCACTTTGACTGTCACAAAATAACTTGATGTTGTCCTGCAACCTACCAAATTCACCAAACAAACCTTTCAACCAAATCGCTTCTTTGCAAGCATGAGAAGCAGCAATGTATTCTGATTCAGTAGTGGATAAAGCAACAATGTTCTGTAGCTTTGACATCCAGCTTATATCTCCACCTGCAAGAGTAAAGACATACCCTGAAGTTGACCTTCGCTTATCCAAATCACCTGCAAAATCAGAATCAACATATCCGCAAACAAATTCACTACTCTTATTGTAAGTGATACAATAACTACTTGTGCCTCTCAAATACCGAAGCACCCATTTCACTGCTGACCAGTGCTCTTTACCCGGATTTTCCATGTACCTGCTGACAACCCCAACTGCATGTGAAATATTTGGTCGCGTACACACCATCGCATACATTAAACACCCTACTACATTAGCATATGGAATTCGAGACATATAATCCTTTTCTTCATCTGAATTAGGACATAAATTCGAAGAAAGATTGAAATGGGAAGCGAGAGGGACTGACACAGGCTTCACGTTATTCATACCAAACCTCAAAAGTATTTTCTCAATATACTTTTGTTGTGATAGCCATAGCTTACCACTGCTCCTGTCTCTGAAAATCTCCATGCCCAAAATCTGTCTTGCTGCTCCTAGATCTTTCATATCAAATGTCCTTGCCATCTGAGCCTTCAACCTATTGATTTCTTCTATGCTTTTGCTTGCTAAAAGCATATCATCAACATACAATGCCAAGATAATGAATATTCCATTATTTAACTGTTTAAAATAAACACAATGATCATATTCACTTCTAACATATTTCTGACTCAACATGAAAGAATCAAACTTATTATACCACTGCCGAGGCGACTACTTCAGGCCATATAATGACTTCTTGAGCCCGCAGACAAATTTCTCATTGCGATGCTGAACAAACCCTTCCGGTTGTTCCATATAAATTTCATCATCTAAGTCACCATGTAGAAATGCAATCTTAACATCTAATTGCTGCAACTCTAAATCAAGTAAAGCCACTAATGCTAACACAATTCTAATTGAAACAATTTTAACCACTGGTGAAAAAATCTCATGAAAGTCAATACTGGCTTTCTGAGAAAACCCTTTTGCAACCAGTCTCGCTTTGTACCTGTCTTCCGTATCATTCACACCTCGTTTCAGCTTGAAAACCCATTTACACCCCACAATTTTCTTGTCTTTCGGAAGCTCAACCAGATCCCATGTGTCGTTCTTACCCAAGGCCATCATTTCGTCCTTCATGGCTGCTTTCCACTTGTCACTATTCGAACCTTCTATTGCTTCCTGATAGCACAGAGGTTCATCGTCATTAGCAGTAAAAGCAACAGAAGTGACATAATCATCATACCTTCTCGGTGGCCTTTTGATTCTTGTAGACCTCCTTAAGGATGTTTCTGGCACTTCCTCGATTGGTTGACTACCATCTGTAGGAACTTCTTGATGATCAGTATCTGAGACCTGTTCATGATCTAAACCTGAACCCTGTTCATGTTTTGATTCTGAAACCTGTTCATGGCTAGTATCTGAACTATGGTCATCATGACTATCATTAGAAATGCTATCAAACTGAATATGCTGAAAGTCAGATACATCAGCCTGTTTCAATCTACTATCTACATCTAACTGTACAAGAGAGGATTCATTAAACTTTACATCTCTGTTGATGATGATTTTGCGGGTAGTAGGATCCCACAATCTATATCCCTTTGTTCCAACACCATACCCAACAAAGATATACCTTTTAGACTTTGGATCTAATTTAGTTCGTTGATGTTTAGGCACTAGAGCATATGCATCACAACCAAACACTCTGAGTTTAGAATAGTCACAAGGGTGTCCTTTCCATACCTCTTGCGGAATCTTGCAGCGTATCGTCGTCGATGGAGATCAGTTTATCAAATAACAAGCTGTTGCCACCGCTTCCGTCCACAACTCCTTTTGCAACCCAGCGTTACTCAGCATACTCCTTGCTCTCTCTAGAAGAGTCATATTCAAGCGTTCAGCAACTCCATTTTGCTGAGGAGTATAAACCGTGGTCTTATGTCTCTCGATCCCTGCATCCTTGCAATAGCTGTCAAACTCCTTGGAAGTAAACTCACCACCATTGTCAGTTCTTAAACATTTTATTGTTTTACCAGTGTTGTTTTCTACCAATGCTCTAAACTGCTTGAAAACTGAAAAAACATCAGACTTCCTTTTCAACATGTAGACCCACACTTTCCTAGAAAAGTCATCAATGAATGATACAAAATAAGACGAACCACCATATGAAGTTGTAGGGGCTGGACCCCAAACATCTGAATGGATATAATCAAGTATTCCTTTACTAGTATGTTTGCCTGTTTTAAACTTTTGTTTACTTTGTTTTCCAAACAGACAATGCTTACAGAAATCTAACTTTCCAGACTTTAGATTTGGAAGTAATTTACGATCAGCCAAAATTTTTAACCCTCTTTCACTCATATGCCCCAATATTTGATGCCATAAGTGAATGGAACTACTGTCATGTTCAGACACCGTAGACACATAATCGGACCCTGTACTTCCTTCTAACTGAAATAGATTTCCTACCTTATTAGCTTTCATAACTAGTAAAATACCTTTGTAAATTTTCATTACTCCACCTTGAATTACAGTCTTATATCCATTTGAATTAAGTGCTCCTAATGAAATCAAATTTTTCCTTAAATTTGGTACATGCCTCACATCAGTTAACATTTTAGTTGTCCCATAAAACATTTGCAGTTGTATACTCCCAATCCCCACAATATTATATGTTATATCATTACCCATGTACACAACACCATCATCAATTGATTTATATGTCATAAACCAGTCTTTATGAATACACATGTGGTTTGATGCACCGAAATCTAACAACCAATGTTTACCATGATTTGACACATTAACTAATAATACTTCATCACTCATACCTGAACCAGATGTCGAACCTGTATCTATCGTATTTGCCTCCTTCTTCTCTGTCGAAGAATCTGCTTTAGAAGTTTGCTGCTGTCGCTTCCAACAATCCTTCTTTAAATGCCCTGATTTGCCACAAAACCAACACTTTAGCTTACTCTTCTTCCCTTTTGACTTTGAACGTGAGTCGCTCGGCTTCCTGGGGTGTCTTTCTTTCGAACGACCTCTAACCATCATAGCTTCTGATGTAGAGGTTTCGGAATGCGACCTTCTCCTTGTTTCTTCCGATAATAAGGATGCAACTACATCATCAAACTCAATAGTTTCCGATGAACTAAGACTTATAGAAGTAACAAAATGATCCCATGACTCGGGCAACGAGCACAATAAAGTAATAGCTTTATCCTCGGATTGAATTTTTACTTCTATACTTTGTAATTGCACAAGAAGAGTATTAAAAGCATTTAAATGATTAGCAATCGATGTACCTTCCTTCATTCGCAAACTGTACAACTGTCGCTTCAGGAGAATCCTGTTGGTTAAGGATTTGGTCATGTACAGTTTCTCCAGTTTCGTCCACAAACCAGTAGTTGTTGTCTCCGACACGATATTAAACAGGACATCATCAGCTAGGCACAGTCGAATACCACTTATCGCTGTTTCATCCATCTCGGCCCACTCATTATTTGTGATGTTGTAAGGTTGTTTAGATTTGCCCAACAACGCCTTTGCCACGCCATGTTGGACAAGCAAATCATACATCTTCACCTTCCAGATCTCGAAATTATTTTTACCATTAAACTTCTCAATTTCAAACTGGGCACTCTGAGTTTTCGCCATCTTGTATCAACCAAAAAACAACAATAATCTCCAAAACTAACTGTTAAATACCAGCAATTAAAAAACTGCCTATGCCTTATAGCCTTTGCTTTCAAAAAACAAACTTTTTGCTGTGAATTACAATACATAAAACTGAGTATTAAATTCCCAATCAGTGCATTGGACCTGAGTCAATTATTCACTCACGATTCACTCTGTTGTGCATTATAGATTGGTCTTATATATCGTTTGTGGTTTCCTCAATAAGACATTTTCAAATTCTCACAAATGGGGTCCATTGGCACAAATATCACGTCCATATTCCAACTGATTTAAAAAACCTCTTCAACTTTCAAATGAGCGTTGAATTTGTCTTTTTTTTGTTAACTTAGATGGAGCCTATGTGAAAAAACCACCTTACATTGGAATAAAAAAACGATTTGCGCACCATCAAAATGATGTCAACCATATAAAATTCAATGGAACTTTGTGAAATAGTTCATTTCACAGCAATCTTACACTTATAAATAAAACAATAAACCACGCAACAACAGTGATTATACACACCACCAATAATCCACGCAACAGTAGTGATTATGCGCACCACCAATAATCCACGAAACAACGATGATTGAAAACATTACCAGCGCTCCATGCAGCACCAGCAATCAATGGTCATACGCACTCCAGCAATACTACGTAGCACCACGCACTCCAGCAATACTACGCAGCATTCCAGCAATACTACGCAGCACCACGCACTCCAGCAATACTACGCACGCACTATTCAATGCCATTCAACGCCGCACCAGTTCTGCGCATAAAAAAAACTCCACGCACCAGCGCTGTTTTATGGTGTTAATCCTTCCACGCCGCAGGTTTCAGCGATCTCCACGCAGGTAATACGCATCAGGTCACACGCATCAGCACCTCCAAGCCTTTGCGCTCCACCTCCAGCACGCAATTCAACCCGGCTAGCAATCTCCACGCAGGCGGACAGAAGTTCAACACAGCCAGCGCTCAACTGCGCTCCACCTTCAGTCCGGTCCAGCTACGCCACGCCTCCAACTGCTCTGATACCAATTGTTGGAGATCATATGCACAACAAACATAAAAGCATATACACAGCTATTAAAAACATGCATAGGAAACATAGAGGTTTAACGTGGTTCACCTAACCAATCTGGGCTACGTCCACCAAACATAGGCATCGGCAATCTTTATTAATCAAACAAGAGATTACAAAATTAATCAAATCCTCACAAACTCTCACACCCAAAAACAATCCGTATGGATACCTGTTTTATAGCAAGGAGAATCTAACTGCCTCATAAATCCTCTCAACTCAAATTTAGGATGCATTAACTCCCTCCCGACAACCTGGAGCTAATCTAGCAACAAATTCCTATTGTTGTCATCTACTGAGATTTTTGCCTATTTTACATAAAACAGAAAATCTCAACAATAAAAAACTATTAAGACTTAGCATCCTTCTCATTATCATATAAAAGACAACAAAAATTTGATGCTATCTATCCAACATTAATAACTATGAAATAGAAAATCAACTAAAATTAACATCACATACTTCAACTATTTAAACGAATAAAGAGACATGTACGTTGGAAAGGTTGGGACCATAACCTCCCACACGGCCATATCCAAATCAATTCTTTCCTCGGGTGCTTTCCCATTGTTAAACGAGGCGTTATTGACGCTCGTGTTAGGCAATTGGAACCCTTATAATTAGTGTACAAAACATTTGTTTATGAACCACTTAACAACTTTTTCGTAAATCTCTTGCTAACGTTCAATAACAATTAGCTTTTAGGCATGCTTGCGTTACATGACAAAGAGCTTCAAGATCTCGGCGAAGAAAAGCTGTGAAGCGTTTGACATTGTACAATCCCATAAATAATATATTTCGAAATCAACGCTTTCTTGGCTCTGCTCCCATACTTAAAACTGGGTTTTAATAACGAAGTTGTGTAAAGATGAAGTAAATTGGTTTTGAAATTGGAATTTTTATTTTTTTGGTGGAAATAGATTCAATATTATTAAAATATTTTAAGATTGATAATTGTACATGGGATTTTTGAAAAAAATTATTAATTTTTATGAAATTTAGTTAGGGAAAAATCTATTATTGTATAGAACAATTTATTGATTTTTAGACTATACTTTTACTAATGCCTTGGTTTAACCATTATGTTTTTTTTTCCCTCAAAATTATGAAAATTCCAATCATATTTTGAAAAATTCTGGCAGAATTTTTTGTATATCCAAATAAAAATTGTCAAACTTCATAAATACCCTAAATTTTTTGATAGTGCTGAATCCATTTCCACCATAAAAACATGATGCTAACACAGAATTCCAGCCATAAACAATTCCTTTAATAATAACATGAATGCTCGTGCCAAGCAACCACAACGGTTGTGTTAATCAACGTACAAACGAATCGACCACAACCGTTATGTTAATCAACTCGATTTCATTCTTAAAAGGTTGTAAAATTTATCATGATTGAGCAATTTAGGGTTGATTATTTATGGTTTTGGGAATATTACATTATTAATTCTTTTATTTTTTATTTTTTTATTATGCTTTAGCTTAGAATTCTACTTTTAAAAATATCAATATTAAAGGTGATAATGAAAAGATAAGCATAATTAAAAATAGAATAAATGTGCAAATGAAAGAAGCTCACTTTCGCCTTAGTCTTTGCGCTCATTTTAAACAATTTATTTGATCGTTGGAGAGCCATCCAACCGGCTTTGCAACTTCAACGGTCGTTTACAACAGGTTAGTTGTCCACCTAAAATTTTACACAAAACGAGCTTCGGAAATCTGTGCAGTGAGCTTCGGTATCTGCGTCGCTGACACAACACGCCAATTTCCCCTGGTTTCCGATCAATACATGTATTCTTCAATGTGTCTTTTTCTCTTCCGTCCCCCTCATCTGCATGGCTTCCAAAAACATGACATGGCTAATCATTTTTCTATGACTGATTTCCAAATCTGTGCACAAACTTCATGAATATGAATTCGAAAGTCAAAATCCGATGGTTTTGTATCTATAGCTATTCAAAAAACCTCCCTATTCATGGTCTTCTAGTTGCTCAAAATGTTATTCAAAGGTGAATATGGAGTCCTCGGAAAATTTGGACATCATAGGATGTCTCTCCATTTAAGCACCTTTTTTTCAGAAGAAACAAATTACATCATTTTTATTAATAATGGCAGTTACATATTCATGTTTTTGTCACTATCCATTTTACATCTTTTTCAGTTACATAAAAAATAAATCTCTAAAACACTATTATATAACATATTCAACTACTTATATCTTCATATGCTTTGAAATTTATCTAATATAGGTTATGGTCTATCTTCATTACATTCTTTTTATAAAAAAATATCATGTTATTAGTCCATGCTTAGTAAAACTTGTTCTAAGAACTAGCAAAAACAAAAAGTATCTTCAATATTCTTGTGAGCAAACGTTGTGTGCTATATGATATTGATACTCCCTGAGTTTTTCAAGATGCCATAGTCAAATGCAGAAAATTTGATATCGCCTAGAGCTATCGAAACACCTTTCTTTGATAGTAAGTCCACAACCTAGTTTTGTTCCCTGTAAATGTGGATGTGGGCGAAAGAAATTTTTTGGAAGGTCTTTTATAAGGATCAAATACCCCACATCCAATTTGTGAGAGAAAGTTGTTCAAAATGTGAAATCACCAGGCTTGTCAATGATTCCTTTAGAGTCTCCAAACAAATATAGATCTTCAATACCCAACCATTTGGCACAAATAAGGACTCCCCATAAAGAAATAAGTTCAGCATGACTATTGGTATTGATGCCACCTGCCCACCAAAAATGATAGAATATACCAGGCCATAAAATAATAAAATCACCACATCCACAAATCCTTTGTGTAGAGGCTCGATCGAAGAAACTGATAGGGAAGCTATTCCACACATTCTTATATTGGACTGATCTCTTTACCTATAACTTCTTTCTAGGGCCAATCTCTTCAAAATATGAAACAATATTCATTATAGTTTATCTCACATCTGCGACTTTCTATTCAAAGATCTTGGAACTTCGACATCTCCCTATTCCCTAGAAAATATAAAAATTTAAAGCACATAATTTCTTATATGTTTCAAACCAATGGGAGAGACAATCCTCAATCAAGCTCTTAACCCAAAAAACATCAATATTGAGTAATTGTATAACTCCACCCCACATTGAGGTCACAAAAGGGCACGTGAGCAATAGATGACCCACGTCGTCGGAGTCATTCATGCAAAGTATGCATCTACTTGGTCCCATGAAACCTATGTGCAGGAGATTGTCCCAAGTGAGAATTTTGTTATGAATGACCAACCAACAAAAACATTTAAGTTTTTGTGGAATATCCGATTTAACGACTTAAATAAATTGTGTTTGAATAAGGGAAAAAGGAACATCATAGTGAACAATCACACCATTTGATTTTATGGTTCATCCTCCTTATCATCTTGCGACTATCTTGGGATCTAGTAAGGTGTTTTTCACGAAAATTGGTATATTGAGTTGAATTCATTATCTGTGTCCCACTAGGTTGATTACAATAAGAACCAAACTAGATAGAGAAATATAGAGCAAAGATAAAGTCCACTTCAATAGAAAAAAGAAACATGCAAATAAAATGATATGATGGTAGAAATGTGTCATATTTAACTATCACTAACATAATGAAGACAACAAAATAACTAAGTATTAGGATAATTAATCAATTCTTTAGTGATCAACTACATTGAAAAGGAAACATAGAATTTATTTTCTTCTAGGGAGTTTAAACTCTTAGCTAGATGTCCACCTAACCTAGCCCACTCTAATATAAAGTAATATTAGCTACTTGTACCTAGGTAATAGACAAGCAATGATCAAATTAAGGATAGAATTAACTAACATACATGTGTAGATGATGATCTTCCTTGGTAGGAAGACTTGTTGTTAGCATGATTGAATCCATTACATGGGGTATTAGTCTATACTAATTGAATTTTGTTCCCTACAATAAAGAATAATCTATATCCAATATAAACTAAATGAAAGCTAGCAAATTGCATAAAAAAACAACTGATTTTTTTTCAATCTTAGATGTATGTATGGTTAGTATGTCCTTAATTGATAAGGTTAGTTCCTCTTTCACATAGTTATGTTGAATATTTATTTGAGATGGGGATGAAGGTTGATTAAAGTGTGAAGGTATCAAGTCAAGGCAGCATAAGAGGCACCTAGGCCAATGACAACACAAGGTGCAACAAATTAATCCAATTAAAAAAATGATCCAACAAAATGAGATCCAAAGTAGGAAAGAGGATACAAAAATTATATATACCTTTAATAGATGAAGGGTAGATGGAGATATAATATCTTATCAATACCAAGAAAATGGAAGGAGATCGCAAGTGAGCTACTAGTGTACTAGAAGTTTGATATGAAGAAGAGAGACCATACACACAAAACAATAGTGTGATGTAAATAGATTCAAGAATGCTTAGATGGTATAGCTAGTTGTTCCACTCACTATAGAAGTGACACTATGTTTACAACGATTAAACCATGGGTGTTGATATTTTGGATTATAGGAGTTTGGGTCTAGTTATAGGGAAGTGGAAGAAACGTACCTTTATTTTTCTAGTATGCGTAATCTATTAGCCACAAGCATTATAGAAGGGAAAATACAACTATGAGGGTGCTCCTAAACCCTAATAAAAAGGGAAACTTCACCACGTAAATTCCTAAATAGGTGTAACCTAATGGTTTAAGGACATTCATGGGCTTGAGTGAATATCTATAGAACTAATTAGGATATCGTTTTGTGAATGAGGAGCATCATTTGGTGAGTAAGGTCCAAACTTGTTCTATTCACCTAAAAAGGGACCAAAAAGGGAAACCAAATAGCCAATAACCAACAATGAAGACTAATTTCTAAAATTACACTTCTCACTATTAGCCAATAGTTGGTGTCTCTTAGTGTTTGTACTGCCTATGTAGCATCCATTTGTAGGAATCATATTGTATTTTAATGTCCTTTAGATAGTTTCTCAACCTTAAACATGGATATGCATAATCTCTTATCTAAGTCCAAAAGCTTTGATTTACTCCTTGGTAGTTAATATCACAAATCATACATGAAATTAGACCCATAATGTTGGAAAATAGGGGTATCGTAGAGTTAGGCTATTAAGAATCAAAGAAATGTTGATGGCGTTAACAAAGAATGTTATATCATTAAAGCACAAGTAACACCCTAAGATGTCACAAAATTGACTTGAATGAAAAATCAATCCAAGAGATCAATTATATAATACTTGAGTATTTAACCAATTTCCAGAAATGTATTTTGAAATGGTCAACTCAATTCAACCAAGTTAGCCCAAAATAATTAAACACATTTATATTTTGACCTTCTTTTTCACTTAGCTAGTTGTTGTTTCCTTGGTCAATAACACCTCAATCATTCCAATCTAGCCAGTGAAAATTACCTTTATCAACTAGTTAACCATATGGTCAATTATGTACTTCCTAAAGCTTTCCAACTGACTTTAAGGTTGGATTTAATATGAGTTTATGTTGCACCTGTTCACCCAAAAATACCCTCCCCACTCTCAACCAATCTGAGGGGCATAATGATAATGTCTTGAAGCCCAAGCAAAAATTGAAATTCCACAAATTTAACTTTCAATCAAAGGATTCATAAAAATATTGACATTTTAATCCTTGATTCTCAAATAGATAAGTTATACCACATTATTTTACATCGAGTATCTGATATAGCATGCATCGATTCATCTACTTTGAGAAATAAGGTTAGTAGCCACTTGTATTGAACTTTGGTTGTCACAATAGACTATATAATCAAATTCAGTAAAAAGAAATTCGAGTTCACTAATCAAGTTGTTAATGCACATGTTATAGGATTGCCTTGCTTCCCTTCATGGGAGTTATGTCCTCTCCATAGCCAAATTCCTTTCATGATCCCCACCTTCAATGACAATAACACCCTTCACTTTTATGGGCATGTCCCCCTTTTGACACATGGCACCTTCTAAAGTCACTTTATCGATTTAGGATAAAACATGTGTGCTTTTGACTTAGGCTTGTTTTAGTAATATCTTAGCCACCTGGGCATAAGCCCTTTAACACTTGACCCTTATCCCTCTTTCATGCCTATGGACTATTAGTCCCCCATACTCTATTGTCTAAATTGATTTGCAGCAATGGTGTATTTTATTAGTATGCATGTGTTTTCACATTTGCAAAACTAAGCTCTCTAGCCTCAAAACATATAAACACAGCAACACTGACCTAAAACACATGGGTACATATTCCCCAAAGTAGTCCTCAACTCACCATCTAAACATGATATATACATCACACACAAGGATCATCCTAGGGGTGTTAGATTCCCCTTCCCCTTATTTATGCACTATCCTTAGTGCACTACACACACACACACACACACACACATAAACAAAATTATTCAAAAAGATGAAGGTAACCTGCCCTCATAACATATTCATTCTCCCATATGTCATCCTTCGGACTAAAATGTGTTCACTTCACCTTTACAAAGATAATGGCTCAATTTCAGAGTACCTTGACATTCCTATCCAAAAGTTCCACCAACTAGAACTAAAAGTATCCCTCCAACCCCACTTAACTCATATTCTAGTCAATTACTTGATTAGAATCAAGAAAGTACTTTTTAAGTAATGAAATATGAAACACATTATGAATATGCATGGATGTTGGCAACGCAATTTATACGCAATTGGGCCAATCTTCTCTAGCACTTTAAACGGTTCACAAAATCTAGCTTCCAACTTTGAAAAACCACTTATTTTCAATGAACTCTTTTTTTCCTTCACTTTTAGGAATACATGATCACCAAATTTGAATTCCTTGTTTATCTTCCTATCTACATAGATTTTTTATTTTTCCTAGGAAACCTTCAAATTATGATTTATTTTTATAACTTTCTCTTCCATTTTCCTCAAAAAATATGGCCTAATGATGGCCTTATCCACTGGGTTTTCCCAACTCACATGTATATTGTATTTTCTATGATGCAAGGCCTCAAATGGACCCATCTTCAAAGATGCTTGGTACCTGTTTTTATATGCAAACTCCACCAAGTGCAAATACTCTTTCCATTTTGATGGTTTTTCCATCACATACATTCTTAGCATATATTCAATCACTTGATTAACACAATTTGTCTAGCCATCTAACCCTTGATAGTGATCCAGACTTATGCAGGAACACAACAAAATACAGATATACACATAAACATAGAGATGAAGCATAAATAAAACTTCATTTCATTAATATCAAAGAACTGAAATATTCTTACATACATAAATGGAAATAAACTAGCTCGAGTGATGGTAGCTTATCTCTAAGAAGAGATGTGGCAGCTACATGCCTCTGAATTGTGTTACAATGAGGTTGAAAGGCCTATTTATTATTGATAAACAATGGAAAACCCGAAACATCCAAAAACCTAACCCTAGGAGAAGAAGCGCCAAAATTGTGGTCCCCGTTTGGGTAAATTGGTACATCAACTTCCCAGGGTCATAACTTTGGCATACGATCTCCATTTGGCTATCATAAAACCTCGTTGCAAAGATATCAAAGAGGAGGGTGAAACAAAATAGTAAACTATTTTGGGACTTTTTGGGTCTCTCCATTTTCCATAAAAGAGTATTTTAGTTCCTCAAAACAACTCCAGAAGTTTAGGACCCGAAAAACTGCCAAAAATAGTAAGTTGTGTTACAATTAAGGAAATTGAAAAGAAACAATGGTGGGGGTCCGAGTGGAATATGCAGGTGGCCACCAATATCCACTTGGATCAATCCTCTTCCCTGAGGAATCAGTGGTCCCCATTGCATTGAGTGTCTCCTTGAGATGGAAAAACTTCTGTTGAACTTGGTCCCTGGTGGGCCACTTGCCTTGGTGCAGGAGTTGGCCAGCTTTGACAACCCGATATAGTTGGATCTTTTACTGGTGATTGTTCTTGATCTACGTGTCCATGATCTGATAAGTTTTTGCATGTTCTATGCAATCTAGATTTAACTCTGTTGGTGTGAGTTGTTCCGCAATGTCTGATGTGTCCAGTAATGGTGGAAATTATGGTTGAAGGAGGTCCACATTGAACATTGGGTAAGGAATGGTGGAAAGTTGAGCTCGAAAGCATTGTCCCCTACAACCCTAGTGATGGTGTAAGGCCCATATCGAAGTGGGCGAAGCTTGTGGTGGGGCCTAGCAAGTCGCTCCTTCTACAAATGTAACCAAACTTTGTTGCCCACCTGGAACTTGTGTGGCACCCGATGATGATCATGGCGCTACTTGTACTTAGCATTGGCTATATCCAATATGTCGTGGACCTGTTGGAGGCTGTGCTAAATGTGCTCAATGAAGTTGTTAGCCTTGTCAGCTTCGGACTGGACATGAGCCGAATCTGCCTGAGTAGCTGAAAATGGTATGGCTACATCAATGGGACATAGTGGTTAGAATCCCAACCCCACCTGAAAGGGATTGTGGCTAGTTGAGCTATGGAGAGATTTTTTGTAGTTGTGTTGGACATAGGGGAGGATTTCATCCCATGTGCATGGATGCTTCGAGTTGTACATACGCAGAATGTGTACAATCATCCTGTTGACGACCTATGTTTGGCCATCAGTTTGGGGGTGGAAATTCATAGACTTAGTGAGCTTGGTATCCAACATTGACAAGAGACTTGACCAAAATGTACTTAGGAACCTGTTATCTCGATTTGAGATAATAGACTGTGGGCTCCAAAAATGTACCCATACTCGTTTAAAGAAGAGCTTAGCAGTGGATTCTCGTGTGATACTCTTCTTGCAAGCCACCAGAATGTCCATCTTAGAGAATCTGTCAACGACCACGAAAATGTAATCGTCGCCATGCTTATTATAAGGAAGGCCCGACATGTAATCCATGGATATGGATTCCCAAGGTCGACTAGGAGTAAGAAGAGGAGTATATAGGCCTTGTTTCTTCATGGTTAGTTTGGAAATGATGTAGGCAGTGCAGGATTTGATGTAATTCCCAACATTCTGTCAAAGGTTCGGCCAATAAAAATATTTTTGCAGCACTGCCACTGTTTTCTCTACCCTGAAATGTCCAACAACCCGACTGTAGTGCGCCTCCCAAATAACCTTGGCATGCTCGCTTGAAGGAACACAGAGGTATCCCAAGTGGCATAACAGTGCATCCTGGAGGTGAAAATTTAGAACTTGCTTTCCTTCTAGGAGCATATGGTATGTGTTGTTGAATTCTGGATCGCTCTTGTAAAGATGCGCCACCCTACAATCTCGTGCCGACAAGAGTCGAGCACAATGGTCAACGCCATGACCGGTGGTCGGCTAAGGCAATATACAACATTGTTGGTGTTTCCCTTCTTCTACTTAATGTTCAAATGGAACTGTTGCAAGTATGTGGACCATTTTTTATGGTAATAGTTCTGCAACTTCCCTTGTGTCTATATGAATTGCAGGGGTCGGTGGTCTGTGTGGATGACTGTTTCCTTCCACATAATGTAATGCTTCCATTTTCAGCATGATTGCACAATGGAATACATCTCTTCGTCATAGGTGGGATACTTTCGGACTGTGTCTGAAATTGTCTCACTGTGATATGCCACTGGATCCTCTTACTGAGTAAGAACTGCACCAAAAGCATAGTCACTGAGTCAGAAGCATTTGTCTCGATCTCAAATGGTTGATGCAGGTCTGGTAATATGAGCACTAGTGCAAAGCAGAGGCGATGCTTCAAATCGACAAATGCCTTCTATTGGGATTTAGACCAAAAGAACTTTTATCTCCCTCCTCCCTTGGTGACTTGATTCAAAGGCCAAGTTATATCAGAGAACCCAAACACGAACCCGCGGTAGAAGTTGGCAAGACCCAGAAAGCTACGGAGCTTTGTTAGAGTAGTTGGGGCTGGCCAATCATGAATGAATTTTATTTTGGTTGGGTCCACATGCACACCCCTCTCATCAATGTTGTACCCTAGATATTGAACCTGGGTCACACCAAAAGTGCATTTCTCCAAATTGGCACACAACTTGTGTTTCCGCAGAGTTTGGAGGACCTATCAAATATGGTGGAGGTGTTCTTCCCAACTCTAGCTAAAGATCAAAATGTCATCCAAATACACCACCACGAATGAGTTGGTGAAGGGTCGCAAGATGTTGTCCATCAACCTCATGAAGGTTGCGGGGGAATTCATCAACATGAAATGCATGACCATCCATTCGAAAAGTCCGTCCTTGGATTTGAAGGTAATCTTCCACACATCGGAGGGTTCGATTGGTACTTGGTGATAACCAGACTTCAAGTCAATCCTGCAGAAATATTTGGCCCCCTTGAGGTGTTCTAGAAGGTCATTATTCTGTGGGATTGGATACCTATTCCAGATAGTGATCTTGTTCAACACCCAATATTCAATATCGAGTCTCCAGGTCCCTTCCTTCTTCTATACCAGCACGATCAAGCACCCACAGGGTGATGAACTTGGCTTGATGTGCCCTTTCTGCAACAACTCCTAAATATGCCTCTTGATTTCATTGTTCTCCAAAGCAGAGCATCAATAGATCGGTCCATTGGGTAGCGACGTGCCCGAGGTCAGATCAATAGAGTGCTTAACTTGACAGGGTAGAGGTACCCCTGTGGGTGAGGTGAATATGTCCCTGTAGTCCTCTACAACCTTTTCTATCTACTACTATCGTGCGGAGGAGCCCTGTCTGGAGGCCATGGACACAATCTTCTTCTTTCACTGAGGGCGAATCATAAGGAAAGAAAATTTCCCGGTTTGGGAAATGATTTTACTGCATTGCTTCACAGTGATCAAAGAAACGACGGTAGGCAGTGCAACCTCCGGTATCATGTACAACTTATTTCCCAAAGTAATAATAATAGTGCGAGGCCTATACTCATACCCAACATGCCACTTCCACAAGTATGGTTGGCCTAATAAAACATCACAAACTTCAAGAGGATAAACATCACACAATACCTCATCTATGAAGGTCTTGATGTTGTAGGGATGGTGACACTATTGGCTGACATGGAGATCTCACCCTTGGTGAAGCAGCCTAATGGTGTACGATTGTGGGTGTGGTGTCATCTGTAGGCAATCGCATCATGACCTCTACTAAAATGACATTCTTTTGGCTCCTACTATTGGCAATGAACTGCAACAGAGAATCCTTCACCCACATCTGTGAGTGGAAGAGATGCCCCTCCTCTAGATCTTCGAGCTCTTCCTTCTAGATCTTGGTGGTGGTAATGATTGCACTAGGCTTCACATCGATAATCTGTTTCCCTTTGTCATTCGCCTTGTCAGTCTCTGACTCAGAGTCGGAACATGCATCTGATTCATAAGCCTTCAGCTCAGCCACCAGTGACTGCTTGGATCTACACTCACTTGTGCTATGAATGGGGCTCTTATGGAACTCACACCATTTCCCTGTGTCCGTCTTTGTCTTCATGGTGTTGTTCTTTTCTTGCGGCTTCGACATGTTGTTGTGGTTCGCTCTGCCTTAGCTTTTTCCTTTGTTCTACGGTTTAGGGTCACCTTTCCCTTACTTCATATTCATAGATCCAAAGTCTCGCTTCTTCTATTTAAAGTTTTGCTCGATCTTGAGAGTGTATCGATAGGTGGTGCCAAGCAAGGAGATGTCCAGGAACTCCATCTCGTCCTGGATGTACTTGTGTAGATAGTCACAGTAGTACCAAATGACACTCATAATCCTTGATATCCATCTTTGTGTGAAGGGTATGGAAAACATTTGTGAACTTCGACACATCTTGGTCCCTTCCCTGTCGCAGCGTGGTCAATTTATATATTTATCTTCATAGCTCCCGACAGGGTAATATTGTTCCTTGATGACGTCTCGGAAATAATTCCAAGTGGGTGCAGCTGAAAACAATGAGAATTCCCTCTCGTCCTTTTGTTCACAGTAGGTTTCCCATTATTCCTTGACATGTGAGGCGACTTTGAGGAGTGAAAAAATAATCTTTTAACGATTCGAAAAATCTTAAATTGAAAAATATCCTTCCAATATATTTAACCATCTATCTATGACGTCTGCATCTATCTGTCCTTCAAATATGAGAATGTCAAAGTTAAATTGTACCTTAAAAGGAGTGGTAACTCCAGAGTGGCTGCTAGATGAAGATGCGTTGCCTGTGGGTAGCCCCTGAAGATATGGGAAAAGTTATCCATCATCGCGTTTCTTTGTTTCTCGAGGGATTCCTCGAGCAATATTTTGAAAGGATCTCCTGGCCCCTCGTCTTTCTTTTCTTTCACCATGGGAGGCCTTCAGGATTTGTGAGGCTAGTCTTGCAAAGGTTCAACTAGTTCGAGCCCTAAATCCTTATAGCCTGACCTTGTTGGGGGCATGCAAAGAAAAACAGAGAATGAGCATATTGCTCTGATACCACTTCTCTGAACTTAAACAGGAACACAACAAATTATAGATATAACCATAAATACACAGATGTAACAAAAATAACACTTCATTTCATTAATATTAAAGAACTGAAATGTGCTTACATACAGAAATGGAAATAAAATACCTCGGGTGATGGTAGCTTATCTTTGCAAAGAGATGTGGTGGCTACATGGCTCTGAATTGTGTTACAATGAGGCTCAAAGGTCTATTTATTATTGAGAAGCAATGGAAAACCCTAAACATCCAAAAACCTAATCCTAGGAGATGAAGCGCCAAAATTGTGGGCCCTATTTGGGTAAATTGGTACATAAACTTCCCAGGTGTAACTTTGGCATACAATCTCCTTTTGGCTATCATAATACCTCGTTTCGAATATCTCAAGGAAGAGGCTAAAACCACACAATAAATTGGTTTGGGACTTTTCCAATCTCTTCATTTCCCTAAAAATGTCTTTTAGTCACTCAAAATGGCTCCGGAAGTTTAGGACCCAAAAAAATGACAAAAATAGTAAGTTTTGCTACAATTAAGGAAACTGAAAAGAAACAATGGTGGAGGTACAAGTGGAATGTGTTAGAAAATTATATATTATAGAGAAATGGAACACATAAAATATATTGCAGAAATATAAACACAGAAAACACATAAATCAAGAGAGACATAGATATACATGGTTCACCCAATTTCGGCTACATCCACGGAGAAACAACCAGTCCTTCCTTTTATATTATCCATCAAAATGAAGAAATACAACCTACAACAGCGCCGCTGTAATTCCCTCTTCGCCCTGACACAATCTTCTCTCTCTTTCTCACTCATAATAGAGATCTACATAGACGCAATACAATTCCCTCATATATAGCGAGGGGTTGCCTTCTAGGGAAAAAAACCCTAAATTAAACATAACTTATATTGTCAGATCTCCGCCTAATGAACAGCCCATATTGACTACGAAATTACAACATTTTACAAGGCAATTTTACATCTATTTTTAGCTTCAGGGGTGTTGCCCCCGATCCCCCGATGGGGGGGCTCCAAATAATCGTTGACACCCCACTAGACCCCCCTGATGGTGCACATTTACAGGCGGCATTGCCGCCACATTTTAAACTGGGGTCCAATGTGGCAATACCTCTGAATAAAGAAGATAATCGAGCTCCACACCCAACAATCTCCCACTTGGAGGCTGATTATAACAACTCCACCGTTGTTTCATTTGTTGGACAATGACTCCACTTTGGACCTAGTTATTTCTCATCTTCTTCATCACACTTGAAGACCAATTGAAAATGAGCAGAATCTCAGTTTCTCCCTGGTTACAACTTTTGTTAAAATATTTGTAGTATTCTGGTTAGTGTGTATCTTTTCAAGCTTCAATTGTCCATCTTCCAACACTGACCATATGAAATGGTACTTGTGCTATATATGTTTAGTCTTGGAATGAAATGCATAGTTCTTTGCAAGATGTATGACACTCTGGATATCACTGTATAACTTTCCCAACTCCTGCTTCTTACCCAATTCATCCAGAAACCTTTGTAACCAAATCATTTATTTACTAGTCTCTACAGCAACAATATACTTTGCTTATGTCGTTGAGAGTGAAACAACACTTTGTAATTTTGAAACCCAATTGGCAGTTGTTCCACCTACAGTTAACACATACCCTATGGTGCTCCTCCTATTATCTCTATCACCCGCCATATCTGCATCAACATATCCTTGCAAAGCAATGTTTGAACAACCAAAGCATAATGCTTGATGTTGGCTTGTTGGGCCTGACCCAGGTTCAGAGTTAATTAGCCAAACAAATCTCTATACTACTGGCCCTTTCGGCAACAGTCTGCAGAGTGCGGACTGCGGTGTCATTCGAAGCAATATGGGGGGGGATGCTGGAACCAGGTTTCCGCACCCTTGAGATGTATGAGGGGTTGATTTAGTCCAATTATGAATACCTTCGCGCAGGTTACTTTGCGCACTTCCCTGGCCTGTGAGGTCTTCACGCCCTGTTATATTCGTCTTCATGCAGCCCTAACCAGGGGCTGTGGGGCTTTCGCACTATTGGAGCAACGATTTGCACTCTTTCCCCAAGTCACACTGTGGATCTTACTTATCTTCTTATAATTGTTAGTTATCTTCACATAAACAGATACCTTGTATTATATTCACTTACTCAGGACATTTATAAGTTCGCGCAGTAAATAAATAGTAAACTTGCAATTCATACCCAATAATACATAAAACAAGAAAAGATACACAGAAATATGGTAACTCTTCTCTTTATTAATGATTCCAACGGTTACAAACTCGACCTACCATGCGCACTTAGTTGAAGGGGTCCACGCACTCAGCTGCGGACTACTAGGCCTCTGCGCACTCAGCTGCAGAGCCTTCTCCTACTCTACGACCCAAAGACACAACTCTACACTTCGACTTACTGCTTCATTGATTTCTTTCTATACTTAGATGATTAGATTTCTTTTACACTTAGAGCCTCGCTCTATTTATACAATCCCATGGTTCGCGACCATGGGTAGATCTCTCAAACCGACACTACATTTACAAAAGTAAGGGCAGACAACACTATGACTCTATTACAGCTTTGCGCTCTGCGCCCTCAAATTGTGGAGTATTTACAATGGATTTAGTCAAAAGTTGGGCTTTAAGCCCCAAAACTTTCCTTGGGGGGATCCCATGCCCAACAGGCCCCCAACACAAACATCGTGAATCACCCGCGAGTCACTCTGTTAGTGTGGAGATCTTCGCGCGGAGACCTCCCAACTCTGCTCGGATGGCTACAAGGTCGGCAGCGTACTGAGCGGCTACCTGCTGAATCTCCTGTACTCGTTCTGAGACCGCAATGTCGGAACTTCTCCCCTGTATCTGTTCCTGTGTCCCCTGCATTTGCGCGAGCTTGCCTTCAATTGTTGTTGTGATTACGAAGGCCTCATCGATCCAAGGTTGAACATGCGCCTTCAAAACTGCTTCTTTGTGTCGCGTTGCATCCACTGCCTCTTTAAGCGCTTTGGCCTGTTGCATTCTCACGAGCCTCTGAGTGAGGGCCACCATCTACGCAGTCCCTTTGATGTTGTCATATTGTTGTTGTAGCTCATGCGCCTCTGTTTCTAAGCGCTATATGTTTGGGTCCTCCTACAGATTTGTGAGGACCTCAAATAATTCTTCCAACATTCTAGTGCATTCCCTTACTGCATTCTTGATCTCTTCCAGCCCCGATGTAATGGCGTTGGCGCGCTATTCTCTTACCTCTGGAGGAGTTGAAGGTTGCGCCTTCAACTGCAACTCTACGATCTGAAGGTTCAACTCCAGCTGAACCTTAGCCATTTCTTCTCACGCCTCGCACACCCTTGCTGCTAATCTTTGGATGCACGCCTCTGCTGGTGCTTCTGTTGGGATGGCCAGCTCAGGGACCATCTGGCAGGCTTCTTCTAGTACCTGCACCATCTGCCTATTCTGAGACACGACCTCATCGCGCTGCAAGCTCAACTGCTCCATGTTGATCTTTTGCTCACTCAGCACCTGCAATGCGCGACTCTCCCTAGCCCGTAGTTCTGTAGTAATCCCATCCTGTAGAACATAGAGTGTCTCCTGCGGGAGCGCAGCCATGTTGATCCCTATCCCCTTTAGTGTACTAACCATAGGCCGATCGGCCTCATTTGTTGTAACCAATGCCCCTTCTGGCAACACTATTGTGTTGGTTGTACGAGCATGCAGCATTTCCTCGGCGGCGACTATCCCTACTGCAAGGTTGGTTGAGAGAGTACCAGCCTGAGGAGTGTGCATCTGCAACTCCTGAATCTGCGCTCGGAGGGCCCCCAACATAATCTGATTCTCCTCTGCAAAGTTTTGGAGGGCCTCTATGGTGACGTCACGCACCATCTCTCCTATATCGTACAAATCCCCCTTAGTAAGGGTGATCGGGTCAATAGATAGCATGGATGCTTTTACCTTCTTGCGCGGCCCCGTTCGCTTGCTCGGGCGCTGGTGCTTCAATTGTGTTGACAATGTATGTGGGTCCGTGCCGCCCTCCTCTTCCTTTGTTTCCATCTCTTTCTCTTGCTCAAGCGAAGGCGACTTCTGGCCCACGCACGCCTTCTCTGCTACCTTCTGTGCTGCTACTACTGCAGCCTTTTTCTATTTTGCTGTTGTCTGCGCAGCATCCTGCGCCTCCTGTGCTTTTGCTGCTACTGCTTCTTTCTGTCTCTTTTCTGCCAATTGCGCCACACAGACTTTTCTAGCGCAGAGATGTCTGGAGCATGCCACTCCGGCGGCCACATCTCAAGCACGTTGAAGATCACATCATCTATGGCTATATAAGGCAGTTCGTTCCACTTCTTTGCAGGGTCCTTGCATGCTCTGAGGTAGATGTGATGAAAGTTCGATTTAAATTCTGCAAAACTTTGCAGGCAGTTGTAGACAATGGGTGATAACCGCAGCTTGTGGTTAATCCCCATTCTGATGTTCATCTCCATGAACACCCAGAATATTTTGTTGTCGTAGATCCGGTTCGCGTCCCTAGTGGCCCATAGCGAAGCGTACTTCGCGGCCTCTGAGAGATCCCTTGCAATTGTCGAGAACTGGCTGTCCTCTAGCAATTCCCCAGCCACCAGCATTATGGACAGCATAAGCCATGCATAGTGGAAAGTTTTTCCTTGTTCCTATGCCTCACGGTAATTTTCCAAGAACTCCTTGCACAAGAATTCAGACTAGTTAAACTAGACCCCTTCTGCACACTGTTCAGCAAGTGCCACCACCAGCACGAGCACCTCATCTGCGTGACACTTCCACATGAGCTTACCTACCAGTATCTGAGTCGTAACTCTGACTGCTTTGTTGTTGATGCAGGAGATTGCGTAGCCTCTCTTTTTCTTCTCCAGCTTGTATTTCTTTTTCATGGCCTTCGCTATGGCCAAGTCACTTCTCTTACCCTCTGAAATGTCTGCAGGGTCCTCTCCTTTACATGAGAGCTGGGTAATTCGATGGATTAGGTGGTCCGTGGTGCGGATGGGCTCCTCCAACCACAAACACCCACCATGCACCAAGTAGAGAAGCTACCTGATGACGAATATAGTCACTGGGGCGTGATGGTAATGCGGCACCCAGAGCAAGTTCAACAACCTTGCCTTTTCGACTCCACGTAACCATTTGCGCATCTCTAATTCTATAACTCTTGCCGTGGTGTTCTTCTTCGGCTTCATGAGCTGCGCAGTCTCCAAGGGAGGGAATTTCTCATGGTCGATGAGATCCCAATCTTCGAACTTAAAATTCAGCACTCGTCCCAGGTGCGTGCCTTCAAAAATGATATCATCTGGGAGGATTGGAGTCTGCAGAGAGCTCTTGCTCTCATTGAGGTCCTTGGGCACCTTTTCCTTCCCTTTCCGCGGGGGGACATACGTGGGCAGCTTTGTTGGAGGGTGCGCAGTCATAGTTTCTTCCTCCATGCCCTCGTCCTTGTCTTCTTCAATTATGAGATCCTTCAGGTCTTCTTCCTCCTCATCAGTTTCCAGGTTAAACGCTTTCCTTTTTTCCTCCATTGTTAAGTTGGTTCGTAGTAGGTTTCGAGGGGACACATGCACCGAAATTGTTGGTTGTTTATCTTTCTTTGGTCTCGGCGTGCATAGTGATTTAGGGATTTTTGCCACAATCTCGGTGCTCTCAGGGGAATCTTCTATGGTCATAGCCCGTGCGGCTTCCTCGGCGGTCATCTCTGCGATTTCCCTGGCTTCTTCAGACGCGGTCTTCTTGTCCGTCCAGAAATCTCTCAACTGTTCACTTAGGCGCTCAACCAATGCTCTCCACAGGACAAACAGATCTCAGTTTGGAATACTCGGGGCGCTCGACAGCTCAATTCGCAAATGACCAAGTGTTGTTTGTTGGGAAACCCTTTGTATTTTATAACGCCTTTTGAATTTGAATTCGACCGTTCCCCCAAATCCGGTCCATTAATGCTCCCTTGGCGGCATATTTTCCTAAATCTTGCCCATAAAGCTCGTCTTAGATGCCTGTCACCCACTCCATTTGGTCTCAACTCATGCATCACATCGTGAATAGTGACTATAACGGTCACTTTCCAACCAACCTGCGCGACAGCGCAACCCCCCTTGCGCAGTTGCTGACCTTGTGACACTTTGCTTCTGCGCACACCCTCTACATTGCGTAGCTCTTGGGCATAGTAGTTTATAGTCTCGTGCCTCCTTTCAACTGTCGGGAGTGCTAAGACTATACTTCCCACAGCTAGTCAGGTGGTCGCGCCACCGGTGTAGGGTTCCAACCGGTCATCCGTCACTTTTCTTGGAGAAAATCCACCTTTTATTTTTGTTGTCTACGTCACGTACTTTACCATCGGCATCACGCCACCATGGATGATCCCTTTAGTAATTTGCGGTCCAATCCAAGGCATCAGGCTGATCAATTCTCGACGGTAGTCCCCAAATTTGTCAACGTAATCCCACACCCTGTTTTATCACCCTGGTTTTCTTATCGAGCAAATCCTTCTTTATTTCATCCTCAAGCTTCTTGACTTCTGCTTCCACCAGAGAGTTTTTCTACCTTAATGGAACCCTTTCTTTCATGAGTTCTTAGAACCTAAGATCACCTTGTCAGATTTTGTCCTCAGGTCCTAAGTGTTCTTCTTCATTCAGCTGCACTATTCCTTGTTCCAAGGCTTCGTGGACCATCATATCCACCGGCGTTGCTATGCATGGACTAGGCATATTGTACTCAATTGAAACTACAGTGTTTGCTCCATAGGCCAACCTAGAAGGTGTCTGCCCTGTCACTTTCTTACATGTTGTCCTATAAGCCCATAAAACTGCTGGTACACGTAGGTCCCAATCACTCCGCTGCGAATTATATACCCTGTTCAGTGTTTCGCACACTTCATTAAAGGCTTCTGCGTGGGTAGCCTTCTGTGCACTCGTTCCTTCCACACTTCGTCGTCCTAACTGGAGGGACCGTTCGCACAATTTCCTTGCCAACACCTGCATATAGACCATGTTCCCGAACGTGAATTCCATGTGCATCCGCACAGGTCTTTTAGCATATGTCTATACCCATATGGATAGATGCATGCGCGGATCATTGCGTTCATCATACTTGCCCTTTAGACGCATCTAAGGCTTCCCAAAATGCATGCGCATCATTCTCCTGCATTCGCGCCAGTCCTCAGAGCTTCCTTTGTGCGTACCCCACCACCTTGCGGGCGTAGCACGTAGTACCCATTTCAAACCCTCAAAACGTCGTTGTTCCGGCACCTCTCTTTCAAATATGTTCAGGAAGGCATCTACCTCGCTTAACCCATCATACGTAGGCAAATCCCTTACTTCCGTTGATACACAGCGCAACGATCTTGTCATCATGTTGCAGTTCAGTGTGGTTACCTTGTGTAACCGGTTCTGCCATCGCTCTATCTCTTCATCTGAATCCGACGTACAAGAGTTTTCGCACTCCCATGAGATTCATCCATCCACGGTGGGATTTACCCAGTCTTGCTATTGCACGGTTATCTTGTAAATGCAGTCTAAGTCGTCGTCGCGCATTGGCTCTGTGTAGTGCAATCCTTCTACAGGGTCCAAAGGTACAACTACGCACAGAGACATTTTCTCAAAAATCATCTTGCGCTTCTTCAGATTTATCACCCCGTTCATGTCAATGGCCCAATCTATTCCTAATAGCATAGGGTAGGGATTGCTGTCATCAACAATTTCTATCACTTCAAAATCTGCCAACGCACTTTCTCCTTCAATATCCACGGTGATTCCCTGCAATCTTCCCATAGGTAGGATCTTTTGTTGGTTTGCCATTCGCAGTTAGATAGGAGACCATTGCAACGTAGGCCTTCCCATGCGCTCCCATGATTGCTTTGGCAGAACGTTCGTGTTCGATCCTAAATCCAGAATCACTTGGTCCATCTCGTATTCTCCAATCTGCGTGGTCAATCTCATTTCTCTTTCTGTCCTTGTCACATGCTTTCCAATCTTCCAAACTACACGGGGTTCTCCTGGCGTAGTCCCAGCGCATCTATTTATAACCTTGCTGTCGCGCAGTAGCTTCATGCATGTTTCTAGGAACGTCGTGAGAATTGATGGGTCCATTTCTAGCTCCGTATGTCTTTGCTTCCTGAAGTGGAGGCATCAACGAAGCTCTTCCTATCTTCCATGAAGGTTTCCTTGGCACGCTCCAAATCAAACTCTGGTTCTTTTGATGGAGCCTTGCGAACCTAAGTAATATCTCTAGGCTGCTTACCTTTATCATCCCTCATCATTATCCCACTTCGGAGCACAATGTTTACGTTAGGGTCTTCCTCGTGCGGCTCAGACCTCATCATTTGCAGGTTCTAAGTTGGGGGAGGTTGGAGCGCTCCCTTGTCGCGCAGCCTCGCTATTAGTGTGGGACAATCCTCCATCTCATGATCAAACAATGTACAATACAAGCATGATGGGCATGTTGGATTTGTACAATCACGGGCATAATGTCCTGGCCCCCCGCAATTGTAACATATCAGCTGTCCACGACCTCTTCCAGGTCCTCCTCCACCTCGGCCTCGTCCGCGCCCCTGAAATCCGGTTCGCGCCACTCCTGCATTCTGGTCAAGGGGTCGCGTTTCGGCCTGAACTCTGTAGGTGGGAGTCCTATCCATCATCATCTCATAACTTCTACAGGTGTGCTCATCATGTCCTACTGACCTACAGAAATTACAAAACAACTGTTGCGAATTCTACGTGTACTTTTGCAACAAATGGTAGTTGTCCGTAACATGTTTTCCTCCTATTTGACAAATCGCGCACCACAAAGCAGGCGTCACGCTAGGTCTTGCTTGTGCCTCTAGTATTAATGGCATTGGTCCTCCTCCTGCGAGGTAATTCATGAACAATGGGCAGTGGTCCTTGTCATGACCCTAACCCTTACATTTAACATACCATACCTCTTTGTGCACCTCCGGGTGAGCTGTCCTGTCCTGTTTCAGTCTCTGCATCTCAAGACACAAGTTTTTCAACTGCATGTGGATCTGTTGAACTCTAGGTTAGGATCATGTATCGGGGTCTCATGCAGCCTCATCACGATCTCCAAAGCCTATGCCTGAATTGTTAACCTTTGTTGTGACAGCGCGTTCCTAAAATGCAGCGCTAGCGATGCTACAAACCATTCGCGGTGTTGTCCATTCGTTAAAGTCATGTTAGCTTCGCGAATCGTGCACTTTAGTCTCTGATCTAATTCCCAGGGGGTCTCGCCTGGTAGCATTGTGATCTCCTTGAACCCAATTATCGACTGCGCCTCCGACTTTGACCTGCTAAATTCTTTGTTTAGTGCAGTTTGGATGTCTGCGATCCTCGCATTCAGATTATCATTATAATGCTTAATATACCAGGTCAGCACGTGATCCTGCAGAGCGCTAACCAACATTGGTTTCTTTATATTGTCATCCATAACTCCCTGCGCTTCCCATACAGCTTTTATCATGAACCAAAACTAGTCTGGATCTTCATTTCCTACTCCCTTGAACACCAACAACTTTATCGTGCTTGCCATATTGACTCGCGGTGGTGGTGGAGGTGGTATGGGTGAAGATGGGGGTGAAGGCGGTGAAGCTAGTGGTGGTGTGGGTGGGGGTGGTATGCGCAGAATCCTCTGCCTTATCAAATTGATCACACTTCTTGGTGAGACCTTCGTGAGCTCTTCCTTGTCCCCTCGCGGAGGTGAAATTAAGGGGCTAGTTTCTAGTTCTGTACTACCTTCATTTCTATAAATTCTCCCACTTTGTGTAGCCCCAAACATCAATGTATTCGCATAATCCACTTTTCACATAGTAGCATTTTAATCCAAGTGTTTAGAGACTTAACATACTTACCTCGCAGTCCTTTGAGGAAGTGTCGTTCTACCTCACTATAGCTGAGTTAAGTATCTACCGCGAACTCAGTAATGAATCCTCCTATAATTTGATCGAGCTAGTGATCAACAACACGCACGATCTAATCCTCTGCTGCTTCCAATCTGCGCACCAACTCTGGGGTCCACACAATAGGACTGTCGAGCTTACACCTTCCTTGGCTATCTGCTAACTTCACGATCCACTCGTACAACTCAGTAGGGAAAGATGCGAAGAAAATTTTGTGTATCTCTCTGTACAGATAGCAGTCTAACCACTCTTCTTCTAATAGTTGTGGATACCTGTTCTCTTGTGCCGTGAACTAGTGAATTCTCCTGTCCAACCAACCTTCAATTTCTTTCTTAGTTGGGTTCCAATGATATGACATCAGACATCTCTATGTAAATTTTGGTCCCGGGTACGAAACCATTTGTTGGCTTGTTGGGGCCTAACCCATGTTCGAAGTTAATTAGCCAAACAAATCCCTGTACTACTGGCCCTTTCGGCAACAATCCATGGAGCACGGACTGAGTTCTCACCCAAAGCAGTATGGGGGGGATGATAGAACTAGGTTTCCACACCCTTGAGATGTCTGAGGGGTTCATTTAGTCCAAATATAAATATCTTTGAACAAGTTACTTCGCGCCCTGTTATATTCGCCTTCGCGCAGCCCTGACCAGGGGCTGTGGGGCTTTCACGCTGCTGGAGTAATGATTTGCACTCTTTCCCCAAGTCACACTATGGATCTTACTTATCTTCTTATAACCATTAGTTATCTTTGCATAAACAAATACCTTGTATTATATTCACTTACTCAGCACATTATATAAGTTCGTGCAGTAAATAAAAAGTAAACTTGCAATTCATACCCAATGATACATAAAACAGGAAAAGATACACAGAGATATGGTAAAACTTACCTTTATTAATGCTTCCAACGGTTACAAACTCGACCTGCCATGCACACTTAGCTGTAGGGGCCGCGCACTCAGCTACAAACTACTAGGCCTCTGTGTAGTCAACTACAGAGCCTTCTCCTACTCTACGACCCAAAGACACAACTCTACACTTCGACTTACTGCTTCATCGATTTCTTTTTATACTTAGATGATTAGATTTCTTTTACACTTAGAGCCTCACTCTATTTATACAATCCCATGGTCTGCGAACCATGGGCATATCTCTCAAACCGACACTACATTTACAAAAGTAAGGGCGGACAACCCTATGACTCTATTACAGCTTCGCGCTCTGCGCCCTCAAATCGCGGAGTCTTTACAATGGACTTAGTCAAAACTTGGGCTTTAAGCCCCAAAAGTTTCCTTGGGGGGGATCCCACACCCAACATTTGATTTGTGGTACTTCTCAAATACCTGAGAATCCACTTCACCACCATCCAATGTTATTTCCCTGGATTGTTCATGTATCTGCTTACAACTCCCACTGCATGTGCAATATCAGGCCTTGTGCAAACCATTGCATACATTAAGCTTCCAACTGCTGATGCATATGGAACTTTATACATATCAACCATTTATTCCTGAGTCTTGGGACACACCTCCTTACTTAGTTTTAAATGGCTAGCCAAAGGTATACTAACTGGTTTTGCATTCTGCATATTAAATCTTTTCAACACCTTTTCTATGTACTCACTTTGAGACAATGTTAATTTTCAATTTTTCCTGTTTCTAGTTATTCTCATACCAAGGATTTGTTTTGCAGCACCCAAATCCTTCATTGAAAATGAGTTCGTCAATTTTCTTTTGAGCACATTTATTTCCTTCATGTTAGACCCTGCAACAAGCATGTCATCTACATACAATAACAATATAGTATAACTACCATCATTTTTCCTTTTGAGATAAACACAATGATCAGAGTGACATCTAGTATAACCTTGTCCAGACACAAACCTATCAAATTTTAGATACCACTTCCTTGGAGCATGTTTTAAGCCATACAAGCTCTTCTTCAACCTGCACACTAGTTCTCCTTCCCTTTTACCTCATATCCTTGTGGTTGCTGCATATATATCTCTTCCTCCAAATCTCAATGGAGAAAGGTTGTCTTTACATCTAAATCCTCAAGATGAAAATCTTCAGCTGCTACTAGACTTAAAATAATTCTGATTGAAGTCATTTTAACAACAAGAGAAAATATCTCATCAAAGTATATACCCTTTTTTCTGTGAAAACCCCTTCACCACAAGTCTAGCTTTATACCTTTTTCTACCTCCATCTTCTTCCTTCAACCTGTAAACCCATTTATTCTGTAATGTTGTTTTACCTGTAGGCAACCTGACTAAGTCCCAAGTCTGGTTATGTGATAAGGAGTCCATCTCTTCTTTCATGGCTTGCTCCCACTTCTTCTTGGTTTCTACCTGCACTGCTTCTTCATAACATTCTTGTTCACCAGAATCAGTCAACAATACATAATATAATGAAGGAGAACATCGTTCAAGGGGTCTACTTATCCTGGTAGATCTTCTAACACCACTTTCAGGCATTTGAGGTGCTTGTTGTTGTTGTGGTTATTGTTGTTTTTCTAGCTGTTGATCATTATGATTTTCAGGCACCTTCACTTTTTCTGTGATCTCATCAAGCACTGTGTATTCTCTGTTTTTTTTCCTGTTTCTTTTCCTACATCTGATCCTTATACAAAACCTTTTCATTGAATATGACATCTCTGCTCCTAACGATTTTTTTTTTCATAATCATAAAAGCGATAACCAAAATCATTAACACCGTATCCAATAAAGGTACATTCCTTTGATTTTGCCTCAATCTTTGTTCTATTTTCTTTATTAATGTGGACAAAGGCTTCACAACCATAAGTCTTTAAAAATGAGTAGTTTACCATTTTACCTTTCCATGCCTCCTCTGGAATACCACCATCCAAGGAACTTGAAGGCTCTCTGTTTATTAGATAAATAACAATATCTACAGCATCTGCCCAAAATTGTAAAGGCAATCCTACATGCAATCTCATGCACCTTGCACGCTCCATGATTGTCCTGTTCATCCTTTCTGACACACCTTTTCCTTGTGGTGTTCTTGGAACTGTCTTCTCTCTACGAATTCCATTCTCTGAACAATACCTATCAAACTCTTTGCTGCAATATTCACCTCCATTGTCTGATCTGAGACACTTCAACCATTTTCCTGTGTCATTTTCAACCAAAGCTTTCCATTTCTTGAAAGTATCAAATACATCAGATTTATTTCGAATACAGTAAATCCAAGTTTTTTTGGTTGCATCATCAATAAAAGTAACATAATAATGAGAGCCACCGAGAGATGATACCTGAGAAGGTCCCCATATATCTATATGCACAAGCTCTAATTTTTCGCTCTTCTTTTCATTCCCAACTCTGAGGAATTTGACTCTCTTCTATTTTCCATAAACACAATTCTCACATAATTTTAAATCAACATGCTTCAAACCTGGCAACAAATTTCTTGAGTGAAGAATCTGCATCCCCTTCTCACTCATGTGCCCAAACCTATGATGCCACAATGTTGTATCTTCTCCTATAGAGGTTAAAGAATTAACAGAATTAGAAATACCATTGCATAAATACAATGTACCAACCTTTTCTCCTTTTGCTATTACCAAGGCTCCTTTAGTGACCTTCCAGGTTTTATCTGTAAAAGTAGTCACACAACCTTCACCCCCAAACTGCCTTGTTGAAAGTAGATTTTTCTTCAGATCTGGAACATGCCTTACCTCCTTCAATAGCCATTGATTTGCATTCTGTTGTTTTATGAAAACTGTACCCATTCCAATGATTTTACATGGTTTATCATCACCCAATCAAACTTGTCCAAAATCTCCTTGAACATAATCATGAAAATGTTTCCTATCAGGTGTGGCATGGAATGAGGCCCCTAACTTTACCACCCATGCATTAATAATATTTTCTAATGAAAGAATCAAAGCATCTTGCAACACATCACCTGTCACATTCGCTTCATGATTGTTTTCTTGCTGCATATCTCCTTCTTTTCCCTTCCAAGATTTGCAATCTTTCTTTAGGTGTGCTTTCTTCCCACATTTCCAACACACTATCCCCGATCTGGACTTGGATCTTCCTTTTCTTGACTTACTACGATATACTGGGGTCTTTCCTCTTTCAATTTTTCTTCCCTTAGTCTCTGCATTCAAAGCATTACCTGATGTCTCATCAGATATTTTCCATCGTATTTCCTCGCTAAGGATTGCACCGACAACATCATCAATCTTTAAAGTACTAGATCTAGAGATAGAGTTACTAATGGCCATAACTAAACCATTCCAACTTTCTGGAAATGAGCATAGAAATAACAGATCCCTAACTTCATCATCAAAAGTTACCCCTACAGAACTTAACTGACTGGTAACTGTATTAAATTCATTTAAATGATCAACAATAGATCCACCTTCTGACATATTTATATTAAATAAATGCTTCATAAGAAATACCTTATTTGAGGCCGAGGGTTTTTCATATAGTTTGGCCAATGCCGACATTAAACACTCTGTTTTTGTTTCCTTTGAAATATTAAAGGCTACCGATGCCACTAGGCACAACCGTATTGTTCCAAGTGCCTTTCTATCGAGAATATCTCATTCTGTGTCTGTCATACTCCTCGGATTCTTTGCCTTTTCGCTCAATGGTAGGCACAAATATTTCTGATACAGATAATATTCCATCTGCATCTTCCACAACTGGTAGTTTTGGCTGTTAAATTATTTGACGCTAAACCTACCATCTTCCACCATTGCTCCCACTCGAACCAGGAACCTTTCTCTCCTGCGAGTTTATCAACCAAATAGACCTTCGGCTCTAATACCAATTGTTAGAAAATTATATATTACAGAGCAATGGAACACATAAGATATACTGTAGAAATATAAACACTGAAAACGCATAAAACAATAGAGACACAGATATACGTGGTTCATCCAATTTGGGCTACATCCACGGAGAAATAGCCAGTCCTTCCTTTTATATTATCCAGCAAAATGAAGAGATACAACCTACAACAGATCCGCTATAATTCCCTCTTCACTCTCACACAATCTCCTCTCTCTTTCTCACTCAGAAAACAAATCTACATAGACGCAATACAATTTCCTCATATATAGCGAGGGGTTGCCTTCTAGGGCAAAAATCCCTAAATTAAACATAACTTCTATCATCATATCTCTGCCTAATGAATGACCCAAATTGATTACGAAATTACAACATTTTACAAGGCAATTTTACATCTATTTTTAGCTTTGGGGGTGTTGTCCCCGATCCCCCGCCGAGGGGGCTCCAAATAATTGTTGTCGGCCCCCTTGAACCCCCCAATATCCATCTGGATCAGATAGTATGTTATACTAAAATTCAAATAGGTGACAAATCCCTTGAATAAATCTGTCCAAAAATTTGATGTAGACTTGGGATCCCTATCTGAAATAATTGCCTTAGGCATGCCATGTAGCGTAATAATTTCCTTCATATAAATTTCAACAATATTTTCTACCTTTTTTGTTGACTTCATTAGAATAAATTGGGCAGCCTTAGTGATTTTATCCACTACCAACATGATGGAATCATGTCACTTCACAGTCTTAGGAAGATTTGTAATAAAATAAATAGAGACAATTTCCCATTTCCACTTAGGAATGGGTATTGATTGTAGCAATCCATCTAGACATCTACGCTCATCCTTAATTTTTTGGCACTCTAAACATCTGGCTATATAATAAACCACCTCATTTCTAATACATGGCCAAAAGTATTGTTTCTTGACTACTAAAAGTTTCTTTTGACACCTTATGTTTCCAATATAAGGTACTTTGTGCATCTCATTCAACACTATTCCTTTCATCCCCAAAGAAGTTGGCACATAATTATTTCCTTTGTACATGAGGATTCCATTCTCTTTGAGCTCATAATTCATGTACTTTGGATAAATTATTTTATTATAGCTCTTATTTTATATTAATGTATTGCTTATCAAAATTTGCAGCCTTTTGAGTCTCATCAATTTAGATTTCGCTCCCGAGACCTAGCCGCCCCTGTAGCTGGTTGCGGCCGCTGGCCAGTCTCAGCTCACAGACCCTTCCCTGCGCGCTTAGCGTTCTAAGACGGGTTCCCTCAGTTTCTGCCTGCCAGACCTACGGCTGACCTCACAGCATACCCTTGCTGAGACCTTCATGGAGCCCAGCGAGGGCTCTACCCCCCCCCCCATACCCTTCCTCCGGAGATCGCGGCGTTCAAAGCCATGGTAGCTGCTAGGTCAAAACGCCCTCTCTCAGCTAGCCAGCAGAAATTTGTCAAGAAGCTTGATTCCATCCCAACGGTTGCCCTACCTGAAGAAGAAATTTGCAAAGCTGCCTTGAATCTAGCTGAGAAAGGGTTGATAGGCCAGTTCACGGGTCTCTGGCCTTCCCCCAAGACAGTGGAGAACTGGACCCAAAGAAATTGGGCTCCCTTGATCAAAGAAGGGGTCAAAAGTTATTCCGTAGGCAAAGGATTCTATGTGTTCGTCTTCGAGAGCTCGGATGACAGAAGCCTAATCTTCAGAAATGGCCCTTATTTTATGGGACAGCAGGGGTTGTATCTAAATAAATGGTCTCCGGATTTCGACCCCTCTCAGGACGTGCCATCAGTTGTTCCAGTATGGGTGCGACTTCCCCATCTGCCCTTACACTGCTGGAACCAAAAAACTCTGCAGATCATAGGCAATGCGTTAGGAAAGTATATAGATCAAGCAGTAAGGAAAGATCAGTACTCATGCGCCCGAATCTGCGTAGAAGTGGACCTTGAGGAGGGTTTGCCCGAAGCAATAAAGCTCTCGGTGGCCGGGTGGACTCATGTGCAGGAACTGGATTACGAACAGCTTCCATTCAAGTGCAGATATTGTCATGAACATGGGCACTTTGCAAAGAACTGCAAGAAAAAGATCGAGGAACAGGCAGCAAAAACAAGTGAGGACCAGTGGACTGTAGTTCAAAAAACCACTCGGCAAAAAAAGGAAATGGTAAAGGCAGCCAGCCAGAAGCTCCAAGCGGTTCCAAGCCTAACCAAGATAAGGAAGCAACTCAGAAAGGAGTAGAAAATACTCAGGCGAACCCATCTACCTCGACTCAGGAAAATCCAGAGCATGTAGCAGATCAATCCCCCATCAAAGAGGGGGAGGAAATCCCACAGGTTGAGACTACGCAACGAAGCCCCTCCAGCCCCTCATATGCTGATGTAACAAGGAAAAAACTAGAAGAAAGCTCAGGTTCTTCAGAAGACGAAATCTTTGAGCAACCTACTAAAAAACCAGGAAGGAAATCTCGCAAAGAGCTAAGGGAAGAGGAGGCCGAGCGACTCAAAGTCCAAGGAAGCCACGCCACCATAGAAATGACCATGGGAAGAAACATTAGACCAAGGTCTTCCAAGGGAGGCCACACCCCTTTCCTAAAGTAAATGATGAAACTCATCTCTTGGAATTGTAGAGGGCTGGGGAACGCATCCAAAGCCGAAGCAGTCATGGACCTCCTGAAAATAGAGCCTACAGATATCCTCATGCTCCAAGAGACGAAGATAGAAGGGGGCGCTCTTCTAGATATCAGCAAAACAAAATGGAAGAAAAGAGCAGGCAAAGCAGTTAGTTCAAGGGGATCCTCTGGAGGGCTGGCAACTCTCTGGACCGAAGACCTATTTCAGCTAAAAAAGTCCCATGAAACCCAGCACTGGATCTTTACGGAGCTGTTACACTGTACAAGTAAGTTGACCATCTCTTTGTTTAATCTATATGTTCCTGTTACATATTCTGAAAAACGAGATTGCTGGAAATCCCTTTCAGCTTATCTTGAACAGCATAATCCAGATAACATTATCATAGCAGGCGATCTCAATATCATTCTAGAAACAAAGGAGAAAAGGGGAGGATCAAATAACAGAGATCCAATGCTGGCTTTCGTCGAAGAGCTCACACAGCAATGGGACTTACTTGATTTTGCCCCAGTGCGAGGCATATATACTTGGTCCAACAATAGATCTGGGCCAGATCATATAGCTGCCCGATTGGATCGATTCTTGGTTCAAAGTTCGATTATGTTGAACAAAAGGATAATAAAAACCAAAATCTTTCCCAAGCTCTCCTCAGATCACAAACCGATTCAACTCCTCCTAGAAGATGAAGAAAATATGGGGCCCCTCCCTTTTCGATTTAATCCTCTATGGATTGAGAGAGAAGGTTTCATAGACATTGTGAAAGAAGCGTGGGCCAAACCTATTTCTGGATCCTCAAGCTTTGTTTGGGAGCAAAAGCTCAAGGCTACAAAGTATGCGTTGAAGGACTGGATAAGGAAACCAGTCCACAACCCAACCAATACAAGAAAGGAGGCAGTCCACACGTTGGAGAACCTGCAAGATAACATGGAACGCAAAGAGATTACAACAGAGCTGCTGGAGCAAGAAACAAAGGCTCAATGCTCTACCTTTCAAGCCTTAAGAAAAGAAGAAGAATACTGGAGAATCAAATCCAGAAGTCTGTGGCTAAAAGCAGGGGATCGGAACACCTCCTACTTCCACAGACAGTATAGAGCACGGTTGTCCAGGAATCATATCTCAGAAATAAAAACAGCAGAAGGCCAAGTCAGACAGGGATTCAACCAAGTTAAAGATGCTGCAGACAGCCATTTCAGGAAATTATATAGTGAGGAACCACAGGACTGCGAGGAGGAAATTACAGGTTTCCTACATAATATTCCCCAACTGATCAATCCTGAAGATAACGACGTTCTCATCAGTGACTTCACTGAGGAAGAAATAATCAAAGTCATCTGGACCATGGAACCTGATAAAGCCCCTGGCCCAGACGGCTTTACTATACACTTCTATAAAGTATGCTGGAACATCATCAAAACTGATCTCCTAAAAATGATTAAAGGCTTCATGAGAAAAGCAAAGATTGGAGGAAGCACCAACTCCACTTATTTAGCCTTAATACCCAAAGAATCTAATCCGGAATCTTTTACAAGATTCAGGCCTATATCGTTATGCAATGCATCATATAAGATCTTGGCTAAACTTCTTGCAAATAGGATCAAGCCCCTATTAAAAAGATTGATCTCCAGCCCCCAGGGAGGATTTGTGGAAGGTAGGCACATTCTTGATAATGTCATTCAGGTACAGGAGACAATCCACTCCAACAAACAGAGAAATGAGAAAGGTATGGTGATAAAGTTAGATATGGCAAATGCATTTGACAGAGTAAATCGCCCCTTCCTCCTTAAAGTTCTCAGTGCCTTTGGCTTCTCTCCTCAGTTTGTCCAGCTTATACAAGCCTGTATTGAAAATCCCTGGATTGCCCCTCTAGTCAATGGACGCCCTTCCAATTTCTTTCAAGCACAGAGAGGCATCAGGCAGGGCTGCCCTCTCTCCCCCTTCCTGTACATTTTAATGGCTGATTCTTTTAGTAGGAAACTTTCTTCTGAAAGAGCTGCTGGCACTCTCCCCGGTCTCAAACCCTCCCCTGGCGTAGTTCCCTTGAACCATGCTCTTTTCGCAGATGATTCTCTTCTAATTGGAGGCGCATCTTCCATAATCGCCAAAGGTTTTGATACAGTTCTCAAGAGTTATTGCAGGGTCTCAGGAGCGCTGGTCAACAAAAACAAGAGTGAAATTTACACCTGGAATATAGATAATCAAGAGCTAACTGGAATTACAAATGCCTTGGGGTTCAGAGGCCACACCCAATGGGATCGATTCAAATATCTAGGGCTACCGATCACAAATGGTCCGAACAGAAGGTCACTCTGGACAGACATTATTTGCAAAATAAAATCAAAAATAGCATCATGGGGCGGCTTTTGGCTATCTAAAGGAGGCAAAGTCATTTTAATAAAAGCTCTATTATCAGCGTTGCCAGTCTATCAGGGAGCATTCTTACTAGCCCCCAGAAATGTCATGGAGCAGATCTCCAAGCTCTTAAGAGACTTCTTGTGGCAAGGTGGGAAAGGAAACGAAAGGAAGATGCACCTAGTCAATTGGGATTTGATTAAAAGGCCAATAACAGAAGGAGGCCTTCAGATCCGTGACCCATCTCTAGTTAACCTTGCGCTCGGAGGCAAACTCTTATGGAAACTGGTTAACGATCCCAAGCATCCGACCAGCGACATCCTGTTGTCTAAATACGCCCAGAACTCGTCACTCAGCAACCTACAATCTGAGCCTCCTATCAACAGTACGCATGTTTGGGCTCTCTGTTGCAAAATCAACTCCTTTTTCAAAAAATCGCTCTACAAAATAACAGGTAATGGCAAGAGAACTAATCTATGGAAGGATCGGATTATGGGAGGCGATCCACTGGAACAGAGTGATGAAATAAAAGATATCAGAGTATGGATGATTGACGCTGGCATTAATAGGCTGTGCGATATCTCAGTTTGGGACCACCGAGGAGAGTGGGCAGGGTGGAACCTCCATGACACACCTGGCTGGCTATCCGCACAGAGAAACCATCTGATTGAGCTTCTGGAAGAGTCGAAGCCAGAGAATCAACACATAAAAGATCGCTGGGCATGGGGACAGGTAGGCATATACACCACAGCAGTCGGATACAAGGCCCTTCAGGATTCAAGGAATAAAAAACATAATCCAGCCTTCTGGAAGCGATTTTGGGACAGTCTCGCCCTCCCAAAAGTTAACTTTTTCTTTTGGACATTGATGCACAACAAAATCTTAACAGGGGACAATTTGGAGAAGAGGAACATAGTTGGGCCTCACAGGTGTGCGCTATGTAGAAACAACAAAGAAACAACCCAACATTTATTTCTGGAATGCCATTTTGCTAAGGAAATGTGGAGCCTCATCTTACAGGGATTACAGATTCCATCATTTCCCCAGCGTTCTGTTGATGACTTTTTTGCTGAATGGAATAATCAATATCCGCAAAGAATTCCCATAAAATCCTTCTGGAACAAAGTTTGGACAGCCATACCAAAATTTGTTTGCTGGCAGATTTGGTTAGCCCGCAACAATCAGATTTTCAATGGGCATCAACTCTCCCCTTTCCAGGTTGCAGCTAAAGCCAAAGCCTTCCTTTTGGAAGCAGCACAACAGAAGTTTCATAAAGAGGATCCGCTTTTACTATCTGAAGAAAGGAGTTGGCTATGCTCCCTGGAGCCTGCTCTTCGAAAATCTCCTCCCACACCCCAATCAGCAAATCCGGAATGGCGCAGAAGAGACCAAGAGGATGTCTTCTCAACCTGGTGGAGATCCAAAAAGTTAACCACTATCTTCTTCGACGGGGCCTCCAAAGGAAACCCCGAAACTGCTGGTGCAGGAGGTATCATTTATACCACAGATGGGATACTAAAAGATTGTTTTAGCTGGAGTTTGGGACAGAAATCCAATAACCAAGCTGAGATTTATGGACTCCTCAAAGCCCGCCAAATAGTGAGAGAACAGGGTATTAAAGAGCTGCAAATTTTTGGAGATTCAGAGATACTAATTAAGAAATTGAATACGGAAGAGCCTTTTAGTAATGCCGCTTTAAACAAAATCCTGGGAAAATTAAAAAGAGTGCTGCAAGATTTCAGCAACTATAAGTTCTACCACATCCTCAGAAACTTGAATGGGGAAGCTGACCAAATGGCGAATAAAGGATGCTCTCTACCGAAAGGACAACTGATAGTAAATGGTAACATCTTCCTCCAGACACCATAAAATTGATGTATTCCAAAATCTGAAGCAGAAGGCTGCTCACTTTATAATCGGGGCTGCCATGGCAAAGTCCCCTCTTATTTTCTCCACATAAATAAAATTTATAACCGTTTCAGTTAAAAAAAAATAAATAAATAAAAAATTGTAGCCTTTAAAATTATAATTTTTAAATTGGATTTACATACACATATGGTTGTAGTATGCAATGTATGCACCATTTTGCTAAGTGTGTCAACCACCTTATTCTCTTTAACTTTTATACAATTTATTTCAAAGTCATAGTCAGCCAAAAATTCCAACCATCTAATTTGTCTATCATTTAAAGTTGGCTATCCAAATAAGTGTTTCAAAACATTCTGGTTTGTTCTTATTTCCAACCTTTTTCTTTTGAGGTAATGCCTCCACATTTCAAGGAATGTATGATGAATGCCAATTCTAAATCACAAGTGGCACAATTTCTCTCATGCTCGTTTTTCTTCCTCGACTCATAACATATCACATGCCCATATTGTAAGAGGACTCCTCCAAGTCCTTTTTTACATGCACCGGTGCACACAAATGAAATATTCATTTGAATAAACTATCCCTAGTATTGGTGCACTTTTTAAAAACATTTTTAAAGGTTGAAATTCCCCTTCACATTTATGAGACAACTCAAATTCCACACCCATTTTTGCAAGGCAGTGAAAGAGCTTAACATTTTTGAGAACCCCTTAATAAATATCCTATATGAGCCTACTTGGCCCATGAAGGATCTAACCTCTATCACATTTTTTGGTGCCAACTACTCTTTGATTTCTTTTATTTTCTCTAGCTCTACTGCCACCCCTTCCTCTAAAATGATACGATCTAAATAATGAAATTAACCTTGATAAAATGATCATTTACTCAACTGAGCATAAAGATGATGTTCTATGAGTACATGCGACACCATTCTCAAATGTTGTTCATGCTCTTCTTCATATTTTGAATACACTAGGATGTCATCCAAATTACAATGACAAACCTATCTAAATAATTGTGGAAATTTCATTCATAAGGCACATGAAAACACCTTGTGCATTAGATCACAAATGCTACCACCACAAACTCAAAATGTCCATATTGATTTCTAGATGATTTTTTGTTGATTTCCTCCTCCTCGTTTATTATTTGATGGTACTCGACCTTAGATCAATATTGTAGAACATTTTAGCTCCCCTTAATTGATCAAAAAAATCACCTATCCTTAGCAAAGGATACTTGTTCTTCACTGTTACCTTGTTTAGTTATCTGAAATCAATAGACAACCTTAGTGTACCATATTTATTTTTAACAAAGATCATTGGGGAACCCTAAGGTGACACACTTAGGCATATGTACTTCCTCTTCAAAAATTATTCTAGCTACATTTACAATTCCTTAAGTTTTGTTGTGCTGATCCTGTATGATGTCTTGGACATAGGGGGTAGGTTGAGCTACCAAATCTATGGAAAATTCAATATCTCTTTTAGGTGGTAAATATGGGATCTAAACAAATACATCTTCAAATTCCTTAAGTACCCATTAATATTTCAATTCTTGGTACTTTGTCCTTAGTTTCCTCTTCCATGTGAACTGCATAAATTTGTCACCCTTTTCTAAAAAAATTCTTCATTTGCATGGATGATATCTCCCTAATATAAATTGGCCTTGGAATCCCCTACACTTGTTTTTGTTGTCATTCTTGATAAAGGCGAGTCAATGCCTTATTATAATAATCTAGGACTACATGGTGTTTTTCCAACTAATCCATACCAATTAGGCAACCATATGAACTCAGTGGTATGATGTTCAAATATGCAATTGTGCTCAATCCATTCATGTTAATTTGTCATTCCTTCACTAGTTCAATTATCATTCTCTTATCTCTTGTAGCTAATTGAACTGACCAAGTCCTTCCATGCTTAGTTCTCTTTAAATTAAATCCTTCAACAAGTTCAGGATCAAGATAACTATAACTAGCTCCGAAATCAATTAAAATGGCAATGGGATGGTTATTTATCTTACCTTTGACTTCAATGATATGAGCTTGGTGATAAATTTACCAATTGTCTAATGCTACATAAATCCTTAGCATGTTTCTTGTTAGGTCCTTATAATACTAGTGTAGCCCCATATTGTCATTGTTGTACCCCATAATACTAGTGTAGCCCCCATATTGTTCCCATAGAAGCCCACTATTGTTATTTTTGTTCCCTTACATTATTATGGTTTAGGATATCATCAAATTAGAATGAAGACATAAGACATTCCAAAAATAACATTTAGAACTCATGAAGGTAATTATTGAATTTTTGGTCATGTCGTTTGGCTTTACTAATGCACCTTCCACATTTCAAGGTTTGACAAACTCCAATTTCAAACCCTTAGAAAAATTGTGTTAGTATTTTTTGATAATATACTAATCTACAACAAGTCTTGGAAAGATCATGTTCAACATGTTGACAAGGTGCTTAAACTATTGGAGGAGAAACAATTGTATGAAAAATCCTCCAAATGTTTCTTTGGGGTACAATAAGTGGAATATTTGGGTCATATTATATCCCATGAGGGTGTTAAGGAAAATCCTAACCAAATTAAGGCCATCAAGAAATGGAAAATCCCCATAAACTTAAGGCGTCTTTGAGGATTTCTCAAGTTGGCAGGGTATTATCGCAAGTTTGTTAAGAATTATGGGAAGATATCAACACCTCTGACAAAATTACTGAAGAAAGATGCATTTTTTGGATTCTAGAAGTAACTAAGGCCTTTGAACAACTTAAAGAGGCAAGGTGTTGAGATCTGGTATTAGCTACACCAAACTTCACAAAACCCTTTATTGCGGAATGTGATGCCTCAAGAAATGGAATATATGTTGTTTTAATGCAAGAAGGAAGACCCATTGTTTTTGAAAGTCATCCAATCAAGGGAAAGTATTTACGAAAACCTATTTATGAGAAGGAAGTATTGGCAATAGTGCATGCATTGAAGAAATGATGCCCTTACCTAATGGGAAGACACTTCAACGTAAGAACAAACATTATAGTCTTAAATACTTCTTGGAACAAAGATTATCTACAAAAGAGCAACAAAAATGGGTCACAAATGTTTTTGGTTATGAATTTGAAATCACTTACAAAATAGGGAAGCAAAATGTTGTTGCAGATACACTCTCAAGAAGGGATGAGGATGTGGAAGCATTTCTCTGTGCCATTTCTATTATCCAACCTGATTGGATAACTAAAGCAAGGGAGGAATGAAATAATGATGAAGACGTATGGACAATCATTCAAAACTTGCAGCAAGATCCCAGTGCACTAATTCATTTACTTGGAAAAATGATTCACCATGGTACAAAGATCGCTTATTCTATGTAAGAACTCCCAACTTAAACAAAATGTTATTTTGGAATTGCACACACTCCTATAGGAGGGCACTCAAGATTTTTAAAAACTTACCACAAGGTTAAGAAAAAATTCTTTTGGGAAGACCTTAAATCTGATATTCAGAAGTTTGTGGCGAAATGCTTGGTTTGCCAACAAAATAAAGTTGAGATAATTAAGACCCCAGGTCTTTACAACCTTTATCCATTCCAATTCAGCATTGGGATCGAGGAGTCCCAATGGATCTTATCACAGGTTTACCCAAGTCTGAAAGAAAGAGTGTCATCATGGTGGTAGTTGATAGACTTACTAAGTATGCACACTTTTGTGCTCTATCTCATCCTTTCAAATCCAATATAGTAGTGATTGCATTTGTGGAAATAGTTCAAAAGATGCATGGAAACCCAAGGGTTATTGTAAGTGATAGAGATCCTATTTTTACTAGAAATTTTTGGACAATTATTTTTTTCCTTGGTACTCAATTAGCTCATAGCTCATCTTATCATCCTCAATCTAATGGACAAAGTGAGATAGTGAACAAATGTTTGGAAGGATATGTTCATTGCTTTGTATATGATAAAAGAACACAATGGATCAAGTGGTTACCCCTAAAAGAATGATGGTATAACACTTGTTCCATAATGTAGTAAAAATTACCACATTTATGGCACTTTAAGGATATCTTCATTGCTTTGTATATGATAAACTAAAACAATGGATCAAATGGTTAGCCCTGGCAGAATGATGGTATAACACTTCCTTCCATAATGTAGTAAAAATTACCCCATTTATGGCACTTTATGGATATCATCCACCATTTATCACATCGTCTTTAAGAGACAATTCTAAGGTTCAAGCAGTGGAAGATCACATTAAGCATCAAGAACAAGTTCTCTAACTTTTAAATAATAACCTGACTATGACACATAATCAAATGAAACAACAGGAAGATCAACATCACAGTGAAAGAAGTTCTGAAGTGGGCGATTGGGTTATTTTACGACTACAACCATACAAGAAAATGTCCCTCAAACAAGCTAAGAAGGATAATAAATTATCGCCTAAGTATTATTACCTTTACAAGGTGTTGCAAAAGATTAGTATTATGGAATACAAATTGGAGTTTCCTGCATCTTCGCGAGTACACCCAGTTTTCCATGTTTCATGCTTGAGGAAGGTTATAGATGATAAGCTCCTAGTTCAAAATACATTTCTAGAACTTGACGAGGAAGGAAAATCATATTGGAGCCTAAAGCAATCACAGAAACAAGAATCCGACAACTACGAAAAAAATAAATTTTAGAGTATCTCATTAAGTGGAAGAATTTACCTGCTAAAGACTCCACATGGGAGGATGACTATTTTATTCAGAAGCATCCATAACTACTCAAGCATTGAGGACAACACCTTTTTAGAGGGGAGGGACATACTAGGTCCCTATAATACTAGTTTAGCCCCATATTGTTATTGTTGCACCAGATAATACAAGTGTAACCCCCATATTGTTATTCTTGTGCCCCATAGAAGCCCACCATTGTTATTTTTGTGCCCTTACATTATTATCGTTATGATGGTTCTAATTATATTTTTATCCCTTAGAGTCATACATATACCAAGGAGGTCTTTCCATTTCAATCATACAAAAATTGTTCATTTATGTGATGTATAAAGAGGTTGCCCCCTCAAAGAGGCTTATTTTCAAGTTGTTGATCTATCTTTTCTTCTGTTTTGTGGTATCATTACATAAAATTTCTTCCCATTCCCTCCACTGTATCAAATCCTTGAATGTGGTGGATATTCATCATTTTGTCTCCTTTGTGAGGGAAATCCCTAGACATGAGTTATCCTTCACATCCCCAACACTTGATGGGTTGAAATATTAATATTTTCCCCAATGAATCAATTCCTCTTGGTTCACGTTGGACTGGCCAAGTTTGTTGATTCTTTTGGGAATTGCTTATGAAGGCTGAAGGTTTGTATTGTTTCTTTCTTCGCTTCACCTTGACTCTCTTCTTATCATCCCAAGTTTTCTAGAATGATGGTTGATTTTTATTGTGCTCCTTGATATCTCCATCCAAATTCTATGGCTCATCAAACTTATTTTTGTCACCATAGAATGATGAAAACCCACTTACAAATATTTTTATTTTGAGCTTTTCATTCTTCATAAAACCAATGTACCTCTATAATTTAGTGAATTTTCTCCCATATTCTTCCATTGTCATGTTTTTTAACTTTAGTTTAAAGAACTCTTGCATTTTTCTTTCACAGTAGTACTCTGACAAATAATTCTTGTGAAAGAACCTTTTTAATCTACCTCCATGAGATCTTCTCTTCATCTAAATGTTTGAATTCCTTGAGTTTCTCCCACCACAGATTTTCTTTTTCCCCTCAAGTGGTAAATTGCAATTTGGGCCTCTAAGTTGGATGAGTAATTGTACAATTGGAGGTACTTTCTTATCTCCAACAACTAAGCTTCAATGTCCTCTCCCTTCTTATGATCACCATCAAATGTAGGAATTTTAATCTTCCTAACCTGTCCTTGGAAGTTATCTTAGACAAGTTTCTTTCTTTGTTGTTGAACTAGTGATATGCTTGGAATACTTCTTGATTCTATGGAAACATCATCTCCCTTGGTTGAATGTTTTTGTGAGTGATGTTGATGTCTACAGATACTCCTAGAATGCCCTGAATTCCAATATCCTCCCTCTTAAGTTGTGATTTGAGTCCCTAAGCCTACCTTGAATCAAATTTCTTTTCCATTCCCCTCTATAGATTATTTAAGCTCTATAGAATCTTAATGTTAACTAGTTGTTGTTCATTCATCAGCCTTTCATTATCAACCTTATATCTTAACATCTCTAGTTGGCTCTTCATGGTCTCCTATACATCTCTATTCTTTGATCTACTTCTTCCATGTCAATTTGAATTTTCCTTAGCATTACCCATGCTAACATTCATATCTATGACCTCTTTCTCATGATTGTAGGTCCCTTGGGCATTTTCAATACTTCTAGTAGTCCTCATGTTAACTATGCATCTATAGGCTAGCAATAAAATTATTTTGATTTCATGAAGTTGTATTACTCAAATTCAAAATTATTGGTTTATAGGTGTACTCTCATCCTCAAAATATTTATATTGATTGTCTTTTTTCCCAAATCTAAGTTATGGGATGGAAGTTATGGCTGATGAAAGTTTTGACCAATTTCGCTCAATTTTCGTTGTTCTGCCACAACATCTTTTTACTATTTTCTTGAAACATGATGTGTCCAAACTTGAATTTTGGATTGATGGTTGTGTTTGTTGTCCAAGAATTTTTATTGGCTACGTTTGTGTCCCAATCTGAGCTCTAGGCGCATAGTTGCACCTCCTGGAAGTAAATTGGTACCTAATTTTTCCCTTGTATTCTTTCAGCCATAACTTCTTTACACTGACTCTTCTTTAGAGTTGTAATATGCCATTGGAAAACCATCTCTGAGATTTTTAATTCATGTTATAAACATTATTTGTACCATACATATAACTATTGTGGGTTTTCACTATTCGTAAACATCGTTAAGGGCCTCAAAAATGCCCTGAAAGTCGATAACTCCAAAAGTTGGCAAAAAATTCTAATATATATATATATATATATATATATATATATATATATATATATATATATTATTTTCCATTGTTTTAGTACTTTGAACCAGTTAAAACTACTTGTAACTATGCTTTGTAATTGTTATATATTTATACAAATGGCCTTTTTGTGAACACAATTATTATACACGTATACAATAGTCTCTTTGTAATTGTTATACGTTTATACATGCAACACACATATAAACAAATGAACACAATGAAAACCAATTAAACACAAATTAAATTTACTTATCCAAAAAGAGACACTAACTAATTGTAGACCTCATACATTCCACCCATCCATAGACCACACTACTCATATTCTTTTAGTAGCAGGCCACCCCTAAGTTGGAGCTTTGACTCCATAAGGTCAACAACTCAGCTAAAGCCAAGTACATAACCAATACTAGGCCAAGGTACCAACCTAGAAACCACTTACTATTAGCCTCACATACCTCATTAACCCATAAAACCCTATTAATGTGTGCCCCCCTTCTTTGCACTCGTAGACCATTGGGTTGTGCAATTGCCCTCTTAAGATGTCCAACTTTTCCAGCCAAGGATGTTTCAACCTTATGGTTTTTCTAGGAGTTCCAACTGAACCTTGGGTTTTCAGGTACATATTTGGCCTCACACCAGGGAAACCTATCCTTTTTCTCAAATCCCCAAGGATTTTATTTAGGGTCTCATATGTCATAATGTTGCCTTACTTCCATTCTTGGGAGTTTTGTCCTCTCCACAGCTGAAGTCCTTTCAATGAAACTAACACCCTTCACTTTTATGTGCATGTCCCCTTTTGACACATAACACCTTCTAAAGTCACTTTATGGACTTAAGATAAAACATGTGTGCTTTTGACTTAGGGTTATTTTAATAATAGCTTAGCCACCTAGGCCTAAGCCTTTCAATTCAACCCTTAGCCCATTTCACACATGTGGAGTCTTCACCCCCTATGCTCTCATGTCTGACTTAGTTTGCAACATTGATGCATTTTATTAATATTCATGTGATTACATATTTACAAAACCAAACTCTTTGTCCTCAAAACATATAAACACAGGTACATTGGCCCAAAACTCATATGTACATGGGTACACTTGCTGGAAAGTAGTCCTCAACTCATCAACCTAAACATGACATCTATAACACATAAAGATCATCTAGGACTGTGACACTTTCAAATATCTAAGTTATGCCATAACAATAAAAAATAATAAAAACTATCCACAAAGTAATAGTAACAATGACAATAAAAAGACTATCCATAGATTAATAGTAATGATGACAATAAAAGTTTATGTCTTTGTGGATTCGTTAATGAAAAGCCTGGCAATGGCCTGAAATATATTGAGAAAAATACATAAATGCCTTAAAAAATGGATACTATAAATTCAGTGTGATTATATGAACTAATGCTTATTACAAAAAGATGTTCGCAAGAGAGTGGGTGTTAAGAATTATTAGGTGGATGCACTAAGTGAAAGTGGACTGTCAAAGGAGTGTGGTACTTAAAAGATGGTTAAGTTATCACAAACTTGTGAAAGATGTATGGTACAAGAAAATGTGAAATTATTTAAATAATGCATTTTATAAGAAAAAAAAATAAAAAATACAATGTCAAGAAGACATGCTATAACAAAAGAAAAATTAGTTAGTTAATGAATACATTCTTACACGTAAAAATATGGAGAGAATGAGTACCCCTCATTCCCAAGTGGGCTTCTATGAGGCAAGTTGAGTGAATTTTTAATATGCGAGGGGTTCAATAAGTGGATTTCCATTAGGGGTTTTCTTGGAAGCAAGTGGGTTTTTTTTAAAGTAAAGGTGATTGAATTTTTAATCTGCTAGTGTTTTAACAAGTGGTTTTCTTGAAAGCAATTTTATGAGTAAAGATGAATGAATTTTTAATGGAGTTTCAATAAATGGTTTTCCATGGGTGGTTTTCTTGAAAGCAATCTTAAAAGTAAAGGTGAGTGAATATCTATGTGCGATAATTTTAGTAAGTGGTTTTCCATTGGTGGTTTTCTTGAAAGCAATCTTATGGTATAGAGAATATGCAACCCCATGTGGGGTTTCTATAAGTAAGGTGAGTAAATTTCAATGTACAAGGTTTCCCTAAGTGGTTTTTCGTTGGTGACTTCTGGGTAATAAGCAATCACTTCTTGACAACTAATGAGAAATTTCATTTATGGAGACAGGCGCGACTTAGAATTACGAAGTCCGCAATGATGATGATGAGTGCATGAGAATCCAATAATAGTAAACTGGGCCATGGTAAAACCCATGTGAGGATCAACTTTTAGGACGCCAAAATGTGTGGAATGTACTCACAAAAAGCATATAATCCTTCCAAGAATGGGGTTTAAGGAGCTATAATGCACATGGCATTGTATACCAGATATGACGGAGTCCCACTGTCATGGACATTTGCCATCGTGGAGGACCAGATAACGATTGAAGCCATGTCCAATTGGGTTTGCTTGAAAGGTCGAAATTGCAATGCAATTGCAAGAGAACGCTAATTTTAAGGAGCCGCACATGGTTGTGGGGTAACGTCTAAGAAAATATTTTCTTGATTCGTGGGAAGTGACCCTGACCAGGCCGTGTGGAATGCAGGGGAAGAAGACAGTTGAAGATTATTTAATGGTGAAACCCCCTTACGTTATGGTGTCAGTGCATTGCACATGGACGCGATTACCGAATGATACGCTGCTGCATTCCACCCTGAATCAGATGATATTTTCGGATTTTCTATTTAATTTCCACTCTGCCCACTGCCCTGTCACACAGGACCGTTTGGAGGGCGCGCCCTCTTCAACCGTTGAACGAATTCAATACGCGGATTGTTGGTTTCACTTTTTCTTTAAATGCCAGCGGTGGTGCCAAATTTTCCACTCGCTTACCGTGAACTGAAGCAAATACAGCGGTGGTGCCAAAATTTCGAATCTCTTTCCAGCCATTGCCGTCGGCTGAAGATTTGTTAAAAGCTTGGTTGCTTTTCTGGAATTCTCAGCCTTATGACTGTAGAGATTTTTGTATAAATATTTACTCAATTCGAAGCTTATACCATACAGAGTCATCATGAATTCTCTTTTGTTTAAACGCTGTGGGGCTTGTATAGTTATGATTATGACATTGCTGCCTGCAATGTGTTATAGTAGCTGTGAATATCCAGCCATTTTTAACTTTGGGGACTCCACCTCTGATACGGGCACAATACATTACATTTTCCCTTACAATATGCTCGCGGAGAATCCTCCCTATGGCCGAACTTTCTTTGGAAGACCTGTAAATCGTTACAGCGATGGAAGACTGTCAATAGATTTTTTTGGTAAATTGTTTTTTCAGTACTGTTTCAAGAAAAACGTGTTAGTAATTTGAAGATTTCTGGTTTTCTTGATATAATGCTTTGGGATTTATGACATTGTATAATTTGGGTATTAGTTTCCAAGGGTCACATTTGCTGGTTGGAAATATGGACCCTAATTACTTATATTCAATATAGTTTGGATTAAAGTTTAGAAGGGTCACATTTGCTGGTTTGAAATGTCCATCTAAAGGTTTATTTGTGGACTCACTTACTGGTTCGAAAAATCGACCCAAATTAATCATGTGATGGATCCGAGTGGTTCGAAAAGTCTAACCACAATACTCAATGTGATGGATCCTAAAAAATTACATCAAAGATTCTAATTATTTTGTTTGGATATTGTTGATTAACAGCGCAGGCATTGGGATTGCCATTCCTGAGCCCATATTTACAGTCTGTGTCTGCGAGTTTCGATCATGGAGCCAACTTTGCTGCTGCAGGTGCCACTGTACGTGTAACAAATTTCATTGCCCCCATTTCTCTTACTGTCCAGATCAATCAGTACAAGATTTTCAAGCAGCAAGTCGCTGCAACCATCCAAGCTCATGGCAATGTCAGCTACCTTCCAACCATGGATGCCTTCAGAACAGGGATTTATGTATTAGAAATTGGAGGCAATGACTTCAGCTTTGGGTACATGAATCTTCATCTTAATACCTCGGAGGTCCAAAGGACGATTCTTCCCAAGGTGGCCAGGTCTATCAGGGGAGCTGTGCAGGTCTGATTTTATATATATTTTTTCTATATTTCTTAACAAGAAGATTCATTATCTGGCCTTCTGGAACTGAAATTTTTATGTGGTTTGAATGAGTTCAGGCTCTGTACAAAGAAGGTGCCAGAATGATTATGGTAAAGGATGTGGGTCCTCAGGGTTGCCAACCCTTCTGGCTTACTTTTTTTTCCCATTCCTCTAATGATTTTGATCAATATGGATGCTCCCTCTCCTACAACAATGCTGTTCGCCTCTATAACAGAATGCTACGAGCGCAGCTCGCTGTTACCCGCAAGGAACTCCCGGATGCCACTATTATATATGTGAATACTTATGATATTGTCTATGACTTCTTTGTCAATCCCTCCAAATATGGTGGGTATTCATCACTCTCTTCAACAATATGGTTTAGTGAATTTATCAGTACATGGTTGTTGGAATGTGCTAATAATTACATTTAGCTCATGGTTTTAGTTTGTTATTCCAATTAGTAAGTCTAGTTTAAATTTGGGAATAGTTAGTCATGCATGTGTGAGAACAGTTAATCATGTAGGCGTAGTCATGTATGGGACATGGGTGTTTGTTTAATTAAAATAAGTTTTGGGTTTTTCGGGCAAAATAGCTTGGATGGATTTTTTTAATGAATTCAATACTAACACTTGGAACACTTGGATTGTGGAGAGTTCAAAACTAAAACTTGCGATTTCAACAAATCTCTTCCAGATTCTAAGTAAATAACCAGGAAATATGCTCAAAACAGCTCCAAAACACAAAACATATAAAATAGCATGGTTGTGAAACTGAAGATTTGCATATTTATCATCATCATTTTGGGCCTAGTAAATCATGGATTTGCATATTTATTATTATCATTTTGGGTCTATTTAATTATGCATGCCTCAACTATTATTAGTATATTTATTATTAGCAACAAAACCACAGTGCCATTCTATTATCTTTTGTGTATATGTGAGATAAGATTAGAATATCTATTATTAATCACAAAGCCACAGCTGAGAGTTTTATAGTTTTGATTTTTCTTTTGAAATTTTAGTAATGGGTGGTTTGAGAATAGTAAATTTCTAAGAAAGAATTTAGAAGATTTGGTAAATTTTAAGTTTAAATGTTGAATGATTTCTCTGATGTTTTATGTTACAGGTTTCAAGTTCACCACCAGGGCTTGCTGCGGTGTTGGGGGCAAATATAACTATAACTACGCAGTTCAATGTGGATCCACAGGAACCATAAAAAATACTTCTGTGACTGCAGAATCATGTCCTGATCCAGCTTCCCATGTCAACTGGGACGGAGTTCACTGGACAGATGAAGCCAACAAGATAATCACCCAGCAGATATTAAGTGGCAAATATTTCGAGCCTGCGTTCTCCATTGCTTCACATTGTAATCTCCAACCTCTTTGAAACTTCAAAACCCGTTCCTTTTTTCTGTAAAGATTCTTTAAAGGCCCATGAATAACACCCAGGGGCCAGGGTTCACTGTTTCTCTGCATGCAATACTGAAGCGAAGCGATATTAGGTTTGAAGTGTGGTTGGGTTCAAACCTGAGAGCGAGTTATTAATTGAAATTTATATTCTTTGGTACGTTGATTAATGAATAACCGTTGTGGCTCCTCGGCACGAGTGTCGACGCGCCTCATTAACGATGGGAGCAGAGCAGAGACAGGAACGCATTGATCTCGACATTATTATTATGGGATTGTGTTGCATGTGACACACCAGAGCTTTTTCTGAGTTGTAAATTAGCGTTAGCTATATATCCTTGAAGCTCGCTCCTTTTATTCATGATTGAGGGTTAAAAATTAGATAGTAAAAATTTACACATGTTTTCAAATGTTGCAGATGGTTTGGTTTGGTTGGTTTGTATTGCATTTGAAGGGTAAAAAATTTTGAAATTTAGTTTTTGCGCATCCAAAATCTTGAAACTTAACAACTATAACCAAGATTTCTAAAATTTTTTGCTAAATTTAACCAAAATTATATTAAATTTTATAAACAAAATTTACACCTGGTTAAACTACTCTGTTGTTTGTTTGGCTGACCCACTAAAAGGTTTGAACATAATTTGAATCTGAAAAAACATAATGATAATCCATCAAACATTACAAACTTTCATTATCACATCAGCGTATTATGCATTGAAGATGTGTCGTAGTTCTGTCTAAAGCTTGTCTACAGCCGGTTACAACATTCTGAACAAATTAAAAATGAGACCGACATTGCTTACGTACTGCGTTAAAAGCTTATCCTATTATAATATTATTTATATATATTTGTCTCCATTTGGGGAAGTAGGGAGGATATTCTTGGGAATTAAATTATTCCACAAAGTTAGTTTGGAGTTTCTATATTTTTTATAATAACATTTTACTCTGAACCAATAAATTTTCATTTAGATATCAAAATTAATTATAAAATAGGAAAAAATCGAATAAACCACAAAAACAATTAACACAAGTGATGAAAACAACTAAAGTTAACACGAGTATTCTAATGACTTGAATTTTATTGGTATTTATATAGTTGTATATTACTCATGCTTGGTGTTCTAAGTTTAAGGGGGAGTTTTGTACATTTTTTATAATAACATATTATTATGAATATTCTTTTTTCCTTTTAAATATTAAAAGAGAGACCAACAATAATCATAAATTTGTAATTAAAATAATTAAAGATTAATATGATTATTTTGATGAGTAACATAATTTAGAAACTTTATAAGTAGCCTTTAAAAAGTGGTATAATTTAGAAGTTTTATAAAGAATCATTAAAAGTATTTTATTTTTGTGAGGATAATATTTAGGGTATTTCAATATGGGATCTTGTATTCATAATTACTTTATTAGATTAAAATAACTAAAGTTAGTGTGAGTATTAGCCTTTAAAAGTGGCATAACTTAGAAGCTTTATAAGGAATGTTTAAAGTATTTTATTTTTGTGAGGATAATATTTTGGGGATTCAGCATGAGATCTTGTATTCACAATTATTTTGCATTTTTATATACTTGCCAAGTGAAGTTTGTTAAAAACTATATATTTTGAAATTTTAATAAAACATTTTAAATAAATTTTAAAAAACAAAATTTTATAATTAACAAATATTTAAACTTTATATTTAATCTTATTTTAAGAAAACAATAGTGAATTTCAAAGAATTTCACCATGTACACCATCTTGAACACTCTTATAGAGAAGGATATGTTTTCTTTGGAAGTTGTGAAGTTCAGGGTTGCTAAGTTTACTAATGGGAAAGCTAAGGATATTGAAGGCTACCAAGATGAAATTTTCAAAATGGGTAGGTCTATGCTCATCACTCAATTTAGAAGTGAAACAAGGTTTCCCTAAGCCTTGGATGCAAAGCTTCATTGTGACTATCTTTAAAAGTGAGGGTGAAAACATTCCCTCTAACTACAAGACCGTTGATTAGCCACATTTTAACCAAATTGTATGGGCTCATTTTGGAAAAGAAGATTAGCCTTTGGCTTGAAAGTCATGATAAAGGAGCTAAAGGGCATGTTGGATTTAGGAGACATCACTCTGTATAGATCATATTGTTACTCTCAGGGTCATTACAAAGGAATGTCACAATAACAAATTGATCCCTTGCTTAATTCTGATGATGGACCACAAAGGATGGTTCGAAACGTCGATACATAAAACAACAAAATGCGATGGATCCGGAAGACATAACCACACAAAATGCAGATCGCAGAAGTCTCAAATCCATTATTTAGAAAAAAAATTCGACATAGTTCCCAAGGATAAGCTATGGAAGAGACTAGAAGAGATAAATGTTCATATCGAGTTGAGGGTTGTTATGACTAGGATATACAAGGATGTAATTTCCAATTTTAAGACCTCTAAGGGCTAGTTAAAAGAAATTAAATTCAACATCAGACTTAAGCAAGGGTATCCCCTCTTCCTAACTCTTCTTTGGCATTTACATTGATAAACTGGAAGAATGTTTGGAAGTTGTGGGACGTGATGGCCTCAGGCTCACTGGTATGGTCATTACTCTTCTTCTTTATATTGACGATATCATTCGTTTAGCCAGGAGCCATGACAATCTTGACAAGCAACTTGGAATCTTCCAAGATTATTGCTCCAAGATGTGTATGATTGTTAATACCAACAAGATTAAATTCATGATAATTAAATCCAAATAGATCAATTATGATAATTTCATTTATGATAATAATTGCCTAGACAATTTCTTCATACAAATATATGAGAATAGCTCAATTGAAATTATAGAATTGAAAAATGGATAATTGGAGGTTGGAAAACTTATTATGAGCTTGAAAACAATTGTAAGTGTAATGTCCCCTATTAATAAATAAAATAAAATAATATTAAAATATAAGTAAATAAGTAATAAACAATAAAGAAAAGATAATAATAACAAATAAATAATAAATAATAAAGAGAATATACTAATAATAAATAAATAAAATAGTAAATAATAATATTGTAGTTCTAAATAAATATATATAAAAGTAAACTATAAAAATAATAAAAATATGTAAAGTTAACAAAAAGTAAATAAAATAAGAAAGAGTTAAATTAAAAGAACTATTAAAATAGTTTAAATAAGTAACTTTAACAAAAAAAGTATCTCGCAACTTTTGACAGCTCAATGGGCTGGCTATAATTTTAGAAATTCTATCTCTCTGCTTTAAATAGCCCCTAAGAAGATCTTTTTGCCAATGTATCTCTTTTTTTATATATCTTATATAATATAATCATGCTTTTTTCACTCTAAAAAAAAACTTTAACAAAAAGTAAAAAAGAATAAAATAAAAAAGAGTTAAATTAAAAGAAATATTAAATTAAGTAAAACTTAAAATAAAGAAATAAAAGTTGCATGTTGACACATGGAATGTGTGAATGCAGACCCCTTTTCATTGTTTGGTCTATTTAATGGATGATGAGGAAGATGACATTCATCATTCCTTCATCCATTCTCTTGGGACAAAAGTGTTGTGAAACAAAGGATTCCTTAGCAGTAGTATGTTGATTGAGGGCTCGAGGGTGGTCAACTTTGGAAAGATTATGTGCAACTGAGCCTACATTTGGGTAGAGAGTCGTCCCCAAAAACTTTGTTGCAGTTAGCGGAATTCAAAGAGCATTCAACTCCAAAAACACAAGTAAAGAATATCGTCGATACATGTAACTCATCTCTCCTCGTGTTTTTCGAAAATGCCATGTTAAATAGTTGAATAGTTATGTGTTGATTATTAATCACATAAATTGATGTAACTATTGATGTCAGGTTTGGGTTGCAGTATATTTAGAGAATTGTGGAGAAAATTGAGTTGATCCTTATAACCTACAACCTCAAGACTAAAAGAAATACTCTCTAGCCTATCCTCTTGATTGAAGCTAACCTTCCCCCCACTGGAAGCATGACTATTATTAGGTATCTCATGTATAAGGAGAAGCTATACAACATGGAAGCCAAGAGGTTCTCCAAAATTGCTTCTAACTCTAGACAAAACCCCCACCTCTAGCTTAAGCCAGGCTGGCATAAGGATGCTTAGTCTTGGCTAGATCATTGGGGGATAAAGGAAGAGTTAATCTTGGAGAATATGGAAAATATTAAAAATATTATTACTTCCAACTTTAAGGATAAGTTGCGGGATGATAAAGAGTTAGAGGGAAAAAGGAAGCAAATGTATTATAAGGAGGTGATCAACCCCAATCTTGATAACCGGAATTATCTTTCTATCTTGCCTAGTGCTAAGAAGAAAATGAACATTGTCAAGATAAGAACTAATTCTCATGAGCTTTAAAGGGAAACCGGGTGTTGGTCAATTCCCAAAATACCTTAGGAAGAAAGAGTTTGTCACCTTTGTGATACTAAGATAGTTGAAGATGACAAACACTTATTCTTGGATTGTATGGCTCTTACTCACATTCATTCTAATTTTCAAAATATTCACCACACTACCAATCTTCTTCACTTGTTAAGTAAACTATACTATGTGATATATGAATGTTTCTCTCCCTCCTTTTTGATCATATAAATAAAATATTAAATAGTCTCATTAATCTCTTTCTTAATGTTTAATAACCCATATTGGTCTAAGTGGATGTTAATCATCATCATCATTGTTATGAATATTTCCATATGTGGAACTAATTTTATTAAATTTTCTTAATCAAGAGAATGATGTTTGTTAAATATTTAAATTTAATAAATTCAATTTTAGTTTATTAAAATTGTTTAATTCTTCTAAAATTGTTAGATTTAAGAATAAATTTTATTAAAGTTATTTTATTTAATGAATTTTCTATTATTCAAATTAATGTAATATCTTTTTTCACTACATAAATTATTTATTATTTTTAATTCATATTTAAGTTGATTTTTATATTAATTTTTCAAAATCTTGTAAATCAACCTAGATCCATCTTAACCCCGGATCTATAAAGCATCGAGATGGATCAAATCTCATGAGGTGAAAACCTTTTTTTTTTAGTGCAAAACTTGAGGAAAGGTTTGCACCTCGAGAGGTTTGGTCTCTCTTGACACTTGATAGATCCAGGGTTAAGATGGATCTAGATTGGTTTCTGTCGTGTGTGGTCATACAAAATTTGTTGAACATCTAATTATTCTGATCATTTTAAATTTGCTAAATATGTCTAAGATTAATTTGGTCAATTTAATTTTAAATTTGCTTAATTACCTTAGTTTGTTGGGATGAGAGAGATTGTTAGTAACTTGAATGATGAAATAAAAATTGAATGCAAAGTGATAATGTAACAATCTTGAATGATAGAAAATGTAAATAATAAAAATGTAGTCAATTACAAACAATCTTCATTGTGTTCAATCTCAAGTTGTTTTCTTCTACTGTTCATATTGTCATGCTTATTAGTTTTGACATCTTTTCATATCAATTGTATGAAAATGGCAGTTGAAATCATATACCATTCAAATATTTAACTCAAGCTACTATAGTAAACATCATATCTTGTCTTTCTTGCTCTCCCCTATTAATAGTAGCTTTCTCCAAAGTCAACCATTGTGAGTTACGAAGTGTTAAACCCCAAATAATTTTCAATGGTAGAAGTTTATATTACCTTGTTTGAATGCAAAGTGATTAACAATGTTGAATGATGGAAAAGGGAATAATAAGAAAGAATCCAATTACAAATAGTTTACAGTTTCAGGAAGCAAGCATTTCACGTAAGTGAACATTTTATTTAGGATGAAAATTCAAATATTGTATTTATGGTTGAATTACTGTAACATAGAAGTCAATGCACATCATCAATCATTTTTATGTTGTTACACTAAAATCAATGCACATTATTAATCTAATTACTTTGAAATTAATGTACATCATACATCGAGTTGCATCAAATCAAAAATCAATGTCTACATTGAAATCAATGCATCTAGTGCAAACAATCAAATAAGATTAGAAATAAACATCTATACTGAAGTCAATGCATCTAGTGCAAGCAATCAAATAGGATTAGAAATCAATATCTACACTGAAACCAATGATCCAGTGCAAGCAATCAAATAGGAGTAGAAATCAACATCTACACTAAAATCAATGCATCTAGTGCAAGCAACCAAATAGGAGTAAAAATCAACATCTACACTAAAATCAATGCATCTAGTAGAGACTATCAAATAGGATTAGAAATCAACATCTACAATGAAATCAATGCATCTAGTGCAAGCAATCAAATAGGATTAGAAATCAAATACACTAATTAATACATATATTTTAGTGAAAAACCAAAATATTCATGAATTTCTAGATCTAACTCTTATGTTTGTATTTGTCTCTGCGTGTTTCTTTTTTCTTCCCTCTCTTTACACCTTCCATATATGTGTCTATCTCCCTCCCCCTATCCTTCTATCTCCCCCCCCCACTCTCTTCCCCATCTCTCTCCCTCTCTCTTAGCCATCTATATCTATTCCTCCCTCCATCTCTCCTTATTTGTATCTGTATCTCACCCCCCTAAACACATGTCACGCACACAAACTCTCTCTCTGTCTCCATATCTATCTCTCTTCCTCCCTCCCTCTCTCTATATCTCTCTTCTTCCCTCTCGCCCCCTACATCTATATCTCTATCTACCTATGCGTCTTCTTGATCTCTCTATATTAGCCCGTAAACATACATTGTCTCTCTCCATATCTATCAATCTCTTCATATTCCTCTCCCTATCTATCTCTCCCTCTTCTCTCTCCATTTATCTCTCTTCCTCCCTCCCTCTCTGTCTCTCTCTTCTTCCCTCTCTGCCCCCTCCATCTATATCTTTGTCTCCCATTTTCTCTCCTTTGTCTCTCTATCTCACCCCCAAACATACACACTCTTTCTCCATATGTTTCTCTCTCTGTCTCTATGTGTCTCCCTCTCTCCCCCCTCTTCCTCTCCTTATCTCTCTCTTCCCCTTCTCTCTCTCTTTCACTTCTCTCTCTATATATATCTCTCTTCCTCCCTAAGCCCTCTCTCTTCTTGCCTCTTCCCCCCTCCATCTATATCTCTATCTCTCCTTGTCTCTCCTTCTCACCCCCAAAACATACACACACTCTTTTCATATCTATATATCTCTTTTTCCCTCCCTCATCCTATATCTCTCTCTCTTCCCTTTCTCTCTATCTTTTCCCCTTCTATTCCTCTCTCACTCCTCCTCTCTCTCTCTTCCCTCCCTCTCTCCCTCACTGTCTCTCCATCTCTCCCTTGTCACTCCCCCTCCCTCTCTATCTTTCTCTCTCTATGTATTTCTTCTTCCCTCCCTCTCACCCCTTCCAATTTCATCTCTCTCTCCCTTTGTCTCCCACCTCCCTCTATCTCTCCCCCCATCACACAGTCTCTCTCCAGTCTCCAGCTTTGTTATTATCTCCTTCCCTCTCTCCTTCTCTCTCTCCTCCCTCAATATCTATGTATCCCTCTCTCTCTCTTTCTCTCTCTTCCCCTGCTTGCCCTATCTTTATCCTCTGCTTTTCTCTCTCTTCCCTCATCTCCTCTTTCCCTCATTTTGTCTTCATCTCTCCCTTCCCACTCCCTCTCTCTCTCCACCTCTATCTCTCAATGTCTTTGTTCTTCCTTCCCTCTCTTTCCCCCTCCAAATCTATCTCTCCCTCCTTCCCTCTCTCCTGCCCCCCGCCTCCTCTCTCTCTTCCTTTCTCTCTCTCCCTCTCTCTCCCACATCTGTCTATATCTCCCCCCCCCTCTCTTAAAACCAATCCCATTGTACTATATTTAAGAAGGTATTTAAATTAAAAAAAACATACTTAGTTGTAAAATATTAAACCTATATTTTGGGTCAATATAAAAAACTTGAGAAAATCATGCACTATCTTTCCTCTATCATTGTTAGTCACTTTGTTTTCTCTCTTTGCTTGGATCCTTGGTTCTATCGTGGTTCTTTATAATATTATTTATATTACATAAATTTCACATATGTATATATAAAAGTATTCTAAAATTTAATTTTATTAAACCTCGAGTTAATCCCTATGGGTCTATTAGTCGTGAGGATGGAGGGATAGAGAGTTTAGATACATCTCAAAAGTAATTATAACCTTTTTGCTTTTAGATTTAATTAAAAAATATCATAAATTTAAATTTAAATAAAATATTTTGATTGTGAAATAAGTTATGGTTTTTGGGCATGTGGTATTGATAAGCCATGGCATTGGCACATGGTATTGTAACAAAATAATTAAAAGCTTAGATCCATAACATATAATCAAAAGCCTAGAGGGCCCATGGTATTGATAAACCATAGTATTGGCCCATGATATTATGATTTTCTTTTATCTAAATTTTTTTAATAAAAACAAAATTAAATTTTATTATTTTTATTACTTCGTTCAACCCTGTTTATTACACTAAAAATGTCTTCCATGTTGTTTTTTAAAGTTCTTATTATTATTAGTAGTTATAATACATGCCATTAAAATGTTGACATACACTTTTTCTTACATTACATCTAACACCTCCACATCTATCCTATATTAGGCTATAGAGTTGTATGGCACCTCTCGGCTCAATAAAACACTTAAATATTTCTTCAATTTTTATGAAAATTTTAAATAATTATTAGTAGTAGTTATAATACATGCCATTAAAATGTTGACATACACTCTTTCTTACATTACATCTAACACCTGCACATCTATCCTATATTAGGCTATAGAGTTGTATAGCACCTCTCGGCTCAATAAAACACTTAAATATTTTTTCAATTTTTATGAAAATTTTAAATAATTATTAAAAGAATCCAAAACATATTTCCTTGCTTTTCTATCTTACTCAATAATAATAATTATTATTATTATTATTTGCTACTCCAAAATATTTTCTATATCACTCTCTCTCTCACACATATATTATTTCTCTCATAATTTTAATATTTTGTTTATTTATTTATTATTTTAATTATAATTATTAAAGCTAATTTTTTTTGGTCACTCAAAGAACTTACATTAATTCGTCAAAAATTGATTACATGGGTGCCAAAATGTCTTTGTTCTCCAGGCCGACCAGATTTGTTGGCTACGAGAACAATGCAAAATTTGGAAAGACAAAGACTTTTTTTTTGCAAGAACCTCAAAAACAAACTAGGGCTATAGCCCAAAATATAAACATAACAAAAAAGCACCTTGCAAAAACCATACTACATTAGAGGAATTGACGCCCGAGAGTTTCCAGGAGCCGCAGGATGATCGTGCCCCTCATGGACATGAAAATCAATGTGTGCCAACCTTGCTTCAATTTCAATTAGCCTTTCATCGGACCTACGCTGGCTACGATGAATTGAAGCTAGGCAATCCTAGGTTTCCCCTGGAGAGAATTGCAAATCATTTATGTATGTTGTTACATCATTTCTATCTTCATACCTTTACTCTCAGAGAATGTCCATGCTTGCATGAATAATACACAATTGTTCAACAATTGACTGCAATGTTGGGTGCTACACCATGCTCCCTGGCGATGGGGCATGACCTCGAGCAATCTCCTCCTCCATAGCTATGTCCTCCTCTTCTCGCTTCTCCCCCCATGCGACTCGGTCCCCAACCTACTCGCGGTGTCCAGCGCCATGTTGAGCCCTCCCTCGTTTCCTCAACATGCCAAAAAGCCGCTTCAACTATTGTATAGTTGGCCCACTCCACCCCTTAATCATGCCCAAAGGAGGGGCCCCTCCAACGTTGCAAAGACACAGAGCATGGATGGGCTTCCCCTGCCAAGATGGAGTCTTTCCCACTACCTAACTCCCCGACCTCGACCTTTCCAGTCTCCTCTTAGCCGTGTCAGAGCGAACACGTCTCCACACTAGTGGGTGGTCGAGGGGTTGCGACCATGCAAGGTGACTAAAAGCCACTAACAGAAAAGGAAGAGACGAGAAAGTAGCAAACCATAATTTGAACTTCGAAACCACCATTAATTTTCCAAGCCAAGCAAATTCTCAATGACAACATCCATTATGACACTTGTAATTTGAAGTTCGAAACCACCATTAATTTCCAATCCAAACAAATTGTCAGTGACAACATCCACTGTGACACAGTCGTTGACCCAATCTCTAGGATCCTAGACTGTTCGCACCCTCACAAGGACGAAACACATCGTAACCACAAACCACCCTCCATCAATGCCTTAAATGAAGGGAGAACCCTTGTGCATACTCAGCTACTCCAATCCCTCTAATCCACACTCCCATACCCAACATCCAAATGCAACTTGAAATGATGAACATAGGCTTTTGATAAATCATGAACGCCTTCTCAATATTTCTGTGCCTCCCATGCCACTTGGGGGTGGTCATCATATTTGCCATTACTACGCCCCATGCTTACCAATTGGAGTCACTTGGAGCCAGACTCCGTACCCCTTATCTATCGGTCTCTCACGCACTTGACACATTACATAACCATCAAGGAATATTTTTATTAATTAATTTAATTACATTTTTTATTATAATTTTCAAAATATATTATATATTATTTATTTTAATACATTTTAAAAAATTATTTGTTTTTCATTTTTATTTAATATTATTTATTAATATCAAATACACCATACACGGAAAAAGTCGAAATTATTTTAAAATTAAAATAAATTTCACTTCCACCTCTTTTTTTAATAAAGAAATATAAATTATTCCTCTTTTTTAATAAAGAAATATAAATTATTATATTAAGTTATTAAAAATCTAAAAACATTATCCCACTCGTTATTCCTATCCTTATCTGAAGTGGGCTAAAATAATGTGACTAAAGCATCATCTTTTCAAAGCAAAAAGAGCACCCATGATTTGATTTGATGCACACAGTGTGATTTGATTTGTTTTTATTGTGAAATAGTTATTTATTTATTTGGCATTTATTATGTGTGGGGTTCACATGGTGACTTTTATTGTTTATACTTTATTAAATGTTTCGGGGATTTTGTTTCATTTAGGGTTGATTGATTATTTAGATTCCATAAGGGGATTTTATTATCCTTAATATTTTAAGGATTTTGATTAATTTAAATCCGTATGATTTCGTGGTTAGAATAATTAAACAAGCATAATTTTTGCTTTTATGTTTTATTGATAATTAAATGGTTGTATAGTAAAATAGGTCAGATATTAAATTGCAGTTACAAATAGTGTTTGATTTATAAATGAAATTAAAAATAATGATTTTAAAAGGTATATTAATTTATTAAAATTAATATTAATGACTATTACAATTAGCTATTAGTTTTTATATATTATTATTATTTTTGGGTATATATTGATATTTAATTTTTTTTTTGATTTATTAAGAATTTGTTTTTTTTAATATAAGGAAACGAGTTTACTGTTTAAATTCCAAAATTATTTGATAAAGTAATTTTTTCCTTAATAAATTATTAATAGACCTTTTAAAATGGTGTAGGATTTTTTAATAAAAATACTAAAGTGAATAATAACAAAAAAAAAATTATAATTATAATTATTTTTTTCATTTTTAAGGAAAAAAATTATATTATATAAACAAAATTAATATTTAAATTTAAATTTGGAAAACAAATTTTATGTTCAACTTATTAACCAGTTTAACAATGAACTTTATTTTTTAAATCCATCAATTGAAATGCCATTAGTGTTATTTGACAAATAATCATGTCATTACAATGTATTATGTAAAGATTAACATATTTTTATTTTTGAAACATCATCAATTGAAATGTCATTATTTTTTTTCCAACTGTGGTTCATGACAATTGAGTGACGGTTACATCCATGGGTAATATTTTTGAAACATCATCAATTGAAATGTCATTAATGTTGTTTTTTTTTTCAACTATGGTTCACGACCATTGAGTGACGGCTACATCCATGGGTAATATTTATGAAACATCATCAATTGAAATCTCTGGGGTAATATTTTTGAAACATCATCAATTGAAATGTCATTAGTGTTGTTTTTTTTTTCAACTATGGTTCACGACCATTGAGTGACGGCTACATCCATGGGTAATATTTATGAAACATCATCAATTGAAATCTCTGGGGTAATATTTTTGAAACATCATCAATTGAAATGTCATTAGTGTTGTTTTTTTTCAACTGTGGTTCACAGCCATTGAGTGACGGCTACATCCATGGGCAGTAATCTAGGTAGATCCACACAAAGGGATCTACCCGTTGACATATTTGGTTGGGCCCAACTCCAAGGGCGTCAAGGAGATTTGACCCCGTGACCTCCCAATTGGAAAGGTACTTAGCAATGGGAACTCAATCAATTGAGCTATCCCTTGGGGCTACATGTCATTAGTGTTACTTGAAATAAATGTGACGGCTACATCCATGAGTGACGGTTACATCCATGGGTAATATTTTTGAAACATCATCAATTGAAATGTCATTAGTGTTGTTTTTTTTTCAACTATGGTTCACGACCATTGAGTGACGGCTATATCCATGGGTAATATTTATGAAACATCATCAATTCAAATCTCTGGGGTAATATTTTTGAAACATCATCAATTGAAATGTCATTAGTGTTGTTTTTTTTTTCAACTATGGTTCACGACCACTGAGTGACGGCTACATCCATGGGTAATATTTATGAAACATCATCAATTGAAATCTCTGGGGTAATATTTTTGAAACATCATCAATTGAAATGTCATTAGTGTTGTTTTTTTTTCAACTGTGGTTCACGGCCATAGAGTGACGGCTACATCCATGGGCAATAATTTAGGTAGATCCACACAAAGGGATCTACCCGTCGACATATTTGGTCGGGCCCAACTCCAAGGGCGTCAAGGAGATTTGACCCCGTGACCTCCCAATTGGAAAGGTACTTAGCAATGGGAACTCAATCAATTGAGCTATCCCTTGGGGCTACATGTCATTAGTGTTACTTGAAATAAATGTGACGGCTACATCCATGAGTGACGGTTACATCCATGGGTAATATTTTTGAAACATCATCAATTGAAATGTCATTAGTGTTGTTTTTTTTTCAACTATGGTTCACGACCATTGAGTGACGGCTATATCCATGGGTAATATTTATGAAACATCATCAATTCAAATCTCTGGGGTAATATTTTTGAAACATCATCAATTGAAATGTCATTAGTGTTGTTTTTTTTTTCAACTATGGTTCACGACCACTGAGTGACGGCTACATCCATGGGTAATATTTATGAAACATCATCAATTGAAATCTCTGGGGTAATATTTTTGAAACATCATCAATTGAAATGTCATTAGTGTTGTTTTTTTTTCAACTGTGGTTCACGGCCATAGAGTGACGGCTACATCCATGGGCAATAATCTAGGTAGATCCACACAAAGGGATCTACCCGTCGACATATTTGGTCGGGCCCAACTCCAAGGGCGTCAAGGAGATTTGACCCCGTGACCTCCCAATTGGAAAGGTACTTAGCAATGGGAACTCGATCAATTGAGCTATCCCTTGGGGCTACATGTCATTAGTGTTACTTGAAATAAATGTGAAAATTAATTTAAAGTGGAAAATCAGGTGGAGAGGGAAGACTATATAATTAAAAAATATTCAATGTGGAATTGCATTATTAAGATGAAGCATTTTATATATAGGGTAAAAGATTGATTGCAAAGAATTTTTAAATAGATTTTAGTGATTTGAATTTTTAAAAAGGTTATATTTTAAGTGTGGTGTATTTAAGTCATAAAATTGTGTTTTTATTAAAAAAAAAGGGAGAACATATTTTTCATGAAATCAAGTATAATTAAATTTGACTTTGTCAACAAATCATCATTAAAAAAATGTATTAGAAGGAGAGTTAAATTTGGAATGACAAGTCTAAAAATTGACCCCATTAAATGTAGTGGTTCATATAAACATAATCCTTTTTCTCCAACTTTCTCTTATGATATTCAACACATGAAATTTTTCTAGAAGGACTTCACCATTGAACAAAACATAAGTTTCAAGCCATCAAGTACAAGGCCAAACCCTTTATAATTGTGGTGTCGAAAATCTAGGTTTTGAATTCATGGAAAATTTTTAGACAAAGGTAAAAATGTTTGAACATGACTCTTTTAAAAAACTATTACTATAGTTATAAGAGTTGAGTCATGTTGAAGTTAATCAAATAAAAATACTTGGTTATATAAAATAGGTTACAAATATGTTTAGGAATCCATGGGCGAGGGAAAGATTGAATTTATCACTAATCCACATGCTTGGTCATTTCCACACCCAAATTCTAAATCCCTCACCATCAAATATCTATTATAAATGCTTTCAATGATGGTTTAAGGGTCATGTATGTAATATTTAAACATTTGTTATCATATGACCTACACCATTCTCACTATTAATATTATGACTTGAGCAAAAATCACTCCTTGATGCAAGGTACTATATTATTCAAAGACCGAGACAAGTCAACTTTGAGGTCTTATATAAGAAGTGTAAGGAGAATATCATTTCCCATGCATTATTTTGATAAGATGAGCCACCCATATTTAACATCATCTTAGTTTGCCAACTTGCTTAAGTATAAGAGTTACTCATTGAACGAATAGTGGACCCTTGTACAATTTTTAGTAAGACATGATTGATAAAGATAAAGGACAACCTTGGACCATTGTGAATGGTGCCATTCTTTTTAAAAAGTTGCGCCTATTTATGATTTTAATCTCTACCTATTAAACAAACTCTTCATCATGGGCATGCATCTCCCTCTACTTTGTCATGTGGGTTTCTGCAAAATTTATGGTGACGTTTCAAACTTTTATTGATTGAGCAAATAAGTTTGATATTAAGTAAATTGCGGTTGAATGTGACACTTTCTAATGACATAATGTGGAAACTATTCTTTATCGTGATGTTTAACTCCTCAACCCTCTACCTTATTGACCATTTTGGTCTTCATTAATATCGCTCCTGAGCTTTGTTGCAACAGTGCAATTTGTTTGGGGTCTAATAAACGGTTTGTCTATTGACACCGTGGAGATTTCCTATCAACTAATGGCAGTGGATTTCCATCTCAGTTCATCAGCCTGTTGACTATTCACAACCTTCTTGTTACATGCTTGACCCTTCATAGCTTTCGCGGCTTTGGGCATGTAACTTAGGTTGTGATCCCTACTAGGTTTTCCTTCTGATGGACTCTTAGATTTACGAATCCATGGAACTGTGACCCAATTTGGAACCTTTTTTTACAACTTATACTCAGTAAATGATGACACGATACATTCAATACTACAACAATGACATCAATAACAACATATTCAACAAGCTCCCCCTGAACTTGACATCAATGACAACACATTCAACATTATTTTCCCTTATTTTGTGCAAAAGCCCCACCTTTTGAGGGCTTATGCCCTATGTTTTGTACATGTGGCTTCAATTTGTATTATTTTGGATTAATTAATTTGTAGAGAGTGTAATTTAAATTCCCCTTATTTGGCCTATTTAGGATATTTTAGGTTAGAAAATTAGTATTGTATTAAGAGGGAAGTTGAGAACCTCTATAAATAAAGGTGCACTTCGTCTCATTTTCTCATGAATTTTTGGGGTGGAAATCTCATAATAATCTGAAATTTCTGTGATTTTTCTTTATAGATTTTGGCTTTGGATAGTTCAGATGAAGCGAATTATCTTGGGGAACATATGTTTTGAATAGAAGAACTTTCTTTGGATTGATAGAGTGATTTATAAATAATGTTTTCTACTTTATTATGATATTCCCTTTGTTACAATTGTTTTAATAAAAATTGTCACGTGCCATATTAAGGTCTTATTGTTATTGATGTTGAGATGATGCCATTTTCATTATCATTGATATCAAAGCAATGTTCAAGCATGATTGTTGAGAGGTCAAATGAAGTCTATAATACTATTGTGCATGTAACTGATGGGATGCATGAAGGAAGTCGTGAAGGATCACGCACCTTATAAATGTTCAATTGGCAGACAGTCATACCAAAATCTAATACAGATTTGCAGAGTTAAACATATTGCTTGGATAGAACATTGTCCAAGGATTTTTCCAACAAGGCCAATCTAGAAGAACAGATAGAATGTTTGAAGAGGTCAGGTTCAAAAGAAACAGATTGCGCAACTACACCTTATTCCAGCCAGTGAAGCAAATTTGAAAAATGAAACAGATTGTGTTAAGAAAATTATGTCCCACTCGGACTAAGAAGGCAGACTTAAGGACCAAGAATACTGCGAATTTGTTCTAGCCAGTGAAGGTGTTGTGCATGGCTGAATACAATGATAACAATTTGAATCTCAAGTATAACTAAAAGCATGAATAAATGACTATTAAACCAAACATATATTTGAGCTATCCCTCAGATTCAAACGACAGTTTAATCCCTTTAATAAGTTGAGCTATTTCTATGATTTCTATTGCTTGGATTTTTGTCCACAAACATCAACCTAATGATGATAATTCATCTCTAAGTTGAAATGCACATTCCCAGCCCACAAATCGACTCCAAGAAAAATTAACTAAACACTATATTTATATGCCACTCGTTTGGCTCATTGGAGAAACGATTTGGAGTTCTGAGCAAGGATCTGATTTGACATAAACGAGCATGTAATTTGGAGTTCTGAGCAAGGATCTGATTTGACATGAGCAACCATCTAATTTGGAGTTTTGGGCAAAGATCTGATTTTTGGCCAATGAAGCTCTGCAGTTGAGAAAGAGACCCTATGGATTAGAGGTGACAAGTCCTACAATATAGATAAATGTGCTCTGCATTCTGATATGAAACAGTCTTGCGGTTAAGAGAAGATAGAGGTCTGTAGTTTTGGACAATAGCTCTGCGGTAGCGATGATGGACTTGCTGCAATCGAGTAGTACTGTTTTATGCTTTAATTGACACTAGTGAATTAGGATTTTTTGGAGCTCCTACAAGAACTAGCTGGTAAACTGGAGCAAGCCGCAGGAAAGGGCCTTGTACTATGCATAGTGATTAAGAGACTGTAGAAGGTGACAGGGGCTGTTTAGGCCACAGACATGTAGGACACTAAAAAAAACAAACGCATAGCACAAATTGTTGAGGCTGCAGCTTTTGTGAAGTGCTTTATCATAAGGACCACTGTGTTTTAAACCCACTTGTGTAACCACAGGAAGAAGGCCAGAGTCTTTTTTTCTAAGAAGACAAAGATATTTGTGGATAGGCTAAGCTCGTGCACAGGAGAAAATTGCAAAGGAGCAAATAACATGGTGAGTTGTGAAGCAATTCAAAAGGAGAAAAGGAATAAGCTTAAGGGTATTGGTTGATGTATAAAGGCTTAACGTTACAAGTAGAAGAGGATAGGGTGCTAGAAGAAACCGAGCAGTACATGTGGCTATATTAAGGGTTGAAGGTGCAAATGTAAGGGTGTGTTGGTTGGGTGATAACACATTGAAGAAAGCAAAATTGTGGTAAACCATGAGTTGCTGTTGACAAGTCCAAGAATCTACAAATTGTTGAGTTGGTGATTAGCTAAGAGATTGGTGTGGATTCGTGCTCGTAAATTTTGTTGCGTTGGTGCTCAATTGGGGGATTGGTATTTCCCATAGGTCAATCTCTATGAAAGTCTCCGTTGGAGTTGATAAACTTGATTGTAATCTTGATATATTAAGAAAAGTTGAAAGTGATTATCTCCTAGTTATAAATATTCTATGTTCATGTGTTCAATCTTAGATAGTTAATATTGTGAATTATTGATGATTAAAAATTGATTAATCGACTAAATATTGGTTCATCCCCCTTCTTCTCAATATTATCAGAGCAGGTTCGTTCAGTCACAACCTGATAAGTGGAAGGAAGATCCCAAAAGAGTAGATGACAAAGTCAAGAATGCAATTCTCCAAGCATTCAAAGGAAGTTCCATCCAATGCTATGTTGACAAAATCTTCTAAAGATATTGAAGAAAGTTTGTTTTCCCTAGTTCCTTTGTTCGATGGAACAAAGTATGATTTGTGGAGAGTTAAAATAAAGCATTGTTTGATGAGTCATGGTTGTGAGGTATGGGAATCAAGTTTTACTGCAAGCACAAATACAAAGGAGTCAAAATAATACAATACAAAAGAAAAGAAAATGACCTTGAGTAGTTTACTAGATTTTGTAAAAGTCAAAGTGGGTCAATGTTCTTCAGCAAAAAATCTTTAGGAAAAGCTACAAAAGCTTTATGCAAAATAATTTGTTCTTGTGACTGTCGAGTCAGAAACATAGTGTGTGGAATAAGAACACAAAAACGATCAAGAATAAAAGAAAATAGATGAAGAAAAAAATTGGAAACTCCAAAATCATGGAAGACTATGAAGATGAAGAAGGCTCCGAAGTAGAGGTGGAAGTTTACCTTGAAGCAAAACTTGTGGCTACTCTAAAAGAAACAAATAGATTGGGAAAATAAAATGAAGAACTTAAGAAGTAGGTGGAAGACATTGAAGAGAAGAATCACGACCTTGATGGTACAAAGAAAGAAGTTGTCCTACTAAGAATCCAAGTACTAGAAGCAGAAAAGAGAGAAGAAATTCTGAGAAGAGAGCTTAAGGATTTTAACAAGCTTGAAGCAATATTTGGTCAAAAAAGAAAGGAGAAATGAAGAAAAAGTCAACTTCCTGAATAATTCAGCTAGAAGAATCAAAGAGAATTGAATAATTAATGAAGATTTAAATGTTGGAGAAAAAAAGGATTTGTAGAAATTTTGCAAATTCTCTACAAATCTCGCTGTGAGACCTATGTAAAAAATCTGCCTGTAGGTTAACCCGATAATGCAATATAACCAAAGAAAAATATTGTAACCTACTTCTACTATCAATTTGTGGAAGTTTAAAGATCGAGCTGAACAATATAACCAGAAGAAGAAGAATCAATGCACAATACACATGAAAATACTTTGGGGAAAGCCTCAGCTAAAAACCCCATTATCTGTATTATCATACAAGGTGGAAATACATAGAAATTATACAAAGCTTTAGCTCTCACAGCTATCCAGCTCCCAGTACAATCCTCACAGATTCTCACAGGCAATCTTGGCTTCTCACAAGCCTTCCTCTTTGCCCTTTAAGCTCCTATTTCCTTGCGTTGTTCCTAGTGGATGATTCTCACCTCACCAAGTGGAACATTGCTCTTACACACTGATAGAACTGTGCAATCCTCAAGGAATGATTCCTTCTGCATAAATGAGTTTTCTTTATAGGAAAACACATGCCAATGATAGTACATTGTCCTTGACTTTAATCTCAACTAGGTTTTTCTTAGAATAGACATGCATGAGTTTCTGATGAGGGAATCTTTAATTAACTGGAGTACAGTAGTTGAGTGCATGCATGCATCAAATGACTGTTAACTCTCTATTAGTTCCTCAAACAGTTTGGAACTAATTTAACTAGACTTAACTCAGTAAACTGAGTTAACAATTACAACTCAAATATAACTCAATCTTATCTCCTTAATTTAAGGTTTATATCCTTAATTTAAGGGATAACTCTTGCATGACTTTAGAAAGGCTTCTAACTTGAATTTCTCCAACTAATTAAGTCAAAATAACTTAATTAATTATTTCCAAGTAGCTATTAAGACTAAATTCGATTTTAATTCACAATTTAATTCAAGGACAAATTAAATTGGAATATTCTTGATTCTATTTTTATCATTTCTTGTTGCTATTTTCAACAAGATTGTGAGAATCTTAAAGAAGAGATTGCCTCATTAAAAAATGAAGTTGACAAGCTATGTAAAATTTTGAAGAGTTCTCAATCATTGGATGAGATTCTTTGCCATCAGAGATCACCATTTGATAAAAGGGACTTGGTTATTCACGTGAATCTCCTTGCAAAGAATATAAAAGCTCCAAATTCCCAAAGGTTAATATTGCAGAAAAACTTGAAAACAAAGTCATTGTCCTTCAAAGGTCAAATCACAACGAAAACTAGAAGAATGTTGCAAATGCTTCCTTTTTCAAGAAGTTATTTTGGTGTCCTCAAGGAATCTTCTCTCTATGTAAGTAACAGTGAGAATGGACTAAGGATTGTAGGGCCTATACCAAGAATGATCATAGAAAAATAATTCTTTATCAGTCTTCTGAAAAATATTTTATAAGCTACAAAACTAGAGGACCTATTGGCTAGAAGATAAGTTATGATTCAATTTCTCCATTATTCATGTACAATATAGAATGTTATAAATGTGAAAATATTGGACACATAAGTCATGATTGCAAAAGAAACATGATATGGTCTCCTAAGAAACTCAAAGAAGAAAATATTCCTACTAGGAACAAAAAATTCCACTAGCCAAAAATAACATAACATGATTGGATCTTGCATGCTTAATGAACAAATTGTGGATTTTGGGCAATGAATCTCTGTAGTTGAGAAAGAGACTTTGAAAATTAAAGAGGACGAGCCTTGCGATATAGATAAATGTGCTTTGTGTTTTGAGGTGAAACAATATTGTGGTTAAGAGAAGATAGAGGTCTGCAATTCTAGACAATAACTTTAGGGTAGTGATGGTGGACTTGTTGCAATTGAGTAATATTATTTTATGCTTGAAGGATTGGCACTAGTGAATTAGGATTTTGTGGAGTAGGTTGAACTCCTACAAGAACTAGTTGGTAAACATAAGCAGGCCACATGAAAGGACCTTGTATTGTGCACAATGATTAAGAGGTTGTAGAAGGTGACGAGATGTTTAGGCCATAGGTATGTAGGACAATAAAATAAAATAAATGCATAACTTGAATTGTTGAGGTTACAGTTTTTGTGAAATGCTTTATCATAAGGACCCAGTTTACTGTGTTTTAGACCTACTTGTGTAACCACAGGAAGAAGGAAAATACCCCTTTTGTTAAGCATAAAGAGATATTTGTGGACAAGCTAAGGTCGTGCATAAGAGCAAATAACAGGGTGGGGTGTGTAGGAAATCAAAAAGAGAAAAGGAACAAGCTTAAGGGTATTGGATAAGGTATAAAGGCTTAAGGTTGCAAGGAGAAGAGGACAAGGTGCAGGAACAGACAGAGGAGCAGGACATGTAGTTGTAATAAGGGTTGAAGGTGCAAATCTAAGGGTGGGTTGGTTGGGTGATAATGCACTAAAGAAAGTGAAATCATGGTAAACCAGGTGTTGTTCTTGACAAGGCCAAGAATATACAAATTGCTAAGTTGGTGCTCAATTAGGAGAGTGGTGTCTCCTATGGGTTGGTGCCCATAAATTTTGTTAAGTTGGTGCTTAGTTAGGGGATTGGTGTTTCTTGTAGGTTGGTGCCTATGAAAGTTTTAGTTGGAGCTAATAAACCTGATTGTAGTATTTATATATTAAGAAAAGTTGAAAGTGATTTTCTTCATACATAAATCTTCTTTGTTGATGTGTTCAATCTCAGATAATTAATATTGTGAATTATTGATGGTTAAAAATTTGTTAATCTACTAAATATTGATTCACCCCACTCTCAGTATTTCCAACACTTATGAACTCTATTTTCTTCATATGCAAAATTTGTTATCAAGTATTTATCAAGAAAAATAGATTGCATTCCTTGACCTTACCCCTCCTACTTAGGGAAAGTTGCTAGGGTTAGATTGATAGGATATTCCTCTTTCTTTTCCATCTACATCCAAGGTCTTCATCTATTGATTTCCCCTCGTCTAACTCCATATGCCTAGAAATTCATTAATGAGTTGAGGAATTGATCCTCCATTCTCCATCAATTTATAGTTTGATGTAAATAATTAAATTCAGAGTAGCCTGTGTTTGGGAATCTATTTTATCATTCTCCAAAGCATACTTTGATTCATTAGTTCTTTGACCTCACTATTTTATCCCACTCGAAACCATACTTTATTGAAGATTATTTTAGGGTGTAAAACTTGCACGCACCTTAGAGAACCATTTGACCTTGGATCCCTTAGTCATTTGAACCTATAATTCTTGCACATGAATTCTCCCTTGTGGGGATAACATCTTCCCACAATACAAGAAGGAAAATCACTACTGAGGCGATGGTGGTGGTGGATCCTATTTTTTTTGAGGATCTTATGCGACCTAACACTAGGATGATAGATTTTATGGTAACATACAGAAGAGGAACCCTAAAGATGATTAGAAAACATAGGAGAAAAATACAGAGGTGGTGCCAAAATTTCGAATCTCTTTCCAGCCATTGCCGTCGGCTGAAGATTTGTTAAAGCTTGGTTGCTTTTCTGGAATTCTCAGCCTTATGACTGTAGAGATTTTTGTATAAATATTTACTCAATTCGAAGCTTATACCATACAGAGTCATCATGAATTCTCTTTTGTTTAAACGCTGTGGGGCTTGTATAGTTATGATTATGACATTGCTGCCTGCAATGTGTTATAGTAGCTGTGAATATCCAGCCGTTTTTAACTTTGGGGACTCCACCTCTGATACGGGCACAATACATTACATTTTCCCTTACAATATGCTCGCGGAGAATCCTCCCTATGGCCAAACTTTGTTTGGAAGACCTGTAAATCGTTACACTGTCAATAGATTTTTTTGGTAAATTGTTTTTTCAGTACTGTTTCAAGAAAAACGTGTTAGTAATTTGAAGATTTCTGGTTTTCTTGATATAATGCTTTGGGATTTATGACATTGTATAATTTGGGTATTAGTTTCCAAGGGTCACATTTGCTGGTTGGAAATATGGACCCTAATTACTTACTTATATTCAATATAATTTGGATTGAAGTTTAGAAGGGTCACATTTGCTGGTTTGAAATGTCCATCTAAATGTTTATTTGTGGACTCACTTACTGGTTCGAAAAATCGACCCAAATTAATCATGTGATGGATCCGAGTGGTTTGAAAAGTCTAACCACAATACTCAATGTGATGGATCCAAAAAAATTACATCAAAGATTCTAATTATTTTGTTTGGATATTGTTGATTAACAGCGCAGGCATTGGGATTGCCATTCCTGAGCCCATATTTACAGTCTGTGTCTGCGAGTTTCGATCATGGAGCCAACTTTGCGGCTGCAGGTGCCACTGTACGTGTAACAAATTTCATTGCCCCCATTTCTCTTACTGTCCAGATCAATCAGTACAAGATTTTCAAGCAGCAAGTCGCTGCAACCATCCAAGCTCATGGCAATGTCAGCTACCTTCCAACCATGGATGCCTTCAGAACAGGGATTTATGTATTAGAAATTGGAGGCAATGACTTCAGCTTTGGGTACATGAATCTTCATCTTAATACCTCGGAGGTCCAAAGGACGATTCTTCCCAAGGTGGCCAGGTCTATCAGGGGAGCTGTGTAGGTCTGATTTTATATTTTTTTTTTTCTATATTTCTTAACAAGAAGATTCATTATCTGGCCTTCTGGAACTGAAATTTTTATGTGGTTTGAATGAGTTCAGGCTCTGTACAAAGAAGGTGCCAGAGTGATTATGGTAAAGGATGTGGGTCCTCAGGGTTGCCAACCCTTCTGGCTTACTTTTTTTTCCCATTCCTCTAATGATTTTGATCAATATGGATGCTCCCTCTCCTACAACAATGCTGTTCGCCTCTATAACAGAATGCTACGAGCACAGCTCGCTGTTACCCGCAAGGAACTCCCGGATGCCACTATTATATATGTGAATACTTATGATATTGTCTATGACTTCTTTGTCAATCCGTCCAAATATGGTGGGTATTCATCACTCTGTTCAACAATATGGTTTAGTGAATTTATCAGTACATGGTTGTTGGAATGTGCTAATAATGCCAGTTAGCTCATGGTTTTAGTTTGTTATTCCAATTAGTAAGTCTAGTTTAAATTTGGGAATAGTTAGTCATGCATGAGTGGGAATAGGAACAGTTAGTCATGTATGGGTGTTTGTTTAATTAATATAAATTTTGGGCTTTTGCAGCAAAATAGCTTTGATGGATATTTTTTAATGAACTCAACACTAAAAAACACTTCTAGAATACTTGGATTGTGTAGATTAAACTCTGCCATTTCAACAAATCTCTTCCAGATATGCTCAAAACAGCTTCAAAACACAGAACATATAAAATATATAGACTATTGAGTCCGGCATGGTTGTGTGACTGAAGATTTGCATATCTATTATCATCATTTTGGGTCTCGTTAATCATGGATTCGCATATTTATTATTATCATTTTGGGTCTATTTAATTATGCATGCCTGAACTATTATTAGTATATTTATTATTGGCAACAAAACCAGTGTGCCATTCTATTATCTTTTGTGTATATGTGAGATAAGATTAGAATATCTATTATTAATCACAAAAACACAGCTGAGAGTTTTATAGTTTTGATTTTTCTTTTGAAATTTTAGTAATTGGTGGTTTGAGAAATTGAATATCTAAGAAAGAATTTGAAATCACAGTTCTCATGGATTAAATCTTCTAAATTCTCTGAAAAGAATTTAGAAGATTTGGTAAATTTTAAGTTTAAATGTTGAATGATTTCTCTGATGTTTTTATGTTACAGGTTTCAAGTTCACCACCAGGGCTTGCTGCGGAGTTGGGGGCAAATATAACTATAACTACGCAGTTCAATGTGGATCCACAGGAACCATAAAAAATACTTCTGTGACTGCAGAATCATGTCCTGATCCAGCTTCCCATGTCAACTGGGACGGAGTTCACTGGACAGATGAAGCCAACAAGATAATCACCCAGCAGATATTAAGTGGCAAATATTTCGAGCCTGCATTCTCCATTGCTTCACATTGTAATCTCCAACCTCTTTGAAACTTCAAAACCCGTTCCTTTTTTCTGTAAAGATTCTTTAAAGGCCAGGGTTCACTGTTTCTCTGCATGCAATACTGAAGCAAAGCAATATTAGGTTTGAAGTGTGGTTGGGTTCAAACCTGAGAGCGAGTTATTAATTGAAATTTATATTCTTTGGTACGTTGATTAATGAATAACCGTTGTGGCTCCTCGGCACGAGTGTGGACGCGCCTCATTAACGATGGGAGCAGAGCAGAGACAGGAACGCATTGATCTCGACATTTTTATTATGGGATTGTATTGCATGTGACACACCAGAGCTTTTTCTGAGTTAATATTAAATTAGCGTGAGCTATATCCTTGAAGCTCTGCTCGCTCCTTTTATTCATGATTGAGGGTTAAAAATTAGATAGTAAAAATTTACACATGTTTTCAAATGTTGCAGCTGGTTTGGTTTTGGGTTGGTTTGTATTTCATTAGTTATTTGGAAATGTTGCAGCTGGTTTGGTTTTGGGTTGGTTTGTATTGCATTAGTTGTTTGGAAATGTTGCAGCTGGTTTGGTTTGGTTGGTTTGTATTGCATTAGTTGTTTGGAGGGTAAAAAATTTTGAAATTTAGTTTCTTGCGCATCCAAAATCTTGAAACTTAACAACTATAACTAAGATTTCTAAAAATTTCTGCTAAATTTCACCAAAATTATATTAATTTTTTTATATTTTTCAAAACAAAATTTACACCTGGTTAAACTACTCTGTTGTTTTTTGGCTGACCCACTAAAAGGTTTGAACATAATTTGAACCTGAAAAAACATAATGATAATCCATCAAACATAACAAACTTTCATTATCACATCAGCGTGTTATGCATTGAAGATGTGTTTCACCATGTACACCATCTTGAACACTCTTATAGAGAAGGATATGTTTTCTTTGGAAGTTGTGAAGTTCAAGGTTGCCAAGTTTACTAATGGGAAAGCTAAGGATATTGAAGGCTACCAAGATGAAATTTTCAAAATGGGTAGGTATATGCTCATCACTCAATTTAGAAGTGAAACAAGGTTTCCCTAAGCCTTGGATGCAAAGCTTCATTTTGACTATTTTTAAAACTGAGGGTGAAAACATTCCCTCTAACTACAAGACGTTGATTAGCTACATTTTAGCCAAACTGTATGGGCTTATTTTGGAAAAGAAGATTAGTCTTTGGCTTGAAAGCCATGATAAAGGAGCTAAAGGGCATGTTGGATTTAGGAGACATCACTCTGTATATATCATATTGTTACTCTCAGGGTCATTACAAAGGAATGTCACAATAACAAAATTGATCTCTTATGTTGTTTTGTTGATATCTAATTCTGATGATGAACCACAGAGGATGGTTTGAAACGTCGATACATAAAAAAACAAAATGCGATGGATCCGGAAGACATAACCACACAAAATGTAGATCGCAGAAGTCTCAAATTCATTATTTAGAAAAGTTTTCGACACAATTCCTAGGGATAAGTTATGGAAGAGACTAGAAGAGATAAATGTTCATATCGAGTTGAGGGTAGCTATGACTAGGATATACAAGGATGTAATTTCCAATTTTAAGGCCTCTAAGGGCTGGTTAAAAGAAATTAAATGCAACATCAGAGTTAAGCAAGGGTATCCCCTCTTCCTAACTCTTCTTTGGCATTTACATTGATAAGCTGGAAGAATGTTTGGAAGTTGTGGGATGTGATGGCCTCAGGCTCACTGGTATGGTCATTACTCTTCTCCTTTATATTGACGATATCATTCGTTTAGCCAGGAGCCATGACAATCTTGACAAGCAACTTGGAATCCTCCATTATTGCTCCAAGATGTGTATGATTGTTAATACCAACAAGACTAAATTCATGATAATTAAATCCAAATAGATCAATTATGATAATTTCATTTATGATAATAATTGCCTGGACAAAGTTTCTTCATACAAATATATGAGAATAGCTCAATTGAAATTATAGAATTGAAAAATGGATAATTGGAGGTTGGAAAACTTATTATGAGCTTGAAAACAATTGTAAGTGTAATGTCCCTTATTAATAAGTAAAATAATATAATGTTAAAATATAAGTAAATAGATGATAAACAATAAAGAAAAGATAATAATAACAAATAAATAATAAAAAGTGTAGGAATTTACAGGGTAAGTTCCTCAGAAAGAACACCAAAAGGACACCGCTCACAACTAGATCTCAAATCAATACACCAGTATTTTTGACGTGGTTAAAACCCTCAAAGTGCAAGGAGGGAAACAGTCCACGGCCTGTCCCAACGTGGGTACTACAGGCAATTTATTAATCAAAGAATGAAAATTTACATAAGCTTCTCTCATGCACGGATTACCCGAACAATGACCCTCCATGCGCTTTAAATAGAACTCATGGACCAATCGGGTGTCAAGCCACGGATCAAGTGTCGGTAATACCGAGGTGAGAGTGAACCGTCGGATCACTACATATCGTGACCGTCGGATTGTAAGTTACAAAATGTACAACGGTAAAGAAACACACTTTACCTAACTCTAACCTAACTCTATACTAGACCAAGTTGAACTTAACTATATCCTATGTGTCGGAATATCCTAACATCCCCCCTTAAGAACAACTTGGGATAGGATTGAAGGATTTACAAATATGACACAATAGGAGAAGGAAGGAGGCACTAGAGCCTATCCCCCCTTAGTGACAACTTCCTGAACTCCAAGCATATATCGAAGTTTAGTGAACTTCGCCTCTGTGAGAGCCTTTGTGAAGATGTCTGCAACCTGATCATCTGTTGGACAATATTGCACTTCAAGAACATGGTCATGAATGAGCTTTCTGATGAAGTGCATGTGTAGTTCAATGTGTTTGCTGCGCTGATGCTGGACTGGATCTTTGCATAGCTGAATGGCACTTTGATTATCACACCAAAGTGTGGTTGGATGCTGCTGCTCAAAGCCAAACTCTGATAGGATCTGACGAAGCCACAAGGCTTCCTTACTAGCTTCCACGGCACCACGATACTCTGCTTCTGCTGACGAAAGAGAAATGGCAGCCTGTTTCTTACAAGCCCATGTAATAGGTCCTGAACCAAGAGTGAAGACATAACCGGCAGTAGACTTCCGATCATCAGGGTCACCAGCCCAATCAGAATCAGTGAAACCAACTAACAGAGGAGCTGCTTTGGCACTGTAATGAATCCAAAACTGTACTGTACCTCGAACATAACGAAGTATTCTTTTAGCTGCTTTCCAATGACTTTCACGGGGGTTTTGCATAAAACGAGCAACAAGGCCAACAGCAAAGGAAAGATCAGGACGAGTATGGGTTAAATACAAGAGTTTTCTGACAAGTTGACGGTATAAGGTAGCATCAACTTCAGGAGAAGTACAAGAGACTGAAAGTTTGACTCCAGACTGAAAGGGAGAAGGGGCTGGCTTACAGTCTTCCATGTGAAAATGACGAAGAATATCACAAGCATACTTGGACTGGGAAAGGAAAATACCCCCCTGGGATTGCAAGACTTGAAGACCGAGAAAATAGTGTAAGTGTCCTAAGTCTGTCATTTCAAATTTCTTTTTAAGGCTGGACTTCACATGGTTTATAAGGTTGGGATCACTACCAGTAAGAATAAGATCATCAACATAAAGAACAAGGATGATAAGAGAGTTGCCCACTTTCTTGGTGTAGACAGTATTGTCAGAATGACACCTAGAAAAGCCAGATTCTAAAAGAAAGCTATCCATTTTGGCATACCAAGCCCGAGGAGCTTGCTGGAGTTTGTTTGTATGAAGCCAATGGGTTGTTCCATATAGATTTCTTCCTGCAAGTCCCCATGCAAGAAGGCAGATTTAACATCCATCTGATGGACTTCCCATTTTAAAGAGGCAGCAAGGGAAAGAACAAGGCGGATAGAGTTCATTTTTGCAACAGGGGAGAAGGTTTCAGTGTAGTCAATGCCTTCAACCTGTGAAAAGCCCTTAGCAACGAGACGAGCTTTATGTTTATCAACTTTCCCATCTGGTCCATACTTGGTTCTGTAAACCCATTTACATCTAACAAGTTTGCGTCCCTTTGGTAGAGGAACAAGATCCCATGTATCATTTGTCATCAATGAATGATATTCTTCATTCATAGCTGCTTCCCAATGTGGATGGCCTGAAGCTTCTGCAAAAGTGTCAGGATCATGATTTACTGGAGCTTGAGCCAGTAAAGAAGAGGCTCTTTCAAACTGAGAACGTGTACGTCGCTGATCTGTAGGATCACCGGCAAGATCACCTGCTGCATCCCGAGTAGCACGGACCCATCTTGGAAGTTGAGGATCCTGAGAAGGTGGGGGAGGATTATCATCCTCGCTTTCATCATCTGAAGAAGAAATGTTTTCAAAAGTAGAAGAGATAGGAAGAGGTGGCACATCCGCCGGACTAGGCTCGCAGGCCGATTTATTTTCATCAAATTTTACATCTCTTCTAATGATAACATTTTTGGACTTAAATGGAATAAGTCTATAACCTTTTACATCTTCAGAATATCCAACAAAAGTACATTTCTCACTCTTAGGTTCTAAAGCTTTATGCTTTTCATCTGGAATATGGGCCCATGCTTCACTTCCAAACACACGAAAGTGACTTACATCTGGTTTAATGGAACTCCAAGCTTCTTCTGGAGTGATATTCTCTAGAACCTTAGTAGGAGTGCGATTGATTATATAATTTGCACAATTAATTGCTTCGGCCCAAAAACTAAGACTGAGTCCTTTAGATTGCAGCATACAATTAGCCATTTCCTTTAAGGTGCGATTTTTCCTTTCAGCTACACCATTTTGTTGTGGAGTGTATGGAACAGTATGTTGCATTTGAATTCCATTTTCGGTGCAAAAGTTGATGAATGTGTTTTTAACATATTCTCCACCATTATCAGTTCTTAGCTTAAGAATTTGATGTCCAGATTGTTTTTCAACAAAGGCTTTGAAGGCCAAAAAGGTGTTAAATACTTCGCTCTTGAGTTTTAAGAAGTATACCCAAGTGCGTCTGGAGAAATCATCAATGAAAGTTAAGAAGTACTTGCAGCCAGAGAATGAAGCAACAGGAAGAGGACCACATAAATCACTGTGCACAAGCTGTAAAGGGGCTGAGGCGTGCCAAGAGGCACGTTTGTCAAAACTGTCCCGATGATGTTTTCCGAGTACACATCCGGAACAAACACCATCTCTGCAAGATACCATAGGAAGACCTGTCACCATATTTTCTTTACATAGATGCTGAAGGGAGCGATAGTTTAAGTGACCAAATCGCTCATGCCAAAGTTTGCTCACTTCATCATTATGAGCAACAAATACTGAGGGAAGATTTGATGACCCAAAGTTGTGAAACTTATACAACCTTTTGGAATCATCAGCAAGACCAGTAGCTAGAATCTGTTTAGGATCTTTTAGATCCTTGATTACAACATCATGAGGTGAAAATTCAACAATTTTACCTTCACCTGAATGAGTTATCTGATAGACAGATAGAAGGTTGCAGGATAAGGTTGGAACACATAATACATCATTAAACTGACCATTGTCTAGATGAACAGTTCCAGTCCCTACAACATTAAGAGATCTATCATCACCAACATATATATTTTTGGTGTTACAATCATTTAAAGAAGAAAACATGGCTTGGTTTTTGGCCATGTGACAAGAGGCTCCAGAATCAATGAGCCACTCATGAGAATGAGAAGAAGAAGAAGATACATTTAATGCATAACCAGACTGAGATGATTGACAATGACATGCAGAAAGTGCCATTCCGGAAGTTGAAGTTGAAGTAGGCTCCACATGGATGTTATGTTTCTTCATTGCGGCTTCCAAGGCTTCCATCTTCTTAAAGCATTTAGATTCTAAGTGGCCATCTCGATTACAAAAGTTACAATGTCTATCAGTCTTCTTCCATTTGTTTTTATTGGTCTTATCATTTTGCTGAAATGATCTTTCATTTTGAGGCTGAGATGGTTTAGGACCATTCTTTTGAGGATATGACTTCTTAGGATTCTTTGAATTTGGTTGCTGCTGGGCGGCTAACGCTTTCGTGGAAGAGTTTCCAAGATTAAGAAGACCAAGGTGTAAGAGTTTTTCTTGTTCTCTTATTAAGGAATCACAAAAGGAGTCAAAGGAAGGGGCCTTGTAGTCTTTTCCTTGACAAATGAAAGCTTCCCTTGTAGAATGGAAAGTGGAAACAAATACAGAGTAGGCTGGTCCCAACTTAGTAAGGATGGAATAAATAAGGTTACCATCTTCTTTCTTAACTTTAACACCTTCCAAGAGATATCTAAGGGTCTTGAATTTGGACAAGAAATCTTCAATGCAAGAAAAATTATTAGGATCCAAAGTAAGCAGCTCATTTTCAAGTTGATGGGCTCTAATTTCATTTTTAATCCCAAAAACTTTAGCGAGTTTTTCTAATGCTTCATGAGGAGTCTCAAGTTCTGCAATGTGGAATCTAAGATCAGGAGAACTAGACATCCCTATCAAACCACGTGCTTGATCTTGTCTATTTTCCCATTTTGCAGCCTTGTCTTCATCTTTTGGTTTCTTCTCTTGGTCTGTGGCTATTCTGAAGAGACCTTTACTTCTAAGTAAATCTTCCATGTAGGCTACCCATTGGAAGTAGTTAGTGCTGTCAAGAATGACTTGGCATGGACTTTCCATTTTTAAAAAAAACTGAAGCTGAAGATGCTGAAAGTAAGTGTTCCAATGGATAGATCTCGAAAAAATAGGCGGTTTAAAAAAAACGGCTCTGAAAAAGGCTTCCGGATGAAGAAGTTATGGCTTTTTGAAAACAAATTGTTGACGTTGCCGGCAAAGTGCGCGAATGTGCGGGAATGAAAAAAATCCGCCCCCACAAAATGGAGACTTGAACCCAAGACCTCTACTCTCTCAAAATAGCTTTGAACCAATTGATCTATACAAAAAATTTGAGAGAGAGAGAGAGAGAGGGGGGGGGGGCCTTGGTTTGCGTGCTTGCCTTGAGAAAGCTCTTTTTCCCTACAAAACACAAAACACAAAACCCAACACGAATATGCAAAGAAAAACGAACCTTGCGGCTCGAAGTTAGCTTTAGCCAAAAAACTAGAAATTTTAAAAAAAAAATCTTAAAGTTAGCTTTAGCCGAAAAACTAAATATTTTTCTCAATGTTTCTGATTTTCCGAGATCACACTAAGGTGCAGGGAAAAGAGCATACGCATGAGAAAAATCCTTCCTTTCTGTTTCTGATTTGCCCAGATCGCACAGAGTCGCAGGGCAAAGAGCATACACAGAAATGAAAGGTATAGATCCGGTTAAAAAAAAAAGGCTAAATAAACTGAGACCGAAATAAGCAGAGAGAAAATAACAGTAAACTGCAAAAAAAAACACTGTATACCTCCCGATCTGAAAAATGACGCAGCTAGGGCTACCAGAAACCTTTTCGCGTGAAACGAAAGGGGTTCCTCACTGGAACAGATGCTCCGAACGCAACAGAGCAGTCCTCTCGGCCCGAAAGCAGTCAGAAACAGCAGATCTAGGAAACGACAGCCGCATGCAGTTCTACCGGCTTCAGATTTGGATCACCAACGGACGCGGCCCTCAAATAGCTCTGATACCATGTAGGAATTTACAGGGTAAGTTCCTCAGAAAGAACACCAAAAGGACACCGCTCACAACCAGATCTCAAATCAATACACCAGTATTTTTGACGTGGTTAAAACCCTCAAAGTGCAAGGAGGGAAACAGTCCACGGCTTGTCCCAACGTGGGTACTACAGGCAATTTATTAATCAAAGAATGAAAATTTACATAAGCTTCTCTCATGCACGGATTACCCGAACAATGACCCTCCATGCACTTTAAATAGAACTCATGGACCAATCGGGTGTCAAGCCACGGATCAAGTGTCGGTAATACCGAGGTGAGAGTGAACCGTCGGATCACTACATATCGTGACCGTCGGATTGTAAGTTACAAAATGTACAACGGTAAAGAAACACACTTTACCTAACTCTACCTAACTCTATACTAGACCAAGTTGAACTTAACTATATCCTATGTGTCGGAATATCCTAACAAAAAGAATATACTAATAATAAATAAATAAAATAGTAAATAATAATATTGTAGTTCTAAATAAATATATATAAAAGTAAACTATAAAAATAGTAAAAATATGTAAAGTTAACAAAAAGTCAAATAAAATAAGAAAGAGTTAAAGTAAGAGAACTATTAAAATAGTATAAATAAGTAACTTTAACAAAAAGTATCTCGCAACTTTTGACAGCTCAATGGGCTGGCTATAATCTTCGAAATCCTATCGCTCTGCTATAAATAGCCCCTATGAAGATCTTTCTACCAATGCATCTGTTTTTTTATATATCTTATATAATATAATCATGCTTTTTTCGCTCTAAAAAAAAACTTTAACAAAAAGTAAAAAAATAAAATAAAAAAGAGTTAAATTAAAAGAAATATTAAATTAAGTAAAACTTAAAATAAAGAAATAAAAGTTGCATGTTGACACATGGAATGTGTGAATGCAGATCCCTTTTCATTGTTTGGTCTATTTAATGGATGATGAGGAAGATGACATTCATCACTCCTTCATCCATTCTCTTGGGAGAAAAGTGTTGTGAGACAAAGGATTCCTTGGCAGTAGTATGTTGATTGAGGGCTCGAGGGTGGCCAACTGTAGAAACATTATGTGCAACTGAGCCTACAGTTGGGTGGAGAGTCGTCCCCAAAAAATTTGTTGCAATTAGCGGAATTCAAAGAGCATTCAACTCCAAAAACACAAGTAAGGAATATCGTCGATACATGTAACTCATCTCTACTCGTGTTTTTCGAAAACGCTATGTTAAATAGTTGAATAGTTATGTGTTGATTATTAATCACATAAATTGATGTAATTATTGATATATTTTAAATCTGTGTTGTTACAGTAAGTTGACAGATCTTTGGGTATGGAGTAAATAAAAGATCCTCTTTGAGACTCTCATCACCCTTGTTATTTTATATGGATGTCAAGTTTGGGTTGCAGTATATTTAGAGAATTGTGGAGAAAATTGAGTTGATCCTTATAACCTGCAACCTCAAGATTAAAAGAAATACTCTCTAGCCTATCCTCTTGATTGAAGCTAGCCTTCCCCCCACTGGAAGCATGACTACTATTAGGTATCTCATGTATAAGGAGAAGCTATACAACATGGAAGCCAAGAGGTTCTCCAAAATTGCTTCTAACAATAGCAAAAACCCCCACCTCTAGCTTAAGCGAGGCTGGCATAAGGATGCTTAGTCTTGGCTAGATCATTAGGGGATAAAGGAAGAGTTAATCTTGGAGAATATGGAAAATATTAAAAATATTATTACTTCCAACTTTAAGGATAAGTTGCGGGATGATAAAGAGTTAGAGGGAAAAAGGAAGCAAATGTATTATAAGGAGGTGATTAACCCCAATCTTGATAACCGGAATTATCTTTCTATCTTTCCTAGTGCTAAGAAGAAAATGAACATTGTCAACATAAGAACTAATTTTCATGAGCTCTAAAGGGAAACCGGGTGTTGGTCAATTCCCAAAATACCTTAGGAAGAAAGAGTTTGTCACCTTTACGATACTAAGATAGTTGAAGATGACAAACACTTATTCTTGGATTGTTTGGCTCTTACTCAAATTCATTCTAATTTTCAAAATATTCACCACACTACCAATCTTCTTCACTTGTTAAGTAAACAAAACTATGTGATATATGAATGTTTCTCTCCCTCCTTTTTGATCATATAAATAAAATATTAAATACTCTCATTAATCTCTTACTTTCTTAATGTTTAATAACCCATATTGGTCTAAGTGGATGTTAATCATCATCATCATTGTTATGAATATTTCCATATGTGGAACTAATTTTATTAAATTTTCTTAATTAAGAGAATGATGTTTGTTAAATATTTAAATTTAATAAATTCAGTTTTAGTTTATTAAAATTGTTTAACTCTTCTAAAATTGTTAGATTTAAGAATCAATTTTATTAAAGTTATTTTATTTAATGAATTTTCCATTATTCAAATTAATGTAATATCTTTTTCACTACATACATTATTTATTATTTTTAATTCATATTTAAGTTGATTTTTTATCTTAATTTTTCAAAATCTTGTAAACCAACCTAGATCCATCTTAACCCCGAATCTATAAAGCGTCGAGATGGATCAAATCTCCTAAGGTGAAAACCATTTTTTTTAGTGCAAAACTTGAGGAAAGGTTTGCACCTCGAGAGATTTGGTCCCTCTCGACACTTGATAGATCCAGGGTTAAGATCGATCTAAGTTGGTTTCTGTCGTGTGTGGTCATACAAACTTTGTTGAACATCTAATTATTCTGATCATCTTAAATTTGCTAAATATGTCTAAGATTAATTTGGTCAATTTAATTTTAAATTTGCTTAATTACCTTAGTTTGTTGGGATGAGAGAGATTGTTAGTAACTTGAATGATGAAAAATGATGAAATAAAAATTGAATGCAAAGTGACAATGTAACAATCTTGAATGATAGAAAATGTGAATAATAAAAATGTAGTCAATTATAAACAATCTTCATTGTGTTCAATCTCAGGTTGTTTTCTTCTATTGTTCATATTGTCACGCCTATTAGTTTTGACATCTTTTCATGTCAATTGTATGAAAATGGCAGTTGAAATCATATACCATTCAAATATTTAACTCGAGCTACTATAGTAAACATCATATCTTGTCTTTCTTGTTCTCCACTATTAATAGTAGCTTTCTCCAAAGTCAATCATTGTGACTTACGAAGTGTTAAACCCCAAATAATTTTCAATGGTAGAAGTTTATATTACCTCATTTGAATGCAAAGTGATTAACAATGTTGAATGATGGAAAAGGGAATAATAAGAAAGAAGCTAATTACAAATAGTTTACAGTTTCAGGAAGTAAGCATTTCAGGTAAGTGAACATTTTATTTAGATTGAAAATTCAAATATTGTATTTATGGTTGAATTATTGTAACATAGAAGTCAATGCACATCATTAATCATTTTTATGTTGTTACACTAAAATCAATGCACACTATTAATCTAATTACTTTGAAATTAATGTACATCATACATCTAGTTGCATCAAATTAAAAATCAACGTCTACATTGAAATCAATGCATCTAGTGCAAACAATCAAATAAGATTAGAAATAAACATCTATACTGAAATCAATGCATCTAGTGCAAGCAATCAAATAGGATTAGAAATCAATATCTACACTGAAACCAATGCATCTTGTGCAAGCAATCAAATAGGAGTAGAAATCAACATCTACACTAAAATCAATGCATCTAGTGCAAGCAACCAAATAGGAGTAGAAATCAACATCTACACTAAAATCAATGCATCTAGTACAGACTATCAAATAGGATTAGAAATCAACATCTACAATGAAATCAATGCATCTAGTGCAAGCAATCAAATAGGATTAGAAATCAAATACACTAATTAACACATATATTTTAGTGAAAAACCAAAATATTCATGAATTTCTAGATCTAACTCTTATGTTTGTATTTGTCTCTGCGTGTTTCTTTTTTCTTCCCTCTCTTTACACCTTCCATATATGTGTCTATCTCCCTCCCCCTATCCTTCTATCTCCCCCCCTCACTCTCTTCCCCATCTCTCTCCCTCTCTCTCAGTCATCTATATCTATTCCTCCCTCCATCTCTCCTTATTTATATCTCTATCTCACCCCCCTAAACACATGTCACGCACACAAACTCTCTCTCTGTCTCCATATCTATCTCTCTTCCTCCCTCCCTCTCTCTATATCTCTCTTCTTCCCTCTCGCCCCCTCCATCTATATCTCTATCTACCTATGCGTCTCCTTGATCTCTCTATATTAGCCCGTAAACATACATTGTCTCTCTCCATATCTATCAATCTCTTCATCTTCCTCTCCATATCTATCTCTCCCTCTTCTCTCTACATCTATCTCTCTTCCTCCCTCCCTCTCTGTCTCTCTCTTCTTCCCTCTCTACCCCCTCCATCTATATCTTTGTCTCCCATTTTCTCTCCTTTGTTTATCTATCTCACCCCAAACATACACACTCTTTCTCCATATGTTTCTCTCTCTGTCTCTATGTGTCTCCCTCTCCCCCCCCTCTTCCTCTCCCTATCTCTCTCTTCCCATTCTCTCTCTCTTCCACTTCTCTCTCTCTCTATATCTCTCTTCCTCCCTAAGCCCTCTCTCTTCTTGCCTCTTCCCCCCTCCATCTATATCTCTATCTCTCCTTGTCTCTCCTCCTTCGTCTCTCCTTCTCACCCCCAAAACATACACACACTCTCTTCATATCTATATATCTCTTTGTCCCTCTCTCATCCTCTATCTCTCTCTCTTCCCTTTCTCTCTCTCTTTTCCTCTTCTATCCCTCCCTCACTCCTCTCTCTCTCTTCCCTCCCTCTCTCCTCTCTCCCTCACTATCTCTCCATCTCTCCCTTGTCACTCCCCCTCCCTCTCTATCTTTCTCTCTCTATGTATTTCTTCTTCCCTCCCTCTCTCACCCCTTCCAATTTCATCTCTCTCTCCCTCACTATCTCTTCATCTCTCCCTTGTCACTCCCCCTCCCTCTCTATCTTTCTCTCTCTATGTATTTCTTCTTCCCTCCCTCTCTCACCCCTTCCAATTTCATCTCTCTCTCCCTTTGTCTCCCACCTCCCTCTATCTCTCCCCCCATCACACAGTCTCTCTCCAGTCTCCAGCTTTGTTATTATCTCCCTCCCTCTCTCCTTCTCTCTCTCCTCCCTCAATATCTATGTATCCCTCTCTCTCTCTTTCTCTCTCTTCCCTCATCTCCTCTTTCCCTCATTTTGTCTTCATCTCTCCCTTCCCACCCCCTCTCTCTCTCCACCTCTATCTCTCAATGTCTTTGTTCTTCCTTCCCTCTCTTGCCCCCTCCAAATCTATCTCTCCCTCCTTCCCTCTCTCTTGCCCCCCTGCCTCCTCTCTCTCTTCCTTTCTCTCTCTCCCTCTCTCTCCCACATCTTTCTATATCTCCCCCCCCCCCTGTCTTAAAACCAATCCCATTGTACTATATTTAAGAAAGTATCTAAATTAAAAAAAAACATACTTAGTTGTAAAATATTAAACCTATATTTTGGGTCAATATAAAAAACTTGAGAGAATCATGCACTATCTTTCCTCTATCATTGTTACTCACTTTGTTCTCTCTTTGCTTGGATCCTTGGTTAATATGCATCTAAATTAAAAAAAAACATACTTAGTTGTAAAATATTAAACCTATATTTTGGGTCAATATAAAAAACTTGAGAGAATCATGCACTATCTTTCCTCTATCATTGTTACTCACTTTGTTCTCTCTTTGCTTGGATCCTTGGTTAATATGCATCTATCGTGGTTCTTTATAATATTATTTTATATTACATAAATTTCACATATGTATATATATAAGTATTCTAAAATTTAATTTTATTAAACCTCGAGTTAATCCCTATGGGACTATTAGTCGTGAGGATGGAGGGATAGAGAGTTTAGATACATCTCAAAAGTAATTATAACCTTTTTGCTTTTAGATTTAATTAAAAAATATCATAAATTTAAATTCAAATAAAATATTTATAAAATTTTTTGATTGTGAAATAAGTTATGGTTTTTGGGCATGTGGTATTGATAAGCCATGGCATTGGCCCATGGTATTATAACAAAATAATTAAAAGCTTAGATCCATAACATATAATCAAAAGCCTAGAGGGCCCATAGTATTGATAAACCATAGTATTGGCCCATGATATTATGATTTTCTTTTATCTAATTTTTTTTTTCTTAATTTTATTAATAAAAACAAAATTAAATTTTATTATTTTTATTACTTCGTTCAAACCTGTTTATTGCACTAAAAATGCCTTCCATGTTGTTTTTTAAAGTTCTTATTATTAGTAGTAGTTATAATACATGCCATTAAAATGTTGACATACACTATTTCTTACATTACATCTAACACCTGCACATCTATCCTATATTAGGCTATAGAGTTGTATAGCACCGATCGGCTCAATAATACACTTAAATATTTCTTCAATTTTTATGAAAATTTTAAATAATTATTAAAAGAATCCAAAACATGTTTCCATACTTCCTTGCTTTTCTATCTTACTCAATTGTTATTATTATTATTATTATTATTATTATTTTCTACTCCAAAATATTTTCTATATCACTCCCTCTCTCACACATATATTATTTTCTCTCATAATTTTAATATTTTATTTATTTATTTATTATTTTAATTATAATTATTAAAGCTAATTTTTTTATTAAAATTTTTTGGTCAACCAAAGAGCTTGCATTAATTCGTCAAAAATTGATTACATGGGTGCCAAAATGTCTTTGTTCTCCAGGTCGACCAGATTTGTTGGCTAGGAGAGCAATGCAAAATTTGGAAAGACAAAGACTTTTTTTTTGCAAGAACCTCAAAAACAAACTAGGGCTATAGCCCAAAATATAAACATAACAAAAAACACCTTGCAAAAACCATACTACATTAGAGGAATTGACGCCCGAGAGTTTCCAGGAGCCGCAGGATGACCGTGCCCCTCATGGGCATGAAAATCAATGTGTGCCAACCTTGCTTCAATTTCAATTAGCCTTTCATTGGACCTACGCTGGCTACGATGAACTGAAGCTAGGCAATCCTAGGTTTCTCCTGGAGAGAATTGCAAATCATTTATGTATGTTGTTACGTCATTTCTATCTTCATACCTTTTCTCTTAGAGAATGTCCAAGCTTGCATGAATAATACACAATTGTTCAACAATTGACTGCAATGTTGGGTGCTACACCATGCTCCCTGGCGATGGGGCATGACCCCGAGCAATCTCCTCCTCCATAGCTCCGCCCTCCTCTTCTCGCTTCTCCCCCCATGCGACTCGGTCCCCAACCTACTCGCGGTGTCCAGCACCACGTTGAGCCCTCCCTCGTTTCCTCGACATGTCAAAAATCCGCTTCAACTATTATATAGTTGGCCCACTCCACCCCTTAATCATGCCCAAAGGAGGGGCCACTCCAACGTTGCAAACACACAGAGCATGGATGGGCTTCCCCTGCCAAGTTGGAGTCTTTCCCATTACCTAACTCCCCAACCTCGACCTTTCCAGTGTCCTCTTAGCCGTGTCAGAGCGAACACGTCTCCACACTAGTGGGTGGTCGAGGGGTTGCGACCATGCAAGGTGACTAAAAGCCACTAACAGAAAAGGAAGAGACGACGAAAGTAGCAAACCATAATTTGAACTTCGAAACCACCATTAATTTCCAAGCCAAGAAAATTCTCAATGACAACATCCATTATGACACTTATAATTTGAAGTTCGAAACCACCATTAATTTCCAAGTCAAACAAATTCTCAGTGACAACATCCACTGTGACATAGTCATTGACCCAATCTCTAGGATCCTAGACTGTTCGCACCCTCACAAGGGAGAGACACACCGTAACCACAAACCACCCTCCATCAATGCCTCAAATGAAGGGAGAACCCTTGTGCATACTCAGCTGCTCCAATCCCTCTAATCCACACTCCCATACCCAACATCCAAATGCAACTTGAAATGATGAACATAGGCTTTTGATAAATCATGAATGCCTTCTCAATATTTCTGTGCCTCCCATGGCACTTGGGGGTGGTCATCATATTTACCATTACTACGCCCCATCCCTGCCGATTGGAGTCACTTGGAGCTAGGCTCCGTACCCCTTGTCTATCTGTCTCTCATGCACTTGACACATTACATACCATCGAGGAATATTTTTATTAATTAATTTAATTACATTTTTATTATAATTTTCAAAATATATTATATATTATTTATTTTAATACATCTAAAAAACTATTCGTTTTTCATTTTTATTTAATATTATTTATTAATATCAAATACACCATACACCATACACGGAAAAAGTCGAAATTATTTTAAAATTAAAATAAATTTCACTTCCACCTCTTTTTTAATAAAGAAATATAAATTATATTAAGTTATTAAAAATCTAAAAACATTATCCCACATTATGGGCTAAAATAATGTGACTAAAGCATCATCTTTTCAAAGCAAAAGAGCACCCATGAGTTGATTTGATGCACACAGTGTGATTTGATTTGTTTTTATTGCGAAATAGTTATTTATTTGGCATTTATTATGTGTGGGGTTCACATGGTTACTTTTATGGTTTATACTTTATTAAATGTTTCGTGGATTTTGTTTCATTTAGGGTTGATTGATTATTTAGATTCCATAAGGGGATTTTATTATCCTTAAAATATTAAGGATTTTGATTAATTTAAATCCCTATGATTTCGTGGTAAGAATAATTAAAGAAGCATAATTTTTGCTTTTATATTTTATTGATAATTAAATGGTTGTATAGTAAAATAGGTGAGATATTAAATTGCAGTTTGATTTTATAAATGAAATTAAAAATAATGATATTAAAAGGTATATTAATTCATTAAAATTAATATTAATGACTATTACAATTAGCTATTAGTTTTTATATATATTATTTTTGTGGTATATATTGATATTTAAAATTGTTTTTGATTTATTAAGAGTTTGTTTTTTTAATATAAGGGAACAAGTTTACCGTTTAAATTCCAAATTATTTGATAAGCAATTTTTTTTTAATAAATTATTAATATTCCTTTTAAAATGGTGTAAGTTTTTTTAATAAAAATAATAAAGTGAATAATAATAAAAAAATTATAATTATAATTATTTTTTCCATTTTTAAGGAAAAAAATTATATTATATAAACAAAATTAATATTTAAATTTAAATTTGGAAAACAAATTTTATGTTCAACTTATTCACCAGTGTAACAATGAACTTTATTTTTTTAATCCATCAATTGAAATGTCATTAGTGTTATTTGACAAATAATCATGTCATTACAATGTATTATGTAAAGAGTAACATACTTTTATTTTTGAACAATCATCAATTGAAATGTCATTAGTGTTGTTTTTTTTCAACTATGGTTCACGACCATTGAGTGACGGCTACATCCATGGGTAATATTTATGAAACATCATTAATTGAAATCTCTGGGTAATATTTTTGAAACATCATCAATTGAAATATCATTAGTGTTGTTTTTTTTTCAACTGTGCTTCACGGCCATTGAGTGACAGCTACATCCATGGGCAATAATCTACGCAGATCCACCCAAAGGGATCTACCCTTCGACATATTTGGTTGGGCCCAACTCCAAGGGCATCAGGGAGATTTGACCCTGTGACCTCCCAATTGGAAAGGTACTTAGCAACGGGAACTCAATCAATTGAGCTATCCCTTGGGGCTACATGTCATTAGTGTTACTTGAAATAAATGTGAAAATTAATTTAAAGTGGAAAATCAGGTGGAGAGGGAAGACTATATAATTAAAAAATATTCAATGTGGAATTGCATTATTAAGATGAAGCATTTTATATATGGGGTAAAAGATTGATTGCAAAGAATTTTTAAATAGATTTTAGTGATTTGAATTTTAAAAAGGTTATATTTTAAGTGTGGTGTATTTAAGTCATAAAATTATGTTTTTATTAAAAAAAAGGGAGAACATATTTTTCATGAAATCAAGTATAATTAAATTTGACTTTGTCAACAAATCATCATTAAAAAAATGTATTAGAAGGAGTGTTAAATTTGGAATGACAAGTCTAAAAATTGACCCATTAAATGTAGTGGTTCATATAAACATAATCCTTTTTCTCCAACTTTCTCTTATGATATTCAACACATGAAATTTTTCTAGAAGGACTTCACCATTGAACAAAACATAAGTTTCAAGTCCTCAAGTACAAGGCCAAACTCTTTACAATTGTGGTGTAGGAAATCCAGGTTTTGAATGCATGGAAAAATTTTGGACAAAGGTAAAAATGTTTGAACATGACTCTTTTAAAAAACTATTACTATAGTTACAAGAGTTGAGTCATTTTGAAGTTAATCAAATAAAAATACTTGGTTATATAAAAGAGGTTATAAATATGCTTAGGAAATCCAAGGATGAGGGAAAGATTGAATTACCACTAATCCAGATGCTTGGTCATTTCCACACCCAAATTCTAAATCCCTCACCATCAAATATCTATTATAAATTCTTTCAATGATGGTTTAAGGGTCGTTTATGTAATATTTAAACATTTGTTATCATATGACCTACACCATTCTCACTATTAATATTATGACTTGAGCAAAAATCACTCCTTAATGCAAGGTACTATAATATTCAAAGACCAAGAAAAGTCAAATTTGAGATCTTATATAAGAAGTGTACGGAGAATACCATTTCCCATGCATCATTTTGATAAGATGAGCCACCCACATTCAACATCATCTTAGTTTGCCAACTTGCTTAAGTATAAGAGTTACTCATTGAACAAATAGTGGACCCTCATACAATTTTTAGTAAGACATGATTGATAGAGATTAAGGACAACCTTGGACTATTGTGAATGATGCCATTCTTTTTAAAAAGTTGCACCTATTTATGATTTTAACCTCTACCTATTAAACAAACTCTTTATCATGGGCATGCATCTCCCTCTACTTTGTCATGTGGGTTTCTGCAAAATTTATGGTGATGTTTCAAACTTTTATTGGTTGAGCAAATAAGTTTGATATTAAGTAAATTGCGGTTGAATGTGACACTTTCTAATGACATAATGTGGCAACTATTCTTTATTGTGATATTTACCTCCTCAACCCTCTGCGTTATTGACCATTTTGGTCTTCATTAATATCCCTCCAGAGCTTTGTTGCAACAGTGCAATTTGTTTGGGGTTTGATAAACGGTTCATCTATTGACACCGTGGAGATTTCCTATCAACTAATGGCGGTGGATTTCCATCTTAGTTCATCAGCCCGTTGACTATTCACGACCTTCTTGTTATGTGCTTGACCCTTCATAGCTTTCGTGGCTTTGGGCATGTAACTTAGGTTGTGATCCCTACTAGGTTTGCCTTCTGATGGACTCTTAGTTTTACAAATCCATGGAACTGTGACCCAATTTGGAACTTTTTTTGTACAACTTATACTCAGTAAATGATGACACCATACATTCAATACTACAACAATGACATCAATAACAACATATTCAACAAGCTCCCCCTGAACTTGACATCAATGACAACACATTCAACATTATTTTCCCTTAATTTGTGCAAAAGGCCCACCTTTTGAGGGCTTATTCCCTATGTATTGTACATGTGGCTTCAATTTGTATTATTTTGGATTAATTAATTTGTAGAGAGGGTCATTTAAATTACCCTCATTTGGCCAACTTAGGATATTTTAGGTTAGAAAATTAGTATTTTATTAAGAGGGAAGTTCAGAACCTCTATAAATAAAGGTGCACTTCCTCTCATTTTCTCATGAATTTTTGGGGGAGAAATCTCATAACAATCTGAAATTTTTGTGATTTTTCTTTATAAATTTTGGCTTTGGATAGTTCAAATGAAGCGAATTATCTTGGGGAACATATGTTTTGAATAGAAAAACTTTCTTTGGATTGATAGAGTGATTCATAAATAATTTTTTCTACTTTATTATGAGAATTATGTTCCCTTTGTTACAATTGTTTTAATAAAATTGTCATGTGCCATATTAATGTCTTATTGTTATTGATGTTGAGATGATGTCATTTTCATTATCATTGATATCAAAGCAATGTTCAAGCATGATTGTTGAGAGGTCAAATGAACTCTATAATACTATTGTGCATGTAACTGATGGGATGTATGAAGGAAGTCATGAAGGATCACGCACCTTATAAATGTTCAATTGGCAGATAGTCATACCAAAATCTCATACAGATCTGCAAAGTTAAACATATTGCTTAAATAGAACATTGTCCAAGGATTTTTCCAACAAGGCCGATCTGGAAGAACAAATAGAATGTTTGAAGAGGTCTGGTTCAAAAGAACAAGCGCAACTACACCTTATTTCAGCCAGTGAAGCAAATTTGAAAAATGAAATAGATTGCATTGAGAAAATTATGTCCCACTCGGACTAAGAAGGCAAAATTAAGGACCAAGAATACTATGAATTTTTTCTAGCCAATGAAGGTGTTGTGCATGGCCGAATACAATGATAACAATTTGGATCTCAAGTATAACTAAAAGCATGAATAAATGACTATTAAACCAAACATATATTTGAGCTATCCCTCGGATTCAAACGACAGTTTAATCCCTTTAATAAGTTGAGCTATTCCTATGATTTCTATTACTTGGATTTTTGTCTACAAACATCAACCTAATGATGATAATTCAACTCTAAGTTGAAATGCACATGCCCAGCCCCCAAATCGACTCCAAGAAAAATTAACTAAACACTATATATATATATATATATATATATATATATATATATATATATATATATATATATATATGCCACTCGTTTGGCTCATTGGATAAACGATTTGGACTTCTGAGCAAGGATCTGATTTGACATAAACGAGCATCTAATTTGGAGTTCTGAGCAAGGATCTGATTTGACATGAGCAAGCATCTAATTTGGAGTTTTGGGAAAAGATCTGATTTTTGGCCATTGAAGCTCTGCAGTTGAGAAAGAGACCCTATGGATTAGAGATGACGAGCCCTACAATATAGATAAATGTGCTCTGCATTCTAATGTGAAACAATCTTGTGGTTAAGAGAAGATAGATGTCTGTAGTTTTGGACAATAGCTCTGTGGTAGCGATGATGGACTTGCTGCAATCGGTTAGTACTCTTTTATGCTTGAATAATTGACACTAGTGAATTAGGATTTTTTGGAGATCCTACAAGAACTAGCTGGTAAACTTAAGCAAGCCGCTGGAAAGGGCCTTGTACTATGCATAGTGATTAAGAGACTGTAGAAGGTGACAGGGACTAGTTAGGCCACAGACATGTAGGACAATAAAAAAAAACAAACGCATAGCCCAAATTGTTGAGGCTGCAGCTTTTGTGAAGTGCTTTATCACAAGGACCAGTGTGTTTTAGACCCACTTGTGTAACCACAGGAAGAAGGCCAGAGTCTTTTTTTCTAAGAAGACAAAGATATTTGTGGATAGGCTAAGCTCGTGCACAGGTGCAAATAACAGGGGGAGGTGTGAAGCAAGTCAAAAGGAGAAAAGTAATAAGCTTAAGGGTATTGGCTGAGGTATAAAGGCTTAACGTTGCAAGCAGAAGAGGGCAGGGTGCTGGAACAAACCGAGGAGCAGTACATGTGGCTATATTAAGGGTTGAAAGTGCAAACGTAAGGGTGTGTTGGTTGGGTGATAACACATTGAAGAAAGCGAAATCGTGGTAAACCATGAGTTGCTGTTGACGACTCCAAAAATCTACAAATTGTTGAGTTGGTGATTAGCTAAGAGATTGGTGTCTCTTGTGGATTCATGCTCACAAATTTTGTTGTGTTCGTGCTCAACTGGGGGATTGGTGTTTCCCATAGGTCAGTGTCTATGAAAGTCTCAGTTGGAGTTGATAAACTTGATTGTAATTTTTATATATTAAGAAAAGTTGAAAGTGACTTTCTCCTAGTTATAAATATTCTACGTTCATGTGTTCAATCTCAGATAGTTAATATTGTGAATTATAGATGGTTAAAAATTGATTAAACGACTAAATATTGGTTCACCCCCCTTCCTTTCAATATTATCAGAGCAGGTTCCTTCAGTGACAACCTGATAAGCGGAAGGAAGATCCCAAAAGAGCAGATGGAAAAGTCAAGAATGCAATCCTCCCAACATTCAAAGGAAGTCCCATCCAATGCTATGTTGACAAAATCTTCTAAAGATATTGAAGAAAGTTTGTTTTTTCCAGCTCCTTTGTTCAATGGAACAAAGTATGATTTGTGGAGAGTTAAAATAAGGCATTGTTTGATGAGTCTCGGTTGTGAGGTATGGGAATCAAGTTTTACAGGAAGCACAAATACAAAGGAGTCAAAATAATACAATACAAAAGAAATGAAAATGACCTTGAGTAGTTTACTAGATTTTGTAAAAGTCAAAGTGGGTCAATGTTCTTCAGTGAAAAATATTTAGGAAAAGCTACAAAAGCTTTATGCAAAATAATTTGTTCTTGTGACTGTCGAGTCAGAACCATAGTGTGTGGAATAAGAACACAAAAACAATCAAGAAAAAAAGAAAATAGATGAAGAAAAAATTGGAAACACCAAAAGCATGGAATACTATGAAGATGAAGAAGGCTCCAAAGTAGAGTTTGAAGCAAAACTTGTGGCTACTCTGAAAGAAACAAATAGATTGAGAAAAGAAAATGAAGAACTTAAGAAGTAGGTGGAAGATGTTGAAGAGAAGAATCACGACCTTGATGGTACAAAGAAAGAAGTTGTCCTACCAAGAATCCAAGTACAGGAAGCAGAAAAGAGAGAAGAAATTCGGACAAGAAAGCTTAAGGATTTTAACAAGCTTGAAGCAAAATTTGGTCAACAAAGAAAGGAGAAATGAAGAAATAGTCAACTCCCTGAAAAATTCAGTTAGAAGAATCAAAGAGAATTGAATAAATGAAGATTTAAATGTTGGAGAGAAAAAAAGGATTTGTAGAAATTTTGCAAATTCTCTACAAATCTTGCTCTGAGACCTATGTAGAAAATCTGCCTGTAGGTTAACCCAGTAATGCAATATAACCAAAGCAAAATACTATATCCTACTTCTACTATCAATTTGCGAAAGTTTAAAGATCGAGCTGAACAATATAACCAGAAGAAGAAGAATCAATGCACAATACACATGAAAATACTTTGGGGAAAGCCTTAGCTAAAAACCCCACTATCTATATTATCATACAAGGTGGAAATACATAGAAATTATACAAAGCCTTAGCTCTCATAGCTATCCAGCTCTCAGTACAATCCTCACAGATGCTCACAGGAAATCCTGGCTTCTCACAAGCCTTCCTCTCTGCCCTCCAAGCTCCTATTTCCTTGCACTATTCCTAGTGGATGATTTTCACCTCACCAAGTGGAACACTGCTCTCACACACTGTCAGAACTGCACAATCCTCAAGGAATGATTCCTTCTGCATGCATGAGTTTTCTTTATAGGAAAACACATGCAACTGATAGTACACTATCCTTGACTTTAATCTCAACTGGGTCTTTCTCAGAATAGACATGCATGAGTTTCTGATGAGGGAATCTTCAGTTAACTGGAGTACACTAGTTGAGTGCATGCATGCATCAACTGACTGTTAACTCTCTATTAGTTCCTCAAACAGTTTGGAACTAATTTAACTGGACTTAACTCAGTAAATTGAGTTAACTAATTACAACTCAAATATAACTCAATCTTATCTCCTTAATTTAAGGGATAACTCTTTCATGGATTCAAAAAGACTTCTAACTTGAATTTCTCCAACTAATTAAGTCAAAATAACTTAATTAATTATTCCCAACTAGTTGTTAAGACTGAATTCAATTTTAATTCACAATTTAATTCAAGGACAAATTAAATTGGAATATTCTTGATTCTATTTTTATCATTTCTTGTTGCTATTTTCAAAAGGATTGTGAGAACCTTAAAGAAGAGATTGCCTCATTAAAAAATGAAGTTGGCATGCTATGCAAAAGTTTGAAGAGTTCTCAATCATTGGATGAGATTCTCTGCCATCAGAGATCATCATTTGTAAAAGGGACTTGGTTATTCACGTGAATCTCCTTGCAAAGAATATAAAATCTCCAAATTCCCAAAGGTTAATATTGAAGAAAAACTTGAAAACAAAGTCGTTGTCCTTCAAAGGTCAGATCACAATGAAAACTAGAAGAATGTTGCAAATGCTTCCTTTTCAAGAAGTTATTTTGGTGTCCTCAAGGAATCTTCTCTCTATGTAAGTAACAGTGAGAATCGATCAAGGATTGTAGGGCCTATACCAAGAATGATCATAGAAAAATAATTCTTTATCAGTCTTCTGAAAAATATTTTATAAGCTACAAAACTAGAGGACCTATTGGCTACAAGATAAGTTATGATTCAATTTATCCATTGTTCATGTACAATATAGAATGTTATAAATGTCACAATATTGGACACATAGGTCATGATTGCAAAAGCAACATGATATGGTCTCCTAAGAAACTCAAAGAAGAAATTATTCCTACTAGGAACAAAAAACGTCCACCAAAGTTTAGAGAAGAAAGCAAGAAGAGCCAAAAATAACATAACATGACTGGGTCTTGCATGATTAATGAACAAATTGTGGATTTTGGGCAATGAATCTCTGCAGTTGAGAAAGAGACTTTGCAAATTAGATTGGACGAGCCTTGCGATATAGATAAATGTGCTTTGCATTTTGAGGTGAAACAATAATGTTGTTAAGAGAAGATAGAGGTTTGCAATTCTAGACAATAACTTTAGGGTAGTGATGGTGGACTTGTTGCAATCGAGTAATATTATTTTATGCTTGAAGGATTAACACTAGTGAATTAGGATTTTGTGGAGTAGGTTGAAATCCTACAAGAACTAGTTGGTAAACTTAAGCAGGCCACAAGAAAGGACCTTGTATTGTGCACAATGATTAAGAGGTTGTAGAAGGTGACGAGATGTTTAGGCCATAGGTATGTAGGACAATAAAATAAAATAAATGCATAACTTGAATTGTTAAGGCTACAATTTCTGTGAAATGCTTTATCATAAGGACCCAATTTACTGTGTTTTAGACCTAGTTGTGTAACCACAGGAAGAAGGGAAATACCCTTTTTGTTAAGCATAAAGAGATATTTGTGGACAAGCTAAGGCCATGCATAGGAGCAAATAACAGGGTGGGGTGTGCAGGAAATCAAAAAGAGAAAAGGAACAAGATTAAGGGTGTTGGATAAGGTATAAAGGCTTAAGGTCGCAAGGAGAAGAGGACAAGGTACAGGAATAGACAAAGGAGTAGGACACGTAGTTGTAATAAGGGTTGAAGGTGCAAACCTAAGGGTGGGTTGGTTGGGTGATAATGCACTAAAGCAAGCGAAATCATGGTAAACCAAGTGTTGTTCTTAACAAGACCAAGAATATACAAATTTCTAAGTTGGTGCTTAATTAGGAGAGTGGTGTCTTCTATGGGTTGGTGCCCACAAATTCTGTTAAGTTGGTGCTTAGTTAGGGGATTGGTGTTTCTTGTAGGTTGGTGCCTATGAAAGTTTTAGTTGGAGCTAATAAACCTGATTGTACTATTTATATATTAAGAAAAGTTGAAAGTGATTTTCTTCATATATAAATATTCTTTGTTGATGTGTTCAATCTCAGATAATTAATATTGTGAATTATTGATGGTTAAAAATTTGTTAATCTACTAAATATTGATACACCCCCCTCTTAGTATTTCCAACACTTATGAACTCTATTTTCTTCATATGCAAAATTTGTTATCAAGTATTTATCAAGGAAAATAGTTGCATTCCTTGACCTTAAGCCTCCTACTTAGGGAAAGTTGCTAGGGTTAGATTGATAGGATATTCCTCTTTCTTTTCCATCTACATCCAAGGTCTTCATCTATTGATTTCCGCTCGTTTAACTCCATATGCCCAGAAATTCATTAATGAGTTTAGGAATTGATCCTCCATTCTCCATCAATTTATAGTTTGATGTAAATAATTAAATTCAGAGTAACCTGTGTTTGGGAATCTATTTTACCATTTTCCAAAGCATACTTTGATTCATTAGTTCTTTGACCTCACTATTTTATCCCACTCGAAACCATACTTTATTGAAGATTATTTTAGGGTGTAAAACTTGCAAGCACCTTAGAGAACCATTTGACCTTGGATCCCTTAGTCATTTGAACCTATAATTCTTGCACATGAATTCTCCCTTGTGGGGATAACATCTTCCCACAATACAAGAAGGAAAATCACTACTAAGGCGATGGTGGTTGTGGATGTGGTTGTGAAAACCCTAAAGATGATTAGAAAGCATAGGAGAAAAATACAGCGGTGGTGCCAAAATTTCGAATCTCTTAATTCTCAGCCTTAAGACTGTAGAGATTTTTGTATAAATATTTACTCAATTCGAAGCTTATACCATACAGAGTCATCATGAATTCTCTTTTGTTTAAACGCTGTGGGGCTTGTATAGTTATGATTATGACATTGCTGCCTGCTAAATTTCACCAAATTTTTTATAATTTTCAAAACAAAATTTACACCTTGTTAAACTACTCTATTGTTTTTTGGCTGACCCACTAAAAGGTTTGAACATAATTTGAATCTGAAAAACAATAATGATAATCCATCAAACATAACAAACTTTCATTATCACATCAGCGTGTTATGCATTGAAGATGTGTCTACAGCCAGTTACAACATTCTGAACAAATTAAAAATGAGACCGACTTATGATATTATTTATATCATATTTGTCTCCATATTATTTATACATATTATGGTATTATTTATACATATTTGTCTCCATTTGGGGAAGTAGGGAGGATATTCTTGGGAATTAAATTTTTCCACAAAGTTTAATTGTTGGAGTTTCTATATTTTTTATAATAACATTTTACTCTGAACCAATAAATTTTCATTTAGATATTAAAATTAATTATAAAATAGAAAAAAATCGAATAAACCACAAAAACAATTAACACACCCAATAATAAACTAGTGATGAAAAGAACTAAAGTTAACACGAGTATTCTAATGACTTGAATTCTATTGGTATTTATATAGTTGTATATTACTCATGCTTGGTGTTCTAAGTTTAAGGGGGAGTTGTGCACATTTTTTATAATAACATATTATTATGAATATTTTTTTTTCCTTTTAAATATTAAAAGAGAATGACAAACAATAATCATAAATTTGTAATTAAAATAATTAAAGATTAATATGATTATTTTGATGAGTAACATAATTTAGAAACTTTATAAGTAGCCTTTTAAAAAGTGGTATAATTTATAAGTTTTATAAGGAATCATTAAAAGTATTTTATTTTTGTGAGATAATATTTAGGGTATTTAAATATGGGATCTTGTATTCACAATTGCTTTATTAGATTAGAATAACTAAAGTTAGTGTGAGTATTCTAATAAGTTAAATTTAATTTGCATTCATATACTTATTGCATATCACTAGTGGCATAATTTAGAAGCTTCCTTAATAGCCTTTATAAGTGGCACAACTTAGAAGCTTTATAAGGAATGTTTAAACTATTTTAATTTTGTGAGGATAATATTTTGGGGATTCAGCATGAGATCTTGTATTCACAATTATTTTGCATTTTTATATACTTGCCAAGTGAAGTTTGTTAAAAATTATATATTTTGAAATTTTAATAAAATATTTAAATAAATTTTAAAAAACAAATTTTATAATTAACAAATATTTAAACTTTATATTTAATCCCATTTTAAGAAAAAAATGGTGAATTTCAAAGAATTGGGATATCTATCTTTATGATTTCCCTCACACCATGTGCACCATCTTGAACACTCTTATAGAGAAGGATATGTTAAATAGTTGAATAGTTGTGTGTTGATTATTAATCACATAAATTGATGTAATTATTGATATATTTTAAATCTGTGTTGTTACAGTAAGTTGACAGATCTTTGGGTATGGAGTGAATAAAAGATCCTCTTTGAGACTCTCATCACCCTTGTTATTTTATATGGATGTCAGCTTTGGGTTGCAGTATATTTAGAGAATTGTGGAGAAAATTGAGTTGATCCTTATAACCTACAACCTCAAGATTAAAGGAAATACTCTCTAGCCTATCCTCTTGATTGAAGCTAGCCTTCCCCCCACTGGAAGCATGACTATTATTAGGTATCTCATGTATAAGGAGAAGTTATACAACATGGAAGCCAAGATGGTTCTCCAAAATTGCTTCTAACTCTAGCCAAAACCCCCACCTCTAGCTCAAGCGACACTGGCATAAGGATGCTTAGTCTTGGCTAGATCAATGGGGGATGAAGGAAGAGTTAATCTTGGAGAATATGGATAATATTAAAAATATTATTACTTCCAGCATTAAGGATAAGTTGCGGGATGATAAAGAGTTAGAGGGAAAAAGGAAGCAAATGTATTATAAGGAGGTGATCAACCCCAATCTTGATAACCAGAATTATCTTTCTATCTTGCCTAGTGCTAAGAAGAAAATGGACATTGTCAAGATAAGAACTAATTCTCATGAGCTCTAAAGGGAAACCGGGTGTTGGTCAATTCCCAAAATACCTTAGGAAGAAAGAGTTTGTCACCTTTGCGATACTAATATAGTTGAAGATGACAAACACTTACTCTTGGATTGTTTGGCTCTTACTCACATTCATTCTAATTTTCAAAATATTCACCACACTACCAATCATCTTCGCTTGTTAAGTAAGCAAAACTATGTGATCTATGAATGTTTCTCTCCCCCCTTTTTGATCATATAAATAAAATATTAAATAGTCTCATTAATCTCTTACTTTCTTAATGTTTGATAACCCATATTGGTCTAAGTGGATGTTAATCATCATCATCATCGTTATGAATATTTCCATATGTGGAACTAATTTTATTAAATTTTCTTAATTAAGAGAGTGATGTTTGTTAAATATTTAAATTTAATAAATTCAGTTTTAGTTTATTAAAATTATTTAATTATTCTAAAATTGTTAGATTTAAGAATCAGTTTTATTGAAGTTATTTTATTTAATGAATTTTCTATTATTCAAATTAATGTAATATCTTTTTCACTACATAAATTATTTATTATTTTTAATTCATATTTAAGTTGATTTTTTATAGTAATTTTTCAAAATCTTGTAAACCAACCTAGATCCATCTTAACCCCGGATCTATAAAGCGTTGAGATGAATCAAATCTCCCGAGGTGAAAACCTTTTTTTTAGTGCAAAACTTGAGGAAAGGTTTGCACCTCGAGAGATTTGATCCCTCTCGACACTTGATAGAACCAGGGTTAAGATGGATCTAGGTTGGTTTCTGTCGTGTGTGGTCATACAAAATTTGTTGAACATCTAATTATTCTGATCATTTTAAATTTGCTAAATATGTCTAAGATTAATTTGGTCAATTTAATTTTAAGTTTGCTTAATTACCTCAGTTGATTGGGATGAGAGAGATTGTTAGTAAATTGAATGATGAAAAATGATGAAATAAAATTTGAATGCAAAGTGACAATGTAACACTCTTGAATGATAGAAAATGTGAATAATAAAAATGTAGTCAATTATAAACAATCTTCATTGTGTTCAATCTCAGGTTGTTTTCTTCTATTGTTCATATTGTCACGCCTATTAGTTTTGACATCTTTTCATGTCAATTGTATGAAAATGGCAGTTGAAATCATATACCATTCAAATATTTAACTCGAGCTACTATAGTAAACATCATATCTTGTCTTTCTTGTTCTCCACTATTAATAGTAGCTTTCTCCAAAGTCAATCATTGTGACTTACGAAGTGTTAAACCCCAAATAATTTTCAATGGTAGAAGTTTATATTACCTCATTTGAATGCAAAGTGATTAACAATGTTGAATGATGGAAAAGGGAATAATAAGAAAGAAGCTAATTACAAATAGTTTACAGTTTCAGGAAGTAAGCATTTCAGGTAAGTGAACATTTTATTTAGATTGAAAATTCAAATATTGTATTTATGGTTGAATTATTGTAACATAGAAGTCAATGCACATCATTAATCATTTTTATGTTGTTACACTAAAATCAATGCACACTATTAATCTAATTACTTTGAAATTAATGTACATCATACATCTAGTTGCATCAAATTAAAAATCAACGTCTACATTGAAATCAATGCATCTAGTGCAAACAATCAAATAAGATTAGAAATAAACATCTATACTGAAATCAATGCATCTAGTGCAAGCAATCAAATAGGATTAGAAATCAATATCTACACTGAAACCAATGCATCTTGTGCAAGCAATCAAATAGGAGTAGAAATCAACATCTACACTAAAATCAATGCATGCAGTGCAAGCAATCAAATAGGAGTAGAAATCAACATCTACACTAAAATCAATGCATCTAGCGGAGACTATCAAATAGGATTAGAAATCAACATCTACAATGAAATCAATGCATCTAATGCAAGCAATCAAATAGGATTAGAAATCAAATACACTAATTAATACATATATTTTAGTGAAAAACCAAAATATTCATGAATTTCTAGATCTAACTCTTATGTTTGTATTTTTCTCTGTGTGTCTCTTTTTTCTTCCCTCTCTTTACACCTTCCATATATGTGTCTATCTCCCTCTCCCTGTCCTTCTATCTCCCCCCCCCCCCCCCCACTCTCTTCCCCATCTCTCTCTCTCTCTCTGGCTCAGCCATATATATCTATACCTCCCTCCATCTCTCCTTATTTGTATCTCTATCTCACCCCCCTAAACACATGTCATGCACACAAACTCTCTCTCTATCTCTCTTACTCCCTCTCTCTCTCTGTATCTCTCTTCTTCCCTCTCGCCCCCTCCGTCTATATCTCTATCTACCTATACCTCTCCTTGATCTCTCTATATTAGCCCGTAAACATACATTGTCTCTCTCCATATCTATCAATCTCTTCATCTTCCTCTCCCTATCTATCTCTCCCTCTTCTCTCTCCATCTATCTCTCTTCCTCCCTCCCTCTCTTTATCTCTCTCTTCTTTCCTCTCTGCCCCCTCCATTTATATCTTTGTCTCCCATTTTCTCTCCTTTGTCTCTCTATCTCACCCCCAAACATACAAACTCTTTCTCCATATGTTTCTCTCTCTATCTCTATGTGTCTCCCTCTCTCCTCCCCTCTTCCTCTCCCTAGCTCTCTCTTTCCCTTCTCTCTCTCTTCCATTTCTCTCTCTATATATATCTCTCTTCCTCCCTAAGCCCTCTCTCTTCTTTCCTCTTCCCCCCTCCATCTATATCTCTATCTATCCTTGTCTCTCCTCCTTCATCTCTCCTTCTCACCCCCAAAACATACACACACTCTCGTCATCTCTATATATCTCTTTGTCCCTCCCTCATCCTCTTCTCTCTCTCTCTTCCCTTTCTCTCTATCTCTTCCCCTTCTATCCCTCTCCCACTCCTCCTCTCTCTCTCTTCCCTCCCTCTCTCCTCTCTCCCTCACTGTCTCTCCATCTCTCCCTTGTCACTCCCCCTCCCTCTCTATCTTTCTCTCTCTATGTATTTCTTCTTCCCTCCCTCTCTCACCCCTTCCAACTTCATCTCTCTCTCTCAATTCCTCTCTCTCTCCCTTTGTCTCCCACCTCCCTTTATCTCTCCCCCCATCACACAGTTTCTCTCCAGTCTCCAACTTTGTCACTATCTCCCTCCCTATCTCCTTCTCCCTCTCCTCCCTCAATATCTATGTATCCCTCTCTCTCTCTTCCCTTTCTTTCCTAATCTTTATGCTCTGATTTTCTCTCTCTTCCCTCATCTCCTCTTTCCCTCATTTTGTCTTCATCTCTCCCTTCCCATTCCCTCTCTCTCTTCACCTCTATCTCTTAATGTCTTTGTTCTTCCTTCCCTCTCTTTCCCCGTCCAAATCTGTCTCTCCCTCCTTCCCTCCCTCTTGCCCCCGCCCCCGCCTCCTCTCTCTCTCTTCCTTCCTCTCTCTCCCTCTCTCTCCCACATCTGTCTCTATCTCCCCCCCTTCTCTCTCTTAAATCCAATCCCATTGTACTATATTTAAGAAAGTATCTAAATTAAAAAAACATACTTGGTTGTAAAATATTAAACCTATATTTTGGGTCAATATAAAAAACTTGAGAGAATCATGCACTATCTTTCCTCTATCATTGTCACTCACTTTGCTTTCTCTCTCTGCTTGGATCCTTGGTTAATATGCATCTATCGTGGTTCTTTATAATATTATTTATATTACATAAATTTCACATATGTATATATACAAGTATTCTAAATTTTAATTTTATCAAACCTCGAGTTAATATCTATGGGACTATTAGTCGTGAGGATGGAGGGACAGAGAGTTTAGATACATCTCAAAAGTAATTATAACCTTTTTTCTTTTAGATTTAATTAAAAAATATCATAAATTTAAATTTAAATAAAATATTTATAAAATATTTTGATTGTGAAATAAGTTATGGTTTTTGGGCATGTAGTATTGATAAGCCATGGTATTGGCCCCATGGTATTGTAACAACATAATTAAAAGCTTAGATCCATAACATATAATCAAAAGCCTAGACAACCTATTGTATTGATAAATCATAGTATTGGCCCATGATATTATGATTTTCTTTTATCTAAAAAAAGTTCTTAATTTTATTAATAAAAGCAAAATTAAATTTTATTATTTTTATTACTTCATTCAAACCTGTTTATTGCACTAAGAATGCCTTCCATGTTGGTATTTAAAGTTCTTATTATTATTAATAGTAGTTATAATACATGACATTAAAATATTGAAATACACTCTTTCTTACATTACATCTAACACCTACACATCTATCCTATATTAGGCTATAGAGTTGTATAACACCTCTCGGCTCAATAAAACACTTAAATATTTCTTCAATTTTTATGAAAATTTTAAATAATTATTAAAAGAATCCAAAACATATTTCCATGCTTTTCTAACTTACTCAATAATAATAATAATTTTCTACTCCAAAATATTTTCTATGTTGAAAATGCAACAAGATGATGGAGCTTAGTGAAAAGGAGTCGCCTTCACTAAGTGGGCCGGCAGGCTATTTTTGGCACAAAGTCTATTTTTAGACATATGGATCATGGTCTATAAGTTGCAGGATGCTATTTGTGGATGATTGGTCATGTCGGTAAAAAGATATGGACTTCTATTTTTAGACATATGGGCAGATTCTATTTTTAGATTGCCAGGCTAAAAATAGAGCAGTCGAATATTATTAGCTCATAATAATATTTGGACTATAAACATTATCTTATCTTCTTGGAGCACTTCAGTTTGAGCTACAGATGTGACACATGCAGTTGTCAGAAGGAAATACGCTTTTCTTGTGGGTCAGTTGAGCTATTGCATGGTGGACTTCAGTTAGAACTCATGTGGTTGAGTTTGGTGGAGTTGACTGAGGAGTTGATGGAGTTGTGTTCAGTTTGACTTGGTTGAACTAGTTGTATTTAGTTTAATTGCAAATACACTAGTGATGAGTGATGTGAATTAATTGTTAATTAATTCACTAATTATTAACTCATAAATCAACTAAAGAATACATCAGTTAACTCAGTGCATGGACAGTTTAGGGGAGACAAGTGTTAGAGGTGAGTGAAAGGGCAAGACAACTGTCAGTTGTGACTATAGTTGTGCATGAGATTTGCACAATCAATGGATTGAGTAATGCCAATGAGGATTGCGTGATTCAGCCAAGGAAATATGAGTTTGGATCAGCCATACTCATCTATTCTCTTGCAGGATTGCGCAGTGGAGGCAGGCAAACAGTGGAGGAGATTTGAGGCATCAGATCTGAGCTAGTTTGTGTGTAACAGATGGAGATAGTACTGAGTACTTGTGAGGAGTATTGTAGTATGTATTGTTACATGTTCTCAATCATTATAATATACAGATAGTGTGGGGTTTTCAGCTGTATGCTTTCCCCGGGTTACATATTGTGTTAATGTGCGCATGCGATTGATGTTTCATTGTTTTTAATTCCACAAAATTGATGATCAATGTAGAGGAGGTTATGTATTATGCATGTATTTCACAATAGTGTATAATCGGGATAATCTCTGTGAATAAGTGTCATATTATTCAAAATTTATACATGGTATCAGAGCAGAGTTGATCATCAGATCTATTATTCAGAAAGTGATTACATTTTATTTCTTCAGGCAGAGTCTGTAATCGGGCCAGGTAGCCTCTGGATTCATCCTTCCTTTGGAAGGTGAGATATCCGGTAAAAGCCCATACAATCAATCTCTGTACAAGAAATACTTTGTTCTCACGAATTTTAGATCAGAAGTGGTTGAGTTTTGAGCTGGTGGAATTCGAATTTGCAGCAGTGTTTTCTTGGTGTCAAAATTGAAATGTCTTTCAACAGATTGTGATTGGAGTATGCTCTTGAAGGCAGCTCGAATTATATTGCATGGAAAGACATGATGGAGGCGGTGTTAGATGACAATGGGCTGAAGGAGTTCATAGAGGCTGAGGTCCCAAAGCCTACTGAAGCTGCTCACGTTGAGGTTTGGCAAAAGAAGACATCAAAGTGTCGAAGGATTTTGTTGGAGGGCGTGAAGGATCACATTGTGTCCAGCCTGCATGGAAAGGCTTCTCCATACTTTATGTGGAAAGCGTTGACAGATTTATTCCAAAGCAAGAGCGACCAGAGGAAGTTGGTACTCAAGGATAAACTCAGAAACATTAAGTGTGATAATGGAGACATTATGCCTGAGTATCTCACGAAGTTCACTCAATGCTGGGATGAGCTGGGAAGTGTGGGGGTGACTGTTGATGATGAGGACTTGGTGAGCTTGGCTCTCCTTGGTCTTCCGAAGAGTTGGCATTCCTATCAGGACTCTGTCAATGGTTGAGAGAAATTGCCAGGATGGGAGAGACTTTGGTCGGATCTTGTGCAAGAGGAGATCAGGCGGAATACCAGGGACGGATCTTCATCAAAGGCATCTGATAAAGAAAATTGCGCTTTGGTTGCCAAAGCAAAGAAGGGGAAGGAGAAGGGTTCTCTTTCCGAATCCAGTTCTTCCAATGATGGGAAGAAAGTTGACAAATCGAAAGTGCGATGCTTTCGTTGTCATGAGGTGGGCCATTATGCTTCAAATTGTCCACGAAGGAAATCCAAGAAGGGATCCGGGGAAGGATCTGAAGGTGAGGCACTTGCTTCACAGTTTGAGTTGGATTTCACACTCTTCGCATGCATGGTTTCATCCATGGTGGGAAGTGGTTGGTTTCTTGACAGTGGAGCTTCTTTCCACATGACCGGTGACAAGAGTTTGTTCAGTACTTTGGAGGAGAAAGATCTCCAGATACTCATAGCGATGGGTAATGATGAGAAGTATAGTGTCTCAGGTGTAGGCACGGTTATTTTTCAGAGGGAGCATGGAGCTCGCCTTAGCTTGACCGATGTCAAGTATGTACCAGGACTGAAGAGAAACTTGGTGTTGATCGTGATGCTGGAAGACAGAGGCTATGATGTAGTTTTCAGTAAGGGAAAGGTTTTCCTTAGACACATCATCACTAGATAGGTGAAGCAGATTGGTTCACGGGTCAAGAACCTGTATGCTCTTGAGGTTCAAGATGCATGCAAAGCCTTGAGCAGCGAGGCAATTGATGGAGACTTGGTGGTTGAGAGGGAGCGTATATTATCTCTCAACATCAGAGCCAGAAGAATTCTCAAACGATTGTGGAGGAGCCACAATTGGTGCAGCAGCTTCAGGAGGTTGTGGAGCAACCATAACAAGGGAAGCTGAGTGGAGATCGAGTAGAGACATCTACTCATGCAGAGACCTCCAGTAGGGGGAAACTTCGAGTTAGGTGGGCTGAGGGATCACATGCAGCCATACCTCTAGGTAGGAGGTGGGGTGATATAGAGTGATCGTCCCAAGGAGGAGGGGCAGGATCCTTGAGGTACCCAACCTCTTGGATGAGACCTTGCTACGGGAGCCCCGATGTGGAGTAGCAGGAACTGACTGATTGGGTAGAGACAGATGCGGATGGAGCAGCAGAGAGAGCGACAGTGTAGGGAATCCTAGGACAGTGCATAGCTAGCAGGCTGCAGCAATGCGAGAGGCACAAGTGTTTTGCACAGTGCTAGGTGGCACAGAGAGGTGTGCAATGGTGTGAGATGCATGGAGATGTTGCAGTAGCGCAGATGTCAGAGAGGGAGCACTTGTCAACAGCAGGTAGATCTTCAGCATCAGAGTATGTTCCTAGCCCAACAGAGTGGTTAGTTGGGAGTGTTTTTGTTCCAAGTGTTGTTGGAGCAAGTGGACCGGGCAAATGTGTTGCATGCAGAACATTCCAGAGTTGCAGGATAGGGGTTGCAGATAATCCATATCTTGTTGAGAGGGAGTGTTGAAAATGCAACAAGATGATGGAGCTTAGTGAAAAGGAGTCACCTTCACTAAGTGGGCCCGCATGCTATTTTTTGTGCAAAGTCTATTTTTAGACATATGGATCATGGTCTATGAGTTGCAGGATGTTATTTGTGGATGATTGGTCATGTTGGTAAAAATAGATGGACTTATATTTTTAGACATATGGGCGGAATCTATTTTTAGACTGCCAGGCTAAAAATAGAACAGCCGAATATTATTAGCTCATAATAATATTTGGACTATAAACATTATCTTATCCTCTTGGAGCACTTCAGTTTGAGCTACAGATGTGGCACATGCAGCTGTCAGAAGGAAATACGCTTTTCTTGTGAATCAGTTGAGCTATTGCATGGTGGACTTCAGTTAGAACTCATGTGGTTGAGTTTGGTGGAGTTGATTGAGGAGTTGATGGAGTTGTGTTAAGTTTGACTTGGTTGAACTAGTTGTATTTAGTTTAACTGCAAATACACTAGTGATGAGTGATGTGAATTAATTGTTAATTAATTCACTAATTATTAACTCATAAATCAACTAAAGAATACATCAGTTAATTCAGTGCATGGACAGTTCAGTGGAGACAAGTGTTAGAGGTGAGTGAAAGGGCAAGACAACTGTCAGTTGTGACTATAGTTGTGCATGAGATTTGCACAATCAATGGATTGAGTAATTCCAATGAGGATTGCGTGGTTCAGCCAAGGAAATATGAGTTTGGATCAGCCATACTCATCTATTCTCTTGCAGGATTGCGTAGTGGAGGCAGGCAAACAATGGAGGAGATTTGAGTCATCAGATCTGAGCTAGTTTGTGTGTAACAGGTGGAGATAGTACTGAGTACTTGTGAGGAGTATTGTACTATGTATTGTTACATGTTCTCAATCATTATAATATACAGATAGTGTGGGGTTTTCAGCTGTATGCTTTCCCCAGGTTACATACTGTGTTAATGTGCGCATGCGATTGATATTTCATTGTTTTTAATTCCACAAAATTGATGATCAACATAGAGGAGGTTATGTATTATGCATGTATTCCGCAATAGTGTATAATCGGGATAATCTCTGTGAATAAGTGTCATATTATTCAAAATTTCTACATTCTATATCACTCACTCTCTTACACATATATTATTCTCTCATAATTTTAATATTTTATTTATTTATTATTTTAATTATAATTATTAAAGCTAATTTTTTTATTAATTTTTTTTGTCAATCAAAGAGCTTACATTAATTCGTCAAAAATTGATTATGTGGGTGCCAACATGTCTTTGTTCTCTAGGCCGACCAGATTTGATGGCCATGAGAACAATGCAAAATTTGGAAAGATAGAAACCTTTTTTTGCAAGAACCTCAAAAACAAACTAGGGCTATAGCCCAAAATACAAACATAACAAAAAAACACCTCGCAAAAACCATACTACATTAGAGGAATTGACGGCTGAGAGTTTCCAGGAGCCGCAGGATGACTGTGCCCCTCATGAACATGAAAATCAATGTGTGCCAACCTTGCTTCAATTTCAATTAGCCTTTCATCGGACCTACGCTAGTTACGAAGAACTGAAGCTAGGAAATCCTAGGTTTCTCCTTAGAGAATTACAAATCATTTATGTATGTTGTTATGTCATTTCTATCTTCATATCTTTTCTGCCGGAGAATGTCCAAGCTCGCATGAATACCGCACAATTGTTCAACAATCAACTGCAATGTTGGGTGCTACACCATGCTCCCTGGCGATGGGGCATGACCCCGAGCAATCTCCTCCTCCATAGCTCCGCCCTCCTCTTCTCGCTTCTCTGCCCACGCGACTTAGTCCCCAACCTACCCGCGGTGTCCAGCGCCACGTTGAGCCCTCCCTCATTTCGTCAACATGCCAAAAAGGCGCTTCAACTATTGTATAGTTGGCCCACTCCACCACTTAATCATGCCCAAAGGAGGGGCCACTCCAACGTTGCAAACACACAGAGCATGGATGGGCTTCCCTCGCCAAGTTGGAGTCTTTCCCACTACCTAACTCCCCGACCTCGACCTTTCCAATCTCCTCTTAGATGACGAAAGTAGCAAACCATAATTTGAAGTTCTAAACCACCATTTATTTCCAAGCTAAACAAATTCTCAGTGACAATATCCACTGTGACACAGTTGCTAACCCAATCTCTAGGATCCTAGACTGTTTGCACCCTCACAAGGACGAGACACACCGTAACTACAAACCACCCTCCATCAATGCCTCAAACGAAGGGAGAACCCTTGTGCATACTCAGCTGCTCCAATCCCTCTAATCCACACTCCCATATCCAACATCCAAATGCAACTTGAAAGGATGAACATACGCTTTTGATAAATCATGAACGCCTTCTCAATATTTATGTGCCTCTCATGCCACTTGGGGGTGGTCATCATATTTGCCATTACCACGCTCCATACCTGCCAACTAGAGTCACTTAGAGCCAGGCTCTGTGCCCCCTGTCTATCTACCTCTCACGCACTTGACACATTACATACCCCGTCGAGGAATATTTTTATTAATTAATTTAATTACATTTTTTATAATTTTCAAAATATATTATATATTATTTATTTTAATACATTTAAAAAAATTATTCGTTTTTCATTTTTATTTAATATTATTTATTAATATAAATACACCATACACGAAAAAAATCGAAATTATTTTAAAATTAAAATAAATTTCACTTCCACCTCTTTTTTTAATAAAGAAATATAAATTATTATATTAAGTTATTAAAAATCTAAAAACATTATCCCACTCATTATTCCTATCCTTAGCTGATATGGGCTAAAATAATGTGACTAAAGCATCATCTTTTCAAAGCAAAAGAGCACCCATGATTTGATTTGATGCACACATTGTGATTTGATTTGTTTTTATTGTGAAATAGTTGTTTATTTATTTGGCATTTATTTGCTTATCTGTTGGATTATGTGTGGGGTTCACATGGTTACTTTTATGGTTTATACTTTATTAAATGTTTCGTGGATTTTGTTTCATTTAAGGTTGATTGATTATTTAGGTTCCATCAAGGGGATTTTATTATCGTTAATATTTTAAGGATTTTGATTAATTTAAATCCGTACGAGTTCGCGGTTAGAATATGTCAGGCCAGGCAGTAACTCCACAAAACAAATAACTGATTCGTCTATTATTCCATAGGTAGGTCATTGTTATATACAATAGGAGTGATTGTTCAGTTCATCTCCCGATGACTGTTCACATTCCTAATTTATTTATTTACACAAAATTCCCCCAATCATGAAGATTAGGTGTCAACATTCCCCCCCTTAATCTGAAGGGATGTTGGTGAGTCCAAGCATCATTCTGAATCGTTCAAGCTTTTCCCTTCCAAGTGCTTTGGTGAAGATGTCTGCAATTTTCTCATTTGTAGAACAATGACGGAGATGGATTGTTTTGGCCTCAACATGATGTCGAATCAGATGATATTTAGTATTGATATGCTTTGTTCGATCATGGAACTTTGGGTTCTTGGCCAACTTTATTGCAGAGGTGTTGTCAATCATGAGTGGAGTTGATTGTACTTGTTTTACCTGCAAATCTTCAAGAATTTTCCTGAGCCACACAATTTCTTTCGTTGCTTCAGCTGCTGCCACGTATTCTGCTTCTGTTGTGGAATCTGCTGGAATTGATTGTTTGCGTGATCTCCAGGAGAGAGCTCCTGATCCAAGACTCATAGCATATCCTGAAGTAGATACCCCAGTTTCTTTGTCTCCATCGAAGTCTGAATTAGAGTATCCAATCAAGCTGAAGTCGTCCACCTGTGTATACTTGATTCTAAGGTCTTGAGTTCCCTTCAAGTACCTTAGAACTCTTTTTGCAGCAGAACAATGTCCCTCACAAGGCTTTTGCATAAACCTGGAGAGGATTCCAACAGCAAATGAAATGTCTGGTCCGGTAGTAGTGAGGTAGATGAGACTTCCTACAAGCTGTCTATACTTTGTTGCATCCTCAAATTCCTTTCCTTCAATAGATGTGAGCTTTAAGTTTTGTTCCATTGGAGTAGAAAGAGGATTGCACTCTGTCATGCCAAATCTGTTTAACAAATCTCCAATGTATTTCTTTTGAGAAAGAAATATGGATTTTGGATGTTGGGTTACTTCAATGCCAAGATAGTAATGAACATAGCCCAAATCAGTCATTTCAAAACTTTTCCCCAATTCCTTCTTTATGGATGCAATGTAGCTTTCATTGTTCCCTGTCATTAAAAGATCATCTACATATACCACAAGATATACAACTGTTTTGCCAACTTTCTTGACAAATAAAGTTGCATCATCAAGATCAAAATGATTGAAGTTGAGTTTCAGAAGATGCTCAGTTAGTTTTTCATGCCAGGCTCGCGGTGCTTGTTTGAGGCCATACAAGGAATTCACAAGTTTGCATACTTTATGTTCATGTCCTTTCACAGCAAATCCTTCAGGCTGGGACATAAAAACATTCTCTTTTAGATCTCCATTCAAGAAGGCAGTTTTTACATCCATTTGATGGACTTTCCAACCGTTCTGAGCTGCTAGTGCAAAGAGTGTCCGGATGGTGGCCCATTTTGCTGTGGGGGCAAAAGTTTCCTCATAATCGACCCCTTCCTTCTGTGCAAAACCTTTTTCCACAAGCCTAGCTTTGTGCTTGTCAAGTGAGCCATCAGCTTTGTACTTGTTCTTGTAGACCCACTTGCAGCCAATTGGTTTGGTTCCAAATGGAGGATCAACTAGCTTCCAAGTGCTGTTATTTATGAGGGCATCGTACTCCTTTTGCATCGCTTCTTTCCATTCATCATGAGAAGCAGCTTCTTTGAAGGAAGTTGGTTCAAAATCTGTAGACAAGTTCAATTCACAATCATAAGAAACATCCATATCAACAGGTGAATTAGAGTCATCTACATCACCTCCATTTTGTCGGTTTGAATTTCTGGTTCCTGTTTTTCCAATTTCATCAGGATGAACACTTTCAAGTGTCTTTGTCAACCACTTTGGGGGACCTTTTTGAGATGGTCCAGGTTGCTCTGTTGATCGAGTTGGGACTGAATCAAGATTGAGTCTCCCAATTCTATCAATTACATCACTTAAAGCATCATCCGTTGTTGGAGTTTCAGTCGGGGGAGAGTGTTCTTCAGAAGAAGATTCAACATGTTGATCTAGTATAGGAATCCCCCCTTCAAGATGTGGAATCTGATTATCAAATTCTTGAAATGATTTCGTTTTTTCGAATCTATCCAAGCGATCAAGTTGCCTCTCAACAACATTGTCAGAATTGGATGATTCAAAAAAAATTACATCTCTGGATACAACAAACTTTTTATTTACTTCATCATAGAGGCAGTATGCTTTGGAGGTGTTTGAATACCCCAGGAAGATACACTTACGACTTCTAGCACCAAGTTTGTTTCTATGTACCTTTGGTATCAAAGCATAACAGGTGGAACCAAAGATCCTGAGATGTTTTACCGAAGGAACATGTCCATACCATAATTCATAAGGAGTCTTGTTTCTTATAGCATTAGATGGACATCTATTCTTTATATATGTAGCACATAGAACAGCATCAGCCCAAAACATTATCTTTACATTTTTGAAGAAAAGCATGGATCGTACCATATTCAAGATTGTTCTATTCATTCTTTCAGCTACACCATTTTGTTGGGGATTATAAGGCACAGTTGTTTGATGTTTGATCCCATGTTGGCGAAGATAGTTTTCAAATTCATTTGATGTACATTCTTTTCCATTATCAGTGCGAATAGACCCAATATGAGATTGTGCATCATTTTCAATCCATTTATGAAAATTATTGAATGTTTGAAAGGCATCAGATTTGTTCTTCAATAAATAAACCCAACACATTCTGGTGTAATCATCAATAAATTTCATGATATATTTATTTCCATTTGCAGAAGGAACAGGCATTGGACCACATAAATCTGAATGAATGAGTTCAAGCTTCCTATGTGTTCTTGAATGTGAATCATGAAAAGACTGTTTGCTATGCTTTCCTAGAATGCAAGCATCACATTGCTTATGTTTCCTAGGAATTGTAGGCAAACCAGAAACACCATTTTTCTTCAATAAGCGGAGACTGTCATAGTTTAAATGTCAAAATCTAGCATGCCATAATAAACTTGATGGAAGTGATGGAATTGTAGGCAAACCAGCAACACCATTTTTCTTCAATAAGCGGAGACTGTCATAGTTTAAATGTCCAAATCTAGCATGCCATAATAAACTTGATGGTGTTTGAATACCCCAGGAAGATACACTTACGACTTCTAGCACCAAGTTTGTTTCTATGTACCTTTGGTATCAAAGCATAACAGGTGGAACCAAAGATCCTGAGATGTTTTACGGGAGGAACATGTCCATACCATAATTCATAAGGAGTCTTGTTTCTTATAGCATTAGATGGACATCTATTCTTTATATATGCAGCACATAGAACAACATCAGCCCAAAACATTATCTTTACATTTTTGAAGAAAAGCATGGATCGTAGCATATTCAAGATTGTTCTATTCATTCTTTCAGCTACACCATTCTGTTGGGGATTATAAGGCACAGTTGTTTGATGTTTGATCCCATGTTGGCAAAGATAGTTTTCAAATTCATTTGATGTATATTCTTTTCCATTATCAGTGTGAATAGACCCAATATGAGATTGTGCATCATTTTCAATCCATTTATGAAAATTCTTGAATGTTTGAAAGGCATCAGATTTGTTCTTCAATAAATAAACCCAACACATTCTGGTGTAATCATCAATAAATGTCATGATATATTTATTTCCATTTGCAGAAGGAACAGGCATTGGACCACATAAATCTGAATGAATGAGTTCAAGCTTCCTATGTGCTCTTGAATGTGAATCATGAAAAGACTATTTGCTATGCTTTCCTAGAATGCAAGCATCACATTGCTTATGTTTCCTAGGAATTGTAGGCAAACCAGCAACACCATTTTTCTTCAATAAGCGGAGACTGTCATAGTTTAAGTGTCCAAATCTAGCATGCCTTAATAAACTTGACGTTGTATCAATGATGGTTTAAGGGTCGTGTATGTAATATTTAAACATTTGTTATCATATGACCTACACCATTCTCACTATTAATATTATGACTTGAGCAAAAATCACTCCTTAATGCAAGGTACTATAATATTCAAAGACCAAGAAAAGTCAACTTTGAGATCTTATATAAGAAGTGTAAGGAGAATACCATTTCCCATGCATTATTTTGATAAGATGAGCCACCCACATTCAGCATCATCTTAGTTTGCCAACTTGCTTAAGTATAAGAGTTACTCATTGAACAAATAGTGGACCCTCATACAATTTTTAGTAAGACATGATTGATAGAGATTAAGGACTACCTTGGACCATTGTGAATGATGCCATTCTTTTTAAAAAGTTGCACCTATTTATGATTTTAACCTCTACCTATTAAACAAACTCTTTATCATGGGCATGCATCTCCCTCTACTTTGTCATGTGGGTTTCTGCAAAATTTATGGTGATGTTTCAATCTTTTATTGGTTGAGAAAATAAGTTTGATATTAAGTAAATTGCGGTTGAATGTGACACTTTCTAATGACATAATGTGGCAACTATTCTTTATTGTGATATTTACCTCCTCAACCCTCTGCGTTATTGACCATTTTGGTCTTCATTAATATCCCTCCAGAGCTTTGTTGCAACAGTGCAATTTGTTTGGGGTCTGATAAACGGTTCGTCTATTGACACCGTGGAGATTTCCTATCAACTAATGGCAGTGGATTTCCATCTCAGTTCATCAGCCCGTTGACTATTCACAACCTTCTTGTTATGTGCTTGACCCTTCATAGCTTTCGTGGCTTTGGGCATGTAACTTAGGTTGTGATCCCTACTAGGTTTGCCTTCTGATGGACTCTTAGTTTTACAAATCCATGGAACTGTGACCCAATTTGGAACTTTTTTTGTACAACTTATACTCAGTAAATGATGACACCATACATTCAATACTACAACAATGACATCAATAACAACATATTCAACAAGCTCCCGCTGAACTTGACATCAATGACAACACATTCAACATTATTTTCCCTTAATTTGTGCAAAAGACCCACCTTTTGAGGGCTTATTCCCTATGTTTTGTACATGTGGCTTGAATTTGTATTATTTTGGATTAATTAATTTGTAGAGAGGGTCATTTAAATTCCCCTCATTTGGCCAACTTAGGATATTTTAGGTTGGAAAATTAGTATTTTATTAAGAGGGAAGTTGAGAACCTCTATAAATAAAGGTGCACTTCCTCTCATTTTCTCATGAATTTTTGGGGGAGAAATCTCATAACAATCTGAAATTTTTGTGATTTTTCTTTATAAATTTTGGCTTTGGATAGTTCAAATGAAGCGAATTATCTTGGGGAACATATGTTTTGAATAGAAGAACTTTCTTTGGATTGATAGAGTGATTCATAAATAATTTTTTCTACTTTATTATGAGAATTATGTTCCCTTTGTTACAATTGTTTTAATAAAAATTGTCATGTGCCATATTAATGTCTTATTGTTATTGATGTTAAGATAATGTCATTTTCATTATCATTGATATCAAAGCAATGTTCAAGCATGATTGTTGAGAGGTCAAATGAACTCTATAATACTATTGTGCATGTAACTGATGGGATGTATGAAGGAAGTCATGAAGGATCACGCACCTTATAAATGTTCAATTGGCAGACAGTCATACCAAAATCTCATACAGATCTGCAGAGTTAAACATATTGCTTAAATAGAACATTGTCCAAGGATTTTTCCAACAAGGCCGATCAGGAAGAACAAATAGAATGTTTGAAGAGGTCAGGTTCAAAAGAACAATCGCAACTACACCTTATTCCAGCCAGTGAAGCAAATTTGAAAAATGAAACAGATTGCATTGAGAAAATTATGTCCCACTCGGACTAAGAAGGCAGACTTAAGGACCAAGAATACTGAGAATTTGTTCTAGCCAGTGAAGGTGTTGTGCATGGCCGAATACAATGATAACAATTTGGATCTCAAGTATAAATAAAAGCATGAATAAATGACTATTAAACCAAACATATATTTGAGCTATCCCTCGAATTCAAACGACAGTTTAATCCCTTTAATAAGTTGAGCTATTCCTATGATTTCTATTGCTTGGATTTTTGTCTACAAACATCAACCTAATCATGATAATTCAGCTCTAAGTTGAAATGCACATGCCCAGCCCACAAATCGACTCCAAGAAAAATTAACTAAACACTATATTTATATGCCACTCGTTTGGCTCATTGGATAAATGATTTGGAGTTCTGAGCAAGGATCTGATTTGACATAAATGAGCATCTAATTTGGAGTTCTGAGCAAGGATCTGATTTGACATGAGCAAGCATCTAATTTGAAGTTTTGGGCAAAGATCGTATTTTTGGCCATTGAAGCTCTGCAATTGAGAAAGAGACCCTATGGATTAGAGGTGACGAACCCTACAATATAGATAAACGCGCTCTGCATTCTAATGTGAAACAATCTTGCGGTTAAGAGAAGATAGATGTCTGTAGTTTTGGACAATAGCTCTGCGGTAGCGATGATGGACTTGCTACAATCGGGTAGTACTCTTTTATGCTTGAATAATTGACACTAGTGAATTAGGATTTTTTGGAGATCCTACAGAACTAGCTGGTAAACTTAAGCAAGCCGCTGGAAAGGGCCTTGTACTATGCATAGTGATTAAGAGACTGTAGAAGGTGACAGGGACTAGTTAGGCCACAGACATGTAGGACAATAAAAAAAAAAAACAAACGCATAGCCCAAATTGTTGAGGCTGCAGCTTCTGTGAAGTGCTTTGTCACAAGGACCAGTGTGTTTTAGACCAACCTGTGTAACCACAAGAAGAAGGCCAGAGTCTTTTTTTCTAAGAAGACAAAGATATTTGTGGATAGGCTAAGCTCGTGCACAGGTGCAAATAACAGGGGGAGGTGTGAAGCAAGTCAAAAGGAGAAAAGGAATAAGCTTAAGGGTATTGGCTGAGGTATAAAGGCTTAACGTTGCAAGCAGAAGAGGACAGGGTGCTGGAACAAACCGAGGAGCAGTACATGTGGCTATATTAAGGGTTGAAAGTGAAAACGTAAGGGTGTGTTCGTTGGGTGATAACACATTGAAGAAAGCGAAATCGTGGTAAACCATGAGTTGCTGTTGACGAGTCCAAGAATCTACAAATTGTTGAGTTGGTGATTAGCTAAGAGATTGGTGTCTCTTGTGGATTCGTGCTCACAAATTTTGTTGTGTTCCTGCTCAATTGGGGGATTGGTGTTTCCCATAGGTCAGTGTCTATGAAAGTCTCAGTTGGAGTTGATAAACTTGATTGTAATTTTTATATATTAAGAAAAGTTGAAAGTGATTTTCTCCTAGTTATAAATATTCTACGTTCATGTGTTCAATCTCAGATAGTTAATATTGGGAATTATTGATGGTTAAAAATTGATTAAACGACTAAATATTGGTTCACCCCCCTTCCTTTCAATATTATCAGAGCAGGTTCCTTCAGTGACAACCTGATAAGCGGAAGGAAGATCCCAAAAGAGCAGATGGAAAAGTCAAGAATGCAATCCTCCCAACATTCAAAGGAAGTCCCATCCAATGCTATGTTGACAAAATCTTCTAAAGATATTGAAGAAAGTTTGTTTTTTCCAGCTCCTTTGTTCTATGGAACAAAGTATGATTTGTGGAGAGTTAAAATAAGGCATTGTTTGATGAGTCTCGGTTGTGAGGTATGGGAATCAAGTTTTACAGGAAGCACAAATACAAAGGAGTCAAAATAATACAATACAAAAGAAATGAAAATGACCTTGAGTAGTTTACTAGATTTTGTAAAAGTCAAAGTGGGTCAATGTTCTTCAGTGAAAAATATTTAGGAAAAGCTACAAAAGCTTTATGCAAAATAAAAGAAAATAAGAAAATAGATGAAGAAAAAAATGGAAACACCAAAAGCATGGAAGACTATGAAGATGAAGAAGGCTCCAAAGTAGAGGTTGAAGTTGACGTTGAAGCAAAACTTGTGGCTACTCTGAAAGAAACAAATAGATTGAGAAAAGAAAATGAAGAACTTAAGAAGTAGGTGGAAGATGTTGAAGAGAAGAATCACGACCTTGATGGTACAAAGAAAGAAGTTGTCCTACCAAGAATCCAAGTACAGGAAGCAGAAAAGAGAGAAGAAATTCGGACAAGAAAGCTTAAGGATTTTAACAAGCTTGAAGCAAAATTTGGTCAACAAAGAAAGGAGAAATGAAGAAATAGTCAACGCCCTGAAAAATTCAGCTAGAAGAATCAAAGAGAATTGAATAAATGAAGATTTAAATGTTGGAGAAAAAAAACGATTTGTAGAAATTCTGCAAATTCTCTACAAATCTTGCTTTGAGACCTATGTAGAAAATCTGCCTGTAGGTTAACCCAGTAATGCAATATAACCAAAGCAAAATACTATATCCTACTTCTACTATCAATTTGCGAAAGTTTAAAGATCGAGCTGAACAATATAACCAGAAGAAGAAGAATCAATGCACAATACACATGAAAATACTTTGGGGAAAGCCTCAGCTAAAAACCCCAGTATCTATATTATCATACAAGGTGGAAATACATAGAAATTATACAAAGCCTTAACTCTCATAGCTATCCAGCTCTCAGTACAATCCTCATAGATGCTCACAGGAAATCTTGGCTTCTCACAAGCCTTCCTCTCTGCCTTCCAAGCTCCTATTTCCTTGCACTGTTCCTAGTGGATGATTTTCACCTCACCAAGTGGAACACTGCTCTCACACACTTTCAGAACTGCACAATCCTCAAGGAATGATTCCTTCTGCATACATGAGTTTTCTTTATAGGAAAACACATGCAACTGATAGTACACTGTCCTTGACTTTAATCTCAACTGAGTCTTTCTCAGAATAGACATGCATGAGTTTCTGATGAGGGAATCTTCAGTTAACTGGAGTACACTAGTTGAGTGCATGCATGCATCAACTGACTGTTAACTCTCCAGTAGTTCCTCAAACAGTTTGGAACTAATTTAACTGGACTTAACTCAGTAAATTGAGTTATCTAATTACAACTCAAATATAACTCAATCTTATCTCCTTAATTTAAGGGATAACTCTTTCATGGCTTCAAAAAGACTTCTAACTTGAATTTCTCCAACTAATTAAGTCAAAATAACTTAATTAATTATTCCCAACTAGCTGTTAAGACTGAATTCGATTTTAATTCACAATTTAATTCAAGGACAAATTAAATTGGAATATTCTTGATTCTATTTTTATCATTTCTTGTTGCTATTTTCAAAAGGATTATGAGAACCTTAAAGAAGAGATTGCCTCATTAAAAAATGAAGTTGACATGCTATGCAAAAGTTTGAAGAGTTCTCAATCATTGGATGAGATTCTCTGCCATTAGAGATCATCATTTGGTAAAAGGGACTTGGTTATTCACGTGAATCTCCTTGCAAAGAATATAAAAGCTCCAAATTCCCAAAGGTTAATATTGAAGAAAAACTTGAAAACAAAGTCGTTGTCCTTCAAAGGTCAGATCACAATGAAAACTAGAAGAATGTTGCAAATGCTTCCTTTTCAAGAAGTTATTTTGGTGTCCTCAAGGAATCTTCTCTCTATGTAAGTAACAGTGAGAATCGATCAAGGATTGTAGGGCCTATACCAAGAATGATCATAGAAAAATAATTCTTTATCAGTCTTCTGAAAAATATTTTATAAGCTACAAAACTAGAGGACCTATTGGCTACAAGATAAGTTATGATTCAATTTCTCCATTGTTCATGTACAATATAGAATGTTATAAATGTCACAATATTGGACACATAGGTCATGATTGCAAAAGCAACATGATATGGTCTCCTAAGAAACTGAAAGAAGAAAATATTCCTACTAGGAACAAAAAAAGTCCACCAAAGTTTAGAGAAGAAAGCAAGAAGAGCCAAAAAAAACATAACATGACTGGGTCTTGCATGCTTAATGAACAAATTGTGGATTTTGGGCAATGAATCTCTACAGTTGAGAAAGAGACTTTGCAAATTAGAGAGGACGAGCCTTGCGTTATAGATAAATGTGCTTTGCATTTTGAGGTGAAACAATATTGTTGTTAAGAGAAGATAGAGGTTTGCAATTCTAGGCAATAACTTTAGGGTAGTGATGGTGGACTTGTTGCAATCGAGTAATATTATTTTATGCTTGAAGGATTAAAACTAGTGAATTAGGATTTTGTGGAGTAGGTTGAACTCCTACAAGAACTAGTTGGTAAACTTAAGCAGGCCACAAGAAAGGACCTTGTATTGTGCACAATGATTAAGAGGTTGTAGAAGGTGACGAGATGTTTAGGCCATAGGTATGTAGGACAATAAAATAAAATAAATGCATAACTTGAATTGTTGAGGCTACAATTTCTGTGAAATGCTTTATCATAAGGACCGAGTTTACTGTGTTTTAGACCTAGTTGTGTAACCACAGGAAGAAGGAAAATACCCTTTTTGTTAAGCATAAAGAGATATTTGTGGACAAGCTAAGGCCATGCATAGGAGAAAATAACAGGGTGGGGTGTGCAAGAAATCAAAAAGAGAAAAGGAACAAGATTAAGGGTATTGGATAAGGTATAAAGGCTTAAGGTCGCAAGGAGAAGAGGACAAGGTACAGGAATAGACAAAGGAGTAGGACACGTAGTTGTAATAAGGGTTGAAGGTGCAAACATAAGGGTGGGTTGGTTGGGTGATAATGCACTAAAGAAAGCGAAATCATGGTAAACCAGGTGTTGTTCTTGACAAGACCAAGAATATACAAATTTCTAAGTTGGTGCTTAATTAGGAGAGTGGTGTCTCCTATGGGTTGGTGCCCACAAATTCTGTTAAGTTGGTGCTTAGTTAGGGGATTGGTGTTTCTTGTAGGTTGGTGCCTATGAAAGTTTTAGTTGGAGCTAAAAACCTGATTGTACTATTTATATATTAAGAAAAGTTGAAAGTGATTTTCTTCATATATAAATATTCTTTGTTGATGTGTTCAATCTCAGATAATTAATATTGTGAATTATTGATGGTTAAAAATTTGTTAATCTACTAAATATTGATTCACCCCCCTCTTAGTATTTCCAACACTTATGAACTCTATTTTCTTCATATGCAAAATTTGTTATCAAGTATTTATCAAGGAAAATAGATTGCATTCCTTGACCTTAAGCCTCCTACTTAGGGAAAGTTGCTAGGGTTAGATTGGTAGGATATTCCTCTTTCTTTTCCATCTACATCCAAGGTCTTCATCTATTGATTTCCCCTCGTTTAACTCCATATGCCCAGAAATTCATTAATGAGTTGAGGAATTGATCCTCCATTCTCCATCAATTTATAGTTTGATGTAAATAATTAAATTCAGAGTAGCTTGTGTTTGGAAATCTATTTTATCATTCTCCAAAGCATACTTTGATTCATTAGTTCTTTGACCTCACTATTTTATACCACTCGAAACCATACTTTATTGAAGATTATTTTAGGGTGTAAAACTTGCAAGCACCTTAGAGAATCATTTGACATTGGATCCCTTAGTCATTTGACCCTATAATTCTTGCACATGAATTCTCCCTTGTGGGGATAACATCTTCCCACAATACAAGAAGGAAAATCACTACTAAGGCGATGGTGGTTGTGGATCTTATGCGACCTAACACTAGGATGATAGATTTTATGGTAACATACAGAAGAGGAACCCTAAAGATGATTAGAAAACATAGGAGAAAAATACAGCGGTGGTGCCAAAAATTCGAATCTCTTTCCAGCCACTGCCGTCGGCTGAAGATTTGTTAAAGCTTGGTTGCTTTTCTGGATTTCTCAGCCTTATGACTGTAGAGATTTTTGTATAAATATTTACTCAATTCGAAGCTTATACCATACAGAGTCATCATGGATTCTCTTTTGTTTAAACGCTGTGGGGCTTGTATAGTTATGATTATGACATTGCTGCCTGCAATGTGTTATAGTAGCTGTGAATATCCAGCCGTTTTTAACTTTGGGGACTCCACCTCTGATACGGGCACAATACATTACATTTTCCCTTACAATATGCTCGCGGAGAATCCTCCCTATGGCCGAACTTTCTTTGGAAGACCTGTAAATCGTTACAGCGATGGAAGACTGTCAATAGATTTTTTTGGTAAATTGTTTTTTCAGTACTGTTTCAAGAAAAACGTGTTAGTAATTTGAAGATTTCTGGTTTTCTTGATATAATGCTTTGGGATTTATGACATTGTATAATTTGGGTATTAGTTTCCAAGGGTCACATTTGCTGGTTGGAAATATGGACCCAAATTACTTATATTCAATATAGTTTGGATATGGACCCAAATTACTTATATTCAATATAGTTTGGATTAAAGTTTAGAAGGGTCACATTTGCTGGTTTGAAATGTCCATCTAAAGGTTTATTTGTGGACTCAAGGTTCGAAAAATCGACCCAAATTAGTCATGTGATGGATCCGAGTGGTTCGAAAAGTCTAACCACAATACTAATGTGATGGATCCTAAAAATTTAAATTGATTAACAGCGCAGGCATTGGGATTGCCATTCCTGAGCCCATATTTACAGTCTGTGTCTGCGAGTTTCGATCATGGAGCCAACTTTGCTGCTGCAGGTGCCACTGTACGTGTAATAAATTTCATTGCCCCCATTTCTCTTACTGTCCAGATCAATCAGTACAAGATTTTCAAGCAGCAAGTCGCTGCAACCATCCAAGCTCATGGCAATGTCAGCTACCTTCCAACCATCCAAGCTCATGGCAATGTCAGATGCCTTCAGAACAGGGATTTATGTATTAGAAATTGGAGGCAATGACTTCAGCTTTGGGTACATGAATCTTCATCTTAATACCTCGGAGGTCCAAAGGACAATTCTTCCCAAGGTGGCCAGGTCTATCAGGGGAGCTGTGCAGGTCTGATTTTATATATTTTTTTCTATATTTCTTAACAAGAAGATTCATTATCTGGCCTTCTGGAACTGAAATTTTTATGTGGTTTGAATGAGTTCAGGCTCTGTACAAAGAAGGTGCCAGAATGATTATGGTAAAGGATGTGGGTCCTCAGGGTTGCCAACCCTTCTGGCTTACTTTTTTTTCCCATTCCTCTAATGATTTTGATCAATATGGATGCTCCCTCTCCTACAACAATGCTGTTCGCCTCTATAACAGAATGCTACGAGCGCAGCTCGCTGTTACCCGCAAGGAACTCCCGGATGCCACTATTATATATGTGAATACTTATGATATTGTCTATGACTTCTTTGTCAATCCCTCCAAATATGGTGGGTATTCATCACTCTGTTCAACAATATGGTTTAGTGAATTTATTAGTACATGGCTGTTGGAATGTGCTAATAATTCCAGTTAGCTCATGGTTGTAGTTTGTTATTGCAATTAGTAAGTCTAGTTTAAATTTGGGAATAGTTAGTCATGCATGTGTGAGAACAGTTAATCATGTAGGCGTAGTCATGTATGGGACATGGGTGTTTGTTTAATTAAAATAAGTTTTGGGTTTTTCGGGCAAAATAGCTTGGATGGATTTTTTTAATGAACTCAATACTAACACTTGGAACACTTGGATTGTGGAGAGTTCAAAACTAAAACCTGCGATTTCAACAAATCTCTTCCAGATTCTAAGTAAATAACCAGGAAATATGCTCAAAACAGCTCCAAAACACAAAACATATAAAATAGCATGGTTTTGTAACTGAAGATTTGCATATTTATCATCATCATTTTGGTCCTAGTTAATCATGGATTTGCATATTTATTATTATCATTTTGGGTCTATTTAATTATGCATGCCTGAACTATTATTAGTATATTTATTATGAGCAACAAAACCACAGTGCCATTCTATTATCTTTTGTGTATATGTGAGATAAGATTAGAATATCTATTATTAATCACAAAGCCACAGCTGAGAGTTTTATAGTTTTGATTTTTCTTTTGAAATTTTAGTAATGGGTGGTTTGAGAATAGTAAATTTCTAAGAAAGAATTTGAAATCACAGTTCTCATGGATTAAATCTTCTAAATTCTCTGAAAAGAATTTAGAAGATTTGGTAAATTTTAAGTTTAAATGTTGAATGATTTCTCTGATGTTTTTATGTTACAGGTTTCAAGTTCACCACCAGGGCTTGCTGCGGTGTTGGGGGCAAATATAACTATAACTACGCAGTTCAATGTGGATCCACAGGAACCATAAAAAATACTTCTGTGACTGCAGAATCATGTCCTGATCCAGCTTCCCATGTCAACTGGGACGGAGTTCACTGGACAGATGAAGCCAACAAGATAATCACCCAGCAGATATTAAGTGGCAAATATTTCGAGCCTGCATTCTCCATTGCTTCACATTGTAATCTCCAACCTCTTTGAAGCTTCAAAACCCGTTCTTTTTTTCTGTAAAGATTCTTTAAAGGCCCATGAATAACACCCAGGGCTCACTGTTTCTCTGCATGCGATACTGAAGCAAAGCAATATTAGGTTTGAGGTGTGGTTGGGTTCAAACCTGAGAGCGAGTTATTAATTGAAATTTATATTCTTTGGTACGTTGATTAATGAATAACCGTTGTGGCTCCTCGGCACGAGTGTCGACGCGCCTCATTAACGATGGGAGCAGAGCAGAGACAGGAACGCATTGATCTCGACATTATTATTATGGGATTGTGTTGCATGTGACACACCAGAGCTTTTTCTGAGTTGTAAATTAGCGTGAGCTATATATCCTTGAAGCTCGCTCCTTTTATTCATGATTGAGGGTTAAAAATTAGATAGTAAAAATTTACACATGTTTTCAAATGTTGCAGCTGGTTTGGTTTGATTGGTTTGTATTGCATTAGTTGTTTGGAGGGTAAAAAATTTTGAAATTTAGTTTTTTCCAGAACCAAAAAAGCTGAGATGTATTATATTGAGGCCATATAATAGAACATGAGCTTTTCGAAAAGCATGAGGACAAAACTGAACACCCTATGCATCAGGGGAGTACAGAAAGAGGAACTGACACACATATAACCAAAATCTTGTCCATCCAAAATCTTGAAACACATATAACCAAAATCTTGGGCATCCAAAATCTTGAAACTTAACAACTGTAATCAAAATTTCTAAAAATTTCTACTAAATTTCACCAAAATTATATTAAATTTTCTATAATTTTCTAAACAAAATTTACACCTGGTTAAACTACTCTGTTGTTTTTTTGGCTGACCCACTAATTTGAACCTGAAAAAACATAATGATAATCCATCAAACATAACAAACTTTCATTATCACATCAGCGTGTTATGCATTGAAGATGTGTCGTAGTTCTGTCTAAAGCTTGTCTACAGCCGGTTACAACATTCTGAACAAATTAAAAATGAGACCGACATTGCTTACGTACTGCGTTAGAAGCTTATCCTATTATGATATTATTTATATATATTTGTCTCCATTTGGGGAAGTAGGGAGGATATTCTTGGGAATTAAATTATTCCACAAAGTTTAATTGGAGTTTCTATATTTTTTTATAATAACATACCAATAAATTTTCATTTAGATATTAAAATTAATTATAAAATAGAAAAAAATCGAATAAACCACAAAAACAATTAACACACCCAATAATAAACTAGTGATGAAAACAACTAAAGTTAACACGAGTATTCTAATGACTTGAATTTTATTGGTATTTATATAGTTGTATACTACTCATGCTTGGTGTTCTAAGTTTAAGGGGGAGTTTTGTATATTTTTTATAATAACATATTATTATGAATATTTTTTTTTTTCCTTTAAAAGAGAAAGACAAACAATAATCATAAATTTGTAATTAAAATAATTAAAGATTAATATGATTATTTTGATGAGTAACATAATTTAGAAACTTTATAAGGAGCTTTTTAAAAAGTGGTATAATTTAGAAGTTTTATAAGGAATCATTAAAAGTATTTTATTTTTGTGAGGATAATATTTAGGGTATTTCAATATGGGATCTTGTATTCACAATTATTTTATTAGATTAAAATAACTAAAGTTAGTGTGATTATTCCAGTAAGTTAAATTTTATTTGCATTCATATGGTTATTGCATATCACTAGTGACATAATTTAGAAGCTTCATTAGTAGCCTTTAAAAGTGGCATAACTTAGAAGCTTTATAAGGAATGTTTAAAGTATTTTATTTTTGTGAGGATAATATTTTGGGGATTTAGCATGAGATCTTGTATTCACATGTTTTTTTTGCATTTTTATATACTTGCCAAGTGAAGTTTGTTAAAAACTATATATTTTGAAATTTTAATAAAACATTTTAAATAAATTTTAAAAAACAAAATTTTATAATTAACAAATATTTAAACTTTATATTTAATCTTATTTTAAGAAAAAAAAGTGAATTTCAAAGAATTGGGATATCTATCTTTATGATTTCACCATGTACACCATCTTGAACATTCTTATAGAGAAGGATATGTTTTCTTTGGAAGTTGTGAAGTTCAGGGTTGCTAAGTTTACTAATGGGAAAGCTAAGGATATTGAAGGCTACCAAGATGAAATTTTCAAAATGGGTAGGTCTATGCTCATCACTCAATTTAGAAGTGAAACAAGGTTTCCCTAAGCCTTGGATGCAAAGCTTCATTGTGACTATTTTTAAAAGTGAGGGTGAAAACATTCCCTCTAACTACAAGATCGTTGATTAGCCACATTTTAGCCAAACTGTATGGGCTTATTTTGGAAAAGAAGATTAGCCTTTGGCTTGAAAGCCATGATAAAGGAGCTAAAGGGCATGTTGGATTTAGGAGACATCACTCTGTATAGATCATATTGTTACTCTCAGGGTCATTACAAAGGAATGTCACAATAACAAAATTGATCTCTTATGTTGTTTTGTTGATATCTAATTCTGATGATGAACCACAGAGGATGGTTTGAAACGTCGATACATAAAAAAACAAAATGCGATGGATCCGGAAGACATAACCACACAAAATGTAGATCGCAGAAGTCTCAAATTCATTATTTAGAAAAGTTTTCGACACAGTTCCTAGGGATAAGCTATGGAAGAGACTAGAAGAGATAAATGTTCATATCGAGTTGAGGGTAGCTATGACTAGGATATACAAGGATGTAATTTCCAATTTTAAGACCTCTAAGGGCTAGTTAAAAGAAATTAAATGCAACATCAGAGTTAAGCAAGGGTATCCCCTCTTCCTAACTCTTCTTTGGCATTTACATTGATAAGCTGGAAGAATGTTTGGAAGTTGTGGGATGTGATGGCCTCAGGCTCACTGGTATGGTCATTACTCTTCTCCTTTATATTGACGATATCATTCGTTTAGCCAGGAGCCATGACAATCTTGACAAGCAACTTGGAATCCTCCATTATTGCTCGAAGATGTGTATGATTGTTAATACCAACAAGACTAAGTTCATGATAATTAAATCCAAATAGATCAATTATGATAATTTCATTTATGATAATAATTGCCTGGACAAAGTTTCTTCATACAAATATATGAGAATAGCTCAATTGAAATTATAGAATTGAAAAATGGATAATTGGAGGTTGGAAAACTTATTATGAGCTTGAAAACAATTGTAAGTGTAATGTCCCTTATTAATAAGTAAAATAATATAATGTTAAAATATAAGTAAATAAGTGATAAATAATAAAGAAAAGATAATAATAAAAAATAAATAATAAAAAGAATATACTAATAATAAATAAATAAAATAGTAAATAATAATATTGTAGTTCTAAATAAATATATATATAAAAGTAAACTATAAAAATAGTAAAAATATGTAAAGTTAACAAAAAGTAAAATAAAATAAGAAAGAGTTAAATTAAGAGAACTATTAAAATAGTATAAATAAGTAACTTTAACAAAAAGTATCTCGCAACTTTTGACAGCTCAATGGGCTGGCTATAATCTTGGAAATCCTATCGCTCTGCTATAAATAGCCCGTATGAAGATCTTTCTGCCAATGCATCTGCTTTTTTATATATCTTATATAATATAATCATGCTTTTTTCGCTCTAAAAAAAAACTTTAACAAAAAGTAAAAAAGAATAAAATAAAAAAGAGTTAAATTAAACAAAATATTAAATTAAGTAAAGCTTAAAATAAAGAAATAAAAGTTGCATGTTGACACATGGAATGTGTGAATGCAGATCCCTTTTCATTGTTTGGTCTATTTAATGGATGATGAGGAAGATGACATTCATCACTCCTTCATCCATTCTCTTGGGAGAAAAGTGTTGTGAGACAAAGGATTCCTTGGCAGTAGTATGTTGATTGAGGGCTCGAGGGTGGCCAACTGTAGAAATATTATGTGCAACTGAGCCTACAGTTGGGTGGAGAGTCGTCCCCAAAAACTTTGTTGCAATTAGCGGAATTCAAAGAGCATTCAACTCCAAAAACACAAGTAAGGAATATCGTCGATACATGTAACTCATCTCTACTCGTGTTTTTCGAAAACGCTATGTTAAATAGTTGAATAGTTATGTGTTGATTATTAATCACATAAATTGACGTAATTATTGATATATTTTAAATCTGTGTTGTTATAGTAAGTTGACAGATCTTTGGGTATGGAGTAAATAAAAGATCCTCTTTGAGACTCTCATCACCCTTGTTATTTTATATGGATGTCAGGTTTGGGTTGCAGTATATTTAGAGAATTGTGGAGAAAATTGAGTTGATCCTTATAACCTACAACCTCAAGATTAAAAGAAATACTCTCTAGCCTATCCTCTTGATTGAAGCTAGCCTTCCCCCCACTGGAAGCATGACTACTATTAGGTATCTCATGTATAAGGAGAAGCTATACAACATGGAAGCCAAGAGGTTCTCCAAAATTGCTTCTAACAATAGCCAAAACTCCCACCTCTAGCTTAAGCGAGGCTGGCATAAGGATGCTTAGTCTTGGCTAGATCATTAGGGGATAAAGGAAGAGTTAATCTTGGAGAATATGGAAAATATTAAAAATATTATTACTTCCAACTTTAAGGATAAGTTGCGGGATGATAAAGAGTTAGAGGGAAACAGGAAGCAAATGTATTATAAGGAGGTGATCAACCCCAATCTTGATAACCTGAATTATCTTTCTATCTTTCTTAGTGCTAAGAAGAAAATGAACATTGTCAACATAAGAACTAATTTTCACGAGCTCTAAAGGGAAACCGGGTGTTGGTCAATTCCCAAAATACCTTAGGAAGAAAGAGTTTGTCAACTTTGCGATACTAAGATAGTTGAAGATGACAAACACTTATTCTTGGATTGTTTGGCTCTTACTCAAATTCATTCTAATTTTCAAAATATTCACCACACTACCAATCTTCTTCACTTGTTAAGTAAACAAAACTATGTGATATATGAATGTTTCTCTCCCTCCTTTTTGATCATATAAATAAAATATTAAATAGTCTCATTAATCTCTTACTTTCTTAATGTTTAATAACCCATATTGGTCTAAGTGGATGTTAATAATCATCATCATTGTTATGAATATTTCCATATGTGGAACTAATTTTATTAAATTTTCTTAATTAATAGAATGATGTTTGTTAAATATTTAAATTTAATAAATTCAGTTTTAGTTTATTAAAATTGTTTAACTCTTCTAAAATTGTTAGATTTAAGAATCAATTTTATTAAAGTTATTTTATTTAATGAATTTTCCATTATTCAAATTAATGTAATATCTTTTTCACTATATAAATTATTTATTATTTTTAATTCATATTTAAGTTGATTTTTTATCTTAATTTTTCAAAATCTTGTAAACCAACCTAGATCCATCTTAACCCCGAATCTATAAAGCGTCGAGATGGATCAAATCTCCTGAGGTGAAAACCTTTTTTTTTTAGTGCAAAACTTGAGGAAAGGTTTGCACCTCGAGAGATTTGGTCCCTCTCGACACTTGATAGATCCAGGGTTAAGATGGATCTAAGTTGGTTTCTGTCGTGTGTGGTCATACAAAATTTGTTGAACATCTAATTATTCTGATCATCTTAAATTTGCTAAATATGTCTAAGATTAATTTGGTCAATTTAATTTTAAATTTTTTTAATTACCTTAGTTTGTTGGGATGAGAGAGATTGTTAGTAACTTGAATGATGAAAAATGATGAAATAAAAATTGAATGCAAAGTGACAATGTAACAATCTTGAATGATAGAAAATGTAAATAATAAAAATGTAGTCAATTACAAACAATCTTCATTGTGTTCAATCTCAAGTTGTTTTCTTCTACTGTTCATATTGCCATGCTTATTAGTTTTGACATCTTTTCATATCAATTGTATGAAAATGGCAGTTGAAATCATATACCATTCAAATATTTAACTCGAGCTACTATAGTAAACATCATATCTTGTCTTTCTTGCTCTCCACTATTAATAGTAGCTTTCTCCAAAGTCAATCATTGTGAGTTACGAAGTGTTAAACCCCAAATAATTTTCAATGGTAGAAGTTTATATTACCTCGTTTGAATGCAAAGTGATTAACAATGTTGAATGATGGAAAATGGAATAATAAGAAATAAGCCAATTACAAATAGTTTATAGTTTCAGGAAGCAAGCATTTCAGGTAAGTGAACATTTTATTTAGGATGAAAATTCAAATATTGTATTTATGGTTGAATTACTGTAACATAGAAGTCAATGCACATCATCAATCATTTTTATGTTGTTACACTAAAATCAATGCACACTATTAATCTAATTACTTTGAAATTAATGTACATCATACATCTAGTTGCATCAAATCAAAAATCAATGTCTACATTGAAATCAATGCATCTAGTGCAAACAATCAAATAAGATTAGAAATAAACATCTATACTGAAATCAATCCATCTAGTGCAAGCAATCAAATAGGATTAGAAATCAATATCTACACTGAAACCAATGATCCAGTGCAAGCAATCAAATAGGAGTAGAAATCAACATTTACACTAAAATCAATGCATCTAGTGCAAGCAACCAAATAGGAGTAGAAATCACCATCTACACTAAAATCAATGCATCTAGTAGAGACTATCAAATAGGATTAGAAATCAACATCTACAATGAAATCAATGCATCTAGTGCAAGCAATCAAATAGGATTAGAAATCAAATACACTAATTAACACATATATTTTAGTGAAAAACCAAAATATTCATGAATTTCTAGATCTAACTCTTATGTTTGTATTTGTCTCTACGTGTTTCTTTTTTCTTCCCTCTCTTTACACCTTCCATATATGTGTCTATCTCCCTCCCCCTATCCTTCTATCTCCCCCCCTCACTCTCTTCCCCATCTCTCTCCCTCTCTCTCAGTCATCTATATCTATTCCTCCCTCCATCTCTCCTTATTTATATCTCTATCTCACCCCCCTAAACACATGTCATGCACACAAACTCTCTCTCTGTCTCCATATCTATCTCTCTTCCTCCCTCCCTCTCTCTATATCTCTCTTCTTCCCTCTCGCCCCCTCCATCTATATCTCTATCTACCTATGCGTCTCCTTTATCTCTCTATATTAGCCCGTAAATATACATTGTCTCTCTCCATATCTATCAATATCTTCATCTTCCTCTCCCTATCTATCTCTCCCTCTTCTCTCTCCATCTATCTCTCTTCCTCCCTCCCTCTCTGTCTCTCTTCTTCCCTCTCTACCCCCTCCATCTATATCTTTGTCTCCCATTTTCTCTCCTTTGTCTCTCTATCTCACCCCAAACATACACACTCTTTCTCCATATGTTTCTCTCTCTGTCTCTATGTGTCTCCCTCTCCCCCCCCTCTTCCTCTCCCTATCTCTCTCTTCCCCTTCTCTCTCTCTTCCACTTCTCTCTCTATATATATCTCTCTTCCTCCCAAAGCCCTCTCTCTTCTTGCCTCTTCCCCCCTCCATCTATATCTCTATCTCTCCTTGTCTCTCCTCCTTCGTCTCTCCTTCTCACCCCCAAAACATACACACACTCTCTTCATATCTATATATCTCTTTGTCCCTCTCTCATCCTCTATCTCTCTCTCTTCCCTTTCTCTCTCTCTTTTCCCCTTCTATCCCTCTCTCATTCCTCTCTCTGTCTTCCCTCCCTCTCTCCTCTCTCCCTCACTATCTCTCCATCTCTCCCTTGTCACTCCCCCTCCCTCTCTATCTTTCTCTCTCTATGTATTTCTTCTTCCCTCCCTCTCTCACCCCTTCCAATTTCATCTCTCTCTCCCTCACTATCTCTCCATCTCTCCCTTGTCACTCCCCCTCCCTCTCTATCTTTCTCTCTCTATGTATTTCTTCTTCCCTACCTCTCTCACCCCTTCCAATTTCATCTCTCTCTCCCTTTGTCTCCCACCTCCCTCTATCTCTCCCCCCATCACACAGTCTCTCTCGAGTCTCCAGCTTTGTTATTATCTCCCTCCCTCTCTCCTTCTCTCTCTCCTCCCTCAATATCTATGTATCCCTCTCTCTCTCTTTCTCCCTCTTCCCTCATCTCCTCTTTCCCTCATTTTGTCTTCATCTCTCCCTTCCCACCCCCTCTCTCTCTCCACCTCTATCTCTCAATGTCTTTGTTCTTCCTTCCCTCTCTTGCCCCCTCTAAATCTATCTCTCCCTCCTTCCCTCTCTCTTGCCCCCCTGCCTCCTCTCTCTCTTCCTTTCTCTCTCTCCCTCTCTCTCCCACATCTTTCTATATCTCCCCCCCTGTCTTAAACCAATCCCATTGTACTATATTTAAGAAAGTATCTAAATTAAAAAAAAACATACTTAGTTGTAAAATATTAAACCTATATTTTGGGTCAATATAAAAAACTTGAGAGAATCATGCACTATCTTTCCTCTATCATTGTTACTCACTTTGTTCTCTCTTTGCTTGGATCCTTGGTTAATATGCATCTATCGTGGTTCTTTATAATATTATTTTATATTACATAAATTTTACATATGTATATATAAAAGTATTCTAAAATTTAATTTTATTAAACCTCGAGTTAATCCCTATGGGACTATTAGTCGTGAGGATAGAGGGATAGAGAGTTTAGATACATCTCAAAAGTAATTATAACCTTTTTGCTTTTAGATTTAATTAAAAAATATCATAACTTTAAATTTAAATAAAATATTTATAAAAATTTTTGATTGTGAAATAAGTTATGGTTTTTGGGCATGTGGTATTGATAAGCCATGGCATTGGCCCATGGTATTATAACAAAATAATTAAAAGCTTAGATCCATAACATATAATCAAAAGCCTAGAGGGCCCATGGTATTGATAAACCATAATATTGGCCCATGATATTATGATTTTCTTTTATCTAATTTTTTTTTTCTTAATTTTATTAATAAAAACAAAATTAAATTTTATTATTTTTATTACTTCCTTCAAACCTGTTTATTGCACTAAAAATGCCTTCCATGTTGTTTTTTAAAGTTCTTATTATTAGTAGTAGTTATAATACATGCCATTAAAATGTTGACATATACTATTTCTTACATTACATCTAACACCTGCACATCTATCCTATATTAGGCTATAGAGTTGTATAGCACCTATCAGCTCAATAAAACACTTAAATATTTCTTCAATTTTTATGAAAATTTTAAATAATTATTAAAAGAATCCAAAACATATTTCCATACTTCCTTGCTTTTCTATCTTACTCAATTGTTATTATTATTATTATTATTTTGTACTCCAAAATATTTTCTATATCACTCCCTCTCTCACACATATATTATTTTCTCTCATAATTTTAATATTTTATTTATTTATTTATTATTTTAATTATAATTATTAAAGCTAATTTTTTTATTAAAATTTTTTGGTCAACCAAAGAGCTTGCATTAATTCGTCAAAAATTGATTACATGGGTGCCAAAATGTCTTTGTTCTCCAGGTCGACCAGATTTGTTGGCTAGGAGAGCAATGCAAAATTTGGAAAGACAAAGACTTTTTTTTTGCAAGAACCTCAAAAACAAACTAGGGCTATAGCCCAAAATATAAACATAACAAAAAACACCTTGCAAAAACCATACTACATTAGAGGAATTGACGCCCGAGAGTTTCCAGGAGCCGCAGGATGACCGTGCCCCTCATGGGCATGAAAATCAATGTGTGCCAACCTTGCTTCAATTTCAATTAGCCTTTCATTGGACCTATGCTGGCTACGATGAACTGAAGCTAGGAAATCCTAGGTTTCTCCTGGAGAGAATTGCAAATCATTTATGTATGTTGTTACGTCATTTCTGTCTTCATACCTTTTCTCTTAGAGAACGTCCAAGCTTGCATGAATAATACACAATTGTTCAACAATTGACTGCAATGTTGGGTGCTACACCATGCTCCCTGGCGATGGGGCATGACCCCGAGCAATCTCCTCCTCCATAGCTCCGCCCTCCTCTTCTCGCTTCTCCCCCCATGCGACTCGGTCCCCAACCTACTCGCGGTGTCCAGCGCCACGTTGAGCCCTCCCTCGTTTCCTCAACATGTCAAAAATCCGCTTCAACTATTATATAGTTGGCCCACTCCACCCCTTAATCATGCCCAAAGGAGGGGCCACTCCAACGCTGCAAACACACAGAGCATGGATGGGCTTCCCCTGCCAAGTTGGAGTCTTTCCCATTACCTAACTCCCCGACCTCAACCTTTCCAGTCTCCTCTTAGCCGTGTCAGAGCGAACACGTCTCCACACTAGTGGGTGGTCGAGGGGTTGCGACCATGCAAGGTGACTAAAAGCCACTAACAGAAAAGGAAGAGACGACGAAAGTAGCAAACCATAATTTGAACTTCGAAACCACCATTAATTTCCAAGCCAAGCAAATTCTCAATGACAACATCCATTATGACACTTATAATTTGAAGTTCGAAACCACCATTAATTTCCAAGTCAAACAAATTCTCAGTGACAACATCCACTGTGACATAGTCATTGACCCAATCTCTAGGATCCTAGACTGTTCGCACCCTCACAAGGGAGAGACACACCGTAACCACAAACCACCCTCCATCAATGCCTCAAATGAAGGGAGAACCCTTGTGCATACTCAGCTGCTCCAATCCCTCTAATCCACACTCCCATACCCAACATCCAAATGCAACTTGAAATGATGAACATAGGCTTTTGATAAATCATGAATGCCTTCTCAATATTTCTGTGCCTCCCATGGCACTTGGGGGTGGTCATCATATTTACCATTACTACGCCCCATCCCTGCCGATTGGAGTCACTTGGAGCTAGGCTCTGTACCCCTTGTCTATGTGTCTCTCATGCACTTGACACATTACATACCCATCGAGGAATATTTTTATTAATTAATTTAATTACATTTTTATTATAATTTTCAAAATATATTATATATTATTTATTTTAATACATTTAAAAAAATTATTCGTTTTTCATTTTTATTTAATATTATTTATTAATATCAAATACAACATACACGGAAAAGGTCGAAATTATTTTAAAATTAAAATAAATTTCACTTCCACCTCTTTTTTAATAAAGAAATATAAATTATATTAAGTTATTAAAAATCTAAAAACATTATCCCACATTATCGGCTAAAATAGTGTGACTAAAGCATCATCTTTTCAAAGCAAAAGAGCACCCATGAGTTGATTTGATGCACACAGTGTGATTTGATTTCTTTTTATTGTGAAATAGTTATTTATTTATTTGGCATTTATTATGTGTGGGGTTCACATGGTGACTTTTATGGTTTATACTTTATTAAATGTTTCGTGGATTTTGTTTCATTTAGGGTTGATTGATTATTTAGATTCCATAAGGGGATTTATTATTTAGATTTAAGGGGATTTTTTATCCTTAATATTTTAAGGATTTTGATTAATTTAAATCCGTATGATTTCGTGGTAAGAATAATTAAAGAAGCATAATTTTTGCTTTTATATTTTATTGATAATTAAATGGTTGTATAGTAAAATAGGTGACATATTAAATTGCAGTTTGATTTTATAAATGAAATTAAAAATAATGATATTAAAAGGTATATTAATTCATTAAAATTAATATTAATGACTATTACAATTAGCTATTAGTTTTTATATATATATTTTTTTGGTATATATTGATATTTAAAATTGTTTTTGATTTATTAAGAGTTTGTTTTTTTAATATAAGGAAACAAGTTTACCGTTTAAATTCCAAAATTATTTCATAAGTAATTTTTTTTAATAAACCTTTTAAAATGGTGTAAGTTTTTTTAATAAAAATAATAAAGTGAATAATAATAAAAAAAATTATAATGATAATTATTTTTTTCAGGAAAAAATTATATTATATAAACAAAATTAATATTTAAATTTAAATTTGGAAAACAAATTTTATGTTCAACTTATTCACGAGTGTAACAATGAACTTTATTTTTTAAATCCATCAATTGAAATGTCATTAGTGTTATTTGACAAATAATCATGTCATTACAATGTATTATGTAAAGAGTAACATATTTTTATTTTTGAAACATCATCAATTGAAATGTCATTAGTGTTGAGTGTTGTTTTTTTCCAACTGTGGCTCATGACCATTGAATGGGTAATATTTTAGAAACATCATCAATTGAAATGTCATTAGTGTTGTTTTTTTTTTCAACTATGGTTCACGACCATTGAGTGACGGCTACATCCATGGGTAATATTTATGAAACATCATCAATTGAAATCTCTGGGTAATATTTTTGAAACATCATCAATTGAAATATCATTAGTGTTGTTTTTCTTTCAACTGTGGTTCACGGCCATTGAGTGACAGCTACATCCATGGGCAATAATCTACGCAGATCCACCCAAAGGGATCTACCCTTCGACATATTTGGTCGGGCCCAACTCCAAGGGCATCAAGGAGATTTGTCCCCGTGACCTCCCAATTGGAAAGGTACTTAGCAACGAGAACTCAATTAATTGAGCTATCCCTTGGGGCTACATGTCATTAGTGTTACTTGAAATAAATGTGAAAATTAATTTAAAGTGGAAAATCAGGTGGAGAGGGAAGACTATATAATTAAAAAATATTCAATGTGGAATTGCATTATTAAGATGAAGCTTTTTATATATGGGGTAAAAGATTGATTGCAAAGAATTTTTAAATAGATTTTAGTGATTTGAATTTTAAAAAGGTTATATTTTAAGTGTGGTGTATTTAAGTCATAAAATTATGTTTTTATTAAAAAAAGGGAGAACATATTTTTCATGAAATCAAGTATAATTAAATTTTACTTTGTCAACAAATCATCATTAAAAAAATGTATTAGAAGGAGAGTTAAATTTGGAATGACAAGTCTAAAAATTGACCCATTAAATGTAGTGGTTCATATAAACATAATCCTTTTTCTCCAACTTTCTCTTATGATATTCAGCACATGAAATTTTTCTAGAAGGACTTCACCATTGAACAAAACATAAGTTTCAAGTCCTCAAGTACAAGGCCAAACTCTTTACAATTGTGGTGTAGGAAATCCAGGTTTTGAATGCATGGAACAATTTTGGACAAAGGTAAAAATGTTTGAACTTGACTCTTTTAAAAAACTATTACTATAGTTACAAGAGTTGAGTCATTTTGAAGTTAATCAAATAAAAATACTTGGTTATATAAAAGAGGTTATAAATATGTTTAGGAAATCCAAGGATGAGGGAAAGATTGAATTACCACTAATCCAGATGCTTGGTCATTTCCACACCCAAATTCTAAATCCCTCACCATCAAATATCTATTATAAATGCTTTCAATGATGGTTTAAGGGTCGTTTATGTAATATTTAAACATTTGTTATCATATGACCTACATCATTCTCACTATTAATATTATGACTTGAGCAAAAATCACTCCTTAATGCAAGGTACTATAATATTCAAAGACCAAGAAAAGTCAAGTTTGAGATCTTATATAAGAAGTGTAAGGAGAATACCATTTCCCATGCATCATTTTGATAAGATGAGCCACCCACATTCAACATCATCTTAGTTTGCCAACTTGCTTAAGTATAAGAGTTACTCATTGAACAAATAGTGGACCCTCATACAATTTTTAGTAAGACATGATCGATAGAGATTAAGGACAACCTTGGACCATTGTAAATGATGCCATTCTTTTTAAAAAGTTGCACCTATTTATGATTTTAACCTCTACCTATTAAACAAACTCTTTATCATGGGCATGCATCTCCCTCTACTTTGTCATGTGGGTTTCTGCAAAATTTATGGTGATGTTTCAAACTTTTATTGGTTGAGCAAATAAGTTTGATATTAAGTAAATTGCGGTTGAATGTGACACTTTCTAGTGACATAATGTGGCAACTATTCTTTATTGTGATATTTACCTCCTCAACCCTCTGCGTTATTGACCATTTTGGTCTTCATTAATATCCCTCCAGAGCTTTGTTGCAACAGTGCAATTTGTTTGGGGTTTGATAAACGGTTCATTTATTGACACCGTGGAGATTTCCTATCAACTAATGGCGGTGGATTTCCATCTCAGTTCATCAGCCCGTTGACTATTCACGACCTTCTTGTTATGTGCTTGACCCTTCATAGCTTTCGTGGCTTTGGGCATGTAACTTAGGTTGTGATCCCTACTAGGTTTGCCTTCTGATGGACTCTTAGTTTTACAAATCCATGGAACTGTGACCCAATTTGGAACTTTTTTTGTACAACTTATACTCAGTAAACGATGACACCATACATTCAATACTACAACAATGACATCAATAACAACATATTCAACAAGCTCCCCCTGAACTTGACATCAATGACAACACATTCAACATTATTTTCCCTTAATTTGTGCAAAAGGCCCACCTTTTGAGGGCTTATTCCCTATGTATTGTACATGTGGCTTCAATTTGTATTATTTTGGATTAATTAATTTGTAGAGAGGGTCATTTAAATTACCCTCATTTGGCCAACTTAGGATATTTTAGGTTAGAAAATTAGTATTTTATTAAGAGGGAAGTTGAGAACCTCTATAAATAAAGGTGCACTTCCTCTCATTTTCTCATGAATTTTTGGGGGAGAGATCTCATAACAATCTGAAATTTTTGTGATTATTCTTTATAAATTTTGGCTTTGGATAGTTCAAATGAAGCGAATTATCTTGGGGAACATATGTTTTGAATAGAAAAACTTTCTTTGGATTGATAGTGTGATTCATAAATAATTTTTTCTACTTTATTATGAGAATTATGTTCCCTTTGTTACAATTGTTTTAATAAAAATTGTCATGTGCCATATTAATGTCTTATTGTTATTGATGTTGAGATGATGTCATTTTCATTATCATTGATATCAAAGCAATGTTCAAGCATGATTGTTGAGAGGTCAAATGAACTCTATAATACTATTGTGCATGTAACTGATGGGATGTATGAAGGAAGTCATGAAGGATCACGCACCTTATAAATGTTCAATTGGCAGAAGTCATACCAAAATCTCATACAGATCTGCAAAGTTAAACATATTGCTTAAATAGAACATTGTCCATGGATTTTTCCAACAAGGCCGATCTGGAAGAACAAATAGAATGTTTGAAGAGTTCAGGTTCAAAAGAACAAGCGCAACTACACCTTATTTCAGCCAGTGAAGCAAATTTGAAAAATGAAATAGATTGCATTGAGAAAATGATGTCCCACTCGGACTAAGAAGGAAAACTTAAGGACCAAGAACACTACGAATTTGTTCTAGCCAGTGAAGGTGTTGTGCATGGACGAATACAATGATAACAATTTGGATCTCAAGTATAACTAAAAGCATGAATAAATGACTATTAAACCAAACATATATTTGAGCTATCCCTCGGATTCAAACGACAGTTTAATCCCTTTAATAAGTTGAGCTATTCCTATGATTTCTATTACTTGGATTTTTGTCTACAAACATCAACCTAATGATGATAATTCAGCTCTAAGTTGAAATGCACATGCCCAACCCCCAAATTGACTCCAAGAAAAATTAACTAAACACTATATATATATGCCACTCGTTTGGCTCATTGGATAAACGATTTGGAGTTTTGAGCAAGGATCTGATTTGACATAAACGAGCATCTAATTTGGAGTTCTGAGCAAGGATCTGATTTGACATGAGCAAGCATCTAATTTGGAGTTTTGGGCAAAGATCTGATTTTTGGCCATTGAAGCTCTGCAGTTGAGAAAGAGACCCTATGGATTAGAGATGACGAGCCCTACAATATAGATAAATGTGCTCTGCATTCTAATGTGAAACAATCTTGTGGTTAAGAGAAGATAGATGTCTGTAGTTTTGGACAATAGCTCTGCGATAGCGATGATGGACTTGCTGCAATCGGGTAGTACTCTTTTATGCTTGAATAATTGACACTAGTGAATTAGGATTTTTTGGAGATCCTACAAGAACTAGCTGGTAAACTTAAGCAAGCCGCTGGAAAGGGCCTTGTACTATGCATAGTGATTAAGAGACTGTAGAAGGTGACAGGGACTAGTTAGGCCACAGACATGTAGGACAATAAAAAAAAAAAAAAACGCATAGCCCAAATTGTTGAGGCTGCAGCTTTTGTGAAGTGCTTTATCACAAGGACCAGTGTGTTTTAGACCCACTTGTGTAACCACGGGAAGAAGGCCAGAGTCTTTTTTTCTAAGAAGACAAAGATATTTGTGGATAGGCTAAGCTCGTGCACAGGTGCAAATAACAAGGGGAGGTGTGAAGCAAGTCAAAAGGAGAAAAGGAATAAGCTTAAGGGTATTGGCTGAGGTATAAAGGCTTAACGTTGCAAGCAGAAGAGGACAGGGTGCTGGAACAAACCGAGGAGCAGTACATGTGGCTATATTAAGGGTTGAAAGTGCAAACGTAAGGGTGTGTTGGTTGGGTGATAACACATTGAAGAAAGTGAAATCGTGGTAAACCATGAGTTGCTGTTGACGACTCCAAAAATCTACAAATTGTTGAGTTGGTGATTAGCTAAGAGATTGGTGTCTCTTGTGGATTCGTGCTCACAAATTTTGTTGTGTTCGTGCTCAACTGGGGGATTGGTGTTTCCCATAGGTCAGTGTCTATGAAAGTCTCAGTTGGAGTTGATAAACTTGATTGTAATTTTTATATATTAAGAAAAGTTGAAAGTGATTTTCTCCTAGTTATAAATATTCTACGTTCATGTGTTCAATCTCAGATAGTTAATATTGTGAATTATTGATGGTTAAAAATTGATTAAACGACTAAATATTGGTTCACCCCCCTTCCTTTCAATATTATCAGAGTAGGTTCCTTTAGTGACAACCTGATAAGCGGAAGGAAGATCCCAAAAGAGCAGATGGAAAAGTCAAGAATGCAATCCTCCCAACATTCAAAGGAAGTCCCATCCAATGCTATGTTGACAAAATCTTCTAAAGATATTGAAGAAAGTTTGTTTTTTCCAGCTCCTTTGTTCGATGGAACAAAGTATGATTTGTGGAGAGTTAAAATAAGGCATTGTTTGATGAGTCTCGGTTGTGAGGTATGGGAATCAAGTTTTACAGGAAGCACAAATACAAAGGAGTCAAAATAATACAATACAAAAGAAATGAAAATGACCTTGAGTAGTTTACTAGATTTTGTAAAAGTCAAAGTGGGTTAATGTTCTTCAGTGAAAAATATTTAGGAAAAGCTACAAAAGCTTTATGCAAAATAATTTGTTCTTGTGACTGTCGAGTCAAAACCATAGTGTGTGGAATAAGAACACAAAAACAATCAAGAATAAAAGAAAATAGATGAAGAAAAAATTGGAAACACCAAAAGCATGGAAGATTATGAAGATGAAGAAGGCTTCAAAGTAGAGGTTGAAGCAAAACTTGTGGCTACTATGAAAGAAACAAATAGATTGAGAAAAGAAAATGAAGAACTTAAGAAGTAGGTGGAAGATGTTGAAGAGAAGAATCACGACCTTGATGGTACAAAGAAAGAAGTTGTCCTACCAAGAATCCAAGTACAGGGAGCAGAAAAGAGAGAAGAAATTCGGACAAGAAAGCTTAAGGATTTTAACAAGCTTGAAGCAAAATTTGGTCAACAAAGAAACGAGAAATGAAGAAATAGTCAACTCCCTGAAAAATTCAACTAGAAGAATCAAAGAGAATTGAATAAATGAAGATTTAAATGTTGGAGAAAAAAAAAAGGATTTGTAGAAATTTTGCAAATTCTCTACAAATCTTGCTCTAAGACCTATGTAGAAAATCTGCCTGTAGGTTAACCCAATAATGCAATATAACCAAAGCAAAATACTATATCCTACTTCTACTATCAATTTGCGAAAGTTCAAAGATCGAGCTGAACAATATAACAAGAAGAAGAATCAATGCACAATACACATGAAAATACTTTGGGGAAAGCCTTAGCTAAAAACCCCACTATCTATATTATCATACAAGGTGGAAATACATAGAAATTATACAAAGCCTTAGCTGTCATAGCTATCCAGCTCTCAGTACAATCCTCACAGATGCTCACAGGAAATCCTGGCTTCTCACAAGCCTTCCTCTCTGCCTGCCAAGCTCCTATTTCCTTGCACTGTTCCTAGTGGATGATTTTCACCTCACCAAGTGGAACACTGCTCTCACACACTGTCAGAACTGCACAATCCTCAAGGAATGATTCCTTCTGCATGCATGAGTTTTCTTTATAGGTAAACACACGCAACTGATAGTACACTGTCCTTGACTTTAATCTCAACTGGGTCTTTCTCAGAATAGACATGCATGAGTTTCTGATGAGGGAATCTTCAGTTAACTGGAGTACACTAGTTGAGTGCATGCATGCATCAACTGACTGTTAACTCTCTATTAGTTCCTCAAACAGTTTGGAACTAATTTAACCGGACTTAACTCAGTAAATTGAGTTATCTAATTACAACTCAAATATAACTCAATCTTATCTCCTTAATTTAAGGGATAACTCTTTCATGGCATCAAAAAGACTTCTAACTTGAATTTCTCCAACTAATTAAGTCAAAATAACTTAATTAATTATTTCCAACTAGTTGTTAAGACTGAATTCGATTTTAATTCACAATTTAATTCAAGGACAAATTAAATTGGAATATTCTTGATTCTATTTTTATCATTTCTTGTTGCTATTTTCAAAAGGATTGTGAGAACCTTAAAGAAGAAATTGCCTCATTAAAAAATGAAGTTGACATGCTATGCAAAAGTTTGAAGAGTTCTCAATCATTGGATGAGATTCTCTGCCATCAGAGATCATCATTTGGTAAAAGGGACTTGGTTATTCACGTGAATCTCCTTGCAAAGAATATAAAAGCTCCAAATTCCCAAAGGTTAATATTGAAGAAAAACTTGAAAACAAAGTCGTTGTCCTTCAAAGGTCAAATCACAATGAAAACTAGAAGAATGTTGCAAATGCTTCCTTTTCAAGAAGTTATTTTGGTGTCCTCAAGGAATCTTCTCTCTATGTAAGTAACAGTGAGAATCGATCAAGGATTGTAGGGCCTATACCAAGAATGATCATAGAAAAATAATTCTTTATCAGTCTTCTGAAAAATATTTTATAAGCTACAAAGCTAGAGGACCTATTGGCTACAAGATAAGTTATGATTCAATTTCTCCATTGTTCATGTACAATATAGAATGTTATAAATGTCACAATATTGGACACATAGGTCATGATTGCAAAAGCAACATGATATGGTCTCCTAAGAAACTCAAAGAAGAAAATATTCCTACTAGGAACAAAAAAAGTCCACCAAAGTTTAGAGAAGAAAGCAAGAAGAGCCAAAAATAACATAACATGACTGGGTCTTGCATGCTTAATGAACAAATTGTGGATTTTGGGCAATGAATCTCTGCAGTTGAGAAAGAGACTTTGCAAATTAGATTGGACGAGCCTTGCGATATAGATAAATGTGCTTTGCATTTTGAGGTGAAACAATAATGTTGTTAAGAGAAGCTAGAGGTTTGCAATTCTAGACAATAACTTTAGGGTAGTGATGGTGGACTTGTTGCAATCGAGTAATATTATTTTATGCTTGAAGGATTAACACTAGTGAATTAGGATTTTGTGGAGTAGGTTGAACTCCTACAAGAACTAGTTGGTAAACTTAAGCAGGCCACAAGAAAGGACCTTGTATTGTGCACAATGATTAAGAGGTTGTAGAAGGTGACGAGATGTTTAGGCCATAGGTATGTAGGACAATAAAATAAAATAAATGCATAACTTGAATTGTTGAGGCTGCAATTTCTGTGAAATGCTTTATCATAAGGACCCAGTTTACTGTGTTTTAGACCTAGTTGTGTAACCACAGGAAGAAGGAAAATACCCTTTTTGTTAAGCATAAAGAGATATTTGTGGACAAGCTAAGGCCATGCATAGGAGCAAATAACAGGGTGGGGTGTGCAGGAAATCAGAAAGAGAAAAGGAACAAGATTAAGGGTATTGGATAAGGTATAGAGGCTTAAGGTCGCAAGGAGAAGAGGACAAGGTACAGGAATAGACAAAGGAGTAGGACACGTAGTTGTAATAAGGGTTGAAGGTGCAAACCTAAGGGTGGGTTGGTTGGGTGATAATGCACTAAAGAAAGCGAAATCATGGTAAACCAGGTGTTGTTCTTAACAAGACCAAGAATATACAAATTTCTAAGTTGATGCTTAACTAGGAGAGTGGTGTCTTCTATGGGTTGGTGCCCACAAATTCTGTTAAGTTGGTGCTTAGTTAGGGGATTGGTGTTTCTTGTAGGTTGGTGCCTATGAAAGTTTTAGTTGGAGCTAATAAACCTGATTGTACTATTTATATATTAAGAAAAGTTGAAAGTGATTTTCTTCATATATAAATATTCTTTGTTGATGTGTTCAATCTCAGATAATTAATATTGTGAATTATTGATGGTTAAAAATTTGTTAATCTACTAAATATTGATTCACCCTCCTCTTAGTATTTCCAACTCTTATGAACTCTATTTTCTTCATATGCAAAATTTGTTATCAAGTATTTATCAAGGAAAATAGATTGCATTCCTTGACCTTAAGCCTCCTACTTAGGGAAAGTTGCTAGGGTTAGATTGATAGGATATTCCTCTTTCTTTTCCATCTACATCCAAGGTCTTGATCTATTGATTTCCCCTTGTTTAACTCCATATGCCCAGAAATTCATTAATGAGTTTAGGAATTGATCCTCCCTTCTCCATTAATTTATAGTTTGATGTAAATAATTAAATTCAGAGTAGACTGTGTTTGGGAATCTATTTTATCATTTTCCAAAGCATACTTTGATTCATTAGTTCTTTGACCTCACTATTTTATCCCACTCGAAACCATACTTTATTGAAGATTATTTTAGAGTGTAAAACTTGCAAGCACCTTAGAGAACCATTTGACCTTGGATCCCTTCATTTGAACCTATAATTATTGCACATGAATTCTCCCTTGTGGGGATAACATCTTCCCACAATACAAGAAGGAAAATCACTACTAAGGCGATGGTGGTTGTGGATCCTATTTTTGTTGAGGATCTTATGCGACCTAACACTAGGATGATAGATTTTATGGTAACATACAGAAGAGGAGAAAAATACAGCGGTGGTGCCAAAATTTCGAATCTCTTTCCAGCCATTGCCGTCGGCTGAAGATTTGTTAAAGCTTGGTTGCTTTTCTGGAATTCTCAGCCTTAAGACTGTAGAGATTTTTGTATAAATATTTACTCAATTCGAAGCTTATACCATACAGAGTCATCATGAATTCTCTTTTGTTTAAACGCTGTGGGGCTTGTATAGTTATGATTATGACATTGCTGCCTGCAATGTGTTATAGTAGCTGTGAATATCCAGCAGTTTTTAACTCTGGGGACTCCACCTCTGATACGGGCACAATACATTAAATTTTTCCTTACAATATGCTCGCGGAGAATCCTCCCTATGGCCGAACTTTGTTTGGAAGACCTGTAAATCGTTACAGCGATGGAAGACTGTCAATAGATTTTTTTGGTAAATTGTTTTTTCAGTACTGTTTCAAGAAAAACGTGTTAGTAATTTGAAGATTTCTGGTTTTCTTGATATAATGCTTTGGGATTTATGACATTGTCTAATTTGGGTGTTAGTTTCCAAGGGTCACATTTGCTGGTTGGAAATATGGACCCAAATTACTTATATTCAATATAGTTTGGATTAAAGTTTAGAAGGGTCCATCTAAAGGTTTATTTGTGGACTCACTTACTGGTTCGAAAAATCGACCCAAATTAATCATGTGATGGATCCGAGTGGTTCGAAAAGTCTAACCACAATACTCAATGTGATGGATCCTAAAAAATTACATCAAAGATTCTAATTATTTTGTTTGGATATTGTTGATTAACAGCGCAGGCATTGGGATTGCCATTCCTGAACCCATATTTACAGTCTGTGGCTGCGAGTTTCGAAAATGGAGCCAACTTTGCTGCTGCAGGTGCCACTGTACGTGTAACAAATTTCATTGCCCCCATTTCTCTTACTGTCCAGATCAATCAGTACAAGATTTTCAAGCAGCAAGTCGCTGCAACCATCCAAGCTCATGGCAATGTCAGCTACCTTCCAACCATGGATGCCTTCAGAACAGGGATTTATGTATTAGAAATTGGAGGCAATGACTTCAGCTTTGGGTACATGAATCTTCATCTTAATACCTCGGAGGTCCAAAGGACGATTCTTCCCAAGGTGGCCAGGTCTATCAGGGGAGCTGTGCAGGTCTGATTTTATATATATTTTTTCTATATTTCATAACAACAGGATTCATTATCTGGCCTTCTGGAACTGAAATTTTTATGTGGTTTGAATGAGTTCAGGCTCTGTACAAAGAAGGTGCCAGAATGATTATGGTAAAGGATGTGGGTCCTCAGGGTTGCCAACCCTTCTGGCTTACTTTTTTTTCCCATTCCTCTAATGATTTTGATCAATATGGATGCTCCCTCTCCTACAACAATGCTGTTCGCCTCTATAACAGAATGCTACGAGCGCAGCTCGCTGTTACCCGCAAGGAACTCCCGGATGCCACTATTATATATGTGAATACTTATGATATTGTCTATGACTTCTTTGTCAATCCCTCCAAATATGGTGGGTATTCATCACTCTCTTCAACAATATGGTTAAGTGAATTTATCAGTACATGGTTGTTGGAATGTGCTAATTATTCCAGTTAGCTCATGGTTTTAGTTTGTTATTCCAATTAGTAAGTCTAGTTTAATTTTGGGAATAGTTAGTCATGCATGTGTGAGAACAGTTACTTATGTAGGCCTATTCATGTATGGCTGTTGTTTAATTTTTATAAGTTTTGGGCTTTCTTAGCAAAATTATTTTGGTGGATTTTTTTTTATTTTTTTTAAATGAACTCAATACTTACAAAAAAGAACTCTTAGAATACTTGGATTGTGGAGAGTTCAGAATTAGAACTTGCGATTTCAACAAATTTCTTCCAGATTCTGAGTAAATTTAACCAGAAAATATGCTCAAAACAACTCCAAAAGATATAAAATACATAGACTATTGAGTCCTGCATGGTTGTGTCTATTTAATTATGCATGCCTGAACTATTATTAGTATATTTATTATTAGAAAAAAACCCATTGCCTATCTTGTGTATATGTGAGATAAGACTAGCATATCTATTATTAATAACAAAGCCACAGCTGAGAGTTTTATAGTTTTGATTTTTCTTTTGAAATTTTAGTAATGGGTGGTTTGAGAGTGAATTTCTAAGAAAGAATTTGAAATCACAGTTCTCATGGATTAAACAAACTTATAGTTTCTCTGAAAGGAATTTAGAAGATTTGGTAAATTTTAAGTTTAAATGTTGAATGATTTCTCTGATGTTTTTAAGTTACAGGTTTCAAGTTCACCACCAGGGCTTGCTGCGGAGTTGGGGGCAAATATAACTATAACTACGCAGTTCAATGTGGATCCACAGGAACCATAAAAAATACTTCTGTGACTGCAGAATCATGTCCTGATCCAGCTTGCCATGTCAACTGGGACGGAGTTCACTGGACAGATGAAGCCAACAAGATAATCACCCAGCAGATATTAAGTGGCAAATATTTCGAGCCTGCATTCTCCATTGCTTCACATTGTAATCTCCAACCTCTTTGAAGCTTCAAAACCCGTTCTTTTTTTCTGTAAAGATTCTTTAAAGGCCCATGAATAACACCCAGGGCTCACGGTTTCTCTGCATGCGATACTGAAGCAAAGCAATATTAGGTTTGAAGTGTGGTTGGGTTCAAACCTGAGAGCGAGTTATTAATTGTACGTTGATTAATGAATAACCGTTGTGGCTCCTCGGCACGAGTGTCGAGCAGAGCAGAGACAGGAACGCATTGATCTCGACATTAGTATTATGGGATTGAATTGCATGTGACACACCAGAGCTTTTTCTGAGTTAATATTAAATTAGCGTGAGCTATATTCTTGAAGCTCGCTCCTTTTTTTCATGATTGAGGGTTAAAAATTAGATAGTAAAAATTTACACATGTTTTCAAATGTTGCAGCTGGTTTGGTTTGGTTGGTTTGTATTGCATTAGTTGTTTGGAGGGTCAAAAATTCTGAAATTTAATTGCTTGCGCATCCAAAATCTTGAAACTTAACAACTGCAACTAAAATTTCTAAAAATTTCTGTTAAATTTCACCAAAATTATATTAAATTTTTTATAATTTTCTAAACAAAATTTACACCTTGTTAAACCACTCTGTTGTTTTTTTGGCTGACCCACTAAAAGGTTTGAACATAATGATAATCCATCAATTTGTCACCTTAAGAAACATAACAAACTTTCATTATCACATCAGCGTGTTATGCATTGAAGATGTGTCGTAGTTCTGTCTAAAGCTTGTCTACAGCCAGTTACAGCATTCTGAACAAATTAAAATGAGACCGACATTGCTTACGTACTGCGTTAAAAGCTTATCCTATTATAATATTATTTATATATATTTGTCTCCATTTGGGGAAGTAGGGAGGATATTCTTGGGAATTAAATTATTCCACAAAGTTTAATTGGAGTTTCTATATTTTTTATAATAACATTTTACTCTGAACCAATAAATTTTCATTTAGATATTAAAATTAATTATAAAATAGAAAAAAATCGAATAAACCACGAAAAAAATTAACACACCCCATAATAAACTAGTGATGTAAACAACTAAAGTTAACACGAGTATTCTAATGAATTTTATTGGTATTTATATAGTTGTATATTACTCAGGATATAGCTTGGTTTATATATTACAAGTGATTAGCTTGGTGTTCTAAATTTAAGGGGGTTTATATATATATATATATATATTTTCCTTTCAAATATTAAAAGAGAAAGACCAATGATAACTATAAATTTGTAATTAAAATAATTAAAGATTAACATTTACAAATAATTAAAGATTAACATGATTATTTTGATGAGTAACATAATTTAGAAGCTTTATAAGAAGCTTTTTAAAAAGTCGTATAATTTAAAAGTTTGATAAGGAATCATTAAAAGTATTTTATTTTTGTGAGATAATATTGCCGTAGTCTTTAACGCGACTTTTTGAAAGCCTTTCCGGCTACTTTTTCCGGTTAAAATCCGGCAGTAATTTATTGAAATCCAAGTTTGATAACTAGTTTCTGCACAATGAAAGCGTCCCAAGGGTTTTTCAGGGTGCTGAATCGGAATATGCAGTTAAAAAACCATTTTAACTGCAACAAATCATGATTTCATCTCAATTTCTTCCGCCTGATTCCGTCACCGGAATCTCAAAAAGTCGCATTATAGACAACTCCGATAATATTTAGGGTATTTCAATATGGGATCTTGTATTTACAATTACTTTATTAGATTAAAATAACTAAAGTTAGTGTGAGTATTCCAATAAGTTAAATTTTATTTAGAAGCTTCATTAGTAGCCTTTAAAAGTGGCACAACTTAGAAGTTTTATAAGGAATGTTTAAAGTATTTTATTTTTGTGAGGATAATATTTTGGGGATTCAGCATGAGATCTTGTATTCACATTTTTTTTTGCATTTTTATATACTTTCCAAGTGAAGTTTGTTAAAAACTATATATTTTGAAATTTTAATAAAACATTTTAAATAAATTTAAAAAACAAAATTTTATAATTAACAAATATTTAAACTTTATATTTAATCTTATTTTAAGAAAAAAATAGTGAATTTCAAAGAATTGGGATATCTATCTTTATGATTTCACCATGTACACCATCTTGAACACTCTTATAGAGAAGGATATGTTTTCTTTGGAAGTTGTGAAGTTCAGGGTTGCCAAGTTTACTAATGGGAAAGCTAAGGATATTGAAGCCTACCAAGATGAAATTTTCAAAATGGGTAGGTCTATGCTCATCACTCAATTTAGAAGTGAAACAAGGTTTTCCTAAGCCTTGGATGCAAAGCTTCATTGTGACTGTCTTTAAAAGTGAGGGTGAAAACATTCCCTCTAACTACAAGACCGTTGATTAGCCACATTTTAGCCAAACTGTATGGGCTTATTTTGGAAAAGAAGATTAGCCTTTGGCTTGAAAGCCATGATAAAGGAGCTAAAGGGCATGTTGGATTTAGGAGACATCACTCTATATAGATCATATTGTTACTCTCAGGGTCATTACAAAGGAATGTCACAATAACAAAATTGATCTCTTATGTTGTTTTGTTGATATCTAATTCTGATGATGAACCACAGAGGATGGTTTGAAACGTCGATACATAAAACAACAAAATGTGATGGATCCGGAAGACATAACCACACAAAATGCAGATCGCAGAAGTCTCAAATCCATTATTTAGAAAAGTTTTCGACACAGTTTCCAGGGATAAGCTATGGAAGAGACTAGAAGAGATAAATGTTCATATCGAGTTGAGGGTTGCTATGACTAGGATATACAAGGATGTAATTTCCAATTTTTAGACCTCTAAGGGCTAGTTAAAAGAAATTAAATGCAATATCAGAGTTAAGCAAGGGTATCCCCTCTTCCTAACTCTTCTTTGGCATTTACATTGATAAGCTGGAAGAATGTTTGGAATTTGTGGGATGTGATGGCCTCAGGCTCACTGGTATGGTCATTACTCTTCTCCTTTATATTGACGATATCATTCGTTTAGCCAGGATCCATGACAATCTTGACAAGCAACTTGGAATCCTCCAAGATTATTGCTCCAAGATGTGTATGATTATTAATACCAACAAGACTAAATTCATGATAATTAAATCCAAATAGATCAATTATGATAATTTCATTTATGATAATAATTGCCTGGACAAAGTTTCTTCATACAAATATATGAGAATATATTTTTTTGAAACATTGACCGGAGAATCCACAGTTTTAACATTTTTGTACCAACGTTTCAAATCCCAACTGGGATCCATCATCAGGATATGAGAATGATGATAACAGAAGAGCAACAAAGAAGAAATAAATAGTGATGAGGATAAATTTTGGAACAATGTACTGTCGGCTGAAATAATCATTAATTAATTTAATACAATTTAATATTAATATGTTTTTAATAAATTATTATTTTATTATTTATTTAAATTTTTGGAAAAGTAAATTAATACCAAACCCTAAAGATTAATTAAGGACTAAACTAAGACTAAAAAAGCCTAATAAACTAAGAAGAAATAATTTCAATATAAAATTAAATTAATGTATTAACCTAATTATATTAACAATTATAAATAATAAGTAATTTATAATTTATTAATATATTAATTAATTGTTATATAGAAATTATTTTAAGGAAATGAACTATAAACTAAGACTAAAGAAATCCTAAAAATTAAAAAGAAGAAATAATTTCAATATAAAATTAAAATAATGTATTAACCTAAAATATATTAACAAATTATAACTAATAAGTATTAATAATTTATTAATATAATAATTAATATATTAATTAATTGCTATACAGAAATTATTTTAAGGAAATAAAGGTAACTAATAAATTTTTAAGGGCTATAACTAAAACAAAAATAGGTTGATTAAACTAAAAACACTACATACTAGGGAAATATTAATTCTTATATAATTTAATTAAAATATTAATCAAATTATTAATCATTATAAATAATTACTATTTATAATTAATTAATATAGTGATTAATATATTACTTAATAGTAATATAGGAATTAATATATCCTAGCATTTAATGGAAATTTTAACCTGGATCTAAAAGAAAACATAGACAAATGACATGAGAAGGGAGAGGGGTAACTTACCTGTTGAGGCCTTTACCAGGGAATGTGCTTGCGCTTTTTATTTCCCTGATCAAGGGAAGCCAGCTCCCGCTAATCTCCACACCACTATCCCTGTTTAGATTATGAGGATGTTTGATGATTTCAAGCGCTTCTCTGATCTTTCGTCTCTGATGTTGCTCTTCCCTTGCGATAATTGATGCGCTTTCCAGACAAATATGGTGCTTAGTCTTTAAGGAGTGCTCTGCTAGGGCTGAAGTACGAGATCTTCCGTTCTTAATATCAGCGCCATGTTCCTTGAGTCTTGTCTGGAGGGAGCGACCTGTTTCACCAATGTAGCTCTTCCCACAAGAACATTCTATTTTATATACTCCTTTAAGCTGATGATTGCCGATATCATCTTTAACAGACTTTAAACCTTGCCTGATAGTACTTGGAGCTGAGAAATGAGTGATAATGTTTTTATTTTCTAGGATTTTAGCGATTTTGTCTGTAATTCCATTGATATATGGTAGAAAAACAATACCACAATTAGGCTGGTCTTGAGCCTTAGGCTCATGAGACAACATCTTTCTTTCAGCTTTCTCAATGGCCTTTTTAATTTCTTGCTCCTTGTAGCCTATACTTTTAAAAGTTAAAATTAGATGCTTCTTCTCTTCGTCCAGGTGCTCTGAGTCGGAAATTCGAAGGGCTCTGATGGCCAGCGTGTTTAGAACACCAAACTTCTGGGATGGGTGATGGTGGGAATCAGCATGGAGGTAACTTTCTGTGTGGGTTGCTTTCCTGAAAACCTTATGGCCCAAAGAGCCATCCTCTTTTCTGATGATAAGGACGTCTAAAAAAGGAATGCTCTTGTTTTCTTCAAGCTCCATCGTAAACTTTATATCTGGAGAGATCGAATTTAAGTGAGTGAAAAACTTTTCGAGCTCTGCTTTACCATGAGTCCATTTTATATTGGTGTCATCGACAAATCGCTTCCACCATGCTGGCTTCAAAGGATATGAATTCAGGGCCTTCTTTTCAAAGTATTCCATGTATAGGTTGGCCACGATTGGCGACAAGGGGGACCCCATTGCCACACCGGATGTTTGTTCATAAAATACTCCTTGAAAGGTGAACACAGTCGACCTTAGGCAGATCTCAGCCAGCTTTGCAGTCCCTGGATCAGCAACTTCTTTTATAACCTGAATGGCTTCATCAAGAGGGATCTTAGTGAATAAGGATACCACGTCGAAGCTTACAAGAATATCATCATGTTCCAACTTCTCATTTCTAATAAGATTCACAAAGTCCTGGGAGTCCTTGATGAAGGAATTAGTATTTCCGACAAGGGGCCTAAGAATTTTTGCAACATATTTCGCAAGCTCATAGGTTGGGGAACCAATAGTATTAACTATTGGTCTAAGGGGGACCCCTTCCTTATGGATTTTGAGTAATTATAGAATTGAAAAATGGATAATTGGAGGTTGGAAAACTTATTATGAGTTTGAAAACAATTGTAAGTGTAATGTCCCCTATTAATAAATAAAATAATATAATGTTAAAATATAAGTAAATAAGTGATAAACAATAAAGAAAAGATAATAATAAAAAATAAATAATAAATACTAAAGAGAATATACTAATAATAAATAAATAAAATAGTAAATAATAATATTGTAGTTCTAAATAAATATATATAAAAGTAAACTATAAAAATAGTAAAAATATGTAAAGTTAACAAAAAGTAAAATAAAATAAGAAAGAGTTAAATTAAGAGAACTATTAAAATAGTATAAATAAATAACTTTAACAAAAAGTATCTCGCAACTTTTGACAGCTCAATGCGCTGGCTATAATCTTGGAAATCCTATCTCTCTGCTATAAATAGCCCCTATGAAGATCTTTCTACCAAAGTATCTGTTTTTTTATATATCTTATATAATATAATCATGCTTTTTTTCGCTCTGAAAAAATAAAATAAATAAATAAATAAATAAAAAATAAAAGAAAAAGGAAAGAAAAAAAAAGGAGTTAAATTAAAAGAAATATTAAATTAAGTAAAACTTAAAATAAAGAAATAAAAGTTGCATGTTGACACATGGAATGTGTGAATGCGGAGCCCTTTTCATTGTTTGGTCTATTTAATGGATGATGAGGAAGATGACATTCATCATTCCTTCATCCATTCTCTTGGGAAAAAAGTGTTGTGAGACAAAGGATTCCTTGGCAGTAGTATGTTGATTGAGGGCTCGAGGGTGGCCAATTGTAGAAAGATTATGTGCAACTGAGCCTACAGTTGGGTGGAGAGTCGTCCCCAAAAACTTTGTTGCAATTAGCGGAATTCAAAGAGCATTCAACTCCAAAAACACAAGTAAGGAATATCATCGATACATGTAAGTCATCTCTACTCGTGTTTTTCGAAAATTCTATGTTAAATAGTTGAATAGTTATGTGTTGATTATTAATCACATAAATTGATGTAATTATTGATATATTATAAATTTGTGTTGTTACAGTAAGTTGACATATCTTTGGGTATGGAGTAAATAAAAGATCCTCTTTGAGACTCTCATCACCCTTGTTATTTTATATGGATGTCAGGTTTGGGTTGCAGTATATTTAAAGAATTGTGGAGAAAATTGAGTTGATCCTTATAACCTACAACCTCAAGATTAAAGGAAATACTCTCTAGCCTATCCTATTGATTGAAGCTAGCCTTCCCCCCACTGGAAGCATGACTATTATTAGGTATCTCATGTATAAGGAGAAGCTATACAACATGGAAGCCAAGAGGTTCTCCAAAATTGCTTCTAACTCTAGCCAAAACCCCCACCTCTAGCTTAAGCGAGGCTGGCATAAGGATGCTTAGTCTTGGCTAGATCATTTGGGGATAAAGGAAGAGTTAATCTTGGAAAATATGGAAACTATTAAAAATATTATTACTTCCAACTTTAAGGATAAGTTGCGGGATGATAAAGAGTCAGAGGGGAAAAGGAAGCAAATGTATTATAAGAAGGTGATCAACCACGATCTTGATAACTGGAATTATCTTTCTATCTTGCCTAGTGCTAAGAAGAAAATGAACATTGTCAAGATAAGAACTAATTCTCATTAGCTCTAAAGGGAAACCGGGTGTTGGTCAATTCCCAAAATACCTTAGGAAGAAAGAGTTTGTCACCTTTGTGATACCAAGATAGTTGAAGATGACAAACACTTATTCTTGGATTGTTTGGCTCTTACTCACATTCATTCTAATTTTCAAAATATTCACCACACTACCAATCTTCTTCACTTGTTAAGTAAACAAAACTATGTGATATATGAATGTTTCTCTCCCTCCTTTTTGATCATATAAATAAAATATTAAATAGTCTCATTAATCTCTTACTTTCTTAATGTTTAATAACCCATATTGGTCTAAGTGGATGTTAATCATCATCATCATTGTTATGAATATTTCCATATGTGGAACTAATTTTATTAAATTTTCTTAATTAAGAGAATTATGTTTGTTAAATATTTAAATTTAATAAATTCAGTTTTAGTTTATTAAAATTGTTTAATTCTTCTAAAATTGTTAGATTTAAGAATCAATTTTATTAAAGTTATTTTATTTAATGAATTTTCTATTATTCAAATTAATGTAATATCTTTTTCACTACATAAATTATTTATTATTTTTAGTTCATATTTAAGTTGATTTTTTATATTAATTTTTCAAAATCTTGTAAACCAACCTAGATCCATCTTAACCCCGGATCTATAAAGTGTCGAGATGGATCAAATCTCCTGGGGTGAAAACCTTTTTTTTTAGTGCAAAACTTGAGGAAAGGTTTGCACCTCGAGAGATTTGGTCCCTCTTGACACTTGATAGATCCAGGGTTAAGATGGATCTAGGTTGGTTTCTGTCGTGTGTGGTCATATAAAATTTGTTGAACATCTAGTTATTCTGATCATTTTAAATTTGCTAAATATATCTAAGATTAATTTGGTAAATTTAATTTTAAATTTGCTTGATTACCTTAGTTTGTTGGGATGAGAGGGATTGTTAGTAACTTGAATGATGAAAAATGATGAAATAAAAATTGAATGCAAAGTGACAATGTAACAATCTTGAATGATAGAAAATGTAAATAATAAAAATGTAGTCAATAACAAACAATCTTCATTGTGTTCAATCTCAAGTTGTTTTCTTCTACTGTTCATATTGTCATGCTTATTAGTTTTGACATCTTTTCATATCAATTGTATGAAAATGGCAGTTGAAATCATATACCATTCAAATATTTAACTCGAGCTACTATAGTAAACATCATATCTTGTCTTTCTTGCTCTCCACTATTAATAACAGCTTTCTCCAAAGTCAATCATTGTGAGTTACGAAGTGTTAAACCCCAAATTATTTTCAATAGTAGAAGTTTATATTACCTCGTTTGAATGCAAAGTGATTAACAATGTTGAATGATGGAAAAGGGAATAATAAGAAAGAAGCCAATTACAAATAGTTTACAGTTTCAGGAAGCAAGCATTTCAGGTAAGTGAACATTTTATTTATGATGAAAATTCAAATATTGTATTTATGGTTGAATTAATGTAACATAGAAGTCAATGCACATCGTCAGTCATTTTTATGTTGTTACACTAAAATCAATGCACACTATTAATCTAATTACTTTGAAATTAATGTACATCATACATCTAGTTGCATCAAATCAAAAATCAACGTCTACATTGAAATCAATGCATCTAGTGCAAACAATCAAATAAGATTAGAAATAAACATCTATACTGAAATCAATGCATCTAGTGCAAGCAATCAAATAGGATTAGAAATCAATATCTACACTGAAACCAATGATCCAGTGCAAGCAATCAAATAGGAGTAGAAATCAACATCTACACTAAAATCAATGCATCTAGTGCAAGCAACCAAATAGGAGTAGAAATCAACATCTACACTAAAATCAATGCATCAAGTGGAGACTATCAAATAGGATTAGAAATCAACATCTACAATGAAATCAATGCATCTAGTGCAAGCAATCAAATAGGATTAGAAATCAAACACACTAATTAATACATATATTTTAGTGAAAAACCAAAATATTCATGAATTTCTAGATCTAACTCTTATGTTTGTATTTGTCTCTACGTGTTTCTTTTTTCTTCCCTCTCTTTACACCTTCCATATATGTGTCTATCTCCCTCCCCCTGTCCTTCTATCTCCCCCCCTCACTCTCTTTCCCATCTCTCTCCCTCTCTCTCAGCCATCTATATCTATTCCTCCCTCCATCTCTCCTTATTTGTATCTCTATCTCACCCCCCTAAACACATGTCACACACACAAACTCTCTCTCTGTCTCCATATCTATCTCTCTTCCTCCCTCCCTCTCTCTATATCTCTCTTCTTCCCTCTTGCCCCCTCCATCTATATCTCTCTTCTTCCCTCTCGCCCCCTCCATCTATATCTCTATCTACCTATGCATCTCCTTGATCTCTCTATATTAGCCCGTAAACATACATTGTCTCTCTCCATATCTATCAATCTCTTCATCTTCCTCTCCCTATCTATCTCTCCCTCTTCTCTCTCCATCTATCTCTCTTCCTCCCTCCCTCTCTGTCTCTCTCTTCTTCCCTCTCTACCCCCTCCATCTATATCTTTGTCTCCCATTTTCTCTCCTTTGTCTCTCTATCTCACCCCCAAACATACACACTCTTTCTCCATATGTTTCTCTCTCTGTCTCTGTGTCTCCCTCTCTCCCCCCTCTTCCTCTCCCTATCTCTCTCTTCCCCTTCTCTCTCTTTTCCACTTCTCTATCTATATATATCTCTCTTCCTCCCTAAGCCCTCTCTCTTCTTGCCTCTTCCCCCCTCCATCTATATCTCTATCTCTCCTTGTCTCTCCTCCTTCGTCTCTCCTTCTCACCCCCAAAACATACACACACTCTCTTCATATCTATATATCTCTTTGTCCCTCCCTCATCCTCTATCTCTCTCTCTTCCCTTTCTCTCTATCTTTTCCCCTTCTATCCCTCTCTCACTCCTCCTCTCTCTCTCTCTTCCCTCCCTCTCTCCTCTCTCCCTCACTATCTCTCCATCTCTCCCTTGTCACTCCCCCTCCCTCTCTATCTTTCTCTCTCTATGTATTTCTTCTTCCCTCCCTCTCTCACCCCTTCCAATTTCATCTCTCTCTCCCTTTGTCTCCCACCTCCCTCTATCTCTCCCCTCATCACACAGTCTCTCTCCAGTCTCCAGCTTTGTTATTATCTCCCTCCCTCTCTCCTTCTCTCTCTCCTCCCTCAATATCTATGTATCCCTGTCTCTCTCTTTCTCTCTCTTTCCCTGCTTTCCCTATCTTTATCCTCTGCTTTTCTCTCTCTTCCCTCATCTCCTCTTTCCTTCATTTTGTCTTCATCTCTCCCTTCCCACTCCCTCTCTCTCTCCACCTCTATCTCTCAATGTCTTTGTTCTTCCTTCCCTCTCTTTCCCCCTCCAAATCTATCTCTCCCTCCTTCCCTCTCTCCTGCCCCACCCCGCCTCCTCTCTCTCTTCCTTTCTCTCTCTCCCTCTCTCTCCCACATCTGTCTATATCTCCCCCCCTCTCTTAAAACCAATCCCATTGTACTATATTTAAGAAAATACTAAATTAAAAAAAAAAACATACTTAGTTGTAAAATATTAGACCTATATTTTGGGTCAATATAAAAAACTTGAGAGAATCATGCACTATCTTTCCTCTATCATTGTTAGTCACTTTGTTTTCTCTTTTTGCTTGGATCCTTGGTTAATATGCATCTATCGTGGTTCTTTATAATATTATTTATATTACATAAATTTCACATATGTATATATAAAAGTATTCTAAAATTTAATTTTATTAAACTTTGAGTTAATCCCTGTGGGACTATTAGTCGTGAGGATGGAGGGATAGAGAGTTTAGATACATCTCAAAAGTAATTATAACCTTTTTTCTTTTAGATTTAATTAAAAAATATCATAAATTTAAATTTAAATAAAATATTTATAAAATATTTTGATTGTGAAATAAGTTATGGTTTTTGGGCATGTGATATTGATAAGCCATGGCATTGGCCCATGGTATTGTAACAAAATAATTAAAAGCTTAGATCCATAACATATAATCAAAAGCCTAGAGGGCCCATGGTATTGATAAACCATAGTATTGGCCCATGATATTATGATTTTCTTTTATCTAAATTTTTTTCCTTAATTTTATTAATAAAAACAAAATTAAATTTTATTATTTTTATTACTTCGTTCAAACCTGTTTATTGCACTAAAAATGCCTTCCATGTTGTTTTTTAAAGTTCTTATTATTATTAGTAGTTATAATACATGCCATTAAAATGTTGACATACACTCTTTCTTACATTACATCTAACACCTGCACATCTATCCTATATTAGGCTATAGAGTTTTATAGCACCTCTCGGCTCAATAAAACACTTAAATATTTCTTCAATTTTTATGAAAATTTTAAATAATTATTAAAAGAATCCAAAACATATTTCCATATTTCCTTGCTTTTCTATCTTACTCAATTATTATTATTATTATTATTATTATTATTATTATGATTATTTGCTACTCCAAAATATTTTCTATATCACTCCCTCTCTCACACATATATTATTTTCTCTCATAATTTTAATATTTTATTTATTTATTTATTATTTTAATTATAATTATTAAAGCTAATTTTTTTATTAAATTTTTTTGGTCAATCAAAGAGCTTACATTAATTCGTCAAAAATTGATTACATGGGTGCCAAAATGTCTTTGTTCTCCAGGCCGACCAGATTTGTTGGCTACGAGAACAATGCAAAATTTGGAAAGGCAGAGACTTTTTTTTGCAAGAACCTCAAAAACAAATTAGGGCTATAGCCCAAAATATAAACATAACAAAAAAACACCTTGCAAAAACCATACTACATTAGAGGAATTGACGCCCGAGAGTTTCCAGGAGCCGCAGGATGACCATGCCCCTCATGGACATGAAAATCAATGTGTGCCAACCTTGCTTCAATTTCAATTAGCCTTTCATTGGACCTACGCTGGCTACGTTGAACTGAAGTTAGGCAATCCTAGGTTTCTCCTGGAGAGAATTGCAAATCATTTATGTATGTTGTTACGTCATTTCTATCTTCATACCTTTGCTCTCAGAGAATGTTCAAGCTTGCATGAATAATACACAATTGTTCAACAATTGACTGCAATGTTGGGTGCTACACCATGCTCCCTAGTGATGGGGCATGACCCTGAGCAATCTCCTCCTCCATAGCTCCACCCTCCTCTTCTCGCTTCTCCCCCCATGCGACTCAGTCCCCAACCTACTCGCGGTGTCCAACGCCACGTTAAGCCCTCCCTCGTTTCCTCAACATGCCAAAAGGCCGCTTCAACTATTGTATAGTTGGCCCACTCCACCCCTTAATCATGCCCAAAGGAGGGGCCACTCCAACGTTGCAAACACACAGAGCATGGATGGGCTTCCCCTGCCAAGTTGGAGTCTTTCCCACTACCTAACTCCCCAACCTGGACCTTTCCAGTCTCCTCTTAGCCGTGTCAGAGCGAACACGTCTCCACACTAGTGGGTGGTCGAGGGGTTGCGACCATGCAAGGTGACTAAAAGCCACGAACAGAAAAGGAAGAGACGACGAAAGTAGCAAAGTATAATTTGAACTTCGAAACCACCGTTAATTTCCAAGCCAAGCAAATTCTTAATGACAACATCCATTGTGACACTTATAATTTGGAGTTCGAAACCACCATTAATTTCCAAGTCAAACAAATTCTCAGTGACAACATCCACTGTGACACAGTCGTTGACCCAATCTCTAGGATCCTAGACTGTTTGCACCCTCACAAGGGCGAGACACACCGTAACCACAAACCACCCTCCATCAATGCCTCAAATGAAGGGAGAACCCTTGTGCATACTCAGCTGCTCCAATCCCTCTAATCCACACTCCCATACCCAACATCCAAATGCAACTTGAAATGATGAACATAGGCTTTTGATAAATCATGAATGCCTTCTCAATATTTCTATGCCTCCCATGGCACTTGGGGGTGGTCATCATATTTACCATTACTACGCCCCATGCCTGCCGATTGGAGTCACTTGGAGTCAGGCTTCGTACCCCTTGTCTATCTGTCTCTCATGCACTTGACACATTACATATCCATCGAGGAATATTTTTATTAATTAATTTAATTACATTTTTATTATAATTTTCAAAATATATTATATATTATTTATTTTAATACATTTAAAAAAATTATTCGTTTTTCATTTTTATTTAATATTATTTATTAATATCAAATACACCACACACGGAAAAAGTTTATTTTACTTCCACCTCTTTTTTAATAAAGAAATATAAATTATTGTATTAAGTTATTAAAAATCTAAAAACATTATCCCACTCATTATTCCTATCCTTAGCTGATATGGGCTAAAATAATGTGACTAAAGCATCATCTTTTCAAAGCAAAAGAGCACCCATGATTTGATTTGATGCACACAGTGTGATTTGATTTGTTTTTATTGTGAAATAGTTATTTATTTATTTGGCATTTATTATGTGTGGGGTTCACATGGTGACTTTTATGGTTTATACTTTATTAAATGTTTCGTGGATTTTGTTTCATTTAGGGTTGATTGATTATTTAGATTCCATAAGGGGATTTTATTATCCTTAATATTTTAAGGATTTTGATTAATTTAAATCCGTATGATTTCGTGGTTAGAATAATTAAACAAGCATAATTTTTGCTTTTATGTTTTATTGATAATTAAATGGTTGTATAGTAAAATAGGTGAGATATTAAATTGCAGTTAGAAATAGTGTTTGATTTTATAAATGAAATTAAAAATAATGATATTAAAAGGTATATTAATTCATTAAAATTAATATTAATGACTATTACAATTAGCTATTAGTTTTTATCTATATTATTTTTTTGGGTATATATTGATATTTAAAATTGTTTTTGATTTATTAAGAGTTTGTTTTTTTAATATAAGGAAACAAGTTTACTGTTTAAATTCCAAAACTATTTTATAAGTAATTTTTTTCTTAATAAATTATTAATAGACCTTTTAAAATGGTGTAGGTTTTTTTTAATAAAAATTCTAAAGTGAATAATAACAAAAAACAATAATTATAATTATTTTTTCATTTTTAAGGAAAAAATTATATTATATAAACAAAATTAATATTTAAATTTAAATTTGGAAAACAAATTTTATGTTCAATTTATTCACTAGTGTAATAATGAACTTTATTTTTTAAATCCATCAATTGAAATGTCATTAGTGTTATTTGACAAATAATCATGTCATTACAATGTATTATGTAAAGATTAACAGATTTTTATTTTTGAAACATCATCAGTTGAAATGTCATTAGTGTTGAGTGTTGTTTTTTCTAACTGTGGTTCATGACCATTGAGTGACGGTTACATCCATGGGTAATATTTTTGAAACATCATCAATTGAAATGTTATTATTGTTGTTTTTTTTTTCAACTATGGTTCACGACCATTGAGTGACAGCTACATCCATGGGTAATATTTATGAAACATCATCAATTGAAATGTCTGGGTAATATTTTTGAAACATCATCAATTGAAATGTCATTAGTGTTGTTTTTTTTTCAACTATGGTTCACGACCATTGAGTGATGGCTACATCCATGGGTAATAATCGAGGCAGATCCACCCAAAGGGATCTACCTGTCGACATATTTGGTCGGGCCCAACTCCAAGGGCTTCAAGGAGATTTGACCCCGTGACCTCCCAATTGGAAAGGTACTTAGCAACAGGAACTCGATCAATTAAGCTATCCCTTGGGGCTACATGTCATTAGTGTTACTTGAAATAAATGTGAAAATTAATTTAAAGTGGAAAATCAGGTGGAGATGGAAGACTATATAATTAAAAAATATTCAATGTGGAATTGCATTATTAAGATGAAGCATTTTATATATGGGGTGAAAGATTGATGGCAAAGAATTTTAAAGTAGATTTTAGTGATTTGAATTTTAAAAAGGTTATATTTTAAGTGTGGTGTATTTAAGTCATAAAATTATGTTTTGATTAAAGAAAAAAGGGAGAACATATTTTTCATGGAATCAAGTATAATTAAATTTGACTTTGTCAACAAATCATCATTAAAAAATGTATTAGAAGGAGAGTTAAATTTGGAATGACAAGTTTAAAAATTGACCCCATTAAATGTAGTGGTTCATATAAACATAATCCTTTTTCTCCAACTTTCTCTTATGATATCCAACACATGAAATTTTTCTAGAAGGACTTCACCATTGAACAAAACATAAGTTTCAAGCCCTCAAGTACAAGGCCAAAATCTTTACAATTGTGGTGTCAGAAATCTAGGTTTTGAATTCATGGAAAAATTTTGGACAAAGGTAAAAATGTTTGAACATGACTCTTTTAAAAAACTATTACTATAGTTACAAGAGTTGAGTCATGTTGAAGTTAATCAAATAAAAATACTTGGTTATATTAAAGAGGTTATAAATATGTTTAGGAAATCCAAGGATGAGGGAAAGATTGAATTATCACTAATCCACATGCTTTGTCATTTCCACACCCAAATTCTAAATCCCTCACCATCAAATATCTATTATAAATGCTTTCAATGATGGTTTAAGGGTCATATATGTAATATTTAAACATTTGTTACCATATGACCTACACCATTCTCACTATTGATATTATGACTTGAGCAAAAATCACTCCCTGATGCAAGGTATTATATTATTCAAAGACCAAGACAAGTCAACTTTGAGATCTTATATAAGAAGTGTAAGGAAAATATCATTTCCCATGCATTATTTTGATAAGATGAGCCACCCATATTCAACATCATCTTAGTTTGCCAACTTGCTTAAGTATAAGAGTTACTCATTGAACAAATAGTGGACCCTTATACAATTTTTAATAAGACATGATTGATAGAGATAAAGGACAACCTTGGACCATTGTGAATGGTGCCATTCATTTTAAAAAGTTGCACCTATTTATGATTTTAATCTCTACCTATTAAACAAACTCTTCATCATGGGCATGCATCTCCCTCTACTTTGTCATGTGGGTTTCTGCAAAATTTATGGTGATGTTTCAAACTTTTATTGGTTGAGAAAATAAGTTTGATATTAAGTAAATTGCGGTTGAATGTGACACTTTCTAATGACATAATGTGGAAACTATTCTTTATCGTGATATTTACCTCCTCAACCCTCTGCCTTATTGACCATTTTGGTCTTCATTAATATCCCTCCTGAGCTTTGTTGCAACAATGCAATTTGTTTGGGGTCTGATAAACGGTTCATCTATTGACACCATGGAGATTTCCTATCAACTAATGGCAGTGGATTTCCATCTCAGTTCGTCAGCCCGTTGACTATTCACGACGTTCTTGTTACGTTCTTGTTCAACAATTAACTGCAATGTTGGGTGCTACACCATGCTCCCTGGCGATGGGGCATGACCCCGAGCAATCTCCTCCTCCATAGCTACACCCTCCTCTTATCGCTTCTCTGCCCACGCGACTTAGTCCCCAACCTACTCGCGGTGTCCAGCGCCACGTTGAGCCCTCCCTCGTTTCGTCAACATGCCAAAAAGGCGCTTCAACTATTGTATAGTTGGCCCACTCCACCACTTAATCATGCCCAAAGGAGGGGCCACTCCAACGTTGCAAACACACAGAGTATGGATGGGCTTCCCTCGCCAAGTTGGAGTCTTTCCCACTACCTAACTCCCTGACCTCGACCTTTCCAATCTCCTCTTAGATGACGAAAGTAGCAAACCATAATTTGAAGTTCAAAACCACCATTAATTTCCAAGCTAAACAAATTCTCATTGACAACATCCACTGTGACACAGTTGCTAACCCAATCTCTAGGATCCTAGACTGTTCGCACCCTCACAAGGACGAGACACACCGTAACTACAAACCACCCTCCATCAATGCCTCAAACGAAGGGAGAACCCTTGTGCATACTCAGCTGCTCCAATCCCTCTAATCCACACTCCCATATCCAACATCCAAATGCAACTTGAAATGATGAACATACGCTTTTGATAAATCATGAACGCCTTCTCAATATTTTTGTGCCTCTCATGCCACTTGGGGGTGGTCATCATATTTGCCATTACCACGCTCCATACCTGCCAACTAGAGTCACTTAGAGCCAGGCTCCGTGCCCCTTGTCTATCTACCTCTCACGCACTTGACACATTACATACCCCGTCGAGGAATATTTTTATTAATTAATTTAATTACATTTTTTATAATTTTCAAAATATATTATATATTATTTATTTTAATACATTTAAAAAAATTATTCGTTTTTCATTTTTATTTAATATTATTTATTAATATAAATACACCATACACGAAAAAAATCGAAATTATTTTAAAATTAAAATAAATTTCACTTCCACCTCTTTTTTTAATAAAGAAATATAAATTATTATATTAAGTTATTAAAAATCTAAAAACATTATCCCACTCATTATTCCTATCCTTAGCTGATATGGGCTAAAATAATGTGACTAAAGCATCATCTTTTCAAAGCAAAAGAACGATGCACACATTGTGATTTGATTTGTTTTTATTGTGAAATAGTTGTTTATTTATTTGGCATTTATTTGCTTATCTGTTGGATTATGTGTGGGGTTCACATGGTTACTTTTATGGTTTATACTTTATTAAATGTTTCGTGGATTTTGTTTCATTTAAGGTTGATTGATTATTTAGGTTCCATCAAGGGGATTTTATTATCGTTAATATTTTAAGGATTTTGATTAATTTAAATCCGTACCAGTTCGTGGTTAGAATATGTCAGGCTAGGCAGTAACTCCACAAAACAAATAACTGATTCGTCTATTATTCCATAGGTAGGTCATTGTTATATACAATAGGAGTGATTGTTCAGTTCATCTCCCGATGACTGTTCACATTCCTAATTTATTTATTTACACAAAATTCCCCCAATCATGAAGATTAGGTGTCAACATTCCCCCCCTTAATCTAAAGGGATGTTGGTGAGTCCAAGCATCATTCTGAATCGTTCAAGCTTTTCCCTTCCAAGTGCTTTGGTGAAGATGTCTGCAATTTTCTCATTTGTGGAACAATGACGGAGATGGATTGTTTTGGCCTCAACATGATGTCGAATCAGATGATATTTAGTATTGATATGCTTTGTTCGATCATGGAACTTTGGGTTCTTGGCCAACTTTATTGCAGAGGTGTTGTCAATCATGAGTGGAGTTGATTGTACTTGTTTTACCTGCAAATCTTCAAGAATTTTCCTGAGCCACACAAGTTCTTTCGTTGCTTCAGCTGCTGCCACGTATTCTGCTTCTGTTGTGGAATCTGCTGGAATTGATTGTTTGCGTGATCTCCAGGAGACAGCTCCTGATCCAAGACTCATAGCATATCCTGAAGTAGATACCCCAGTTTCTTTGTCTCCATCGAAGTCTGAATCAGAGTATCCAATCAAGCTGAAGTCGTCCACCTGTGTATACTTGATTCCAAGGTCTTGAGTTCCCTTCAAGTACCTTAGAACTCTTTTTGCAGCAGACCCATGTCCCTCACAAGGTTTTTGCATAAACCTGGAGAGGATTCCAACAGCAAATGAAATGTCTGGTCTGGTAGTAGTGAGGTAGATGAGACTTCCTACAAGCTGTCTATACTTTGTTGCATCCTTAAATTCCTTTCCTTCAATAGATGTGAGCTTTAAGTTTTGTTCCATTGGAGTAGAAAGAGGATTGCACTCTGTCATGCCAAATCTGTTTAACAAATCTCCAATGTATTTTTTTTTAGAAAGAAATATGGATTTTGGATGTTGGGTTACTTCAATGCCAAGATAGTAATGAACATAGCCCAAATCAGTCATTTCAAAACTTTTCCCCACTTCCTTCTTTATGGATGCAATGTAGCTTTCATTGTTCCCTGTCATTAAAAGATCATCTACATATACCACAAGATATACAACTGTTTTTCCAACTTTATTGACAAATAAAGTTGCATCATCAAGATCAAAATGATTGAAGTTGAGTTTCAGAAGATGCTCAGTTAGTTTTTCATACCAGGCTCGCGGTGCTTGTTTGAGGCCATACAAGGACTTCATAAGTTTGCATACTTTATGTTCATGTCCTTTCACAGCAAATCCTTCAGGCTAGGACATAAAAACATTCTCTTTTAGATCTCCATTCAAGAAGGCAGTTTTTACATCCAGTTGATGGACTTTCCAACCGTTCTGAGCTGCTAGTGCAAAGAGTGTCTGGATGGTGGCCCATTTTGCTATGGGAGCAAAAGTTTCCTCATAATCGACCCCTTCCTTCTGTGCAAAACCTTTTTCCACAAGCCTAGCTTTGTGCTTGTCAATTGAGCCATCAGCTTTGTACTTGTTCTTGTAGACCTACTTGCAGCCAATTGGTTTGGTTCCAAATGGAGGATCAACCAGCTTCCAAGTGCCGTTATTTATGAGGGTCGTACTCCTTTTGCATCGCTTCTTTCCATTCATCATGAGAAGCAGCTTCTTTAAAGGAAGTTGGTTCAAAATCTGTAGACAAGTTCAATTCACAATCATAAGAAACATCCATATCAACAGGTGAATTAGAGTCATCTACATCACCTCCATTTTGTCGGTTTGAATTTCGGGTTCCTGTTTTTCCAATTTCATCAGGATGAACACTTTCAAGTGTCTTTGTCAGCCACTTTGGGGGACCTTTTTGAGATGGTCCAGGCTGCTCTGTTGATCGAGTTGGGACTGAATCAAGATTTAGTCTCCCAATTCTATCAATTACATCACTTAAAGCATCATCTGTTGTTGGAGTTTCAGTCGGGGGAGAGTGTTCTTCAGAAGAAGATTCCACATGTTGATCTAGTATAGGAATCCCCCCTTCAAGATGTGGAATCTGATTATCAAATTCTTGAAATGATTTCGTTTTTTCAAATCTGTTAGTGTCAGTCTTTCCAGCCTTCCTCCAGTGATCAAATATGCTCTTACAAAGTGATTTTGAAGTGTCAAGGTCAAATTTTGCATTTCAGTGAGTCTTCAAGCAAAATTTGGTCACTAGGCATTAGGTCTAGGGTTTGCTTTCACACTTTTCAAAGTTGTCCAAATGTCAGTCTATGTCATCATTCAGCTGAGTCTATCATCATTCAGAGGGTTTCTATCATCATATTAGGTTCCATTGGGTCATGTTACACCTTATTCATGCTTTAGTTGTGCCTAGGCAAGGTCATTTCCCTCTCCTAGGGTTTTGAAGGCAATTTCTCTTGGATGGTCAAATCACCGGCAAAACTTGTTCCCTGATGTTCATACACCTTCCCCTATCCTTAAAGTACCTTATCAAACACTTCCCATCCCTTAGATCCGCCAAATTCTTCATTTTTGCACAAACCCTAGTTTCTAGCTACAACGTGGCAATTTTCTAGGTTGGGCCTGTGTTTTGCCCTTTTGGACCCCTTCCCCTCACTCAATCTCTGAGATTCCAATTTCCCCTGCTTCCTAACATCCCTCCCCACTTCCAAAAATTTCCCCAAGAATTTAGAAGCCCCCTATCCTCTTCATTTCGCTTCATTTCGACAAAATTCCTTGTTTCACACATCGGGACAAGTTTCACTCAAATGATGTTCCAGAGCAATCAAAGATGAATTTTTCAAAACTGAGAGAGGTTTTTGTCCAAAACATGCCAAGGAAGAGAAACCTCCTTCACTTTTTGCACAGGTGTCATGGTTTTAAAGAAATGTCAAAAATACCGGCGAGAACGAAGGTGCTCCAAGGACGGTTGGCCAAAGCACAAAAACGAAGGAAAACGCTCGATCCACTCCAAATTTTGGTCAAAGCCTCTTTGACTGAGCATGGTACTTGATTGGGGACTCCCAGCCCAAATTTCAAGAAATTTGGAGAAAATTTTGTCATTTGTGAATTTTTTGTGCCATTTGCAGGTTTTTCCCATTAACGGGTCTCACCCCCCGCGCGACCCTTCATCATGGCAACTCCATTTGGCAAAAACTCAGCATTTCCAGATTTTTCATGCAAAGTTACACATGCTCATGGATGGACTTGAGATTTGGTGAAGTTTTGGGCCTCCAGAAAGTCAAAAAACTAGCAAAAAATGACTTTCTGCCACATTTTTGAGTTGCAGAAAGCAGTCTTGGGAGATTTGATTTTTGACAGGGCAAATGAACTCCAAATTGAAAAATTCTAGTTGGGTTGGAAAGTAGACTCAAAGAAATTTCCAATGAGCTATCCTGCACCTGATTATGACACCAGGAAGTGCCCCAAAAGTGGTCCCAAAGGTGCGCGACCCGTCAGGCAGAGGCGCGCGACCCGTCAGGCAAACTTCTCCAAATTTCACTGTACAGCTCAGAAAAACGCAGTTTGACCCTGTTTGACTTTTTGGGGTGAATTATTAGGCTCTTTGATGTAATTATTGTACTTTTATGACACTTTGACTCTTATGTACCTCTTATAGAGGATTCATTCATGAAAAGGGTGAAAATTAAATGAATGAATTGGTTTCCTAGTTTATAGAGGCAAGTTGTTTTGACTGCCTAGATTTTAGTGCTCAGTTTAGAATTGGTTGAAACAGCTCCTAGAAGGATGAGCTCGACCCCTAGAGGCAAGGAAAGGTGTTAGCTTGCCTATATTATGTATTTTCTTAGTCATTTTCAGGGGTTGGAAGGTTGGACTCTTGAGGGAGAAGCTATCATTGTATTATTCACTGTATCTCTGCAATTTTTGGCTAAGGAAGACCAGGGTTTTGCAGTCCTCTTTGGGATTCTTGTGGACTCATGTGTTGATGGTGTGTTTCTCAATGTACTTGTAAGCTTGTTATGTGACTCATTTCCTTTCTTTTATTTCTGCACATTAAACAAATGAAGTGTTAAAGTAAGAATTCATGCCTGCCATGCTCTACTTTTAAGTTTGTTTAATTTCAATGTTTTCTACTGTCTAAAGAGAATTCAAAGTTATTGTTTGCTCTCTTTAGCTCTTCACCTTTCATTCTTGACATCCATCTCAATCAAAGGCATCAACACTGTCTCCTACCTCGCCCCAAGGAACCCCCTGCAGAAACTGTGTCCAATCCCCGCACCCAAAATTGCCATCCCCTCAATTTGCCACCAAAAACCCTAAAAACCCCAAATCGACCCTTTTGATCAGTTTACTAGCCTAATATCAGTGTTACCCTATTGGTCATATCATCCATTGAAGATTTTATCGAGATAGACCGGAGAGAGCCTTTTCCTGCCCCGTAGGGCTAGCTACGAGGCTAAATGGTTTGATGTTGCCTTGAGGTTTACCTTTTTCAGCCTAAGGTGAAATTTCAAGCGCTAACATACTAGCGACCATACTGGGGAGAACAAATTTGTTTGTGGGTTGATGTGTTTGTTTCATAAGTCTTAGACGGAGCCTGAAGTTATGCCAGGTAGCCTTCGAAACGCTTTTGCTTTGCATAAGCGGAAGTAGATAAACGCTGCTTCAGTCCATCTCCGTGAGCTTGTGAATACATCACTTCATTTGCATTTTACCCCAGTACATGTATCAAGTTTAGATCTGATGGTTGATGGTGGACAACGATCAGACACTTGCAAGGCTGAAATCATTCACTGGCGACTCCTTCACTGAAAACTCCAGAGATCAATGCTTCATGGTGACTTCACTGCAGAGAGATCAGTAGCTTTGAGATTTTCAAGATGGATCGGATTGCAAGAAGATATGCTCCCTTGAGTCGAGATCACATCCCCGGTTTTCCATATAAAATTCCGAAGGTAGATTGGTCAAGGAATTTGCCTACATTTAATGATGATGGTAAGAAGGACGCTGCTCTACATCTGGTTAGATTTCATATGCATATTCGCAAGTTGAAGGTGGATTTTCCTGAAGATTGCTTGATGAAGATATTCCTGGCCACTCTGGAAGGTAAAGCCCAATCATGGTATGAAAGTTTGCCACCTGCTTGTATTTATTGTTTAAAGGATTTTCATGCTATGTTCATTGAAAGATATAAGGACTCTTATCCATCATTGAATTTAGTTCAAGACTGTTGCAAGCATGCCTATAGTTTTATTGAAAGCCTTGAGAAGTTTTATGAAGATGATAATTTCATGGATGAAGAGATCATGGAAGCCCTGTATGAAAAGCCTTTTCAGCAGCACATAGAAATCTTAGAGGATACTTGTCAAGATCAGCAGGTTGAAGATGGCCATATGGTTGTAATTGATGAAAGAGAAGAGCTTGTTTCAGATCTGCCCATAGAAGAAGACAGCGTGCAGGGTATCCAAGATTCAATTTTAGAATGTAATGCAGTCAACTCAGCTATTTCAGATCAAAATTCAGATCATGGTGACCAAGAATACCTTGTGTTGAATCCTATAAAGAAGAACTCGACTGTTGAGATTAGCTGGCATGAAGAAAACGAAGTTACAAATCTAAGTGCTCCCACCTCACCGGAACTAGATCTTCATGAGGAGGTCATTCAGTCAGCTCATGAACAACAAGGTGAGATCTTTGCTCAAGCAAGTGAAAATTTTTTTCTGCATGAATTTGTGGTAGACGATATAAATGATCATCTTGTGCTTCAAGGACCATCTGAAGTTTTTTCTCTTATGATTGATGAATGTAATAAGGAACATGATAACCTGGCCCTCATGTCATATACAAATGACCTACAGCACATTCACACCACAGAAGATCAAAACATTCAGGATTTCCTTCCAGATTCTTCATATGTTTCATGTGTTGAAATGCTTTTCCAAGAAGAGATCTGCCCATCCATTTGTTCAGAGTTTTTTGAAGCCCATGAGCATTCTTTTACCGAAGCACATGATGAAGGCAGATCAGAATTTGAAATAAAGGATTACTTGTTCTTTCAGCAGAAGGTGGCAATGGCAAGTCTTCATGTTTTCCAGGATCCAATGGCAGATTTGTTACAGTCAGCAGTGAAAGTGATTATTGTTGTGTTCAGTGATGAAGGAGAATATGGTCAACTATGTTTTTGGATGCCCAGTGATAGGTTTGTACTGTTGACCATAAGATCAAAGCAGGAGAATCAATCAAGAAGGCATCTGCTTGATTGTTTGCATTGGCATTATGATATAGTTTGATGGTAGGTTGTCTTGTAAGAAACATAGGCGGTTATGTACTGCCATCAAGTTTTAAATTTTAAGTTCAGGTCTTGAGTTAGTTTGTTAGAGTCAAGTTTTTCCATCATTTCAATTTGTCATCGAGTCGGTTTGAGTCAAGTTTCAGTTAAGTTTCAGTCACTTTTTAGTCAAGTTTTCATTCAATAAATGTGTCAAAGGCTTTGTGTTCTCCGTTCAAAATAATGACTCCATTGCCCAATGATTGTAAGGCACTGGTCTGCTCTCCCAGAGGTCTAAGGTTCTTGGCACCTCCAAGGAGCTACCATCCCCATTGGAGCCAATGTTAGTGTCAGTCTTTCCAGCCTTCCTCCAGTGATCAAATATGCTCTTACAAAGTGATTTTGAAGTGTCAAGGTCAAATTTTGTCATTTCAGTGAGTCTTCAAGCAAAATTTGGTCACTAGGCATTAGGTCTAGGGTTTGCTTTCACACTTTTCAAAGTTGTCCAAATGTCAGTCCATGTCATCATTCAGCTGAGCCTATCATCATTCAGAGGGTTGTTATCATCATATTAGGTTCCATTGGGTCATGTTACACCTTATTCATGCTTTAGTTGTGCCTAGGCAAGGTCATTTCCCTCTCCTAGGGTTTTGAAGGCAATTTCTCTTGGATGGTCAAATCACCGGCAAAACTTGTTTCCTGATGTTCATACACCTTCCCCTATCCTTAAAGTACCTTATCAAACACTTCCCATCCCTTAGATCCGCCAAATTCCTCGTTTTTGCACAAACCCTAGTTTCTAGCTACAACGTGGCAATTTTCTAGGTTGGGCCTGTGTTTTGCCCTTTTGGACCCCTTCCCCTCACTCAATCTCTGAGATTCCACTTTCTCCTGCTTCCTAACATCCCTCCCCACTTCAAAAAATTTCCCGAAGAATTTAGAAGCCCCCTATCCCCTTCAATTCGCTTCATTTCGACAAAATTCCTTGTTTCACACATCGGGACAAGTTTCACTCAAATGATGTTCCAGAGCAATCAAAGATGAATTTTTCAAAACTGAGAGAGGTTTTTGTCCAAAACATGCCAAGGAAGAAAAACCTCCTTCACTTTTTGCACAGGTGTCATGGTTTTAAAGAAATGTCAAAAATACCGGCGAGAACGAAGGTGCTCCAAGGACGGTTGGCTAAAGCACAAAAACGAAGGAAAACGCTCGATCCACTCCAAATTTTGGTCAAAGCCTCTTTGACTGAGCATGGTACTTGATTGGGGACTCCCAGCCCAAATTTCAAGAAATTTGGAGAAAATTTTGTCATTTGTGAATTTTTTGTGCCATTTGCAGGTTTTTCCCATTAACGGGTCTCACCCCCCGCGCGACCCTTCATCATGGCAACTCCATTTGGCAAAAACTCAGCATTTCCAGATTTTTCATGCAAATTTACACATGCTCATGGATGGACTTGAGATTTGGTGAAGTTTTGGGCCTCCAGAAAGTCAAAAAACTAGCAAAAAATGACTTTCTGCCATATTTTTGAGTTGCAGAAAATAGTCTTGGGAGATTTGATTTTTGACAGGGAAAATGAACTCCAAATTGAAAAATTCTAGTTGGGTTGGAAAGTAGACTCAAATACCTTTCCAACGAGCTATCCTGCACCTGATTCTGACACCGGGAAGTGCCCCAAAAGTGGTCCCAAAGGCGCACGGCCCGTCAGGCAGAGGCGCGCGACCTGTCAGGCAAACTTCTCCAAATTTCACTGTACAGCTCAGAAAAACGCAGTTTGACCCTGTTTGACTTTTTGGGGTGGATTATTAGGCTCTTTGATGTAATTATTGTACTTTTATGACACTTTTACTCTTATGTACCTCTTCTAGAAGATTCATTCATGAAAAGGGTGAAAATTAAATGAATGAATTGGTTTCCTAGTTTATAGAGGCAAGTTGTTTTGACTGCCTAGATTTTAGTGCTCAATTTAGAATTGGTTGAAACAGCTCCTAGAAAGATGAGCTTAACCCCTAGAGGCAAGGAAAGGTGTTAGCTTGCCTATATTATGTATTTTCTTAGTCATTTTCAGGGGTTGGAAGGTTGGACTCTTGAGGGAGAAGCTATCATTGTATTATTCACTGTATCTCTGCAATTTTTGGCTAAGGAAGACCAGGGTTTTGCAGTCCTCTTTGGGATTCTTGTGGACTCATGTGTTGATGGTGTGTTTCTCAATGTACTTGTAAGCTTGTTATGTGACTCATTTCCTTTCTTTTATTTCTGCACATTAAACAAATGAAGTGTTAAAGTAAGAATTCATGCCTGCCATGCTCTGCTTTTAAGTTTGTTTAATTTCAATGTTTTCTACTGTCTAAAGAGAATTCAAAGTTATTGTTTGCTCTCTTTAGCTCTTCACCTTTCATTCCTGACATCCACCTCAATCAAAGGCATCAACACTGTTTCCTACCTCGCCCCAAGGAACCCCCTGCAGAAACTGTGTACAATCCCCGCACCCAAAATTTCCATCCCCTCAATTTGCCACCAAAAACCCTAAAAACCCCAAATCGACCCTTTTGATCAGTTTACTAGCCTAATATCAGTGTTACCCTATTGGTCATCTCATCCATTGAAGATTTTATCGAGATAGACCGGAGAGAGCCTTCTCCTGCCCCGTAGGGCTAGCTACGAGGCTAAATGGTTTGATGTTGCCTTGAGGTTTACCTTTTTCAGCCTGAGGTGAAATTTCAAGCGCTAACAGAATCTATCCAAACGATCAAGTTGCCTCTCAACAACATTGTCAGATTTGGATGATTCAAGAAAAATTACATCTCTGGATACAACAAACTTTTTATTTACTTCATCATAGAGGCGGTATGCTTTGGAGGTGTTTGAATACCCCAGGAAGATACACTTACGACTTCTAGCACCAAGTTTGTTTCTATGTACCTTTGGTATCAAAGCATAACAGGTGGAACCAAAGATCCTGAGATGTTTTACCGAAGGAACATGTCCATACCATAATTCATAAGGAGTCTTGTTTCTTATAGCATTAGATGGACATCTATTCTTTATATATGCAGCACATAGAACAGCATCAACCCAAAACATTATCTTTACATTTTTGAAGAAAAGCATGGATCGTACCATATTCAAGATTGTTCTATTCATTCTTTCTGCTACACCATTCTGTTGGGGATTATAAGGCACAGTTGTTTGATGTTTGATCCCATGTTGGAGAAGATAGTTTTCAAATTCATTTGATGTATATTCTTTTCCATTATCAGTGCGAATAGACCCAATATGAGATTGTGCATCATTTTCAATCCATTTATGAAAATTCTTGAATGTTTGAAAGGCATCAGATTTGTTCTTCAATAAATAAACCCAACACATTCTGGTGTAATCATCAATAAATGTCATGATATATTTATTTCCATTTGCAGAAGGAACAGGCATTCGACCACATAAATCTGAATGAATGATTTCAAGCTTCCTATGTGATCTTGAATGTGAATCATGAAAAGACTGTTTGCTATGCTTTCCTAGAATGCAAGCATCACATTGCTTATGTTTCCTAGGAATTGTAGGCAAACCAACAACACCATTTTTCTTCAATAAGCGGAGACTGTCATAGTTTAAATGTCCAAATCTAGCATGCCATAATAAACTTGATGGAAGTGATGGAATTGTAGGCAAACCAGCAACACCATTTTTCTTCAATAAGCGGAGACTGTCATAGTTTAAATGTCCAAATCTAGCATGCCATAATAAACTTGATGGTGTTTGAATACCCCAGGAAGATACACTTACGACTTCTAGCACCAAGTTTGTTTCTATGTACCTTTGGTATCAAAGCATAACAGGTGGAACCAAAGATCTTGAGATGTTTTACCGGAGGAACATGTCCATACCATAATTCATAAGGAGTCTTGTTTCTTATAGCATTAGATGGACATCTATTCTTTATATATGCAGCACATAGAACAACATCAGCCCAAAACATTATCTTTACATTTTTTAAGAAAAGCATGGATCGTACCATATTCAAGATTGTTCTATTCATTCTTTCAGCTACACCATTCTGTTGGGGATTATAAGGCACAATTGTTTGATGTTTGATCCCATGTTGGCAAAGATAGTTTTCAAATTCATTTGATGTATATTCTTTTCCATTATCAGTGCGAATAGACCCAATATGAGATTGTGCATCATTTTCAATCCATTTATGAAAATTCTTGAATGTTTGAAAGGCATCAGATTTGTTCTTCAATAAATAAACCTGACACATTCTGGTGTAATCATCAATAAATGTCATGATATATTTATTTCCATTTGCAGAAGGAACAGGCATTGGACCACATAAATCTGAATGAATGAATTCAAGCTTCCTATGTGCTCTTGAATGTGAATCATGAAAAGACTGTTTGCTATGCTTTCCTAGAATGCAAGCATCACATTGCTTATGTTTCCTAGGAATTGTAGGCAAACCAGCAACACCATTTTTCTTCAATAAGCGGAGACTGTCATAGTTTATGTGTCCAAATCTAGCATGCCTTAATAAACTTGACGTTGTATCAATGATGGTTTAAGGGTCGTGTATGTAATATTTAAACATTTGTTATCATATGACCTACACCATTCTCACTATTAATATTATGACTTGAGCAAAAATCACTCCTTAATGCAAGGTACTATAATATTCAAAGACCAAGAAAAGTCAACTTTGAGATCTTATATAAGAAGTGTAAGGAGAATACCATTTCCCATGCATCATTTTGATAAGATGAGCCACCCACATTCAACATCATCTTAGTTTGCCAACTTGCTTAAGTATAAGAGTTACTCATTGAACAAATAGTGGACCCTCATACAATTTTTAGTAAGACATGATTGATAGAGATTAAGGACTACCTTGGACCATTGTGAATGATGCCATTCTTTTTAAAAAGTTGCACCTATTTATGATTTTAACCTCTACCTATTAAACAAACTCTTTATCATGGGCATGCATCTCCCTCTACTTTGTCATGTGGGTTTCCGCAAAATTTATGGTGATGTTTCAAACTTTTATTGGTTGAGCAAATAAGTTTGATATTAAGTAAATTGCGGTTGAATGTGACACTTTCTAATGACATAATGTGGCAACTATTCTTTATTGTGATATTTACCTCCTCAACCCTCTGCGTTATTGACCATTTTGGTCTTCATTAATATCCCTCCAGAGCTTTGTTGCAACAGTGCAATTTGTTTGGGGTCTGATAAATGGTTCATCTATTGACACCGTGGAGATTTCCTATCAACTAATGGCAGTGGATTTCCATCTCAGTTCATCAGCCCATTGACTATTCACGGCCTTCTTGTTATGTGCTTGACCCTTCATAGCTTTCGTGGCTTTGGGCATGTAACTTAGGTTGTGATCCCTACTAGGTTTGCCTTCTGATGGACTCTTAGTTTTACAAATCCATGGAACTGTGACCCAATTTGGAACTTTTTTTGTACAACTTATACTCAGTAAATGATGACACCATACATTCAATACTACAACAATGACATCAATAACAACATATTCAACAAGCTCCCCCTGAACTTGACATCAATGACAACACATTCAACATTATTTTCCCTTAATTTGTGCAAAAGGCCCCCCTTTTGAGGGCTTATTCCCTATGTTTTGTACATGTGGCTTCAATTTGTATTATTTTGGATTAATTAATTTGTAGAGAGGGTCATTTAAATTCCCCTCATTTGAACAACTTAGGATATTTTAGGTTAGAAAATTAGTATTTTATTAAGAGGGAAGTTGAGAACCTCTATAAATAAAGGTGCACTTCCTCTCATTTTCTCATTAATTTTTGGGGGAGAAATCTCATAACAATCTGAAACTTTTGTGATTTTTCTTTATAAATTTTGGCTTTGGATAGTTCAAATGAAGCGAATTATCTTGGGGAACATATGTTTTGAATAGAAGAACTTTCTTTGGATTGATAGAGTGATTCATAAATAATTTTTTCTACTTTATTATGAGAATTATGTTCCCTTTGTTACAATTGTTTTAATAAAAATTGTCATGTGCCATATTAATGTCTTATTGTTATTGATGTTGAGATGATGTCATTTTCATTATCATTGATATCAAAGCAATGTTCAAGCATGATTGTTGAGAGGTCAAATGAACTCTATAATACTATTGTGCATGTAACTGATGGGATGTATGAAGGAAGTCATGAAGGATCACACACCTTATAAATGCTCAATTAGCAGACAGTCATACAAAAATCTCATACAGATCTGCAGAGTTAAACATATTGCTTAAAAAGAACATTGTCCAAGGATTTTTCCAACAAGGCCGATCAGGAAGAACAAATAGAATGTTTGAAGAGGTCAGGTTCAAAAGAACAAGCGCAACTACACCTTATTCCAGCCAGTGAAGCAAATTTGAAAAATGAAACAGATTGCATTGAGAAAATTATGTCCCACTCGGACTAAGAAGGCAGACTTAAGGACCAAGAATACTGCGAATTTGTTCTAGCCAGTGAAGGTGTTGTGCATGGCCGAATACAATGATAACAATTTGGATCTCAAGTATAACTAAAAGCATGAATAAATGACTATTAAACCAAACATATATTTGAGCTATCCCTCGGATTCAAATGACAGTTTAATCCCTTTAATAAGTTGAGCTATTCCTATGATTTCTATTGCTTGGATTTTTGTCTACAAACATCAACCTAATCATGATAATTCAGCTCTAAATTGAAATGCACATGCCTAGCCCACAAATCGACTCCAAGAAAAATTAACTAAACACTATATTTATATGCAACTCGTTCGGCTCATTGGATAAACGATTTGGAGTTCTGAGCAAGGATCTGTCTGATTTGACATAAATGAGCATCTAATTTGGAGTTCTGAGCAAGGATCTGATTTGACATGAGCAAGCATCTAATTTGGAGTTTTGGGCAAAGATCTGATTTTTGGTCATTGAAGCTCTGTAGTTGAGAAAGAGACCCTATGGATTAGAGATGATGAGCCCTACAATATAGATAAATGTGCTCTGCATTCTAATGTGAAACAATCTTGCAGTTAAGAGAAGATAGATGTCTATAGTTTTGGACAATAGCTCTGCGGTAGCGATGATGGACTTGCTGCAATCGGGTAGTACTCTTTTATGCTTGAATAATTGACACTAGTGAATTAGGATTTTTTGGAGATCCTACAGAACTAGCTGGTAAACTTAAGCAAGCCGCTGGAAAGGGCCTTGTACTATGCATAGTGATTAAGAGACTGTAGAAGGTGACAGGGACTAGTTAGGCCACAGACATGTAGGACAATAAAAAAAAAACAAACGCATAGCCCAAATTGTTGAGGCTGCAGCATTTGTGAAGTGCTTTGTCACAAGGACTAGTGTGTTTTAGACCCACTTGTGTAACCACGGGAAGAAGGCCAGAGTCTTTTTTTCTAAGAAGACAAAGATATTTGTGGATAGGCTAAGCTCGTGCACAGGTGCAAATAACAGGGGGAGGTGTGAAGCAAGTCAAAAGGAGAAAAGGAATAAGCTTAAGGGTATTGGTTGAGGTATAAAGGCTTAACGTTGCAAGCAGAAGAGGATAGGGTGCTGGAACAAACCGAGGAGCAGTACATGTGGCTATATTAAGGGTTGAAAGTGCAAACGTAAGGGTGTGTTGGTTGGGTGATAACACATTGAAGAAAGCGAAATCGTGGTAAACCATGAGTTGCTGTTGACGAGTCCAAGAATCTACAAATTGTTGAGTTGGTGATTAGCTAAGAGATTGGTGTCTCTTGTGGATTCGTGCTCACAAATTTTGTTGTGTTCGTGCTCAACTGGGGGATTGGTGTTTCCCATAGGTCAGTGTCTATGAAAGTCTCAGTTGGAGTTGATAAACTTGATTGTAATTTTTATATATTAAGAAAAGTTGAAAGTGATTTTCTCCTAGTTATAAATATTCTACGTTCATGTGTTCAATCTCAGATAGTTAATATTGTGAATTATTGATGGTTAAAAATTGATTAAACGACTAAATATTGGTTCACCCCCCTTCCTTTCAATATTATCAGAGCAGGTTCCTTCAGTGACAACCTGATAAGCAGAAGGAAGATCCAAAAAGAGCAGATGGAAAAGTCAAGAATGCAATCCTCCCAACATTCAAAGGAAGTCCCATCCAATGCTATGTTGACAAAATCTTCTAAAGATATTGAAGAAAGTTTGTTTTTTCCAGCTCCTTTGTTCGATGGTCCAACAAAGTATGATTTGTGGAGAGTTAAAATAAGGCATTGTTTGATGAGTCTCGGTTGTGAGGTATGGGAATCAAGTTTTACAGGAAGCACAAATACAAAGGAGTCAAAATAATACAATACAAAAGAAATGAAAATGACCTTGAGTAGTTTACTAGATTTTGTAAAAGTCAAAGTGGGTCAATGTTCTTCAGTGAAAAATCTTTAGGAAAAGCTACAAAATCTTTATGCAAAATAATTTGTTCTTGTGACTGCCGAGTCAGAACCATAGTGTGTGGAATAAGAACACAAAAACAATCAAGAATAAAAGAAAATAGATGAAGAAAAAAATGGAAACACCAAAAGCATGGAAGAATATGAAGATGAAGAAGGCTCCAAAGTAGAGGTTGAAGTTGACGTTGAAGCAAAACTTGTGGCTACTCTGAAAGAAACAAATAGATTGAGAAAAGAAAATGAAGAACTTAAGAAGTAGGTGGAAGATGTTGAAGAGAAGAATTGCGACCTTGATGGTACAAAGAAAGAAGTTGCCCTACCAAGAATCCAAGTACAGGAAGCAGAAAAGAGAGAAGAAATTCGGACAAGAAAGCTTAAGGATTTTAACAAGCTTGAAGCAAAATTTGGTCAACAAAGAAAGGAGAAATGAAGAAATAGTCAACGCCCTGAAAAATTCAGCTAGAAGAATAAAAAAGAATTGAATAAATGAAGATTTAAATGTTGGAGAAAAAAAACGATTTGTAGAAATTTTGCAAATTCTCTACAAATCTTGCTCTGAGACCTATGTAGAAAATCTGCCTGTAGGTCAACCCAGTAATGCAATATAACCAAAGCAAAATACTATATCCTACTTCTACTATCAATTTGCGAAAGTTTAAAGATCGAGCTGAACAATATAACCAGAAGAAGAAGAATCAATGCACAATACACATGAAAATACTTTGGGGAAAGCCTCAGCTAAAAACCCCACTATCTATATTATCATACAAGGTGGAAATACATAGAAATTATACAAAGCCTTAACTCTCATAGCTATCCAGCTCTCAGTACAATCCTCACAGATGCTCACAGGAAATCCTGGCTTCTCACAAGCCTTCCTCTCTGCCTTCCAAGCTCCTATTTCCTTGCATTGTTCCTAGTGGATGATTTTCACCTCACCAAGTGGAACACTGCTCTCACACACTGTCAGAACTGCACAATCCTCAAGGAATGATTCCTTCTGCATGCATGAGTTTTCTTTATAGGAAAACACATGCAACTGATAGTACACTGTCCTTGACTTTAATCTCAACTGAGTCTTTCTCAGAATAGGCATGCATGAGTTTCTGATGAGGGAATCTTCAGTTAACTGGAGTACACTAGTTGAGTGCATGCATGCATCAACTGACTGTTAACTCTCTATTAGTTCCTCAAACAGTTTGGAACTAATTTAACTGGGCTTAACTCAGTAAATTGAGTTATCTAATTACAACTCAAATATAACTCAATCTTATCTCCTTAATTTAAGGGATAACTCTTTCATGGCTTCAAAAAGACTTCTAACTTGAATTTCTCCAACTAATTAAGTCAAAATAACTTAATTAATTATTCCCAACTAGCTGTTAAGACTGAATTCGATTTTAATTCACAATTTAATTCAAGGACAAATTAAATTGGAATATTCTTGATTCTATTTTTATCATTTCTTGTTGCTATTTTCAAAAGGATTGTGAGAACCTTAAAGAAGAGATTGCCTCATTAAAAAATGAAGTTGACATGCTATGCAAAAGTTTGAAGAGTTCTCAATCATTGGATGAGATTCTCTGCCATCAGAGATCATCATTTGGTAAAAGGGACTTGGTTATTCACGTGAATCTCCTTGCAAAGAATATAAAAGCTCCAAATTCCCAAAGGTTAATATTGAAGAAAAACTTGAAAACAAAGTCGTTGTCCTTCAAAGGTCAGATCACAATGAAAACTAGAAGAATGTTGCAAATGCTTCCTTTTCAAGAAGTTATTTTGGTGTCCTCAAGGAATCTTCTCTATATGTAAGTAACAGTGAGAATCGATCAAGGATTGTAGGGCCTATGCCAAGAATGATCATAGAAAAATAATTCTTTATCAGTCTTCTGAAAAATATTTTATAAGCTACAAAACTAGAGGACCTATTGGCTACAAGATAAGTTATGATTCAATTTCTCCATTGTTCATGTACAATATAGAATGTTATAAATGTCACAATATTGGACACATAGGTCATGATTGCAAAAGCAACATGATATGGTCTCCTAAGAAACTCAAAGAAGAAAATATTCCTACTAGGAACAAAAAAAGTCCACCAAAGTTTAGAGAAGAAAGCAAGAAGAGCCAAAAATAACATAACATGACTGGGTCTTGCATGCTTAATGAACAAATTGTGGATTTTGGGCAATGAATCTCTGCAGTTGAGAAAGAGACTTTGCAAATTAGAGAGGACGAGCCTTGCATTATAGATAAATGTGCTTTGCATTTTGAGGTGAAACAATATTGTTGTTAAGAGAAGATAGAGGTTTGCAATTCTAGACAATAACTTTAGGGTAGTGATGGTGGACTTGTTGCAATCAAGTAATATTATTTTATGCTTGAAGGATTAACACTAGTGAATTAGGATTTTGTGGAGTAGGTTGAACTCCTACAAGAACTAGTTGGTAAACTTAAGCAGGCCACAGGAAAGGACCTTGTATTGTGCACAATGATTAAGAGGTTGTAGAAGGTGATGAGATGTTTAGGCCATAGGTATGTAGGACAATAAAATAAAATAAATGTGTAACTTGAATTGTTGAGGCTACAATTTTTGTGAAATGCTTTATCATAAGGACCCAATTTACTGTGTTTTAGACCTAGTTGTGTAACCACAGGAAGAAGGAAAATACCCTTTTTGTTAAGCATAAAGAGATATTTGTGGACAAGCTAAGGCCATGCATAGGAGCAAATAACAAGGTGGGGTGTGCAGGAAATCAAAAAGAGAAAAGGAACAAGATTAAGGGTATTGGATAAGGTATAAAGGCTTAAGGTCGCAAGGAGAAGAGGACAGGGTACAGGAATAGACAAAGGAGTAGGACAGGTAGTTGTAATAAGGGTTGAAGGTGCAAACCTAAGGGTGGGTTGGTTGGGTGATAATGCACTAAAGAAAGCGAAATCATGGTAAACCAGGTGTTGTTCTTGACAAGGCCAAGAATATACAAATTTCTAAGTTGGTGCTTAATTAGGAGAGTGGTGTCTCCTATGGGTTGGTACCCACAAATTCTGTTAAGTTGGTGCTTAGTTAGGGGATTGGTGTTTCTTGTAGGTTGGTGCCTATGAAAGTTTTAGTTGGAGCTAATAAAGTTGATTGTACTATTTATATATTAAGAAAAGTTGAAAGTGATTTTCTTCATATATAAATATTCTTTGTTGATGTGTTCAATCTCAGATAATTAATATTGTGAGTTATTGATGGTTAAAAATTTGTTAATCTACTAAATATTGATTCAGCCCCCTCTTAGTATTTCCAACACTTATGAACTCTATTTTCTTCATATGCAAAATTTGTTATCAAGTATTTATCAAGGAAAATAGATTGCATTCCTTGACCTTAAGCCTCCTACTTAGGGAAAGTTGCTAGGGTTAGATTGATAGGATATTCCTCTTTCTTTTCCATCTACATCCAAGGTCTTCATCTATTGATTTCCCCTCGTTTAACTCCATATGCCCAGAAATTCATTAATGAGTTTAGGAATTGATCCTCCATTCTCCATCAATTTATAATTTGATGTAAATAATTAAATTCAGAGTAACCTGTGTTTGGGAATCTATTTTATCATTCTCCAAAGCATACTTTGATTCATTAGTTCCTTGACCTCACTATTTTATCCCACTCGAAACCATACTTTATTGAAGATTATTTTAGGCTGTAAAACTTGCAAGCACCTTAGAGAACCATTTGACCTTGGATCCTTCATTTGAACCTATAATTCTTGCACATGAATTCTCCCTTGTGGGGATAACATCTTCCCACAATACAAGAAGGAAAATCACTACTAAGGCGATGGTGGTTGTGGATCCTATTTTTGTTGAGGATCTTATGCGACCTAACACTAGGATGATAGATTTTATGGTAACATACAGAAGAGGAACCCTAAAGATGATTAGAAAACATAGGAGAAAAATACAACGGTGGTGCCAAAATTTCGAATCTCTTTCCAGCCATTGCCGTCGGCTGAAGATTTGTTAAAGCTTGGTTGCTTTTCTGGAATTCTCAGCCTTAAGACTGTAGAGATTTTTGTATAAATATTTACTCAATTCGAAGCTTATACCATACAGAGTCATCATGAATTCTCTTTTGTTTAAACGCTGTGGGGCTTGTATAGTTATGATTATGACATTGCTGCCTGCAATGTGTTATAGTAGCTGTGAATATCCAGCCGTTTTTAACTTTGGGGACTCCACGTCTGATACGGGCACAATACATTACATTTTCCCTTACAATATGCTCGCGGAGAATCCTCCCTATGGCCGAACTTTGTTTGGAAGACCTGTAAATCGTTACAGCGATGGAAGACTGTCAATAGAATTTTTTGGTAAATTGTTTTTTCAGTACTGTTTCAAGAAAAACGTGTTAGTAATTTGAAGATTTCTGGTTTTCTTGATATAATGCTTTGGGATTTATGACATTGTATAATTTGGGTATTAGTTTCCAAGGGTCACATTTGCTGGTTGGAAATATGGACCCTAATTACTTATATTCAATATAATTTGGATTGAAGTTTAGAAGGGTCACATTTGCTGGTTTGAAATGTCCATCTAAAGGTTTATTTGTGGACACACTTACTGGTTCGAAAATCGACCCAAATTAATCATGTGAGGGATCCGAGTGGTTCGAAAAGTCTAACCACAATACTCAATGTGATGGATCCCAAAAAATTACATCAAAGATTCTAATTATTTTGTTTGGATATTGTTGATTAACAGCGGAGGCATTGGGATTGCCATTCCTGAGCCCATATTTACAGTCTGTGTCTGCGAGTTTCGATCATGGAGCCAACTTTGCGGCTGCAGGTGCCACTGTACGTGTAACAAATTTCATTGCCCCCATTTCTCTTACTGTCCAGATCAATCAGTACAAGATTTTCAAGCAGCAAGTCGCTGCAACCATCCAAGCTCATGGCAATGTCAGCTACCTTCCAACCATGGATGCCTTCAGAACAGGGATTTATGTATTAGAAATTGGAGGCAATGACTTCAGCTTTGGGTACATGAATCTTCATCTTAATACCTCGGAGGTCCAAAGGACGATTCTTCCCAAGGTGGCCAGGTCTATCAGGGGAGCTGTGCAGGTCTGATTTTATATTGTTTTTTCTATATTTCTTAACAAGAAGATTCATTATCTGGCCTTCTGGAACTGAAATTTTTATGTGGTTTGAATGAGTTCAGGCTCTGTACAAAGAAGGCGCCAGAATGATTATGGTAAAGGATGTGGGTCCTCAGGGTTGCCAACCCTTCTGGCTTACTTTTTTTTCCCATTCCTCTAATGATTTTGATCAATATGGATGCTCCCTCTCCTACAACAATGCTGTTCGCCTCTATAACAGAATGCTACGAGCGCAGCTCGCTGTTACCCGCAAGGAACTCCCGGATGCCACTATTATATATGTGAATACTTATGATATTGTCTATGACTTCTTTGTCAATCCCTCCAAATATGGTGGGTATTCATCACTCTGTTCAACAATATGTTTTAGTGAATTTATCAGTACATGGTTGTTGGAATGTGCTAATAATTCCAGTTAGCTCATGGTTTTAGTTTGTTATTCCAATTAGTAAGTCTAGTTTAATTTTGGGAATAGTTAGTCATGCATGTGTGAGAACAGTTTGTCAGGTAGGCCTAATGCATGTGTGAGAACAGTTAGTCAGGTAGGCCTAGTCATGTATGGGTGTTTGTTTAATTAAAATAAGTTTTGGGTTTTTGCAGCAAAATAGTTTTGATGGATTTTTTTAATGAACTCAACACTAACATTTGGATTGTGGAGAGTTCAAAACTAAAACCTGCGATTTCAACATCTAAGTAAATAACCAGGAAATATGCTCTGCGATTTCAACATCTAAGTAAATAACCAGGAAATATGCTCAAAACAGCTTCAAAACACAAAACATATAAAATAGCATGGTTGTGTGACTGAAGATTTGCATATTTATTATCATCATTTTGGGCCTAGTAATCATGGATTTGCATATTTATTATTATCATTTTGGGTCTATTTAATTATGCATGCCTGAACTAGTATTAGTATATTTTTTATTAGCAACAAAACCACAGTGCCATTCTATTATCTTTTGTGTATATGTGAGATAAGATTAGAATATCTATTATTAATCACAAAGCCACAGCTGAGAGTTTTATAGTTTTGATTTTTCTTTCGAAATTTTAGTAATGGGTGGTTTGAGAATAGTAAATTTCTAAGAAAGAATTTGAAATCACAGTTCTCATGGATTAAATCTTCTAAAATCTCTGAAAAGAATTTAGAAGATTTGGTAAATTTTAAGTTTAAATGTTGAATGATTTCTCTGATGTTTTTATGTTACAGGTTTCAAGTTCACCACCAGGGCTTGCTGCGGAGTTGGGGGCAAATACAACTATAACTACGCAGTTCAATGTGGATCCACAGGAACCATAAAAAATACTTCTGTGACTGCAGAATCATGTCCTGATCCAGCTTCCCATGTCAACTGGGACGGAGTTCACTGGACAGATGAAGCCAACAAGATAATCACCCAGCAGATATTAAGTGGCAAATATTTCGAGCCTGCATTCTCCATTGCTTCACATTGTAATCTTCAACCTCTTTGAAACTTCAAAACCCGTTCCTTTTTTCTGTAAAGATTTTTTAAAGGCCCATGAATAACACCCAGGGGCCAGGGTTCACTGTTTCTCTGCATGCAATACTGAAGCAAAGCAATATTAGGTTTGAGTGTGGTTGGGTTCAAACCTGAGAGCGAGTTATTAATTGAAATTTATATTCTTTGGTACGTTGATTAATGAATAACCGTTGTGGTTCCTTGGCACGAGTGTCGACGCTCCTCATTAACGATGGCAGCAGAGCAGAGACAGGAACGCATTGATCTCGACATTATTATTATGGGATTGTATTGCATGTGACACACCAGAGCTTTTTCTGAGTTAATATTAAATTAGCGTGAGCTATATCCATGAAGCTCGCTCCTTTTATTCATGATTGAGGGTTAAAAATTAACACATGTTTTCAAATGTTGCAGCTGGTTTGGTTTGGTTGGTGTGTATTGCATGAGTTGTTTGGAGGGTAAAAAATTTTGAAATTTAGTTCATTTAAATAATTTCTTTTAACTCAGGAGTGTTTAAATTCTGTTTTTACCCTACAAATGGATTTAGCATTATCAGAAAATTTTGCGCATCCAAAATCTAAAAACGGATTTAGCATTGTCAAAATTTTTTGCACATCCAAAATCATGAAACTTAACAACTGTAACCAAAATTTCTGCTAAATTTCACCAAATTTTTTATAATTTTCAAAACAAAATTTACACCTTGTTAAACTACTTTGTTGTTTTTGGCTGACCCACTAAAAGGTTTGAACATAATTTGAACCTGAAAAAACATAATGATAATCCATCAATTTGTCACCTTAAGAAACATAACACACTTTCATTATCACATCAGCGTGTTATGCATTGAAGATGTGTCGTAGTTCTGTCTAAAGCTTGTCTACAGCCGGTTACAACATTCTGAACAAATTAAAAATGAGACCGACATTGCTTACGTACTGTGTTAAAAGCTTATCCTATTATCATATTATTTATATATATTTGTCTCCATTTGGGGAAGTAGGGAGGATATTCTTGGGAATTAAATTATTCCACAGAGTTTAATTGGAGTTTCTATATTTTTTATAATAACATTTTACTTTGAACCAATAAATTTTCATTTAGATATTAAAATTAATTATAAAATAGAAAAAAATCGAATAAACCACCAAAACAATTAACACACCCAATAATAAACTAGTGATGAAAACAACTAAAGTTAACACGAGTATTCTAATGACTTGAATTTTATTGGTATTTATATAGTTGTATATTACTCATGATATAGCTTGGTTTATATATTACTAGTGATTAGCTTGGTGTTCTAAATTTAAGGGGGTTTATGAACACATATATATATATTTTTTCCTTTCAAATATTAAAAGAGAAAGACCAACAATAGCTTTAAATTTGTAATTAAAATAATTAAAGATTAACATGATTATTTTGATGAGTAACATAATTTAGAAGCTTGTGGTATAATTTAGAAGTTTTATAAGGAATCATTAAAAGTATTTTATTTTTGTGAGGATAATATTTAGAGTATTTCAATATGGGATTTTGTATTCACAATTACTTTATTAGATTAAAATAACTAAAGTTAATGTGAGTATTTCAATAAGTTAAATTTTATTTGTATTCATATAGTTATTGCATATCACTAGTGGCATAATTTAGAAGCTTAGCCTTTAAAAGTGGCATAACTTAGAAGTTTTATAAGGAATGTTTAAAGTATTTTATTTTTGTGAGGATAATATTTTGGGGATTCAGCATGAGATCTTGTATTCACATTTTTTTTGCATTTTTATATACTTGCCAAGTGAAGTTTGTTAAAAACTATATATTTTGAAATTTTAATAAAACATTTTAAATAAATTTCAAAAAACAAAATTTTATAATTAACAAATATTTAAACTTTATATTTAATCTTATTTTAAGAAAAAAATAGTGAATTTCAAAGAATTGGGATATCTATCTTTATGATTTCACCATGTACACCATCTTGAACACTCTTTTTTTCAGAAGAAAAAGCGAAATAGATTATATACACCATCTTGAACACTCTTATAGAGAAGGATATGTTTTCTTTGGAAGTTGTGAAGTTCAAGGTTGCCAAGTTTACTAATGGGAAAGCTAAGGATATTGAAGGCTACCAAGATGAAATTTTCAAAATGGGTAGGTCTATGCTCATCACTGGATTTAGAAGTGAAACAAAGTTTCCCTAAGCCTTGGATGCAAAGCTTCATTGTGACTATCTTTAAAAGTGAGGGTGAAAACATTCCCTCTAACTACAAGACCGTTGATTAGCCACATTTTAGCCAAACTATATGGGCTTATTTTGGAAAAGAAGATTAGCCTTTGGCTTGAAAGCCATGATAAAGGAGCTAAAGGGCATGTTGGATTTAGGAGACATCACTCTGTATAGATCATATTGTTACTCTTAGGGTCATTACAAAGGAATGTCACAATAACAAAATTGATCTCTTATGTTGTTTTGTTGATATCTAATTCTGATGATGAACCACAGAGGATGGTTCGAAACGTCGATACATAAAACAAAAAAATGTGATGGATCCAGAAGACATAACCACACAAAATGCAGATCGCAGAAGTCTCAAATCCATTATTTAGAAAAGTTTTTGACACAGTTCCTAGGGATAAGCTATGGAAGAGACTAGAAGAGATAAATGTTCATATCGAGTTGAGGGTTGCTATGACTAGGATATACAAAGATGTAATTTCCAATTTTAAGACCTCTAAGGGCTAGTTAAAAGAAATTAAATGCAACATCAGAGTTAAGCAAGGGTATCCCCTCTTCCTAACTCTTCTCTGGCATTTACATTGATAAGCTGGAAGAATGTTTGGAAGTTGTGGAATGTGATGACCTCAAGCTCACTGTTATGGTCATTACTCTTCTCCTTTATATTGACGATATCATTCGTTTAGCCAAGAGCCATGACAATCTTGACAAGCAACTTGGAATCCTCCAAGATTATTGCTCCAAGATGTGTATGATTGTTAATACCAACAAGACCAAATTCATGATAATTAAATCCAAATAGATCAATTATGATAATTTCATTTATGATAATAATTGCCTCGACAAAGTTTCTTCATACAAATATATGAGAATAGCTCAATTGAAATTATAGAATTGAAAAATAGATAATTGGAGGTTGGAAAACTTATTATGAGCTTGAAAACAATTGTAAGTGTAATGTCCTCTATTAATAAATAAAATAATATAATGTTAAAATATAAGTAAATAAGTGATAAACAATAAAGAAAAGATAATGATAACAAATAAATAATAAATGATAAAAAGAATATATTAATAATAAATAAATAAAATAGTAAATAATAATATTGTAGTTCTAAATATATATATATATATAAAAGTAAACTATAAAAATAGTAAAAATATGTAAAGTTAACAAAAAGTAAATAAAATAAGAAAGAGTTAAATTAAGAGAACTATTAAAATAGTATAAATAAGTAACTTTAACAAAAAGTATCTCGCAACTTCTGACAGCTCAACGGGCTGGCTATAATCTTGGAAATCCTATCTCTCTGCTATAAATAGCCCTATGAAGATCTTTTGGAAATCCTATCTCTCTGCTATAAATAGCCCCTATGAAGATCTTTCTGCCAATGTATCTGTTTTTTTATATATCTTATATAATATAATCATGCTTTTTTTTGCTCTGAAAAAAAAACTTTAACAAAAAGTAAAAAAATAATAAAATAAAAAAGAGTTAAATTAAAAGAAATACTAAATTAAGTAAAACTTAAAATAAAGAAATAAAAGTTGCATGTTGACACATGGAATGTGTGAATGCAGACCCCTTTTCATTGTTTGGTCTATTTAATGGATGATGAGGAAGATGAAATTCATCATTCCTTCATCCATTCTCTTGGGAGAAAAGTGTTGTGAGACAAAGGATTCCTTGGCAGTAGTATGTTGATTGAGGGCTCGAGGGTGGCCAACTGTAGAAATATTATGTGCAACTGAGCCTACAGTTGGGTGGAGAGTCGTCCCCAAAAACTTTGTTGCATTTAGCAGAATTCAAAGAGCATTCAACTCCAAAAACACAAGTAAGGAATGTCGTCGATACATGTAACTCATCTCTACTTGTGTTTTTCGAAAATGTTATGTTAAATAGTTGAATAGTTATGTGTTGATTATTAATCACATAAATTGATGTAATTATTGATATATTTTAAATCTGTGTTGTTACAGTAAGTTGACAGATCTTTGGGTATGGAGTAAATAAAAGATCCTCTTTGAGACTCTCATCACCCTTGTTATTTTATATGGATGTCAAGTTTTGGTTGCAGTATATTTAGAGAATTGTGGAGAAAATTGAGTTGATCCTTATAACCTACAACCTCAAGATTAAAGGAAATACTCTCTAGCCTATCCTCTTGATTAAAGCTAGCCTTCCCCCCACTGGAAGCATGACTATTATTAGGTATCTCATGTATAAGGAGAAGCTATACAACATGGAAGCCAATAGGTTCTCCAAAATTGCTTCTAACTCTAGCCAAAACCCCCAGCTCTAGCTTAAGTGAGGCTGGCATAAGGATGCTTAGTCTTGGCTAGATCATTGGAGGATAAAGGAAGAGTTAATCTTGGAGAATATGGAAAATATTAAAAATATTATTACTTCCAACTTTAAGGATAAGTTGCGGGATGATAAAGAGTTAGAGGGAAAAAGGAAGCAAATGTATTATAAGGAGGTGATCGACCCCAATCTTGATAACCTGAATTATCTTTCTATCTTGCCTAGTGCTAAGAAGAAAATGAACATTATCAAGATAAGAACTAATTCTCATGAGCTCTAAAGAGAAACCGGGTGTTGGTCAATTCCCAAAATACCTTAGGAAGAAAGAGTTTGTCACCTTTGCGATACTAAGATAGTTGAAGATGACAAACACTTATTCTTGGATTGTTTGGCTCTTACTCACATTCATTCTAATTTTCAAAATATTCACCACACTACCAATCTTCTTCACTTGTTAAGTAAACAAAACTATGTGATATATGAATGTTTCTTTCCCTCCTTTTTGATCATATAAATAAAATATTAAATAGTCTCATTAATCTCTTACTTTCTTAATGTTTAATAACCCATATTGGTCTAAGTGGATGTTAATCATCATCATCATTGTTATGAATATTTCCATATGTGGAACTAATTTTATTAAATTTTCTTAATTAAGAGAATGATTTTTGTTAAATATTTAAATTTAATAAATTCAGTTTTAGTTTATTAAAATTGTTTAATTCTTCTAAAATTGTTAGATTTAAGAATCAATTTTATTAAAGTTATTTTATTTAATGAATTTTCTATTATTCAAATTAATGTAATATCTTTTTCACTACATAAATTATTTATTATTTTTAATTCATATTTAAGTTGATTTTTTTATATTAATTTTTCAAAATCTTGTAAACCAACCTAGATCCATCTTAATCCCGGATCTATAAAGCGTCGAGATGGATCAAATCTCCTGAGGTGAAAACCTTTTTCTTTAGTGCAAAACTTGAGGAAAGGTTTGCACCTCGAGAGATTTGGTCCCTCTTGACACTTGATAGATCCAGGGTTAAGATGGATCTAGGTTGGTTTTTGTCATGTGTGGTCATACAAAATTTGTTGAACATCTAATTATTCTGATCATTTTAAATTTACTAAATATGTCTAAGATTGATTTGGTCAATTTAATTTTAAATTTGCTTAATTACCTTAGTTTGTTGGGATGAGAGAGATTGTTAGTAACTTGAATGATGAAAAATGATAAAATAAAAATTGAATGCAAAGTGACAATGTAACAATCTTGAATGATAGAAAATGTAAATAATAAAAATGTAGTCAATTACAAACAATCTTCATTGTGTTCAATCTCAAGTTGTTTTCTTCTACTGTTCATATTGTTATGCTTATTAGTTTTGACATCTTTTCATATCAATTGTATGAAAATGGCAGTTGAAATCATATACCATTCAAGCTACTATAGTAAACATCATATCTTGTCTTTCTTGCTCTCCACTATTAATAGTAGCTTTCTCCAAAGTCAATCATTGTGAGTTATGAAGTGTTAAACCCCAAATAATTTTCAATGGTAGAAGTTTATATTACCTCGTTTGAATGCAAAGTGATTAACAATGTTGAATGATGGAAAAAGGAATAATAAGAAAGAAGCCAATTACAAATAGTTTATAGTTTCAGGAAGCAAGCATTTCAGGTAAGTGAACATTTTATTTAGGATGAAAATTCAAATATTGTATTTATGGTTGAATTACTATAACATAGAAGTCAATGCACATCATCAATCATTTTTATGTTGTTACACTAAAATCAATGCACACTATTAATCTAATTACTTTGAAATTAATGTACATCATACATCTAGTTGCATCAAATCAAAAATCAACGTCTACATTGAAATCAATGCATCTAGTGCAAACAATCAAATAAGATTAGAAATAAACATCTATACTGAAATCAATGCATCTAGTGCAAGCAATCAAATAGGCTTAGAAATCAATATCTGCACTGAAAGCAATGATCCAGTGCAAGCAATCAAATAGGAGTAGAAATCAACATCTACACTAAAATCAATGCATCTAGTGCAAGCAACCAAATAGGAGTAGAAATTAACATCTACACTAAAATCAATGCATCTAGTAGAGACTATCAAATAGGATTAGAAATCAACATCTACAATGAAATCAATGAATCTAGTGCAAGCAATCAAATAGGATTAGAAATCAAATACACTAATTAATACATATATTTTAGTGAAAAACCAAAATATTCATGAATTTCTAGATCTAACTCTTATGTTTGTATATGTCTCTGCGTGTTTCTTTTTTCTTCCCTCTCTTTACACCTTCCATATATGTATTTATCTCCCTCCCCTTGTCCTTCTATCTCCCCCTCTCACTCTCTTCCCCATCTCTCTCCCTCTCTCTCAGTCATCTATATCTATTCCTCCCTCCATCTCTCCTTATTTGTATATCTATCTCACCCCCCTAAACACATGTTATGCACACAAACTCTCTCTCTGTCTACATATCTATCTCTCTTCCTCCCTCCCTCTCTCTATATCTCTCTTCTTCCCTCTCGCCCCCTCCATCTATATATCTATCTACCTATGCATCTCCTTGATCTCTCTATATTAGCCCGTAAACATACATTGTCTCTCTCCATATCTATCAATCTCTTCATCTTCCTCTCCCTATCTATCTCTCCCTCTTCTCTCTCCATCTATCTCTCTTCCTCCCTCCCTCTCTGTCTCTCTCTTCTTCCCTCTCTGCCCCCTCCATCTATATCTTTGTCTCCCATTTTATCTCCTTTGTCTCTCTATCTCAGCCCCAAACATACACACTCTTTCTCCATATGTTTCTCTCTCTGTCTCTATGTGTCTCCCTCTCTCCCCCCTCTTCCTCTCCCTATCTCTCTCTTCCCCTTCTCTCTCTCTATATATCTCTCTTCCTCCCTAAACCCTCTCTCTTCTTGCCTCTTCCCCCCTCCATCTATATCTCTATCTCTCCTTGTCTCTCCTTCTCACCCCCAAAACATACACACACTCTCTTCATATCTATATATCTCTTTGCCCCTCCCTCATCCTCTATCTCTCTCTCTTCCCTTTCTCTCTATCTTTTCCCCTTCTATCCCTCTCTCACTCCTCCTCTCTCTCTCTTCCCTCCCTCTCTCCTCTCTCCCTCACTATCTCTCCATCTCTCCCTTGTCACTCCCCCTCCCTCTCTATCTTTCTCTCTCTATGTATTTCTTCTTCCCTCCCTCTCTCACCCCTTCCAATTTCATCTCTCTCTCCCTTTGTCTCCCACCTCCCTCTATCTCTCCCCCCATCACATAGTCTCTCTCCAGTCTCCAACTTTGTTATTATCTCCCTCCCTTTCTCCTTCTCTCTCTCCTCCCTCAAAATCTATGTATCCCTCTCTCTCTCTTTCTCTCTCTTCCCCTGCTTTCCCTATCTTTATCCTCTGCTTTTCTCTCTCTTCCATCATCTCCTCTTTCCCTCATTTTGTCTTCATCTCTCCCTTCCCACTCCCTCTCTCTCTCCACCTCTATCTCTCGATGTCTTTGTTCTTCCTTCCCTCTCTTTCCCCCTCCAAATCTATCTCTCCCTCCTTCCCTCTCTCCTGCCCCCCCGCCTCCTCTCTCTCTTCCTTTCTCTCTCTCCCTCTCTCTCCCACGTCTTTCTATATCTCCCCCCCCCTCTTAAAACCAATCCCATTGTACTATATTTAAGAAAGTATCTAAATTAAAAAAACATTTTTAGTTGTAAAATATTAAACCTATATTTTGGGTCAATATAAAAAACTTGAGAGAATCATGCACGATCTTTCCTCTATCATTGTTACTCACTTTGTTTTCTCTCTTTGCTTGGATCCTTGGTTAATATGCATCTATCGTGGTTCTTTATAATATTATTTATATTACATAAATTTCACATATGTATATATAAAAGTATTGCAAGGATTGTTATACAGATAATGTCGACATTTTGGTGATGATCTTGACCAATAAGGGTTTCAAAGGGCGGAAGGATCTGGTACGATCAGGCGCTGTAACATGGCCTGAACGGAGTTCTTTGTTGGTGTAATGGGGTTGTAGGCCGGCATCGGTCCTGCAGCCTTCCCTGCCTCCGTACCCCCCTTAGAGACTTGAGCTGGGGGTTATTCTTTTTTTTTTTTATCTTTACCCTCTGTTTTATCCCCCCCACTCCTCCGCAGGCGCTCTTCTCACCCCGCTCGTTTTTACCCTGATCATTCTTACCCTCCTCTGCCGATCGCTGCGAGGTCTTTGTCGCCGCGCCTAACTCCTTACAGCAGTCGCCTGTCGCTTTCCTCCCATCGTTTACCACCCGGACGGTTAACTGCCGCCCCTCTATTCTCGCTCCTGAACGGCTCAATGGCTCACCTGGCTGTCGGCGACGGTTACCTGGTTCCGAGGTCACTTATTATTCCAAGCAGCTGGCGATGGATCTTGACGAGGTGGACTACTCAGACTCTCCGCTGGCAGACGGTTCCATCTGGCGCTCCACGTTCACGGCTTCTGGAGGTATGTACAGTGAAACCCTGTCCGCTAGTTTTGAGGATCTCACTCAATCGACGGATCCGACCCTTCCTGTTGCTCTCCAGCCGACCGAACCCTCCACCTGGGCTCCCTTCTCTGTTCCATCGCCGGCATCCCTAGGGTTTCTAGCGGAGTGCCTCCAATCCTCTCCCATCGAGGCTGGCCCCTCAAATCTTCAGGCTTCTCTTCCCTTCCCTCTACAACCTGACGCTCCCCTTGAAGCCCCCCCTCTTTCAACTCCCCTCCCCCTCTCCGCGCCCCTTGTCACATCTAGCAGCTACAACCCCATCCCCCCCTCCCGGAGGCTATCCCCCCCCCTCCCGACCCCTCTCCCCCCTCCTCCAGTCGACGCTCCTGCAGGATCTAGGGCATTAGCTAACCCTAGCCGTATGTCCTCCCGCCCGAAGAAGAAACAGCGATGCTTTAAATCCAGACCCGAGGACATCATTCTGAGGCTTGAAGAAGACATCCAGTGGGGAGATGCGATGGATCTAGTGGACAGAGTACTTGTGGGACGCATCCGGGGCTGAAACTACTCAGCGGAAAAGCTGAAGACCTGGGCAACAGAAATTTGGGGCCAATACCTGGCGGAAATCCCCTCGGTCCAAACGTTCGTGCGAGGCTGGTTCGCGTTGAGGTTCGCAAGGGTAGACCACACGAGCTGGGTACTATCATCCTTCTGGCACTTTGAAAAAGCACCAGTACTTCTTAAAAGATGGACGCCCCTCTTCGACCTGGAAACTGAACAAATTGGGGTCGGGCCTGTATGGGTTAGACTCCCGGGCTTGCCACTTCAGTACTGGTCCGAGGACATTTTCTGGAGAATTGGAAACTCGCTGGGCACCTTCATGGAATCAGACAAATCTTACATCGCGATGGGGATGATGGCCTGTGCCAGGATCCTAGTCCACCTTGACGCGAGAGGAGGCTTGCAGGAACATATCACTATATAGTGGAAAACATTCTCGAGGAAGCAGAAGCTCGACTATGAAGGGATCCCTTATCGATGTAGGAGATGTCATCAAGTGGGTCACCTCTACAAGGATTTTCCCCTTCTCAAAAAGGCTCAACAGGAATCCATATTGCAGGAACAACCCACTTCTGCAGGACCCCAAGCTCCTCAGGCTGCGGCAGCACCAAGGGCGGAGCACATCAAGACCTCAGACACAGTGGATGTGCCGCTTGCACCTGTGGGAAAAAAGCAGGGCAAAATCCCAATCAGACCACCATCTCCTCCACTGACGTGCTCAAGGGTAGCAAGGGGCGTCGTCTTCTCACCGGGTATGTCTCTTCCCCCTGTTAATTCTGCATCGCATCTCGCTTCTTCTTGTTTATCACTATCCTCCCACATGCCCCCTCCTGTCTGGATCCCCATCCCCTCTTCCCCTTCGGCTATTGACCTGGTGACGGGCTCCCGTCCGCCCTTTCCCCCCTCAAAATCTCACCACCTCTATGTGACCTGCCCTCTCCCTCAACCCTCGACTTTCCTCTCCTCCTGCCCCCTCTCTTCTGTCCAATCTCGCCCCCTCCTTTCGCCCTCTCCCTCGGTAAATTCCACTCCGAGGTACTCCACCCGCTCTACAGCAAAACAGAAAGAGTCGGACGCCATAGGATTGGATACTGCCCCCTCCATCCTCTCGCCCAAGCAGGGTAGAGGTCGACCCTCCTATATTCACAAGGCTAAAGAACAAGCTGGGGATGAAGTGATCCAGGGCAAACAGCACACCATTGAAAGGGTACTTAGAGCAAAGGACACCCTTCCCCCCTCCCCTCCATGAAGCTCTTGTCCTTCAACTGCAGAGGGTTGGCCAGCCCCGAGAAAAAGCTGGCCCTGAAGCGACTCCTCCTTTCCGAGATGGTCGACATTATCTTCCTGCAAGAAACCCTTTGTAATGCAGAATCAGCCACTTCCATCCTATGCTCTTGGCTGCATGGCTAGTCTTTCCATGCTATAGATGTCTCGGGCCGCTCTGGGGGCATTGCAATTGGGTTCAAGAACCGCTCGATAAATCTGAAGAACATATGGGGTGGTGAGGGCTTTCTGGGGGTGGACATTTACTTTAAGGAGCTGGAGGAAGAGCTAAGAATCCTAAATGTTTATGGACCATGTCACAATCGGGAACTTTTTTGGCGAAAGCTCCTCAGCTCCCTCCTCCTCCAAAATGGGAATTTAATTCTTGGGGGAGACTTAAACTTCTCCATGGGCTTCTCAGAATCCTGGGGTCATATGGCATAGATTGACCCGCTCTCTGACTTCTTTGAGCAGCTGCTCGAGACCCACCAATGGATCGACATCCCTTCAGCCAAGATTCAGTACACCTGGAGGAACAATCGGTCAGGTGACCAAAGCTTGGCCAGAAGACTGGATCGTTTTATCATCAAGGAGGCCTTTCACAACAGTCACCCAAGATCCACACAATGGGTAGGCAGCAGAGGCTTGTCGGATCACAGGCCTATCTTTCTAGAAGTTGGGGAAAAACAACTGAAGCAAAAAGCTCCCTTCAAGTTCAACGCCACATGGCTCCGGGACCCCTCCTACATCAAGCTAATTTCCGACTTCTGGAAAACACACCCAATCCCTGAGGAGGAGGATCCAGCAAACTGCTTTATAAAAAACCTCTATGAATTAAAGGGACTATCCAAAGACCGGGCTCACAAAAAGAGGGAACAGGAAGACTTAATTATCTCCCAAGCAGAACAAGCAATTGTAGACCTTGATTCGTAGTCGGATGGAACTTTCAACTCCCCGGAACATAAAGCCATGTATGGAACCCTGATCAGAGATCCCAAATCCTTAGAGACAGAGAGGCAAGATGGAGATTAAGAAGCAGAGAAATCTGGATTAGGGAAGGGGATGAAAACACAAAATTCTTCCACCATTTTGCTAATGGTCGGAAATCGATCAACACTATCTGGGAGCTGCAAAATGACCAGGGACAACAAGTGCACAACTCCAGAGAACTAGCCTCAATGGCCACCTCACACTTCAGAAACATCTATGAGGCCCCGAGGGAAGCCAACCTGCTAGAGATCATGCGAGTTGTCGAGCTCTTTCCCAGGTTTGTGGACAACGAGGATGCTGAAGAACTCAACAAGGAGGTCTCATTAGGGGAGCTAGAAGCCACCATACGAGGTTTCCAAAAAGACAAGATCCCGGGACCTGACGGTTGGACCATCAAATTCTACCTTGCTTTCTTTGATCTTCTGGGCCAGGACCTCCTCAGGGTTATCAATCATTGCAGCCGCTCATAAAAGATCCCCTCGGCCATCAAAGCCACTTTCATAGCCCTCATCCCCAAGTCTGACAAGCCAGCCTCTTACAATGACTTCAGGCCCATCTCACTATGTAACTGCCTTTATAAGATCATGGCCAAAATCCTCGCAAATAGGCTAAAGCCCATCCTCTCGGCTCATATTTCCCCTGAACAGTTTGCTTTCCTACATCACCTCCAGATCCACGAAGCTATTGGCACTGCACAAGAGCTCCTTCACTCGTTGCACAGCAGGAGTCTGAAGGGCAGGATAATAAGGTGGATCTCTCCAAAGCTTTCGACAGGGCAAGCCTGCTCTACATTCGAATTCTTCTCACACACCTTGGGTTTCCCTACTTGTACATCAAAAGGATAATGAGCTGTATAACTGATGTGCCGTATAGCATCCTCCTAAATGGTTCCCCCACACCTTCTTTACAGCAGAAAGAGGCCTCAGGCAGGGATGCCCCTTATCTCCTCTACTTTTCCTGCTCATCATGGAAGGTCTAAGTCTATTGATAGGGACAGAACACAGGAGAGGCATGATCACTGGTATAAAGATCACGGAAAATTTCTCTCTCACTCACCTATTGTTTGTAGATGGCGTGCTCATTTTCTTAAATGGTAGCTTGGCCGACTCTTCGTCCCTGCAGCATGTGTTCGACCTCTTCCAGAAGGCTACAAGTATGATCATAAATATTCACAAATCCTCCCTCACAGAGGTAGGCTGCACGCAACATGAGGTTTTTTACATCCGACACTGGTTCCCCTTCCCACCACACCAGATGGAGGAAGGGATGAAATATCTAGGATTCCGATAAAACATGGAGGATACAAGATTGCTGACTGGACTTGGATTATTGCAAAGGTGGAAAAGAGATTAAATATCTGGTATAACAGATGCCTCACCAGGGCTGGAAAACTCACCCTCATAAAAGAAATACTGGAAGCAACCCCTGTTTACTGGATGTCATTGGCCTGGATTCCAAGAGGGATACTTGATAGACTACAAAAGATCTGCTGCAGATTCTTATGGAAAGGGAATAAACAGGGAAGCCTCTTTGCATGGGTTAAATGGGATACTATAGCTAGACCAAAGAAATGGGGAGGATGGGGAATAAAAAGATTAGGTTTTTGCAAAAGCTTTGGCAGCGAAGTTAGGATGGCAGCTCATCACCACTCAAAGCCTCTGGACAAAAGTGGTATATGAAAAATACATCGCCCCGGAAAACATATTCGGCTGGATTCGCAAGGAACACAGAGGGAGCAGAAGGCACTCCAATATTTGGAAAGCTGTCCTCAATTCTCTCCCACTCATCCGGGAAGGTCTAACATGGAGGATACACTAGGGACAAGTTGTACGCTTAGGAACAGACCCTTGGATTGGGTGCGGCAACGCCCATCGCCTCCCTACACCATTAATTGCCTATCTCCAGGATCTAGGCATCTCCCACATAGTCCACATTGCAGACCATGCAAACACCACCCCTTTCCAGCAAGCCTGGAAGACAACACTCGATCTCCACATTCCGGGACAGTGGCGGCATGACTGGGAGATGTACATTGAAGCCCTCACACAAGCTCACATAAGGATAACAGAAGGAGAGGATGAGATAGTATGGGCACTCACCAAAAATGGAACTTATACCCCCAAGGAAGGCTACTTAAAGCTTATACAATCTGCTCAGCCTGACAATGTCCAGCCTTGGTGGAAAGCGCTATGGAAGCTCAAAGCGGCCCCCAGATCGCGTATGCTCATGTGGACCATACTATTCAACAAAATTCCTACAGGCGCAAACTTAATGAGACGATCATTCCATGGACCCTTCTGGTGTCATCTATGCAGATGCAATGAGGAAGACACCGATCATCTTTTCCTAACCTGCCCTATTGTCTCTGCTCAATGGTCCCTCATAACCTCATCCTCCCCATCCTTCAATAAATGGCAAGGACAGAACATATCAGAAGCCTGGCTGTATTGGCTAGAGAAACACAAAGGTAGAGAAAGGAACCTACCTCTCCTCATGTGCTGGGCTATCTGGACGGCCAGGAACCGAGCTATTTTTGACCATAGAGACCCCATCTGGCCAACCATCAGATCCCAGATCCTTGCCGATTATGAATTACTCCCGGAAGACCTCTCTCAGCCCCCCCCTAGAACCATCCTCCCTGAGCACATTGACAAATCCTCCCCATGGGCCTATTTCGACGGCTCGGCCCAAGCTGAAGGCTGCGGAGGAGGAGCCCTCCTCTACCTCAGGGAGGGCCATTGTTACCATATACAGATGCACCTGGGAAGGGGCACAAATAACTATGCTGAATTGTCCACTGCCAAACATCTTATACATTTTGCTCTTGAGAAAGGTTGCACAAAGCTACAACTGTTTGGAGATTCAAAACTTGTCTGCAACTGGATAAATAGAACTTCGCACTGCTCTGCTTTTTCGTTGAGTCACATTCTGGATGAGACACACAGGCTCATAGATTTATTTGAACATTTTGCTTGTCAACATATTTACAGGGAGCGCAACTCAAGGGCGGACCTCTTATCAAAACAGGCAGCGCAAAGGCAAGAAGAAGACTGGCTGATACAGCAAGAGTTGGATGGACTCTTCCATCAACACTATCACAGACCTTTTGTCGACCCGAGCTCTCTCCGGAGGATATAGTCATGAGGATGCTTTTTTTCTTTCTATGTTACAGAACTATATACAGACTGTATTTTTTGATACTTTTTTGGCACACTAGAACTATACAAAGCTAGAAGACAGCAGCTGCTGTTAACAACCGGAAATATTTTGAACTCATTACAGAACCAACAGACATATCTCTTTTATTTGGATGAACTGCAGATGTTTATCTTTTTTTTTGTGTTTTCAAACAGCATGTCTCCCTGCGTGGAGCACATTTTTTGTTACTTCTGTATAAATTTTGGTAAATGACACATCTGAGAACTGAACTCCCTGCGTGGAGGAAAATTGTTAACATTATCTATACAGGGTTGTAGACAACTTTTTGCTACTATCTGGTGGAGGCAATCAGCCTCATCATGCATATGCCTTGGCATCTACAGAATGTAATTTCTTTTAGCTAATAGAAATTACGACTTTTTCTACGGGAAAAAAAAGTATTCCAAAATTTAATTTTATTAAACCTCGAGTTAATCCCTATGGGACTATTAGTCGTGAGGATGGAGGGATAGAGAGTTTAGATACATCTCAAAAGTAATTATAACCTTTTTGCTTTTAGATTTAATTAAAAAATATCATAAATTTAAATTTAAATAAAATATTTATAAAATATTTTGATTGTGAAATAAGTTATGGTTTTTGGGCGTGTGGTATTGATAAGCCATGGCATTGGCCCATGGTATTGTAACAAAATAATTAAAAGCTTAGATCCATAACATATAATCAAAAGCCTAGAGGGCCCATGGTATTGATAAACCATAGTATTGGCCCATGATATTATGATTTTATTTTATCTAAATTTTTTTCTTAATTTTATTAATAAAAACAAAATTAAATTTTATTATTTTTATTACTTCATTCAAACTGGTTTATTGCACTAAAAATGCCTTCCATGTTGTTTTTTAAAGTTCTTATTATTAGTAGTAGTTATAATACATGCCATTAAAATGTTGACATACACTATTTCTTACATTACATCTAACACCTGCACATCTATCCTATATTAGGCTATAGAGTTGTATAGCACCTCTCGGCTCAATAAAACACTTAAATATTTCTTCAATTTTTATGAAAATTTTAAATAATTATTAAAAGAATCCAAAACATATTTCCATATTTCCTTGCTTTTCTATCTTACTCAATTATTATTATTATTATTATTATTATTATTATTATTTGCTACTCCAAAATATTTTCTATATCACTCCCTCTCTCACACATATATTATTTTCTCTCATAATTTTAATATTTTATTTATTTATTTATTATTTTAATTATAATTATTAAAGCTAATTTTTTTTATTAAATTTTTTTGGTCAATCAAAGAGCTTACATTAATTTGTCAAAAATTGATTACATGGGTGCCAAAATGTCTTTATTCTCCAAGCCGACCAGATTTGTTGGCTACGAGAACAATGCAAAATTTGGAAAGACAAAGACTTTTTTTTTGCAAGAACCTCAAAAACAAACTAGGGCTATAGCCCAAAATATAAACATAACAAAAAAACACCTTGCAAAAACCATACTACATTAGAGGAATTGATGCCCGAGAGTTTCCAGGAGCCGCAGGATGACCGTGCCCCTCATGGACATGAAAATCAATGTGTGCCAACCTTGCTTCAATTTCAATTAGCCTTTCATTGGACCTACGCTGGCTACGATGAATTGAAGCTAGGCAATCCTAGGTTTCTCCTTAGAGAATTGCAAATCAATTATTTATGTTGTTACGTCATTTCTATCTTCATACCTTTGCTCTCAGAGAATGTCCAAGCTTGCATGAATAATACACAATTGTTCAACAATTGACAGCAATGTTGGGTGCTACACCATGCTCCCTGGCGATGGGGCATGACCCCGAGCAATCTCCTCCTCCATAGCTCCGCCCTCCTCTTCTCGCTTCTCCCCCCATGCGACTCGGTCCCCAACCTACTCGCGGTGTCCAGCGTCGCGTTGAGCCCTCCCTTGTTTCCTCAACATGCCAAAAAGTCGCTTCAACTATTGTATAGTTGGCCCACTCCACCCCTTAATCATGCCCAAAGGAGGGGCCACTCCAACGTTGCAAACACACAGAGCATGGATGGGCTTTGCCTGCCAAGTTGGAGTCTTTCCCACTACCTAACTCCCCGACCTCAACCTTTCCAATCTCCTCTTAGCCGTGTCAGAGCGAACACGTCTCCACACTGGTGGGTGGTTGAGGGGTTGTGACCATGCAAGGTGACTAAAAGCCACTAACAGAAAAGGAAGAGATGACGAAATTGGCAAACCATAATTTGAACTTCGAAACCACCATTAATTTCCAAGCCAAGCAAATTCTCAATGACAACATCCATTGTGACACTTATAATTTGAAGTTCGAAACCACCATTAATTTCCAAGTCAAACAAATTCTCAGTGGCAACATCCACCGTGACATAGTCGTTGACCTAATCTCTAGGATCTTAGACTGTTCGCACCCTTACAAGGGCGAGACACACCGTAACCACAAACCACCCTCCATCAATGCCTCAAATGAAGGGAGAACCCTTGTGCATACTCAGCTGCTCCAATCCCTCTAATCCACACTCCCATACCCAACATCCAAATGCAACTTGAAATGATGAACATAGGCTTTTGATAAATCATGAATGCCTTCTCAATATTTCTGTGCCTCCCATGGCACTTGGGGGTGGTCATCATATTTACCATTACTACGCCCCATGCCTGCCGATTGGAGTCACTTGGAGCCAGGCTCTGTACCCCTTGTCTATTTGTCTCTCATGCACTTGACACATTACATACCCATCGAGGAATATTTTTATTAATTAATTTAATTACATTTTTATTATAATTTTAAAAATATATTATATATTATTTATTTTAATACATTTAAAAGAATTATTCGTTTTTCATTTTTATTTAATATTATTTATTAATATCAAATACACCATACACGGAAAAAGTCGAAATTATTTTAAAATTAAAATAAATTTCACTTCCACCTTTTTTTAATAAAGAAATATAAATTATTCCTCTTTTTTAATAAAGAAATATAAATTATTATATTAAGTTATTAAAAATCTAAAAACATTATGCCACTCGTTATTCCTATCCTTAGCTGAAATGGGCTAAAATAATGTGACTAAAGCATCATCTTTTCAAAGCAAAAGAGCACCCATGATTTGATTTGATGCACACAGTGTGATTTGATTTGTTTTTATTGTGAAATAGTTATTTATTTATTTGGCATTTATTATGTGTGGGGCTCACAGGGTGACTTTTATGGTTTATACTTTATTAAATGTTTCGTGGATTTTGTTTCATTTAGGGTTGATTGATTATTTAGATTCTACAAGGGGATTTTATTATCCTTAATATTTTAAGGATTTCGATTAATTTAAATCCGTATGAGTTCGTGGTTAGAATAATTAAACAAGCAATTTTTGCTTTTATATTTTATTGATAATTAAATGGTTGTATAGTAAAACAGGTGAGATATTACATTGCAGTTAGAAATAGTATTTGATTTTATAAATGAAATTAAAAATAATGATATTAAAAGGTATATTAATTCATTAAAATTAATATTAATGACTATTACAATTAGCTATTAGTTTTTATATATATTATTTTTTTTTGGTATATATTGATATTTAAAATTGTTTTTGATTTATTAAGAGTTTGTTTTTTTTTAATATAAGGAAACAAGTTTACCGTTTAAATTCCAAAATTATTTGATAAGTAATTTTTTTTAATAAATTATTAATAGGCCTTTTAAAATGGTGTAGGTTTTTTAAATAAAAATAATAAAGTGAATAATAACAAAAAAATAAAAATAATTATAATTATTTTTTTCATTTTTAAGGAAAAAAATTATATTATATAAACAAAATTAATATTTAAATTTAAATTTGGAAAACAAATTTATGTTCAACTTATTCATCAGTTTAACAATGAACTTTATTTTTTAAATCCATCCATTGAAATATCATTAGTGTTATGTGACAAATAATCATGTCATTACAATGTATTATGTAAAGATTAACAGATTTTTATTTTTGAAACATCATCAATTGAAATGTCAATAGTGTTGAGTGTTGTTTTTTTCCCACTGTGGTTCATGACCATTGAGTGACGATTACATCCATGGGTAATATTTTTGAAACATTATTAATTGAAATGTCATTAGTGTTGTTTTTTATTCAACTATGGTTCACGACCATTGAGTGACGGTTACATTCATGGGTAATATTTATGAAACATCATCAATTGAAATCTCTGAGTAATATTTTTGAAACATCATCAATTGAAATGTCATTAGTGTTGTTTTTTTTCAACTGTGGTTCACGGCCATTGAGTGACGGCTACATCCATGGGCAATAATCTAGGTAGATCCACGCAAAGGGATCTACCCGTCAACATATTTGGTGGGGCCCAACTCCAAGGGCGTCAAGGAGATTTGACCCCGTGACCTCCCAATTGGAAAGGTACTTAGCAATGGGAACTCGATCAATTGAGCTATCCCTTAGGGCTACATGTCATTAGTGTTACTTGAAATAAATGTGAAAATTAATTTAAAGTGGAAAATCAGGTGGAGAGGGAAGACTATATAATTAAAAAATATTCAATGTGGAATTGCATTATTAAGACGAAGCATTTTATATATGGGGTAAAAGATTGATTGCAAAGAATTTTTAAATAGATTTTAGTGATTTGAATTTTAAAAAGGTTATATTTTAAGTGTGGTGTATTTAAGTCATAAAATTATGTTTTTATTAAAAAAAAAGGGAGAGCATATTTTTCATGAAATCAAGTATAATTAAATTTGACTTTGTCAACAAATCATCATTAAAAAAATGTATTAGAAGGAGAGTTAAATTTGGAATGACAAGTTTAAAAATTGACCCCATTAAATGTAGTGGTTCATATAAACATAATCCTTTTTCTCCAACTTTCTCTTATGATATTGAACACATGAAATTTTTCTAGAAGGACTTCACCATTGAACAAAACATAAGTTTCAAGTCATCAAGTACAAGGCCAAACTCTTTATAATTGTGGTGTTGAAAATCTAGGTTTTGAATTCATGGAAAAATTTTGGACAAAGTAAAAATGTTTGAACATGACTCTTTTAAAAAACTATTACTATAGTTATAAGAGTTGAGTCATGTTGAAGTTAATCAAATAAAAATACTTGGTTATATAAAAGAGGTTACAAATATGTTTAGGAAATCCAAGGATAAGGGAAAGATTGAATTATCACTAATCCACATGCTTGGTCATTTCCACACCCAAATTCTAAATCCCTCACCATCAAATATCTATTATCAATGCTTTCAATGATGGTTTAAGCGTCATGTATTTAATATTTAAACATTTGTTATCATATGACCTACACCATTCTCACTATCAATATTATGACTTGAGCAAAAATCACTCCTTGATGCAAGGTACTATATTATTCAAAGATCGAGGCAAGTCAACTTTGAGATCTTATATAAGAAGTGTAAGGAGAATATCATTTCCCATGCATTATTTTGATAAGATGAGCCACCCATATTTAACATCATCTTAGTTTTCCAACTTGCTTAAGTATAAGAGTTACTCATTGAACAAATAGTGGACCCTTGTACAATTTTTAGTAAGACATGATTGATAAAGATAAAGGACAACCTTGGACCATTGTGAATGGTGCCATTCTTTTTAAAAAGTTGCGCCTATTTATGATTTTAATCTCTACCTATTAAACAAACTCTTCATCATGAGCATGCATCTCCCTCTACTTTGTCATGTGGGTTTCTGCAAAATTTATGGTGATGTTTCAAACTTTTTTTTTCTTTTTTTTTGACAAAATCGGGTACTGATATATTATAAAAACTTCGAGGGACTGAGTCCTATTACATGGATATGACAAACTAAGGCATTAAGGATCCAAAACGGGTTCGCAGACCCTTGATCCTTGTTGCTACATAAACGGTAACTGAAATGAAAGAGGTAACGGCTATATTGCCGGATAAAAGAGCCTGCCAGCCAACAAAATTTGCAATTCATGAGTCCTAGGTGTTCTTCTGGTTAACTGAGTCATCCGGGAGGGATTCCTTCCTTGCGCTAGCTCTGGTTGAAGCTTCCGCTTGCATACTTTGGGTAAGAGTCCTGATATGAGCTATGGCTTCCTCTAGGTGGGTGCATCTGTCCTTCAAGGCCTCGATCTCAGCTTTATATTTTTCCAGCTTCTTCCTTTTTGATCTGCTGTCCGCCTGATAGTCATCTTTGAGGTCGTTGAAACGCTTGATGAATCTGCCTATCATGAAGGTGTGCGCTTTGCAGAGAGTGCACTCACTGTTCGTGATGACATTTTCTAAGGGATTGGTAGCAGGCTCCTGAGCTCCCTGCTGATTCTGCTGATCCGCCATTTCTCCTAGCTGGGGAAGAAAGCCAAAGTGCTGGTGATGCAGGTAGGGACGATTTCTGGGGAAGGGGGCGAAATAGGGGAAAGACAGAAAGGGGGAGTGCAGAGCTTTGCACAAGGAGGGGGCCGGATGGGAGGAACAGGGTGGCGGGGGAGCGGATGAAAGAAAGGGGGAGCGTTGTGACAGCCAAACAAACAACCTGTTAGCAGGAAAAGAAACACTGAAATTAAAAATGCCTGAGTTTACCGCTGCTGAGGGACGTGATCCAAGCTCCAGATGATTGCGCCCTGCTTCAAGAGAGAGACTGTGCTGGGAGGAGGCGCGTGCTATGACCATCGAAGCGGTGGAGGATGAGATTAAAGAGAGAGCCATGCTGCTATAAATAGAGGGAGAGAGGCAGCTCGAGTGGGTGATCCAGTGCTGATCGGATCGATTCCTGAGGTGACTGTGAGTCCAGGTGGAGATTTTGCTGCGCGCGATGGAGATTTTGGTATGATGACCGTCTGAGCAGAGCCTGAGATTGACGGCGGAGGACGAATATAACATTAGATCGGGGCTGGGAGAGGTGACATAAACGATCACAGGGGGGAGGATCTGAGAGAGGAGGGACGGAGTGGCGCAGTCGAGGAGATTTGGCAGAGAGTGAGGTGATTCGGGGATGAGCAAATTTCGAGAAAGATGGAGTCTGAGGTGGCTCAGAATCTGAGAAGAGAGAGGAGGATAAGATTCTTTAAGGGATTGCTTTGTCATAGTAGTAGTCGTTTTCTCTGACTTGGCCTACGGGTCTACTGGCTGCCTTGTTGGCCTGTTCATCAGCCTCTTTGTTGCTGCTCCTTAGCACATGTTTGAGGGTGGCCCCATTTATGTCTCTTATGTTGTCGTTGATCCTAGCTTTAATGTTGTTCAGGGCAGTTTGCTTGAAATCCTTCCCCGAAACCATAGCAGCTATAATAATAGCTGAGTCACCCATTATGAGCGGATTTTGAAGACCAAGTCTCTTCAGAATGGAGGTTCCCAGGAGAAGACTATAGGCCTCGGCCCTATTGTTGGACATTATGCCCAATCCCCACTCGTAGGTCACTATAATCTCGCCTTGATGATCTTTGATGACTCCTCCTGCACCTGCCTAACCCGGATTGTTTTTTGAGGCCCCGTCGAACTGAAGGGAGGGCCTCTTTTGGTTTTGAATCCATTCTCTGATTTCCTCATTAGAGCCTCTTAGCTTCCAATCAATCTTTTTCTGACCTGTACTTGCTGCTTTGTGGTTCCTTGATTCATGACTGAATTTTCCCATCCATTCAATTTCCCTTGGGTTCCCAGATTCTTGATCTGATTGGGCTATTCCATTAGCACTGATGGTCTCCGAGATGAGGGCGATTGTTTTTGCAAGGGTGCTTGAGATGCTGGCCTTCTTATTGTTAAAAATGCTTTTGTTTCGGGCGTTCCAGATTTGCCAACAGAGGGTTGGAGGGATGCTATTCCACAGTCTTTTGGCAAGGGTTTTGTTTTTCTTGGGGTAGGGATAGCTGTTTCCCCAATTTTTTTGAAGGAGGGTGATCTGATTGGGCAATTCGCCTATCCTTAATGGACTGATAATGAGCTTCCAGCAATTTCGGGCAAAGGAGCATTCTAGGAAGAGGTGATTGATGCTTTCTTCCGCTGCTCTACACAGGCAGCATATTGAGGGACCGAGGATGCCTTTCTTCCTTAGATTTTCCGCTGTGAGGATTTTGCTTTTAAGGAGAGTCCAATTAAAAAATTTGATCTTTGGGAGACATTCCGGATTCCAGGCCACTTTATGAAGAGGCCAATTATTGGTGGCTGTGGCATTTTGGAGGATTTTGTATCCTTCTCTGACTGTGTAGATTCCGCCATTGGGGTCCCAGACATACTTATCCTCGGACAAGCTGTTAAGGGGAGCTGACCCTGAGAGAGATAGCTTGAGGTCGGCCCACAGATCCCTTAGATTGTTTGGGAGGGGGAGATGCTTCCAGCCCAGCCACCTGTTTTGGTCCCAAGAGGAAATGTCATATAGGGACTTAAGATTTTTTCCTTCCATCCACAATTGCAGAGGTTTGAGATTTGGGAGAGCTTCCCTTGCTTCTGAGCCCATTATGCGATCAGTCCAGATGTTAATGTCTTTTCCACTGCCCGGAGCTCTTGAGATATAATCTTTGAAATGGGGGAGAGTTTTTTTTATGAGTTTCCAGACTGGGGTGCACTGTCTGTCAACGATAGATTCCGATAGGATGTTGGAGTTGGGGCCGTTCAGGTATTTTCTTTTGATTACTTCTGTCCACCAGGCGCCTTTTCCGTTGAGGATTCTCCAAATCAGCTTGAAGCCCATGGCCATGTTGGCTAGTCTTGGGATTCTTATTCCTAGCCCTCCTTTTTCGAAAGGTAAAATAACCTGGTCCCATTTTACAAGGCTGAATTTTTTGGAGTCCTGCCTTCCTCCCTGCCACAAGAAGCTCCTGATGATTAATTCCATGTGCTTATGAGTGCTGGCCGGGGCGAGAGTGGTTGCGAACTGATATATGGGGAGGGCTGAGAGGATGGCTTTTATGAGAATTGTTCTTCCGGCCAGGTTGAGCCAGGACACACCCCAACTCTGAAGTTTCCCTCTCAGCTTCTCTATTAGTTTCACCCAAATTTCAGTTTTGACCGATTCCTTTGCTAGTGGCAATCCCAGGTACATGAAATGGCTCCAGTTCCTTTGAGCAGGGATGTCCAAGATTGAGGAGATTCTCTGAATAATCTGCCTGGGGACGTTCCAGGTATATATCATGCACTTATTGTTATTGAGCTTTCCTCCAGACACTTGTAGAAAGAGCTCTAACGTTTTCTTGAACCTTCTTGCCATGAGACTGGAAGCTCCTCCAATTAGGAGGGTGTCATCAGCGAAGAGAGAGTGGTTTATCCCCTTGGTTCCACGCACTATGCTGACACCTGTGATTTCTTTTTGCCTGCGAAGATTTTCCAGGTGTATGCTTAGCGTTTCGGCCATAATGATGTAGAGGAATGGGGAGAGCGGGCAACCTTGTCTCAATCCCCTTGAGCTTCTGAAGAAGTTGCTTGGCCTGCCATTAATCAGAGGGGCTGTCCAAGGGAATGATATACACTCCATGATCCTGCTGATGAAGGTGCTGGATATCCCAAATTTCCCAAGGGCTGCCTTAAGGAATTGATGGTTAACTCTATCAAAGGCGTTTGCCATGTCTAGTTTAATAATCATACCCTTTTCCTTTCTATTTATACTGCTGTGGATTGCCTCTTGGATAAGGATAACGTTATCCATAATTTGTCTTCTGGGGACGAAGCCTCCTTGATTCTCAGAGATGAGGGAGGGGAGGAGCTTTTTTAGCCTGTTGGCTAGGATTTTGGTGATAATTTTATAGGAGACATTGCACAGAGAGATTGGGCGGAATCGATCGAAGGATTGGGGGTTGGGATCCTTGGGGATAAGGGCTAAGTGAGAAGATTTGATGTTGTTCCCCATTTTGCACTTTGAGAAGAAGTTCTTTACCATTCTAATGAAGTCTTTCTTGATGATGTCCCAATGATTTCTGTAGAATGCCACTGTGAACCCGTCTGGGCCCGGTGCCTTGTCCTGCGCCATGCTGAAGATCGACCCCTCAATTTCCTCTGTCGTGACCTCTTGGTCCAGCTCGTTGTTTTGGTCTGCTGAGATTTTATTTTCGATTAGGCTGAGGAATTCCGCATTATCGGTGGGCTGAGTGTCTGCGGATAAGAGGGCGCAAAAGTGTCTGGACGCAGCCTCTTTTATTTCCTCTTGGTCTCTGAGCTCTCTTCCATCCATCATGATTTTCTCTATATGGTTCCCTGCCCGCCTGAGTTTTAGGCTGTTGTGAAAAAAGGAAGTGTTTTTGTCTCCGGCTTTGAGCCAGAGGCAGCGAGACTTTTGTCTCTGCTCTTCTTCTTCCATCCTGTTCTGCTTATACAATTCTTTGTACATTTCATTCTCTTTGGCCTGATCTTCCTCTGTATACTGGATTCGCTCCTTTTCCTGACTCCATTGTTCAAGCTGTGCTTGGAGGTCCGATCTTTTTTTGCTTTCCTCTGCAGCGTGGTTTCTTGCCCATCGTTTGATAACAGTCCTGAGGGATTTGAGCTTGGCTTCCCAAATATAATGGGGCGAGCCTATAATTTCTTTTGCCCACTGCTCCTTAATCAAGTTTCGAAATTCTTCTTTGCTGTCCCATGCCTTGTTGTATTTAAAGGGGAGAGGCCCCATGTTCTTTCCTTTGTCTAAAGTCAGAGCCACAGGTTTATGATCTGAAATGTATCCTTGGATGATTTTGCTTTGGATATTTGAAAATCTTGCCACTGTTCTTTCTTGAGCGAGGATTCGGTCTAATCTCTCTTTTATATTGTTGTTGCCGGTTCTTTTATTGCTCCAGGTGAATCTCCCGTTGTGCGGAGGGATATCCACTAGATTATGGGTTTGGATTATTGCTTCTAGTGAGTCTCTTGAGGGATCAGCATAGTAGTTTCCTCCCAATTTCTCATCTGCATTCCTTATAAGGTTTAGGTCACCTCCAAGGAAAATGTTCCTTCCCTGAACTGTCATGAGGTCTGAAGTTATTGATTCCCAGCATGAAGCTTTGTCCCTATAATGATTAGGGGCGTATATGTTGTATATAGAGTATTCCTCTTTTGAGGCTTTGTTCTGCATGTCTGTTCTTACCCACCAGCTGTAAGACTTTTGCTCTTTGAGTTCCCATTTGCTTTTGTCCCATAGTGTTCCTATGCCTCCTGAGGCACCCGCTGCACTTGTTGCTACACCTGCATAGCTTTTGCTTCTTTTTATGTGATTTTGAAATTCTTGTTCCGTGATTTTGGTCTCCTGTAGTAGGAGAAGGTCTGGATGTTCAGATTTGAGGAGATCCCGGACTGCATTTGTTTTTAGGGAGGAGCCCATCCCCCTACAATTCCAGGAGACCAAAATCATCATTTTCCTTGTTTGGTATTTGCCCCGCTTTTCTCTTTCATTTTTTCTCCGCTTCCTTTTGATTTATCTAGGAATGTGTCCATTGGTTGCTGCATTCCGGTGGCCATTTCTTTTGCAGCGTTTTCATCTCTAATCTCTTTATTAGACTTTCTTCCAACTTTTTTGGGGGGATCTGTGGAGAGGTTGTTTTCCTTTGATTTGTTTCTGGTTAAGATTCTTTCCACTGTTGGGGGAGGAGAGGGTTGGGGAAGGGAGATAGGGGAAGAGATAACGATGGCGGTCCCTCGAGGGGAAGGGGGGGGGGGGGGGGATGGAGGGTCCTCTGCGGACAGGGTTTAAAAGGGGTTGGAGGAGGAGGGGAAAGAAGGGCCAGAGCCAGAGGGGTGAGAAGGAAGGGAGGAGTTTTCAGGGGGATCCTTTGAGCTTGGGCCTGGAGGGGGGTTTGATTTTTTCTTTTTGACGTGCTCCCAAGCTCCCTCGAGGGTTTCAACATTGCCTTCAGGGACATTTATTTTAGATTTGCTACATCTATTAGCGAAGTGCCCATATTCATGACATACCTTGCACTTGAAGGGTAGCTGCTCGTAGTCCACTTGCTGAATGTGCGTCCACTGATCGACTTTAAGTTTGATTGCTTCCGGCAGTCCTTTCCCCAGATCTACTTCGACACAGATCCTTGCGCATGCATGCATGTTCTCCTTTGGTTCAGATCTGTCAATATATTTGCCAACTGCGTTCCCTATGGCTTTGACGGACTCATCCCCCCAGCAATGGAGCGGCAAGTGGGGCAGACGGACCCAGACGGGGACAACGTTGGGGACATCCATTTCTGGATCAAAGTCTGGAGTCCATCTGTTTAAGTAGAGACCCCGGGAGTCCATGAAATAGGGGCCATTCCTGAAGATGAGGTTCCTGTCTTCCGTTGATTCGAATAGAAAGGTGTAAAATCCTCTGCCACAAAACCTGATTGCTATTTTCCCTTGTACCATCGAGTTCCAGTTTCTCTCGACCCATCTCTGAACTGATCTTGGGGAGGGCCACAGTCCCGTGAACTGGCCGACCAGGCCTCTTTCTGCTAAGGAGATTGCTGCTCTCCTCGGGAGGGAAGGAGGTAGAGCTACTTCTGGTATTTCATCTAATTTCTTGATGAACTTGGAGGCTGAAGGACGGATTTTTCCCGCTGCGCTCTCAGGAATGAGAGAGGCAAACATTTTCTCGAAGTCTTCTGGATCCTGAGGCGGGGGATCCATTTCTGCCATAGGAGAGTCAGATGAAACCTCGAGGGGGCTACCGGGGGGAGACCCCGGTGCTGGGGGAGGGCAGGAGGCCCAGGAGCGAAGAAGGGGAGGCCAGCAGATGAGGGGAGCGGGCCTAGCAGCCGCGCTGCCAGGCGCAGAGGCGCGGGAGCGGAGTCGGGGGATCTAGGTCGCGCGCAGGTCCAGCGATCGCCAGAGCTCTTTTCTTAATGTTCCCTTGAGTCTCTTTCAAACTTTTATTGATTGAGCAAATAAGTTTGATATTAAGTAAATTGCGGTTGAATGTGACACTTTCTAATGACATAATGTGGAAACTATTCTTTATCGTGATGTTTAACTCCTCAACCCTCTGCCTTATTGACCATTTTGGTCTTCATTAATATCCCTCCTGAGCTTTGTTGCAACAGTGCGATTTGTTTGGGGTCTAATAAACGGTTCGTCTATTGACACCGTGGAGATTTCCTATCAACTAATGGCGGTGGATTTCCATCTCAATTCATCAGCCCGTTGACTATTCACAACCTTCTTGTTACGTGCTTGACCCTTCATAGCTTTCGCGGCTTTGGGCATGTAACTTAGGTTATGATCCCTACTAGGTTTGCCTTCTGATGGACTCTTAGTTTTATGAATCCATGGAACTGTGACCCAATTTGGAACCTTTTTTGTACTACTTATACTCAGTAAATGATGACACCATACATTCAATACTACAACAATGACATCAATAACAACATATTCAACAAGCTCCCCCTGAACTTGACATCAATGACAACACATTCAACATTATTTTCCCTTATTTTGTGCAAAAGTCCCACCTTTTGAGGGCTTATGCCCTATGTTTTGTACATGTGGCTTCAATTTGTATTATTTTGGATTAATTAATTTGTAGAGAGTGTAATTTAAATTCCCCTTATTTGGCCAATTTAGGATATTTTAGGTTAGAAAATTAGTATTGTATTAAGAGGGAAGTTGAGAACCTCTATAAATAAAGGTGCACTTCCTCTCATTTTCTCATGAATTTTTGGGGTAGAAATCTCATAACAATCTGAAATTTCTGTGATTTTTCTTTATAGATTTTGGCTTTGGATAGTTCAAATGAAGCGAATTATCTTGGGGAACATATGTTTTGAATAGAAGAACTTTCTTTGGATTGATAGAGTGATTTATAAATAATTTTTTCTAGTTTATTATGAGAATTATATTCCCTTTGTTACAATTGTTTTAATACAAGTTGTCACGTGCCATATTAAGGTCTTATTGTTATTGATGTTGAGATGATGCCATTTTCATTATCATTGATATCAAAGCAATGTTCAAGCATGATTGTTGAGAGGTCAAACGAAGTCTATAATACTATTGTGCATGTAACTGATGGGATGTATGAAGGAAGTCGTGAAGGATCACGCACCTTATAAATATTCAATTGGCAGACAATCATACCAAAATCTAATACAGATTTGCAGAGTTAAACATATTGCTTGGATAGAACATTGGCCAAGGATTTTTCCAACAAGGTCGATCTAGAAGAACAAATAGAATGTTTGAAGAGGTCAAGTTCAAAAGAACAAGCGCAACTACACCTTATTCCAGCTAGTGAGGCAAATTTGAAAAATGAAACAGATTGCATTGAGAAACTTATGTCCCACTCGGACTAAGAAGGCAGACTTAAGGACCAAGAATACTGCGAATTTGTTCTAGCCAGTGAAGGTGTTGTGCATAGCTGAATACAATGATAACAATTTGAATCTCAAGTATAACTAAAAGCATGAAAAAATGACTATTAAACCAAACATATATTTGAGCTATCGCTCGGATTCAAACGACAGTTTAATCCCTTTAATAAGTTGAGCTATATCTATGATTTCTATTGCTTCCATTTTTGTCCCCAAACATCAACCTAATGATGATAATTCAGCTCTAAGTTGAAATGAACATGCCCAACCCACAAATCAACTCCAAGAAAAATTAACTAAACACTATATTTATATGCCACTCGTTTGGCTCATTGGAGAAATGATTTGGAGTTCTGAGCAAGGATCTGATTTGACATAAACGAGCATCTAATTTGGAGTTCTGAGCAAGGATCTGATTTGACATGAGCAACCATCTAATTTGGAGTTTTGGGCAAAGATCTAATTTTTGGCCAATGAAGCTCTGCAGTTGAGAAAGAGACCCTATGGATTAGAGGTGACGAGTCCTACAATATAGATAAATGTGCTCTGCATTCTGATATGAAACAGTCTTGCGGTTAAGAGAAGATAGAGGTTTGTAGTTTTGGACAATAGCTTTGCAGTAGCGATGATGGACTTGCTGCAATCGAGTAGTACTGTTATGCTTGAATTGACACTAGTGAATTAGGATTTTTTGGAAGCTCTTACAAGAACTAGCTGGTAAACTGGGGCAAGCCATAGGAAAGGGCCTTGTGCTATGCATAGTGATTAAGAGACTGTAGAAGGTGACAGGGGCTGTTTAGGCCACAAACATGTAGGACAGTTAAAAAAAACAAACGCATAGCCCAAATTGTTGAGGCTGCAGCTTTTGTGAAGTGCTTTATCATAAGGACCACTGTGTTTTAGACCCACTTGTGTAACCACGGGAAGAAGGCTAGAGTCTTTTTTGCTAAGAAGACAATGATATTTGTGGATAGGCTAAGCTCGTGCATAGGAGCAAATAACAGGGTGAGTTGTGAAGCAAGTCAAAAGGAGAAAAGGAATAAGCTTAAGGGTATTGGCTGATGTATAAAGGCTTAACGTTGCAAGCAGAAGAGGACAGGGTGCTGGAACAAACCGAGCAGTACATGTGGCTATATTAAGGGTTGAAGGTGCAAACATAAGGGTGTGTTGGTTGGATGATAACACATTGAAGAAAGCGAAATCATGGTAAGCCATGAGTTGCTGTTGACAAGTCCAAGAATCTACAAATTGTTGAGTTGGTGATTAGCTAAGAGATTGGTGTGGATTCGTGCTCGCAAATTTTGTTGCGTTGGTCCTCAATTGGGGGATTGGTATTTCCCATAGGTCAATTTCTATGGAGTTGATAAACTTGATTGTAATCTTTATATATTAAGAAAAGTTGAAAGTGATTATCTCCTAGTTATAAATATTCTATGTTCAGTGTTCAATCTCAGATAGTTAATATTGTGAATTATTGATGGTTAAAAATTGATTAATCGACTAAATATTGGTTCACCCCCCCTTCCTATCAATATTATCAGAGCAGGTTCCTTCGGTCACAACCTGATAAGCGGAAGGAAGATCCCAAAAGAGTAGATGACAAAGTCAAGAATGCAATTCTACAAGCATTCAAAGGAAGTTCCATCCAATGCTATGTTGACAAAATCTTCTAAAGATATTGAAGAAAGTTTGTTTTTCCCAATTCCTTTGTTTGATGGAACAAAGTATGATTTGTGGAGAGTTAAAATAAGGCATTGTTTGATGAGTCATGGTTGTGAGGTATGGGAATCAAGTTTTACTGGAAGCACAAATACAAAGGAGTCAAAATAATACAATACAAAAGAAATGAAAATGACGTTGAGTAGTTTACTAGATTTTGTAAAAGTCAAAGTGGGGCAATGTTCTTCAGCGAACAATCTTTAGGAAAAGCTACAAAAGCTTTATGAAAAATAATTTGTTCTTGTGACTGCCAAGTCAGAAACATAGTGTGTGGAATAAGAACACAAAAACGATCAAGAATAAAAGAAAATAGATGAAGAAAAAATTGGAAACTCCAAAAGCATGGAAGACTATGAAGATGAAGAAGGCTCCGAAGTAGAGGTGGAAGTTGATCTTGAAGCAAAACTTGTGGCTACTCTAAAAGAAACAAATAGATTGGGAAAATAAAATGAAGAACTTAATAAGTAGGTGGAAGACATTGAAGAGAAGAATCACGACCTTGATGGTACAAAGAAAGAAGCTGTCCTACTAAGAATCCAAGTACAGGAAGCAGAAAAGAGAGAAGAAATTCTAACAAGAGAGCTTAAGGATTTTAACAAGCTTGAAGCAATATTTGGTCAACAAAGAAAGGAGAAATGAAGAAAAAGTCAACTTCCTAAAAAATTCAGCTAGAAGAATCAAAGAGAATTGAATAATTAATGAATATTTAAATGTTGGAGCAAAAAAAGGATTTGTAGAAATTCTGCAAATTCTCTACAAATCTCGCTCTAAGACCTATGTAAAAAATCTGCCTGTAGGTTAACCCGATAATGCAATATAACCAAAGCAAAATACTATAACCTAGTTCTACTATCAATTTGTGGAAGTTTAAAGATCGAGCTGAAGAATATAACTAGAAGAAGAAGAATCAATGCACAATACACATGAAAATACTTTGGGGAAAGCCTCAGCTAAAAACCCCACTATTGTATTATCATACAAGGTGGAAATACATAGAAATTATACAAAGCCTTAGCTCTCACAACTATCCAGCTCTCAGTACAATCCTCACAGATGCTCGCAGGCAATCTTGGCTTCTCACAAGCCTTCCTCTCTGCCCTCCAAGCTCCTATTTCCTCACGTTGTTCCTAGTGGATGATTCTCACCTCACCAAGTGGAACATTGCTCTCACACACTGTTAGAACTGTGAAATCCTCAAGGAATGATTCCTTCTGCATACATGAGTTTTCTTTATAGGAAAACACATGCAACTGATAGTACATTGTCCTTGACTTTAATCTCAACTGGGTTTTTCTTAGAATAGACATGCATGAGTTTCTGATGAGGGAATCAACTGATTGTTAACTCTCTATTAGTTCCTCAAACAATTTGGAACTAATTTAACTGGACTTAACTCAGTAAACTGAGTTAACAATTACAACTCAAATATAACTCAATTTATCTCCTTAATTTAAGGGATAGCTCTTGCATGACTTCAAAAAGACTTCTAACTTGAATTTCTCCAACTAATTAAGTCAAAATAACTTAATTAATTATTTCCAAGTAGCTGTTAAGACTAAATTCGATTTTAATTCACAATTTAATTCAAGGACAAATTAAATTGGAATATTCTTGATTCTATTTTTATCATTTCTTGTTGCTATTTTCAACAAGATTGTGAGAATCTTAAAGAAGAGATTGCCTCATTGAAAAATGAAGTTGACAAGCTATGTAGAATTTTGAAGAGTTCTCAATCATTGGATGAGATTCTTTTCCATCAGAGATCACCATTTGATAAAAGGGACTTGGTTATTCACGTGAATCTCCTTGCAAAGAATATAAAAGCTCAAAATTCCCAAAGGTTAATATTAAAGAAAAACTTGAAAACAAAGTCGTTGTCATCTAAAGGTCAAATCACAACGAAAACTAGAAGAATGTTGCAAATGCTTCCCTTTCAAGAAGTTATTTTGGTGTCCTCAAGGCATCTTCTCTCTATGTCAGTAACAGTGAGAATTGACCAAGGATTGTAGGGCCTATACCAAGAATGATCATAGAAAAATAATTCTTTATCAGTCTTCTAAAAAATATTTTATAAGCTACAAAACTAGAGGACCTATTGGCTACAAGATAAGTTATGATTCAATTTCTCCATTATTCATGTACAATATAGAATGTTATAAATGTCACAATATTGGACACATAGGTCATGATTGTAAAAGCAACATGATATGGTCTCCTAAGAAACTCAAAGAAGAAAATATTCCCACTAGGAACAAAAAAAATCCACTAAAGTTTAGAGAAGAAAGCAAGAAGAGCCAAAATAACATAACACGACTAGATCTTGCATGCTTAATGAACAAATTGTGGATTTTGGGCAATAAATCTTTGTAGTTGAGAAAGAGACTTTGAAAATTAGAGAGGACGAGCCTTGCGATATAAATAAATGTGCTTTGTGCTTTGAGGTGAAACAATACTGTGGTTAAGAGAAGATAGAGGTCTGCAATTCTAGACAATAACTTTAGGGTAGTGATGGTGGACTTGTTGCAATCGAGTAATATTATTTTATGCTTGAAGGATTGGCACTAGTGAATTAGGATTTTGTGGAGTAGGTTGAACTCCTATAAGAACTAGTTGGTAAACTTAAGCAGGCCACAGGAAAGGAGCTTGTGTTGTGCACAATGATTAAGAGGTTGTAGAAGGTGACAAGATGTTTAGGCCATAGGTATGTAGGACAACAAAATAAAATAAATGCATAACTTGAATTGTTGAGGTTATGGTTTTTGTGAAATGCTTTATCATAAGGACCCAGTTTACTATGTTTTAGACCTACTTGTGTAACCATAGGAAGAAGGAAAATACCCCTTTTGTTAAGCATAAAGAGATATTTGTGGACAGGCTAAGGTCGTGCATAGGAGCAAATAACAGGGTGGGGTGTGCAGGAAATCAAAAATAGAAAAGGAACCAGCTTAAGGGTATTGGATAAGGTATAAAGGCTTAAGCTTGCAAGGAGAAGAGGACAAGGTGCAGGAACAGACAGAGGAGCAGGACATGTAGTTGTAATAAGGGTTGAAGGTTCAAACCTAAGGGTGGGTTGGTTGGGTGATAATGCACTAAAGAAAGCGAAATCATGGTAAACCAGGTGTTGTTCTTGACAAGGCCAAGAATATACAAATTGCTAAGTTGGTGCTAAATTAGGAGAGTGGTGTCTCCTATGGGTTGGTGCCCACAAATTTTGTTAGGTTGGTGCTTAGTTAGGGGATTGGTGTTTCTTGTAGGTTGGTGCCTATGAAAGTTTTAGTTGGAGCTAATAAACCTGATTGTACTATTTATATATTAAGAGAAGTTGAAAGTGATTTTCTTCATATATAAATCTTCTTTGTTGATGTGTTCAATCTCAGATAATTAATATTGTGAATTATTGATGGTTAAAAATTTGTTAATCTACTAAATATTGATTCACCCCACTCTCAGTATTTCCAACACTTATGAACTCTATTTTCTTCATATGCAAAATTTGTTATCAAGTATTTATCAAGAAAAATAGATTGCATTCCTTGACCTTACGCCTCCTACTTAGGGAAAGTTGCTAGGGTTAGATTGATAGGATATTCCTCTTTCTTTTCCATCTACATCCAAGGTATTCATCTATCGATTTCCCCTAGTCTAACTCCATATGCCTAGAAATTCATTAATGAGTTGAGGAATTGATCCTTCATTCTCCATCAATTTATAGTTTGATGTAAATAATTAAATTCAGAGTAGCGTGTGTTTGGGAATCTATTCTATCATTCTCCAAAGCATAATTTGATTCATTAGTTCTTTGACCTCACTATTTTATCCCACTCGAAACCATACTTTATTGAAGATTATTTTAGGGTGTAAAACTTGCAAGCACCTCAGAGAACCATTTGACCTTGGATCCCTTAGTCATTTGAACCTATAATCATGAATTCTCCCTTGTGGGAATAACATCTTTCCACAATACAATAAGGAAAATCACTACTAAGGTGATGGTGGTTGTGGATCCTATTTTTGTTGAGGATCTTATGCGACCTAACACTAGGATGATAGAGTTTATGGTAACATACAGAAGAGGAGCCCTAAAGATGATTAGAAAACATATGAGAAGAAGACAAAGAGAATCATTGAAGAAGATATAAGGAAAAGGCTATAGAAGATAAGCAATCAATTCAAAAGACAAGTCAAAAAGACACATGATGATGATTAAGGGGAAGTATGAAGGATTAACTCCTACTTGTAATACATTGTAATGCGTTAATAAGGTAGACTATGCACAAATTTATAATATGTTCACAAATTAAAAATGAAGATAGTGAGACAAGTTAAGATGTGAATCTCATAGAATTAATGGAGAGATATAAGAAGATATTATTGGAGATTATTATGGATATGGTTGATGTAACAACCCTTGGTTGATTTTCCATGTAAATACACTAAGACCATGATTATGGGACATGTATTCCAAGCTGAATGTTGGGAAAACATAGTGATGGGTAACACTAGTGATTAATTAATGACTATTGAATTTGGAATAGGCATTGGCAAATACAAAGATGCAATAATTGAATTATTATTTATGAAAATAAAGGAAAATAAGAGAAAAGGAAGGTGAGGAAACACAAATTTGCATGAGAGAGAATTTGAAGGAAAAATGAAGGTAAATGAAGAAAATAGAGGCCTTAATGATAAAATGGATTCTGAGGATTAGTTCACAACTTTTGTCAATTTAACCTTTTGTCTATTTAGTTTTAGAGCTCTCATTTCATTCTCTCATACTCTTGCACACAGAGTATTCTTAGAGAACTTTGGCATACATTGGATTTGGAAAAAGAAGGCAAAGAAAAGTAGGAAAGCGCAAGGGAATAGTTGGAACAACAGCTACAACTGGATTTCTTTGCAGGTAACAGGTTGCATGTGTGATTTCCTTGTTGATTTCTAGATGCATGGTATATGCCTGTGATTTTTTGGTTATCTGTTGTCATTAGCATGGAGATATGCCTGGATTGAGAATGTTTTAGTCTTTCCTTGCCATTTCCTAGATATACATTGTGTTGTGGGTTTTTCCACTTGTTGTTTTCTTATCGGTGCTCAGGTTTCTTATGGATGTGGGTTGGAACAAACAATATGGAAGCCTTGGAACAACTTGGGCTGAGCTACTAGTCCTGGAGCCTAGGTTGGGACAAACACTCTGAATCCCTTGATGGGTTGAGATACTAGTCCCTGGAGCTGGGTTGGACAAATACTCTGGAGCCCTGGAAGATTGTGGGTAGAGTTACTAATTCCTGGAGCCTTGGACAACCTGGGTAGAGACCGATCTGGTTGGTGTTAGTGATGTTCGAACGTAAATGTGGAATCACTAGTTGAAGGATGAGGTGGTTGGCCTCTAGAAGCACTGGTTGGTTTTGTCTTGGTTTATTCCATGAGATCCCACATTCATGCTTGGAATATGGCGTGGGGGGTGATTGGATGAAAGAGATATTTAGTTCATCCCAATATATGGTCAGGTGGTACATAGAAGTCCCAAACCTAGTTGGTATTTTCATGTATTAATAAGAGTTATTCTTCTATTGTGATTCATGTATGCTTGCACTAATTATATTGGTGATATTATGGTTGAGTTTCCATGGTTACTATGTTGTCTATTTTCTGGGTATATATTGGTTATATGATATGTACTATCATTGGCTCTTGTCTTGAATTTTTTAGTTATTAATTGGTTGATGAATATATGGATTAATAAGTGTGGATGTAGCTATGTGGAGAGGGAATATAGACTTGTTGGTGATTCTATGGTGAATCTCGTATTTTTATTATCAAATATGCTTTTATGACTTGTAGCTTACATGTTTTCCATGTGTTTGACGAAATTTCTATTATGGACTAGGCATGTCGTGGGTCAATTTTTATTTAAGTTTTGTATGAAAATATTTTTCATTATGCCATTATCATTCAAAGAAGTTATAGGCAGTTCTAGGTAGTAGTCTAGAGGCTAGCCTAGAAAGGTGGCTCAAATCTTGGCACTGCACCCTCTAAATTGGGAAAGTTGGGTCAAAACGACATGGAGGTAGTGTTCTGCATGTCGTTGGAGGCCTATAACCGCACCCAAGCCTTGTCATGCATGCGGTTGAATTATAGGTAAGTGAAAATGAGGTCTAGCTCAGGGTTTGGTCACCTGGGGTGGTCCTTTGGCCTTTAAGTGTCTTGTAGCCCAAGGGATGTTGTGAGTTGTCAATGTGTGGTCAATTTTTAGGCCTCACTTCCATAATTGGATCTTGGAGGTATAGTCACTTTTTCTGTGATCTCATCAAGCACTTAGTATTCTCTGTTTTCTTTTTCCTGTTTCTTTTCATGCATTTGATCCTTATACAAAACCTTTTCATTGAATATGTGTTCTTTGCTCCTAATGATTCTTTGTTTTTCATAATCATAAAAACAATAAACAAAATCATTAACACCATATCCAATAAAGGTACATTTCTTTTATTTTACCTCAAGCTTTGTTCTATTTTCTTTATTAATGTGTACAAAGGCTTCACAACCATAAGTCTTTAAAAATAAGTAGTTTACATTTTTACCTGTCCATGCCTCCTTTGGAATACCACCATCCAAGGAACTTGAAGGCCCTATGTTTATTAGATAAACAACAGTATCTATAGCATTTGCCCAAAATTGTAAAGGCAATCCTGCATGCAATCTCATGCACTTTGCACGCTCCATGGTTGTCCTGTTCATCCTTTTTGACACACTATTTTCTTGTGGTGTTCCTGGAACTGTCTTCTCTCTACGAATTCCATTCTTTGAACAATACCTATCAAACTCTTTGCTGCCATATTCACCTTCGTTGTCTGATATGAGACACTTCAACCTTTTTCCTGTCTCATTTTCAACCAAAGCTTTCCATTTCTTGAAAGTATCAAATACATCAGATTTATTTCGAATACAGTAAATCCAAGTTTTTTTGGTTACATCATCAATAAAAGTAACATAATAACAAGATCCATCGAGAGATGATACATGAGAAGGTCCCCATACATCTGTATGCACAAGCTCTAATTTTTCGCTCTTCTTTTCATTCCTAACTCTGAGGAATCTGAATCTCTTTTATTTTCCATAAACGCAATTCTCACAAAATTTTAAATCAACATGCTTCAAACCTGGCAACAAATTTCTTGAGGGAAGAATCTGCATCCCCTTCTCACTCATGTGCCCAATCCTATGATGCCAGAATGTCGTATCTTCTCCTGTAGAGGTTAAAGAATTAACAGAATTAGAAATACCATTTCATAAATACAATGTACCAACCTTTTCTCCTTTTGCTATTACCAAGGCTCTTTTAGTGACCTTCTAGGTTTTATCTGTAAAAGTAGTCACACGACCTTCACCCCCCAACTGCCCAGTTGAAATTAGTTTTTTTCTTCAGATCTGGAACATTCCTTACCTCCTTCAGTAGTCATTGATTTCCATTCTATTGTTTTATGAAAACTGTACCCATTCCAATGATTTTACAGGGTTTATCATCACCCAATCAAACCTGTCCAAAATCTCCTTGAACATAATCATGAAAATGTTTCCTATCAGGTGTGGCATGGAATGAGGCCCCTGACTCTACCACCCATGCATCAATAATCTTTTCTAATGAAAGAATCAAAGCATCTTGCAACACATCACCTGTCACATTCGCTTCATGGTTGTTTCCTTGTTGCACATCTCCTTCTTTTCCCTTCCGAGACTTGCAGTCTTTCTGTAGGTGTCCTTTATTCCCACATTTCCAACACACTATCCCATATCTGGACTTGGATCTTCCTTTTCTTGACTTACTGTGATATCATAGGGTCTTTCCTCTTTCAATTTTTCTTCCCCTAGTCTCTGCAGTCAAAGCATTACCTGATGTCTCACCAGAGCTTTTCCGTTGCATTTTCTCGCTAAGGATTGCATCGACAACATCATCAAACTTTAAAGTACTAGATCCAGAGACAAAGTTACTAATGACCATAACTAAACCATTCCAAATGTCTGGCAATGAGCATAGAAATAATAGAGCCCTAACTTCATCATCAAAAGTTACCCCTACAGAACTTAACTGGCTGGTAACTGTATTAAATTCATTTAAATAATCAGCGACGGATCCACCTTCTGACATCTTCATATTAAATAAACGCCTCATAAGAAATACCTTATTTGAGGCTGAGGGTTTTTCATATAGTTTGGCCAATGCTCACATTAAAACCTCTATTTTCGTTTCCTTTGAAATATTAAAGGCTACCGACGCCACTAGGCATAACTGTATTGTTCCAAGTGCCTTTTTTTCGAGAATATCCCATTCTGTGTCTGTCATACTCGTCGGCTTCTTTGCCTTTTCGCTCAATGATAGGCATATATATTTATGATACAGATAATCTTCCATCTGCATCTTCCACAACTAGTAGTTTTGGCCATTAAATTTTTCGACCCTAAACCTACCATCTTCTGCCATTGCTCCCACTCGAACTAGGAACCCTTCTCTCTTGTGAGTTTATCAACCAAATAGACCTTCAGCTCTTATACCTTGTTAGAAAAGTATATATTACAGAGCAATGGAACACATAAAATATATTGCAGAAATATAAACACTGAAAAAGTGTTGTGAGACAAAGGATCCCTTGGCAGTCGTATGTTGATTGAGGGCTCGAGGGTGGCCAACTGTAGAAACATTATGTGCAACTGAGCCTACAGTTGGGTGGAGAGTCGTCCCTAAAAACTTTGTTGCAGTTAGCGGAATTCAAAGAGCATTCAACTCAAAAAATACAAGAAAGGAATATCGACGATACATGTAACTCATCTCTACTCGTGTTTTTCGAAAATGCTATGTTAAATAGTTGAATAGTTGTGTATTGATTATTAATCACATAAATTGACGTAATTATTGATATATTTTAAATCTGTGTTGTTACAGTAAGTTGACAGATCTTTGGGTATGGAGTAAATAAAAGATCCTCTTTGAGACTCTCATCACCCTTGTTATTTTATATGGATATCAGGTTTGGGTTGCAGTATATTTAGAGAATTGTGGAGAAAATTGAGTTGATCCTTATAACCTACAACCTCAAGATTAAAGGAAATACTCTCTAGCCTATCCTCTTGATTGAAGCTAGCATTCCCCCCACTGAAAGCATGACAATTATTAGGTATCTCATGTATAAGGAGAAGCTATACAACATGGAAGCCAAGAGGTTCTCCAAAATTGCTTCTAACTCTAGCCAAAACCCCCCACCTCTAGCTCAAGCGAGGCTGGCATAAAGATGCTTAGTCTTGGCTAGATCATTGGGGGATAAAGGAAGAGTTAATCTTGGAGAATATGGATAATATTAAAAATATTATTACTTCCAAATTTAAGGATAAGTTGCAGGATGATAAAGTGTTAGAGGGAAAAAGGAAGCAAATGTATTATAAGGAGGTGATCAACCCCAATCTTGATAACCAGAATTATCTTTCTATCTTGCCTAGTGCTAAGCAGAAAATGAATATTGTCAAGATAAGAACTAATTCTCATGAGCTTTAAAGGGAAACTGGGTGTTGGTCAATTCCCAAAATACCTTAGGAAGAAAGAGTTTGTCACCTTTGCGATACTAAGATAGTTGAAGATGACAAACACTTACTCTTGGATTGTTTGGCTCTTACTCACATTCATTCTAATTTTCAAAATATTCACCACACTACCAATCTTATTCACTTGTTAAGTAAACAAAACTATGTGATCTATGCATGTTTCTCTCCCTCCTTTTTTATCATATAAATAAAATATTAAAGAGTCTCATTAATCTCTCACTTTCTTAATGTTTGATAACCCATATTGGTCTAAGTGGATGTTAATCATCATCATCATCGTTATGAATATTTCCATATATGGAACTGATTTTATTAAATTTTCTTAATTAAAAGAATGATGTTTGTTAAATATTTAAATTTAATAAATTCAATTTTATTTTATTAAAATTGTTTAATTCTTGTAAAATTGTTAGATTTAAGAATCAATTTTATTGAAGTTATTTTATTTAATGAATTTTCTATTATTCAAATTAATGTAGTATCTTTTTCACTACATAAATTATTTATTATTTTTAATTCATATTTAAGTTGATTTTTTATATTAATTTTTCAAAATCTTGTAAAACAACCTAGATCCATCTTAACCCCGAACCTATAAAGCGTCGAGATGGATCAAATCTCCTGAGGTGAAAACCTTTTTTTTAGTGCAAAACTTGAGGAAAGGTTTGCACCTCGAGAGATTTGATCCCTCTCAACACTTGATAGATCCAGGGTTAAGATGGATCTAGGTTGGTTTCAGTCGTGTGTGGTCATACAAAATTTGTTGAACATCTAATTATTCTGATAATTTTAAATATGCTAAATATGTCTAAGATTAATTTGGTCAATTTAATTTTAAATTTGCTTAATTACCCCAGTTTGTTGGGATGAGAGAGACTGTTAGTAACTTGAATGATGAAAAATGATGAAATAAAAATTGAATGCAAAGTGACAATGTAACACTCTTGAATGATAGAAAATGTGAATAATAAAAATGTAGTCAATTACAAACAATCTTCATTGTGTTCAATCTCAAGTTGTTTCCTTCTACTATTCATATTGTCACGCCTATTAGTTTTGACACCTTTTCATACCAATTGTATGAAAATGGAAGTTGAAATCATATACCATTCAAATATTTAAGTTGAGCTACTATAGTAAACATCATATCTTGTCTTTCTTGCTCTCCACTATTAATAGTAGCTTTCTCCAAAGTCAATCATTGTGACTTACGAAGTGCTAAACCCCAAATAATTTTCAACGATAGAAGTTTATATTACCTCATTTGAATGCAAAGTGATTAACAATGTTGAATGATGGAAAAGGGAATAATAAGAAAGAAGCCAATTACAAATAGTTTACAGTTTCAGGAAGCAAGCATTTCAGGTAAGTGAACATTTTATTTAGGATGAAAATTCAAATATTGTATTTATGGTTGAATTACTATAACATAGAAGTCAATGCACATCATCAATCATTTTTATGTTGTTACACTAAAATCAATGCACACTATTAATCTAATTACTATGAAATTAATGTACATCATACATTTAGTTGTATCAAATCAAAAATCAACGTCTACATTGAAATCAATGCATCTAGTGCAAACAATGAAATAAGATTAGAAATAAACATCTATACCGAAATCAATGCATCTAGTGAAAGCAATCAAATAGGATTAGAAATCAATATCTACACTGAAACCAATGCATCCAGTGCAAGCAATCAAATAGGAGTAGAAATCAACATTTACACTAAAATCAATGCATCTAGTGCAAGCAATCAAATAGGAGTAGAAATCAACATCTACACTAAAATCAATGCATCTAGTGGAGACTATCAAATAGGATTAGAAATCAACATCTACAATGAAATTAATGCATTTAGTGCAAGCAATCAAATAGGATTAGAAATCAAATACACTAATTAATACATATATTTTAGTGAAAAACCAAAATATTCATGAATTTCTAGATCTAACTCCTATGTTTGTATTTTTCTCTGTGTGTCTCTTTTTTCTTCCCTCTCTTTACACCTTCCATATATGTGTCTATCTCCCTCCCCCTGTCCTTCTATCTCCCCCCCTTTTTCTCATCCCCATCTCTCTCTCTCTCCCTCCCTCAGCCATCTATATCTATACCTCCCTCCATCTCTCCTCATTTGTATCTCTATCTCATCCCCCTAAACACATGTCACGCACACAAACTCTCTCTCTATCTCCATAGATATCTCTCTTCCTCCCTCTCTCTCTCTGTATCTCTCTTCGTCCATCTCGCCCCCTCCATCTATATCTCTATCTACCTATACCTCTCCTTGATCTCTCTATATTAGCCCGTAAACATACATTGTCTCTCTCCATATCTATCAATCTCTTCATCTTCCTCTCCCTATCTATCTCTCCCTCTTCTCTCTCCATATATCTCTCTTCCTCCCTCCCTCTCTTTTTCTCTCTCTTCTTCCCTCTCTGCCCCCTCCATCTATATCTTTGTCTCCCATTTTCTCTCCTTTGTCTCTCTATCTCACCCCCAAACATGCACACTCTTTCTCCATATGTTTATTTCTCTATCTCTACGTGTCTCCCTCTCTCCCCCCCTCTTCCTCTCCCTATCTCTCTCTTCCCCTTATCTCTCTCTTCCACTTCTCTGTCTCTCTATATATCTCTCTTCCTCCCTAAGCCCTCTCTCTTCTTGCCTCTTCCCCCCTCCATCTATATCTCTATCTCTCCTTGTCTCTCCTCCTTCGTCTCTCCTTCTCACCCCCAAAACATACACACACTCTCTTCATATCTATATATCTCTTTGTCCCTCCCTCATCCTCTATCTCTCTATCTTCCCTTTCTCTCTATCTCTTCCCCTTCTATCCCTCTCCCACTCCTCCTCTCTCCCTCTTCGCTCCCTCTGTCCTCTCTCCCTCACTGTCTCTCCATCTCTCCCTTGTCACTCCCCCTCCCTCTCTATCTTTACCTCTCTATGTATTTCTTCTTCCCTCCCTCTCTCTCCCCTTCCAACTTCATTTCTCTCTCTCAATTCCTCTCTCTCTCCCTTTGTTTCCCACCTCCCTCTATCTCTCCCCCCATCACACAGTCTCTCTCCAGTCTCCAACTTTGTCACTATCTCCATCCCTCTCTCCTCCCTCAATATCTATGTATCCCTCTCTCTCTCTCTTCCCCTTCTTTCCCTATCTTTGTCCTCTGCTTTTCTCTCTCTTCCCTCATCTCCTCTTTCCCTCATTTTGTCTTCATCTCTCCCTTCCCACTCCCTCTCTCTCTCCACCTCTATCTCTCAATGTCTTTGTTCTTCCTTCCCTCTCTTTCCCCCTCCAAATCTATCTCTCCCTCCTTCCCTCCCTCTTGCCCCCCCGCCTCCTCTCTCTCCCTCTCTCTCCCACATCTGTCTCTGTCTCCCCCCCCGTCTCCCTCTCTCTCCCACATCTGTTTCTATCTCCCCCCCCCTCTCTCTCTTAAATCCAATCCCATTGTACTATATTTAAGAAAGTATCTAAATTAAAAAAAAAATACTTGGTTGTAAAATATTAAACCTGTATTTTGGGTCAATATAAAAAACTTGAGAGAATCATGCACTATCTTTCCTCTATCATTGTTACTCACTTTGCTTTCTCTCTTTGCTTGGATCCTTGGTTAATATGCATCTATCGTGGTTCTTTATAATGTTATTTGTATTACATAAATTTCACATATGTATATATAAAAGTATTCTGAATTTTAATTTTATTAATCCTCGAGTTAATCTCTATGGGACTATTAGTTGTGAGGATGGAGGGACAAACAGTTTAGATACATCTCAAAAGTAATTATAACCTTTTTGTTTTTAGATTTAATTAAAAAATATCATAAATTTAAATTTAAATAAAATATTTATAAAATATTTTGATTGTGAAATAAGTTATGGTTTTTGGGCATGTGGTATTGATAAGCCATGGTATTGGGCCCATGGTATTGTAACAAAATAATTAAAAGCTTAGATTCATAACATATAATCAAAAGCCTAGACGGCCCATGGTATTGATAAACCATAGTATTGGCCCATGATATTATGATTTTCTTTTATCTAAAAAAAGTTCTTAATTTTATTAATAAAAACAAAATTAAATTTTATTATTTTTATTACTTCGTTCAAACCTGTTTATTGCACTAAGAATGCCTTCCATGTTGTTTTTTAAAGTTAGTATTATTATTATTAGTAGTTATAATACATGACATTAAAATGTTAAAATACACTCTTTCTTACATTACATCTAAGGCCACATCTATCCTATATTAGGCCATAGAGTTGTATAGCACCTCTGGGATCAATAAAACACTTAAATATTTCTTCAATTTTTATGAAAATTTTAAATAATTATTAAAAGAATCCAAAACATATTTCCTTGCTTTTCTATCTTACTCAATAATAATAATAAGAATTATTATTATTATTTGCTACTCCAAAATATATTCTATATCACTCCCTCTCTTACACATATATTATTCTCTCATAATTTTAATATTTTATTCATTTATTATTTTAATTATAATTATTAAAGCTAATTTTTTTATTAATTTTTTTTGTCAATCAAAGAGCTTACATTAATTTGTCAAAAATTGATTACGTAGGTGCCAACATGTCTTTGTTCTCCAGGTCGACCAGATTTGTTGGCCATGAGAACAATGAAAAATTTGGAAAGATAGAGACCTATTTTTGCAAGAACCTCAAAAACAAACTAGGGCTATAGCCCAAAATACAAACATAACAAAAAAACACCTCGCAAAAACCATGCTACATTAGAGGAATTGATGCCTGAGAGTTTCCAGGAGCCGCAGGATGACCGTGCCCCTCATGAACATGAAAATCAATGTGTGCCAACCTTGCCTCAATTTCAATTAGCCTTTCATCAGACCTATGCTAGCTACGAAGAACTGAAGCTAGGCAATCCTAGGTTTCTCCTTAGAGAATTACAAATCATTTATGTATGTTGTTATGTCATTTCTATCTTCATACCTTTTCTCCCGGAGAATGTCCAAGCTTGCATGAACACCGCACAATTGTTCAACAATTAACTGCAATGTTGGATGCTACACCATGCTCCCTGGCAATGGGGCATGACCTCAAGCAATCTCCTCCTCCATAGCTCCGCCCTCCTCTTCTCGCTTCTCTGCCCACGCGACTTAGTCCCCAACCTACTCGCGGTGTCCAATGCCACGTTGAGCCCTCCCTCGTTTCGTCAACATGCCAAAAAGCCGCTTCAACTATTGTATAGTTGGCCCACTCCACCACGTAATCATGCCCAAAGGAGGGGCCACTCCAACATTGCAAACACACAGAACATGGATGGGCTTCCCCTGCCAAGTTGGAGTCTTGCCCACTACCTAACTCCCCGACCTCGACCTTTCCAATTTCCTCTTAGACGACGAAAGTAGCAAACCATAATTTGAACTTCGAAACCACCATTAATTTCCAAGCCAAACAAATTCTCAGTGACAACATCTACTGTGACACAGTCACTAACCCAATCTCTAGGATCCTAGACTGTTTGCACCCTCACAAGGACGAGACACATCGTAACCACAAACCACCCTCCATCAATGCCTTAAACGAAGGGAGAACCCTTGTGTATACTCAAATGCAACTTGAAATAATGAACATAGGCTTTTGATAAATCATAAACGCCTTCTCAATATTTCTGTACCTCCCATGCCACTTGGGGGTGGTCATCATATTTGCCATTACTACGCCCCATGCCTGCCGATTGGAGTCACTTGGAACCAGGGTCCATGCCCCTTGTCTATTTGTCTCTCACGCACTTGACACATTACATACCCATTTGACACATTACATAGCCATGGAGGAATATTTTTATTAATTAATTTAATTAATTTTTTTATAATTTTCAAAATATATTATATATTATTTATTTTCATACATTTAAAAAAATTATTCGTTTCTCATTTTATTTAATATTATTTATTAATATCAAATACACCATACACGGCAAAAGTCGAAATTATTTTAAAATTAAAATAAATTTCACTTCCACCTCTTTTTTTAATAAAGAAATATAAATTATTATATTAAGTTATTAAAAAGAGCACCCATGATTTGATTTGATGCACACAGTGTGATTTGATTTGTTTTTATTGTGAAATAGTTATTTATTTATTTGGCATTTATTATGTGTGGGGTTCACATGGTTACTTTTATGGTTTATACTTCATTAAATGTTTCGTGGTTTTTGTTTCATTTAAGGTTGATTGATTATTTAGATTCCATAAGGGGATTTTATTATCCTTAATATTTTAAGGATTTTGATTAATTTAAATCCGTATGAGTTCGTGGTTAGAATAATTAAACAATCATAATTTTTGTTTTTATATTTTATTGATAATTAAATGGTTGTATAGTAAAATAGGTGAGATATTAAATTGCAGTTAGAAATAGTGTTTGATTTTATAAATGAAAGTAAAAATAATGACATGAAAAGGTATATTAATTCATTAAAATTAATATTAATGAGTATTACAATTAGCATATTATTTTTGGTATATATTGATATTTAAAATTGTTTTTATTTATTAAGAGTTAGTTTTTTTTTTTAATATAAGGAAACAAGTTTACGGTTTAAATTCCAAAATTATTTGATAAGTAAAAAATTTTCCTTAATAAATTATTAATAGACCTTTTAAAATGGTGTAGTTTCTGTTAATAAAAATTATAAAGTGAATAATAACAAAAAATTATCATTATAATTATTTTTTTCATTTTTGGGAAAAAAATTATATTATATAAACAAAATTAATATTTAAATTTAAATTTAAATTTGGAAAACAAATTTTATGTTCAACTTGTTCACCAGCTTAACAATGAACTTTGTTTTTTAAATCCATTAATTGAAATGTCATTAGTGTTATTTGACACATAATCATGTCATTACAATGTATTATGCAAAGATTAACCGATTTTTATTTTTGAAACATCATCAATTGAAATGTCATAAGTGTTGAGTGTTGCTTTTTTTTCCAATTGTGGTTCATGACCATTGAGTGATGGCTACATCGGTGGGTAATATTTTTGAAACATCATCAATTGAAATGTCATTAGTGTTGTTTTTTTTTCAACCGTGGTTCATGGCCATTGAGTGACGGCTACATCCATGGGTAATATTTTTGAAACATCATCAATTGAAATGTCTAGGTAATATTTTTGAAACATCATCGATTGAAACGTCATTGGCGTTGTTTTTTTTTCAATTGTGGTTCACGACCATTGAGTGACGGCTACATCCATGGGTAATAATCTAGGCAGATCCACCCAAAGGGATCTACCTGTCGACATATTTGGTCGGGCCCAACTCCAAGGGCGTCAAGGAGATTTGACCCCGTGACCTCCCAATTGGAAAGGTACTTAGCAACAGGAACTCGATCAATTAAGCTATCCCTTGGGGCTACATGTCATTAGTGTTACTTGAAATAAATGTGAAAATTAATTTAAAGTGGAAAATCAGGTGGAGAGGGAAGACTATATAATTAAAAAATATTCAATCTGGAATTGGATTATTAAGATGAAGCATTTTATATATGGGGTAAAAGATTGATTGCAAAGAATTTTAAAATAGATTTTAGTGATTTGAATTTCAAAAACGTTATATTTTAAGTGTGGTGTATTTAAGTCATAAAATTATGTTTTTATTAAAGAAAGGAGAACATATTTTTCATGGAATCAAGTATAATTAAATTTGACTTTGTCAACAAATCATTATTAAAAAAATGTATTAGAACGAGAGTTAAATTTTGAATGACAAGTTTAAAAATTGACCCCATTAAATGTAGTGGTTCATATAAACATAATCCTTTTTCTCCAACTTTCTCTTATGATATTCAACACATGAAATTTTTCTAGAAGGACTTCACCATTGAAAAAAACATAAGTTTCAAGCCCTCAAGTACAAGGCCAAACTCTTTACAATTGTGGTGTCGGAAATCTAGGTTTTGAATTCATGGAAAATTTTTGGACAAAGGTAAAAATGTTTGAACAGGACTCTTTTAAAAAACTATTACTATAGTTACAAGAGTTGAGTCATGTTGATGTTAAACAAATAAAAATACTTGGTTATATAAAAGAGGTTATAAATATGTTTAGGAAATCCAAGGATGAGGGAAAGATTGAATTAGCACTAATCCACATGCTTGGTCATTTCCACACCCAAATTCTAAATCCCTCACCATCAAATATCTATTATAAATGCTTTCAATGATGGTTTAAGGGTCATGTATGTAATATTTAAACATTTGTTATCATATGACCTACACCATTCTCACTATTGATATTATGACTTGAGCAAAAATCACTCCTTGATGCAAGGTACTATATTATTCAAAGACTAAGACAAGCCAACTTTGAGATCTTATATAAGAAGTGTAAGGACAATATCATTTCCCATGCATTATTTTGATAAGATGAGCCACCCATATTCAACATCATCTTAGTTTGCCAACTTGCTTAAGTATAAGAGCTACTCATTGAACAAATAGTGGACCCTTATACAATTTTTAATAAGACATGATTGATAGAGATAAAGGACAACCTTGGACCATTGTGAATGGTGCCATTCGTTTTAAAAAGTTGCACTTGTTTATGATTTTAATCTCTACCTATTAAGCAAACTCTTCATCATGGGCATGCATCTCCCTCTACTTTGTCTGGTGGGTTTTTGCAAAATTTATGGTGATGTTTCAAACTTTTATTGGTTGAGCAAATAAGTTTGATATTAAGTAAATTGCGGTTGAATGTGACACTTTTAATGACATAATGTGGAAACTATTCTTTATCGTGATATTTACCTCCTCAACCCTCTGCCTTATTGACCATTTTGGTCTTCATTAATATCCCCCCTGAGCTTTGTTGCAACAGTGCAATTTATTTGGGGTCTAATAAATGGTTCATCTATTGACACCGTGGAGATTTCCTATCAACTAATGGCAGTGGATTTCCATCTCAGTTCATCAGCCTGTTGACTATTCACGACCTTCTTGTTACGTGCTTGACCCTTCATAGCGTTCGCGACTTTGGGCATGTAACTTAGGTTGTGATCCCTACTAGGTTTGCCTTCTGATGGACTCTTAGTTTTACAAATCCATGGAACTGTGACCCAATTTGGAACCTTTTTTGTACAACTTATACTCAGTAAATGATGACACCATACATTCAATACTACAACAATGGCATCAATAACAACATATTCAACAAGCTCCCCCTGAACTTGACATCAATGACAACACATTCAACATTATTTTCCCTTAATTTGTGCAAAAGGACCACCTTTTGAGGGCTTATGCCCTATGTTTTGTACATGTGGCTTCAATTTGTATTATTTTGGATTAATTAATTTGTAGAGAGGGCCATTTAAATTCCCCTCATTTGGCCAATTTAGGATATTTTAGGTTAGAAAATTAGTATTTTATTAAGAGGGAAGTTGAGAACCTCTAGAGGTGCACTTCCTCTTATTTTCTCATGGATTTTTGGGGGAGAAATCTCATAACAATTTGAAATTTATGTGATTTTCCCTTACAAATTTTGGCTTTGGATATTTCAAGTGAAGCGAATTACCTTGGGAACATATGTTTTGAATAAAAGAACTTTCTTTGGATTGATAAAGTGATTCATAAATGATATTTTCTACTTTATTATGAGGATTATATTCCCTTTTGTTACCATTGTTCTAATAAAAATTGTAATGTGCCATATTAATGTCTTATTGTTGTTGATGTTGAGATGCTATCATTTTCATTATCATTGATATCAAAGCAATGTTCAAGCATGATTAAATGAACTCTATAATACTATTGTGCATGTAACTGAAGGGATGTATGAAGGAAGTCATGAAGGATCACACACCTTCTAAATGTTCAGTTGGCAGACAGTCATACCAAAATCTGATACAGATTTGCAGAGTTAAACATATTGCTTGGATAGAACATTGTCCAAGGATTTTTCCAACAAGGTCGATCTGGAAGAACAAATAGAATGTTTGAAGAGGTCAAGTTCAAAAGAACAAGCGCAACTACACCTTATTCCAGCCAGTGAAGCAAATTTGAAAAATGAAACAGATTGCATTGAGAAAATTATGTCCCACTCGGACTAAGAAGGCAGACTTAAGGGCCAAGAATACTGCGAATTTGTTCTAGCTAGGGAAGGTGTTGTGCATGGCTGAATACAATGATAACAATTTGAATCTCAAGTATAACTAAAAGCATGAAGAAATGACTATTAAACCAAACATATATTTGAGCTATCCCTCGGATTCAAACGAGAGTTTAATCCCTTTAATAAGTTGAGCTATTTCTATGATTTCTATTGCTTGGATTTTTGTCTACAAACATCAACCTATCGATGATAATTTAGCTCTAAGTTCAAATGCACATGCCCAGCCCACAAATCGACTCCAAGAAAAATTAACTAAACACTATATTTATATGCCACTCTTTTGGCTCATTGGAGAAACGATTTGGAGTTCTGAGCAAGGATCTGATTTGACATAAACGAGCATCTAATTTGGAGTTCTGAGCAAGGATCTGATTTTACATGAGCAACCATCTAATTTGGAGTTTTGGGCAAAGATCTGATTTTTGGCCAATGAAGCTCTGCAGTTGAGAAAGAGACCCTATGGATTAGAGGTGACGAGTCCTACAATATAGATAAATGTGCTCTTCATTCTGATATGAAATAGTCTTGCGGTTAAGAGAAGATAGAGGTTTGTAGTTTTGGACAATAGCCCTGCGGTAGCGATGATGGACTTGCTGCAATCAAGTAGTACTGTTTTATGCTTGAATTGACACTAGTGAATTAGGATTTTTTGGAGCTCCTACAAGAACTAGCTGGTAAACTGGAGCAAGCCACAGGAAAGGGCCTTGTACTATGCATAGTGATTAAGAGACTGTAGAAGGTGACAGGGGCTGTTTAGGCCACTGACATGTAGGAGAGTAAAAAAAAACAAACGCATAGCCCAAATTGTTGAGGCTGCAGCTTTTGTGGAGTGCTTTATCATAAGGACCATTGTGTTTTAGACCCACTTGTGTAACCACAGGAAGAAGGCCAGAGTCTTTTTTGCTAAGAAGACAAAGATATTTGTGGATAGGCTAAGCTCGTGCACAGGAGAAAATAATAGGGTGAGTTGTGAAGCAAGTCAAAAGGAGAAAAGGAATAAGCTTAAGGGTATTGGCTGATGTATAAAGGCTTAATGTTGCAAGCAGAAGAGGACAGGGTGTTGGAACAAACCGAGCAGTACATGTGGCTATATTAAGGGTTGAAGTTGCAAAAGTAAGGGTGTGTTGGTTGGGTGATAACACATTGAAGAAAGTGAAATCGTGGTAAACCATGAGTTGCTGTTGACAAGTCCAAGAATCTACAAATTGTTGAGTTGGTGATTAGCTAAGAGATTGGTTTGGATTCGTGCTCGCAAATTTTGTTGCGTTGGTGCTCAATTGGGGGATTGGTGTTTCCCATAGGTCAATCTCTATGAAAGTTTTACTTGGAGTTGATAAAATTGATTGTAATCTTTATATATTAAGAAAAGTTGAAAGTGATTTTCTCCTAGTTTTAAATATTCTATGTTCATGTGTTCAATCTCAGATAGTTAATATTGTGAATTATTGATGGTTAAAAATTGATTAATCGACTAAATATTGGTTCACCCCCATTCCTCTCAATATTATCAGCGCAGGTTCCTTCAGTCACAACCTGATAAGCGGAAGGAAGATCCCAAAAGAGTAGATGGCAAAGTGATCCGGATTTAAACAGGAACGCAATAAAATACAGAGATAACCATAAAGACAGATATGCAGTGGAAATAATACCTCAATTCATTACTGTAAAATACTGAAATGTGCTTACAAATAGAAATGGAAATAAACCAGCTAGGGCGATGGTAGCTTATCTCTGAGAAGAGATGTGGTGGCTACATGCCTCTGAATTGTCTTACAATGAGGCTTGAAGGCCTATTTATTGTTGAGAAACAATGGAAAACCCTTCACATTCCAAAACCTAACCCTAGAAGATGAAACGCCAAATTGTGGGCCCCGTTTTTGGGTAAGTTGGTACATCAACCTCCCGGGGTCGCGAATTGGTCGTACTATCTCCGTTTGACGTGCATGATAGCTCGTTGGAAAGATCTCTCCGAGGACTACGACGGAAAAGACGATTTTTATTAGAAAAATCGCTGGCGGTGGATTTCCCAAAAAACGTCGTTTAGGGCCTCAAAACAGCTCCGGAAGTTTAGGACCCGAAAAAACTGCTAAAAATAGTAAACTGTGCTATAATTAAGGAAATTGAAAAAAAACTGTAAGAAGCACTAGAAGGGATCCAAGTGGAATTAGCGGGTGGCCACCAATATCCACCTGGATCATTCCTCACCCCTTAGGAAGCAATGGTCCCCATTGCGTTGAGTTCCTCCATGAGATGAGGGAACTTCTGCTGCACTTGGTCCCTGGTGAGCCACTTGCCCTGGTGAAGGAGTTGTTCTGCTTTGACAACTCGATACAGTTGGATATTCTGCTGGCGAGTGTGCTTGATCTGTGTGTCCATGATCCTATCAGTTGCCACTTGTTCCATGCAAGCTGGATTTAACTCTGTGGGTGTGAGTTGTTTTGCAATGTTGGACGTGTCTAGTAATGGTGGAAAGTATGGCCGAAGGCGGTCGACATTGAACACCGGGTGCAGGCCAAGGAATGGGGGAATGCTGAGCTCAAAAGCATTGTCTCCCACGGCCTTGGTAATGGTGTAAGGGCCATATCAGAGTGGTCTGAGTTTCCGATAGGCTCCGGTAAGGCGTTCCTTTTGCAAATGCAACCAGACTTTGTCGCCCACTTGAAACTTGTGTGGCACCCGATGTTGATCATGTCGCTGCTTGTACTTGGCATTTGATTTCTCCAGAATGTCATGGACCTGCTGGCAAATATGTTGGATGTGCTCAATGAAGCTGTTTGCCTTATCTGTTTCGGACTGGACATGAGCAGAATCTGCGTAAGTAGCTGCAAATGGCATGGCCACATCGATGGGACATAGTGGCTGGAATCCCAATCCCACCTGGAAAGGGCTGTGGCCAGTCGAGCTGTGGGGGGGCCGGTTGTAGCTGTGTTGAACATAGGGGAGGCTCTCGTCCCAAGTGCGTGGATGCTTTGAGTTGTACATGCGCAGAATGTGTACGATCATCCTGTTGAAGACCTTAGTCTGGCCATCAGTTTGAGGATGGAAGGCTGTGGACTTAGTGAGTTTGGTGTCCAGCATCGACCAGAGGCTAGAACAAAATGTACTGAGGAACCTGCTATCCCGATCTGAAATGATAGACTGTGGGATCCCAAAGTGTACCCATACTCGTTCAAAGAAGAGTTTAGCAGTGGCTTCTGTTGTGATATTCTTCTTGCAGGCCGCCATAATGGCCATCTTCGAGAACCTGTCGACGACCACGAAAACACAGTCATTTCCATGCCTAGTGGAAGCGAGGCCTGACATGTAATCCATGGAGATGGATTCCCAAGGTCGACTAGGGGTAGGTAGTGGGGTATAGAGGCCTTGCTTCTTGATGGTCGGTTTGGCAATGGCGTAAGCAGTGCATGATCTGATGTACTTCCCGACATCCTGTCGAAGATTCGGCCAATAGAAATTTTTCTGCAGTACTGCCACGGTTTTTTTCGACCCCAAAATGCCCAACGACCCGACTGTAGTGTGCTTCCCAGATCATCTTGGCACGCTCGCTTGAAGGAACATAAAGGTGACCCAGGTGGCATAACAAGTCGTCCTGGAGGTGAAAATCTGGAACATGCTGACCCTCCAAGAGTGTCTGGTATGTGTGGCCGAATTCCGGGTCGCTTTTGTAGAGCAGTGGCCAATCAGAAGTCTCGTGCCCACAAGAGTTGAGCATGGTGGTTAACGCCATGATCGGTGGTCGACTGAGGCAATCTGCAACATTATTTGTGCTGCCCTTCTTATACTTGATATTCAAATGGAACTGTTGCAGGTATGTGGACCACTTCTGATGGTGATCATTCTGCAATTTCCCTTGGGTCTGTATGAACTGCAGGGGTCGGTGGTCCGTGTGGATGACCGTTTCCTTCCCCAAAATGTAATGCTTCCATTATCGGCAGGCCTGCACAATGGAATACATCTCTTTGTCATAAGTGGGATACTTCTGGACTGTGTCTGAAAGCGTCTCACTGTGATATGCCACTGGATGCCCGTGTTGAGTAAGGACTACCCCAATAGCATAGTCAGAGGCATCTGTCTCGACCTCAAATGGTTGTTGCAAGTCTGGTAATGCAAGAACTGGTGCTGTGCAGAGTCGATCTTTCAACTCTATGAATGCCTTCTATTGAGATTCAGACCAAATTTTTTTTGCTTTCGCTCCTCCCTTGGTGACCTGACTCAAGGCCCAAGTGATATGAGAAAATCCCAACACGAACCTGCGGTAGAAGTTGGCAAGGCCTAGAAAGTTGCGAAGCTCTGTCAGAGTGGTTGGAGATGGCCAATCCCGAATGACTTGGATCTTGGCTGGATCCACATGCACCCCCCGTTCATCAATAATGTATCCCAGATACTGAACCTGGGTCATGCCAAAAGTGCATTTCTCCAAATTGGCACATAACTTGTGTTGTCGCAGTGTTTGGAGAACCTGTCGGATGTGGTGGAGGTGCTCTTCCTAAGTCTTGCTAAAGATCAAGATGTCATCCAAGTATACCACTACAAATGAGTTGGTGAATGGCCGCAAGATGTCGTCCATTAGCCTCATGAAGGTTGCAGGGGCATTCGTCAATCCGAAAGGCATAACCAACCATTCGAAAAGGCCCTCCTTGGCTTTGAAGGTAGTCTTCCACACATCGGAGGGTTCGATTGGTACCTGGTGATATCCTGACTTCAAATCGATCTTGCTGAAATATTTTGCCCCCTTTAGTTGGTCCAGGAGGTCATCAATCCGTGGGATTGGGTACCTATTACGGACAGTGATCTTGTTCAGCGCCCGATAGTCAATACAGAGTCTCCAAGTCCCATCCTTCTTTTGTACCAGCACGATCGGACTCCCACAGGGCGATGAACTCGGACGGATGTGACCTTTTTGTAGCAGCTCCTGAATCTGCCTCTTGATTTCATCGTTCTCCAGAACAGAGCGTCGATAAATTGGTCCATTGGGCAGTGGTGAACCTGGGGTCAGATCAATGGAGTGCTTGACCTGACAGTGCAGAGGAACCCCTGCGGGGGAGGTGAAGATGTCCTCATACTCCTCCACGACCTTGTCCATCTGTAGTTGTCGTGCGGAGGGGCCCTGTCTAGAGGTCGTGGCCATCGTCTTCTTCTTTTCTTGATGGCGTATCATCAGGAAAACAAACTTCCCAGTTTTGGAAATGAGCTTATTGCATTGTTTTGCAGTAACCAAAGAGATGGCGGTAGGCGGTGCTACCTCTGGTATCCTGTACAACTTATTTCCCAAAGTAACAATAACAGCACGGGGCCTTGACTCATACACAGCATGTCGTTTCCACAAGTATGGTTGTCCTAATAACACATCACAAACTTCAATGGGAGCAATGTCACACAATACCTCATCCGTGAAGGGCTTGATGTTGTATGGAAGGCGACACTGTTGGCTTACGCGAAGATCCCGTCCTTGATGCAACCACCCAATGGTGTAAGGTTGTGGATGTGTTGTGGTCGGTAAGCCCAGCCGTTTCACGACCTCTGCCGAAATGAGGTTCTTTTGGCTCCCGCTGTCGACAATGAACTGTAGCGGGGAGCCCTTTACCCACATCTGGGAGTGGAAGAGACGCTCCTCCTCCTCTGGATCTTCAGGTTCCTCCTTCTGGATCTTCGTGGTGGCAACGGTGGCGTTGGGCTCCGCATCGATAATCTGCTTCCCTTTGTCATTCCCCTTATCGGGTTCTGACTCAGAGTCAGAACATGCATCTGATTCTGAAACCTTTAGCTCGGCCACCAGTGACTGCTTGGCCCGACACTCACTTGTGTTGTGAGTGGAGCTCTTATGGAACTCACACCACTTTCCGGTGTCCTTTTTCGGCTTCGCGGCGTTGTTCTTTGCTTGCAGCTTTGGCGGGTTGTCTTGGGCCGCCCCGCCTTGGCTTTGTCCTTTGTTCTGCGGTTTGGGGGCACCTTTCCCTTGTTTCGGATTCGCAGACCCAAAGTCTCGCTTCTTCTGTTTAAACTTTTGCTCGACCTTGACGGCATATCGGTATGCCGTGCCGAGCGAGGAGATGTTCAGGAATTCTATTTCTTCTTGGATGTACTTGTGCAGGCAGCCACGGTATTTGAGTAACAAATGCTGCTCTCTATCATTGATACCCAACTTTGTGCGAAGGGTATGGAAGATATTGGTAAACTCTGGTACGTCTTGGTCCCTTCCCTGCCGTAGCGTGGTCCACTTTATGTATTGATCCTCATAGCTTCCGACAGGGTAGTACTGCTCCTTGATGGCATCTCGGAATGAATCCCAAGTCAGTGCGACTGAAAATAGTGAGCCTGTACTTTCATCCTTCTGCTCGCAGTAGGTTTCCCACCAATCCTTGACGTGGGGGGCTGCTTTGAGAAGAGCGAAAATAATCTTTTCCCGACTGGAAAAATCATGAACAGAAAAATAACCCTCTAGCACATTTAACCATTTATCGACGGCATCTGCGTCTATCTGACCCTCGAATATGGGGATTTCAAAATTAACTTGTACCTTAAATGGTGTGGCGTTTCCAGAGTTGTTGTTGGAAGCCGATGCGTCGCCCCTAGGTAGCCGCTGAAGGATTTGGGCAAAGTTGTCCATCATCGCGTTCCTTTGTCGCTCGAGGGCTTCTTCGAGCAAGATTTTGATAGGATCTCCTGCCCCCTCGTCTTTCTTTTCATCCGCCATGGGAGGCCGTCGGGATTTGCGAGGCTGGTCTTGCAAAGGTTCGACCAGTTCAAGCCCTAACTCCTTATATCCCGACCTCGTTGGGGACATGCAAAGAAAAACAGAGAAGAAAAGCAGACCACTCTGATACCACTGATCCGGATTTAAACAGGAACACAATAAAATACAGAGATAACCATAAAGACAGATATGCAGCGGAAATAATACCTCAATTCATTACTGTAAAATACTGAAATGTGCTTACAAATAGAAATGGAAATAAACCAGCTAGGGCGATGGTAGCTTATCTCTGAGAAGAGATGTGGTCGCTACATGCCTCTGAACTGTCTTACAATGAGGCTCGAAGGCCTATTTATTGTTGAGAAACAATGGAAAACCCTTCACATTCCAAAACCTAACCCTAGAAGATGAAACGCCAAATTGTGGGCCCCGTTTTTGGGTAAGTTGGTACATCAACTTCCCGGGGTCGTGAATTGGTCGTACTATCTCCGTTTGACGTGCATGATAGCCCGTTGGAAAGATCTCTCCGAGGACTACGACGAAAAAGACGATTTTTATTAGAAAAATCGCTAGCGGTGGATTTCCCAAAAAACGTCGTTTAGGGCCTCAAAACGGCTCCGGAAGTTTAGGACCCAAAAAACTGCTAAAAATAGTAAACTGTGCTATAATTAAGGAAACTGAAAAAAAACTGTAAGAAGCACTAGAAGGGATCCAAGTGGAATTAGCGGGTCGCCACCAATATCCACCTGGATCACAAAGTCAAGATTGCAATTCTCCAAGCATTCAAAGGAAGTTCCATCCAATGCTATGTTGACAAAATCTTCTAAAGGTATTGAAGAAAGTTTGTTTTTCCCAGCTCCTTTGTTCAATGGAATAAAGTATGATTTGTGGAGAGTTAAAATAAGGCATTGTTTGATGAGTCTTGGTTGTGAGGTATGGGAATCAAGTTTTACTAGAAGCACAAATACAAAGGAGTCAAAATAATACAATACAAAAGAAATGAAAATGACCTTGAGTAGTTTACTAGATTTTGTAAAAGTCAGAGTGGGTCAATGTTCTTCAGCGAAAATCTTTAGGAAAAGCTACAAAAGCTTTATGTAAAATAATTTGTTCTTGTGACTGCCAAGTAAGAACCATAGTGTGTGGAATAAAAACACAAAAACGATCAAGAATAAAAGAAAATAGATGAGGAAAAAATTGGAAACACCAAAAGCATGGAAGACTATGAAGATTAAGAAGGCTCCGAAGTAGAGGTTGAAGTTGACCTTGAAGAAAAACTTGTGGCTACTCTGAAAGAAACAAATAGATTGACAAAAAAAAAATGAAGAACTTAAGAAGTAGGCGGAAGACATTGAAGAGAAGAATCGTGACCTTGATGGTACAAAGAAAGAAGTTGTCCTACTAAGAATCCAAGTACAAGAAGCAGAAAAGAGAGAAGAAATTCTAACAAGAGAGCTTAAGGATTTTAACAAGCTTGAAGCAAAATTTGGTCAACAAAGAAAGGAGAAATGAAGAAAAAGTCAACTACTTGAAAAATTCAGCTAGAAGAATAAAAGAGAATTGAATAATTAATGAAGATTTAAACGTTGGAGAAAAAAAAGGATTTGTAGAAATTCTGCAAATTCTCTACAAATCTCGCTTTGAGACCTATGTAAAAAATCTGCCTGTAGGTTAACCCGATAATGCAATATAACCAAAGAAAAATACTATAACCTACTTCTACTATCAATTTGTGGAAGTTTAAAGATCGAGCTAAACAATATAACCAGAAGAAGAAGAATCAATGCACAATACACATGAAAATACTTTGGGGAAAGCCTCAGCGAAAAACCCCACTATCTGTATTATCATACAAGGTGGAAATACATAGAAATTATACAAAGCCTTAGCTCTCACAGCTATCCAGCTCTCAGTACAATCCTCACATATGCTCACAGGCAATCTTGGCTTCTCACAAGCCTTCCTCTCTGCCCTCCAAGCTCCTATTTCCTTGCGTTGTTCCTAGTGGATGATTCTCACCTCACCAAGTGGAATATTGCTCTCACACACTGTTAGAACTGTGCAATCCTCAAGGAATGATGCCTTCTGCATACATGAGTTTTCTTTATAGGAAAACACATGCAACTGATAGTACATTGTCCTTGACTTTAATCTCAACTGGGTTTTTCTTAGAATAGACATGCATGAGTTTCTGATGAGGGAATCTTCAATTAACTGGAGTACAGTAGTTGAGTGCATGCATGCATCAACTGACTGTTAACTCTCTATTAGTTCCTCAAACAGTTTGGAACTAATTTAACTGGAATTAACTCAGTAAACTGAGTTAACAATTACAACTCAAATATAACTCAATCTTATCTCCTTAATTTAAGGTTTATATCCTTAATTTAAGGGATAACTCTTGCATGACTTTATAAAGACTTCTAACTTGAATTTCTCCAACTAATTAAGTCAAAATAACTTAATTAATTATTTCCAAGTAGTTGTTAAGACTAAATTCGATTTTAATTCACAATTTAATTCAAGGACAAGTTAAATTGGAATATTCTTGATTCTATTTTTATCATTTCTTGTTTCTATTTTCAACAAGATTGTGAGAATCTTAAAGAAGAGATTGCCTCATTAAAAAATGAAGTTGACAAGCTATGTAAAAGTTTGAAGAGTTCTCAATCATTGGATGAGATTCTTTGCCATCAGAGATCACCATTTGATAAAAGGGACTTGGTTATTCACGTGAATCGCCTTGCAAAGAATATAAAAGCTCCAAATTCCCAAAGGTTAATATTGAAGAAAAACTTGAAAACAAAGTCGTTGTCCTTCAAAGGTAAAATCACAACGAAAACTAGAAGAATGTTGCAAATGCTTCCTTTTCAAGAAGTTATTTTGGTGTCCTCAAGCAATCTTCTCTCTATGTAAGTAACAGTGAGAATCGACCAAGGATTGTAGGGCCTATACCAAGAATGATCATAGAAAAATAATTCTTTATCAGTCTTCTAAAAAATATTTTATAAGCTACAAAACTAGAGGACCTATTGGCTACAAGATAAGTTATGATTCAATTTCTCCATTATTCATGTACAATATAGAATGTTATAAATGTGTCCAAAAGAAACATGATATGGTCTCCTAAGAAACTCAAAGAAGAAAATATTCCTACTAGGAACAAAAAAAGTCCACTAAAGTTTAGAAAAGAAAGCAAGAAGAGCCAAAAATAACATAACACGACTGGATCTTGCATGCTTAATGAACAAATTGTGGATTTTGGGCAATGAATCTCTGTAGTTGAGAAAGAGACTTTGAAAATTAGAGAGGACGAGCCTTGCGATATAGATAAATGTGCTTTGTGTTTTGAGGTGAAACAATATTGTGGTTAAGAGAAGATAGAGGTCTGCAATTCTAGACAATAACTTTAGGGTAGTGATGATGGACTTGTTGCAATTGAGTAATATTATTTTATGCTTGAAGGATTGGCACTAGTGAATTAGGATTTTGTGGAGTAGGTTGAACTCCTACAAGAACTAGTTGGTAAACTTAAGCAGGCCACATGAAAGGACCTTTTATTGTGCACAATGATTAAGAGGTTGTAAAAGGTGACAAGATGTTTAGGCCATAGGTATGTAGGACAATAAAATAAAATAAATGCATCACTTGCATTGTTGAGGTTACAGTTTTTGTGAAATGCTTTATCATAAGGACCCAGTTTACTGTGTTTTAGACCTACTTGTGTAACCACAGGAAGAAGGAAAATACCCTTTTTGTTAAGCATAAAGAGATATTTGTGGACAGGCTAAGGTCGTGCATAGGAGCAAATAATAGGGTGGCGTGTGCAGGAAATCAAAAAGATAAAAGGAACAAGCATAAGGGTATTGGATAAGGTATAAAGGCTTAAGGTTGCAAGGAGAAGAGGACAAGGTGCAGGAACAGACAGAGGAGCAGGACATGTAGTTGTAATAAGGGTTGAAGGTGCAAACCTAAGGTTGGGTTAGTTGGGTGATAATGCACTAAAGAAAGTGAAATCATGGTAAACCAGGTGTTGTTCTTGACCAGGCCAAGAATATACAAATTGCTAAGTTGGTGCTCAATTAAGAGAGTGGTGTCTCCTATGGGTTGGTGCCCACAAATTTTGTTAAGCTGGTGCTTAGTTAGGGGATTGGTGTTTCTTGTGGGTTGGTGCCTATGAAAGTTTTAATTGGAGCTAATAAACCTGATTGTACTATTTATATATTAATAAAAGTTGAAAGTGATTTTCCTCAAGTTTTCAATATGTTCCTATGTGATGCTACAACTCTTCCTTTTCTAGATGTTATGCTGTTTTCTCCTAAAATATTTTACCTCTCAGTGGCAGTCTTGTTTCATGAGACCCATCAGAATTATGATGTATATATTGCCTTAATATAAATATAATGCTTTTCTTTCTGAAAAAAAAAAAATATTCTTTGTTGATGTGTTCAATCTCAGATAATTAATATTGTGAATTATTGATGGTTAAAAATTTGTTAATCTACTAAATATTGATTCACCCCACTCTCAGTATTTCCAACACTTATGAACTCTATTTTCTTCATATGCAAAATTTGTTATCAAGTATTTATCAAGAAAAATAGATTGCATTCCTTGACCTTACGCCTCCTACTTAGGGAAAGTTGCTAGGGTTAGATTGATAGGATATTCCTCTTGCTTTTCCATCTACATCCAAGGTATTCATCTATTGATTTCCCCTCGTCTAACTCCATATGCCCAGAAATTCATTAATGAGTTGAGGAATTGATCCTCTATTCTCCATCAATTTATAGTTTGATGCAAATAATTAAATTCAGAGTAGCCTGTGTTTGGGAATCTATTTTATCATTCTCCAAAGCATACTTTGATTCATTAGTTCTTTGACCTCACTATTTTATCCCACTCGAAACCATACTTTATTGAAGATTATTTTAGGGTGTAAAACTTGCAAGCACCTCAGAGAACCATTTGAACTTGGATCGCTTAGTCATTTGAACCTATAATCATGAATTCTCCCTTGTGGGGATAACATCTTCCCACAATACAATAAGGAAAATCACTACTAAGGTGATGGTGGTTGTGGATCCTATTTTTGTTGAGGATCTTATGCGACCTAACACTAGGATGATAGATTTTGTGGTAACATAGAGAAGAGGAACCCTAAAGATGATTAGAAAACATAGGAGAAGAAGACAAAGAGAATCATTGAAGAAGATATAAGGAAAAGGCTATAGAAGATAAGAAATCAATTCAAAAGACAAGTCAAAAAGACACATGATGATGATTAAGGGGAAGTATGAAGGATTAACTCCTACTTTTAATACATTGTAATGCGTTAATAAGGTAGACTATGCACAAATTTATAATATATTCACAAATTAAAAATGAAGATAATGAGACAAGTTAAGATGTGAATCTCATAGAATTAATGGAGAGATATATGGAGATATTATTGAAGATTATTATGGATATGGTTGATGTAACAACCCTTGGTTGATTTTCCATGTAAATAAAATAATAACAAGGTCATGGGACATGTATTCCAAGCTGAATGTTGGGAAAAAATAGTGATGGGTAACACTAGTGATTAATTAATGACTATCGAATTTGGAATAGGCGTTGGCAAATACAAAGATGCAATAATTGAATTATTATTTATGAAAATAAAGGAAAATAAGAGAAAAGGAAGGTGAGGAAACACAAATTTGCATGAGAGAGAATTTGAAGGAAAAATGAAGGTAAATGAAGAAAATAGAGGCCTTAATGATAAAATGGATTCTGAGGATTAGTTCACAACTTTTGTCAATTTAACCTTTTGTCTGTTTAGTTTTGGAGCTCTCATTTCATTCTCTCATACTCTTGCACACAGAGTATTCCTAGAGCACTTTGGCATACATTGGATTTGGAAAAAGAAGGCAAAGAAAAGTAGGAAAGCGCAAGGGAATAGTTGGATCAACAGCTAAAACTGGATTTCTTTGTAGGTAACAGGTTGCATGTGTGATTTCCTTGTTGATTTCTAGATGCATGGTATATGCCTGTGATTTTTTGGTTATCTGTTGTCCTTAGCATGGAGATATGCCTGGATTGAGAATGTTTTAGCCTTTCCTTGCCATTTCCTAGATATACATGGTGTTTTGGGTTTTTCCACTTGTTGTTTTCTTATTGGTGCTCAGGTTTCTTATGGATGTGGGTTGGAAAAAACAATCGGGAAGCCTTGGAACAACTTGGGCTGAGCTACTAGTCCTGGAGCCTAGGTTGGGACAAACACTTTGAAGCCCTTGATGGGTTGAGATACTAGTCCATGGAGCTGGGTTGGACAAATACTCTGGAGCCCTGGAAGATTGTGGGTAGAGTTACTAATTCCTGGAGCCTTGGACAACCTGGGTAGAGACCGATCTGGTTGGTGTTAGTGATGTCCGAACGTAAATGTGGAATCACTAGTTGAAGGTTGAGGTGGTTGGCCTCTAGAAGCATTGGTTGGTTTTGTCTTGGTTTATTCCATGAGATCCCACATTCATGCTTGGAATATGGTGTGGGGGTGATTGGATGAAAGAGATATTTGGTTCATCCCAATATATGGTCGGGTGGTACATAGAAGTCCCAAACCTGGTTGGTATTTTCATGTATTAATAAGAGTTATTCTTCTATGGTGATTCATGTATGCTTGTACTAATTATATTGGTGATATTATGGTTGAGTTTCCATGGTTACTATGTTGTTTATTTTCTGGGTATATATAGGTTATATGATATGTACTATCATTGGCTCTTGTCTTGAATTGTTTAGTTATTAATTGGTTGATGAATATATGGATTAATAAGTGTGGATGTAGCTATGTGGAGAGGGAATATAGACTTGTTGGTGATTCTAAGGTGAATCTCATACTTTTATTATCAAATATGCATTTATGACTTGTAGCTTACATGTTTTCCATGTGTTTGACGAAATTTCTATTATGGACTAGGCATGTCGTGGGTCAATTCTTATTAAAGTTTTGTATGAAAATATTTTTCATTATGTCATTTATCATTCAAAGAAGTTATAGGCAGTTCTAGGTAGTAGTCTAGAGGCTAGCCTAGAAAGGTGGCTCAAATCTTGGCACTGCACCCTTTGAATTGGGAAAGTTGGGTCATAACGACATGGAGGCAGTGTTCTACATGCGGTTGGAGGCCTATAACTACACCCAAGCCTTGTCATGCATGCGGTTGAATTCTAGGTAAGTGAAAATGAGGTCTAGCTTAGGGTTTGGTCACCTGGGGTGGTCCTTTGGCCTCTGAGTGTCCTGTAGCCCGAGGGATGTTGTGAGTTGTCAGTGTGTGGTCAATTTTTAGGCCTCACTTCCATAATTGGAGCTTGGAGGTATAGTCACTTTTTCTGTGATCTCATCAAGCACTTAGTATTCTCTGTTTTCTTTTTCCTATTCCTTTTCATGCATCTGATCCTTATACAAAACCTTTTCATTGAATATGTGTTCTTTGTTCCTAATGATTTTTTGTTTTTCATAATCATAAAAACGATAAACAAAATCATTAACACCATATCCAATAAAGGTACATTTCTTTGATTTTACCTCAAGCTTTGTTCTATTTTCTTTATTAATGTGGACAAAGGCTTCACAACCATAAATCTTTAAAAATGAGTAGTTTACATTTTTACCTGTCCATGCCTCCTCTGGATTACCACCATCCAAGGAACTTGAAGGTCCTCTGTTTATTAGATAAACAACAGTATCTATAGCATTTGCCCAAAATTGTAAAGGCAATCCTGCATGCAATCTCATGCACTTTGCACGCTCCATGGTTGTCATGTTCATCCTTTTTGACACACTATTTTCTTGTGGTGTTCCTGGAACTGTCTTCTCTCTGCGAATTCCATTCTTTGAAAAATACCTATCAAATTCTTTGCTGCCATATTCACCTCCGTTGTCTGATCTGAGACACTTCAACCTTTTTCCTGTCTCATTTTCAACAAAAGCTTTCCATCTTGAAAGTATCAAATACATTAGATTTATTTCGAATACAGTAAATCTAAGTTTTTTTGGTTGCATCATCAATAAAAGTAACATCATAACGAGAGCCACCAAGAGATGATACATGAGAAGGTCCCAATACATCTGTATGCACAAGCTCTAATTTTTCACTCTTCTTTTCATTCCTAACTCTGAGGAATCTGACTCTCTTTTATTTTCAATAAACACAATTCTCACAAAATTTAAATCAACATGCTTCAAACCTGGCAACAAATTTCTTGAGGGAAGAATCTGCATCCCCTTCTCACTCATGTGCCCAAGCATATGATGCCAGAATGTCATATCTTCTCCTGTAGAGGTTAAAGAATTAAAAGAATTAGAAATACCATTGCATAAATACAATGTACCAACATTTTCTCCTTTTGCTATTACCAAGGCTCCTTTAGTGACCTTCTAGGTTTTATTTGTAAAAGTAGTCACACAACCTTCACCCCCCAACTGCCCAGTTGAAATTAGTTTTCTTCTTTAGATCTGGAACATGCCTTACCTCCTTCAATAGTCATTGATTTCCATTCTATTGTTTTATGAAAACTATACCCATTCCAATGATTTTACAGGGTTTATCATCACCCAATCAAACCTGTCCAAAATCTCCTTGAACATAATCATGAAAATGTTTCCTATCAGGTGTGGCATGGAATGAGGCCCTTGAATCTACCACCCATGCATCAATAATATTTTCTAATGAAAGAATCAAAGCATGTTGCAACACATCATCTGTCACATTCGCTTCATGGTTGTTTCCTTGCCGCACATCTCCTTCTTTTCCCTTCCGAGACTTGCAGTCTTTCTGTAGGTGTCCTTTATTCCCACATTTCCAACACACTATCCCCGATCTGGACTTGGATATTCCTTTTCTTGACTTACTGCGATATCATAGGCTCTTTCCTCTTTCAATTTTTCTTCCCCTAGTCTCTGCAGTCAAAGCATTACCTGATGTCTCACCGAAGCTTTTCCGTCGCATTTCCTCGCTAAGGATTGCACCGACAACATCATCAAACTTTAAAGTACTAGATCCAGAGACAGAGTTACTAATGACCATAACTAAACCATTCCAAATTTCTGGCAATGAGCATAGAAATAACAGAGCCCTAACTTCATCATCAAAAGTTACCCCTACAAAACTTAACTGGCTGGTAACTGTATTAAATTCATTTAAATAATCAGCGAAAGATCCACCTTCTGACATCTTCATATTAAATAAACGCTTCATAAGAAATACCTTATTTGAGGCCAAGGGTTTTTCATATAGTTTGGCCAATGCTGAAATTAAACCCTCTATTTTCGTTTCCTTTGAAATATTAAAGGCTACTGACGCCACTAGGCATAGCTGTATTGTTCCAAGTGCCTTTCTGTCGAGAATATCCCATTCTGTGTCTGTCATACTCGTCGGCTTCTTTGCCTTTTCACTCAATGGTAGGTATAGATATTTATGATACAGATAATCTTACATTTTCATCTTCCACAGCTAGTAGTTTTGGCCATTAAATTTTTCGACCCTAAACCTACCAGCTTCTGCCATTGCTCCCACTCGAACCAGGAACCCTTCTCTCCTGTTAGTTTATCAACCAAATAGACCTTCAACTCTGATACCAGTTGTTAGAAAATTATATATTACAGAGCAATGGAACACACAAAATATATTGTAGAAATATAAACACCGAAAAAGTGTTGTGAGACAAAGGATTCCTTAGCAGTGGTATGTTGATTGAGGGCTCGAGGGTGGCCAACTGTAGAAACATTATGTGCAACTGAGCCTACAGTTGGGTGGAGAGTCGTCCCCAAAAACTTTGTTGCAGTTAGCGGAATTCAAAGAGCATTCAACTCAAAAAATACAAGAAAGGAATATCGTCGATACATGAAACTCATCTCTACTCGTGTTTTTCGAAAATGTTATGTTAAATAGTTGAATAGTTGTGTGTTGATTATTAATCACATAAATTCATGTAATTATTGATATATTTTAAATCCGTGTTGTTACAGTAAGTTGACAGATCTTTGGGTATGGAGTAAATAAAAGATCCTCTTTGAGACTCTCATCACCCTTATTATTTTATATGGATATCAGGTTTGGGTTGCAGTATATTTAGAGAATTGTGGAGAAAATTGAGTTGATACTTATAACCTACAAGCTCAATATTAAAGGAAATACTCTCTAGCATATCCTCTTGATTGAAGCTAGCATTCCCCCCACTGAAAGCATGACTATTATTAGGTATCTCATATACAAGGAGAAGCTATACAACATGGAAGCCAAGAGGTTCTCCAAAATTGCTTCTAACTCTAGCCAAAACCCCCCACCTCTAGCTCAAGCGAGGCTGGCATAAAGATGCTTAGTCTTGGCTAGATCATTGGGGGATAAAGGAAGAGTTAATCTTGGAGAATATGGATAATATTAAAAATATTATTACTTCCAAATTTAAGGATAAGTTGCGGGATGATAAAGTGTTAGAGGGAAAAAGGAAGCCAATGTATAATAAGGAGGTGATCAACCCCAATCTTGATAACCAGAATTATCTTTCTATCTTGCCTAGTGATAAGAAGAAAATGAACATTGTCAAGATAAGAACTAATTCTCAAGAGCTTTAAAGGGAAACCGGGTGTTGGTCAATTCCCAAAATACCCTAGGAAGAAAGAGTTTGTCACCTTTGCGATACTAAGATAGTTGAAGATGACAAACACTCACTCTTGGATTGTTTGGCTCTTACTCACATTCATTCTAATTTTCAAAATATTCACCACACTACCAATCTTTTTCACTTGTTAAGTAAACAAAACTATGTGATCTATGCATGTTTCTCTCCCTATTTTTTGATCATATAAATCAAATATTAAATAGTCTCATTAATCTCTCACTTTCTTAAAGTTTGATAACCCATATTGGTCTAAGTGGATGTTAATCATCATCATCATCGTTATGAATATTTCCATATATGGAACTAATTTTATTAAATTTTCTTAATTAAAAGAATGATGTTTGTTAAATATTTAAATCTAATAAATTCAATTTTATTTTATTAAAATTGTTTAATTCTTCTAAAATTGTTAGATTTAAGAATCAATTTTATTGAAGTTATTTTATTTAATGAATTTTCTATTATTCAAATTAATGTAGTATCTTTTTCACTACATAAATTATTTATTATTTTTAATTCATATTTAAGTTGATTTTTAATATTAATTTTTCAAAATCTTGTAAACCAACCTAGATCCATCTTAACCCTGAATCTATAAAGCGTCGAGATGGATCAAATCTCCCGAGGTGAAAACCTTTTTTTAGTGCAAAACTTGAGGAAAGGTTTGCACCTTGAGAGATTTGATCCCTCTCGACACTTGATAGATCCAGGGTTAAGATGGATCTAGGTTGGTTCCAGTCATGTGTGGTCATACAAAATTTGTTGAACATCTAATTATTCTGATAATTTTAAATATGCTAAATATGTCTAAGCTTAATTTGGTCAATTTAATTTTAAATTTGATTAATTACCCCAGTTTGTTGGGATGAGAGAGACTGTTAGTAACTTGAATGATGAAAAATTATGAAACAAAAATTGAATTCAAAGTGATAATGTAACACTCTTGAATGATAGAGAATGTGAGTAATAAAAATGTAGTCAATTACAAACAATCTTCATTGTGTTCAATCTCAAGTTGTTTTCTTCTACTATTCATATTGTCACGCCTATTAGTTTTGACATCTTTTCATATCAATTGTATGAAAATGGCAGTTGAAATCATATACCATTCAAATATTTAACTCGAGCTACTATAGTAAACATCATATCTTGTCTTTCTTGCTCTCCACTATTAATAGTAGCTTTCTCCAAAGTCAATCATTGTGACTTACGAAGTGTTAAACCCCAAATAATTTTCAACGGTAGAAGTTTATATTACCTCATTTGAATGCAAAGTGATTAACAATGTTGAATGATGGGAAAGGGAATAATAAGAAAGAAGCCAATTACAAACAGTTTACAGTTTCAGGAAGCAAGCATTTCAGGTAAGTGAACATTTTATTTAGGATGAAAATTCAAATATTGTATTTATGGTTGAATTACTGTAACATAGAAGTCAATGCACATCATCAATCATTTTTATGTTGTTACACTAAAATCAATGCACACTATTAATCTAATTACTTTGAAATTAATGTAAATCATACATCTAGTTGCATCAAATCAAAAATCAACATCTACATTGAAATCAATGCATCTAGTGCAAACAATCAAATAAGATTAGAAATAAACATCTATACTGAAATCAATGCATCTAGTGCACGCAATCAAATAGGATTAGAAATCAATATCTACACTGAAACCAATGCATCCAGTGCAAGCAATCAAATAGGAGTAGAAATCAACATTTACACTAAAATCAATGCATCTAGTGCAAGCACTCAAATAGGAGTAGAAATCAACATCTACACTAAAATCAATGCATCTAGTGGAGACTATAAAAAATGATTAGAAATCAACATCTACAATGAAATTAATGCATTTAGTGCAAGAAATCAAATAGGATTAGAAATCAAATACACTAATTAATACATATAGTTTAGTGAAAAACGACAATATTCATGAATTTCTAGATCTAACTCCTATGTTTGTATTTTTCTCTGTGTGTCTCTTTTTTCTTCCCTCTCTTTACACCTTCCATATATGTGTCTATCTCCCTCCCCCTGTCCTTCTATCTCCCCCCCTCACTCTCTTCCCCATCTCTCTCTCTCTCTCCCTCTCTCTCTCTCTCTCTCTCAGCCATCTATATCTATACCTCCCTCCATCTCTCCTCATTTGTATCTCTATCTCATCCCCCAAACACATGTCACACACACAAACTCTCTCTCTATCTCCATATCTATCTCTCTTCCTCCCTCTCTCTTTGTATCTCTCTTCTTCCCTCTCGCCCCTTCCATCTATATCTCTATCTACCTATACCTCTCCTTGATCTCTCTATATTAGCTCGTAAACATACATTGTCTCTCTCCATATCTATCAATCTCTTCATCTTCCTCTCCCTATCTGTCTCTCCCTCTTCTCTCTCCATCTATCTCTTTTCCTCCCTCCCTCTCTTTCTCTCTCTCTTCTTCCCTCTCTGCCCCCTCCATCTATATCTTTGTCTCCCATTTTCTCTCCTTTGTCTCTCTATCTCACCCCCAAACATACACACTCTTTCTCCATATGTTTCTTTCTCTATCTCTATGTGTCTCCCTCTCTCCCCCCCTCTTCCTCTCCCTATCTCTCTCTTCCCCTTCTCTCTCTCTCTTCCACTTCTCTCTCTCTATATATCTATCTTCCTCCCTAAGCCCTCTCTCTTCTTGCCTCTTCCCCCCTCCATCTATATCTCCATCTCTCCTTGTCTCTCCTCCTTCATCTCTCCTTCTCATCCCCAAAACATACACACACTCTCTTCATATCTATATATCTCTTTGTCCCTCCCTCATCCTCTATCTCTCTCTCTTCCCATTCTCTCTATCTCTTCGCCTTCTATCCCTCTCCCACTCCTCTGCTTTCCCTCTTCCCTCCCTCTCTCCTCTCCCCCTCACTGTCTCTCCAGCTCTCCCTTGTCACTCCTCCTCCCTCTCTATCTTTCTCTCTCTATGTATTTCTTCTTCCCTCCCTCTCTCACCCCTTCCAACTTCATCTCTCTCTCTCTCAATTCCTCTCTCTCTCCCTTTGTCTCCCACCTCCCTCTATCTCTTCCCCCATCACACAGTCTCTCTCCAGTCTCCAACTTTGTCACTATCTCCCTCCCTCTCTCCTTCTCTCTATCCTCCCTCAATATCTATGTATCCCTCTCTCTCTCTCTTCCCCTTCTTTCCCTATCTTTATCCTCTGCTTTTCTCTCTCTTCCCTCATCTCCTCTTTCCCTCATTTTGTCTTCATCTCTCCCTTCCCACTCCCTCTCTCTCTTCACCTCTATCTCTCAATGTCTTTGTTCTTCCTTCCCTCTCTTTCCCCCTCCAAATCTATCTCTCCCTCCTTCCCTCCCTCTTGCCCCCCTCGCCTCCTCTTTCTCTCTTCCTTCCTCTCTCTCCCTCTCTCTCCCACATCTGTCTCTATCTCCCCCCCCCCTCCCCCCCCCCTCTCTCCCTCTCTCTCCCACATCTATCTCTATCTCCCCCCCCTCTCTCTTAAATCCAATCCCATTGTACTATATTTAAGAAAGTATTTAAATTAAAAAAACATACTTGGTTGTAAAATATTAAACCTATATTTTGGGTCAATATAAAAGACTTGAGAGAATCATGCACTATCTTTCCTCTATCATTGTTACTCACTTTGCTTTCTCTCTTTTCTTGGATCCTTAGTTAATATGCATCTATTGTGGTTCTTTGTAATATTATTTATATTACATAAACTTCACATATGTATATATAAAAGCATTCTAAATTTTAATTTTATTAAACCTCGAGTTAATCTCTATGGGACTATCAGTCATGAGGATGGAGGGACAGATAGTTTAGATACATCTCAAAAGTAATTATAACCTTTTTGCTTCTAGATTTAATTAAAAAATATCATAAATTTAAATTTAAATAAAATATTTATAAAATATTTTGATTGTGAAATAAGTTATGGTTTTTGGGCATGTGGTATTGATAAGCCATGGTATTGGCCCCATGGTATTGTAACAAAATAATTAAAAGCTTAGATCCATAACATATAATCAAAAGCCTAGACGCCCCATGGTATTGATAAACCATAGTATTGACCGATGATATTATGATTTTCTTTTATCTAAAAAAGGTTCTTAATTTTATTAATAAAAACAAAATTAAATTTTATTATTTTCATTACTTCGTTCAAACTTGTTTATTGCACTAAGAATGCCTTCCATGTTGTTTTTTAAAGTTCTTATTATTATTATTAATAGTTATAATACATGACATTAAAATGTTGAAATACACTCTTTCTTACATTACATCTAACACCTACACATCTATCCTATATTAGGCTATAGAGTTGTATAGCACCTCTCAGATCAATAAAACACTTAAATATTTCTTCAATTTTTATGAAAATTTTAAATAATTATTAAAAGAATCCAAAACATATTTCCTTGCTTTTATATCTTATTCAATAATAATAATAATTATTATTATTATTTGCTACTCCAAAATATATTCTATATCACTCCCTCTCTTACACATATATTATTCTCTCATAATTTTAATATTTTATTCATTTATTATTTTAATTATAATTATTAAAGCTAATTTTTTTATTAAATTTTTTTGTCTATCAAAGAGCTTACATTAATTTGTCAAAAATTGATTACGTGGGTGCCAACATGTCTTTGTTCTCTAGGTCGACCAGATTTGTTGGCCATGAGAACAATGCAAAATTTGGAAAGATAGAGACCTTTTTTTGCAAGAACCTCAAAAACAAACTAGGGCTATAGCCCAAAATACAAACATGCTACATTAGAGGAATTGACGCCTGAGAGTTCCTAGGAGCCGCAGGATGACTATGCCCCTCATGAACATGAAAATCAATGTGTGCCAACCTTGCTTCAATTTCAATTAGCCTTTCATTGGACCTACGCTAACTACGAAGAACTGAAGCTAGGCAATCCTAGGTTTCTCCTTAGAGAATTACAAATCATTTATGTATGTTGTTATGTCATTTCTATCTTCATACCTTTTCTCCCAGAGAATGTCCAAACTTGCATGAACACCGCACAATTCTTCAACAATTAACTGCAATGTTGGGTGCTACACCATGCTCCCTGGTGATGGGGCATGACCCCAAGCAATCTCCTCCTCCATAGCTCCGCCCTCCTCTTCTCGCTTCTGGCCCACGCGACTCAGTCCCCAACCTACTTGCAGTGTCCAGTGCCACGTTGAGCCCTCCCTCGTTTCATCAACATGCCAAAAAGTTGCTTCAACTATTGTATAGTTGGCCCACTCCATCACTTAATCACGCCAAAAGGAGGGGCCACTCCAACATTGCAAACACACAGAACATGGATGGGCTTCCCTTGCCAAGTTGGAGTCTTGCCCACTACCTAACTCCCCAACCTCGACCTTTCCAGTTTCCTCTTAGACGACGAAAGTAGCAAACCATAATTTGCACTTTGAAACCACCATTAATTTCCAAGCCAAACAAATTCTCAGTGACAACATCTACTGTGACACAGTCGCTAACCCAATCTCTAGGATCCTAGACTGTTCGCACCCTCACAAGGACAAGACACATCGTAACCACAAACCACCCTCCATCAATGCCTCAAACGAAGAGAGAAACCTTGTGCATAGTCAACTGCTCCAATCCCTCTAATCTACACTCCCATACCCAACATCCAAATGCAACTTGAAATGATGAACATAGACTTTTGATAAATCATGAACGCCTTCTCAATATTTCTGTGCCTCCCATGCCACTTGGGGGTGGTCATCATATTTGCCATTACTATGCCTCATGCCTGCCGATTGGAGTCACTTGGAGCCAGGCTCCATACCCCTTGTCTATATGTCTCTCACACACTTGACACATTACATACCCATTGAGGAATATTTTTATTAATTAATTTAATTACATTTTTTTATAATTTTCAAAATATATTATATATAATTTATTTTCACACATTTAAAAAAGTTATTCGTTTTTCATTTTTATTTAATATTATTTATTAATATCAAATACACCATACACGGAAAAAGTCGAAATTATTTTAAAATTAAAATAAATTTCACTTCCACCTCTTTTTTTAATAAAGAAATATAAATTATTATATTAAGTTATTAAAAAGAGCACCCATGATTTGATTTGATGCACACAGTGTGATTTGATTTGTTTTTATTGTGAAATAGTTATTTATTTATTTGGCATTTATTATGTGTGATTTGATGCACACAGTGTGATTTGATTTGTTTTTATTGTGAAATAGTTATTTATTTATTTGGCATTTATTATGTGTGGGGTTCACATGGTTACTTTTATGGTTTATACTTCATTAAATGTTTCGTGGTTTTTGTTTCATTTAAGGTTGATTGATTATTTAGATTCCCTAAGGGGATTTTATTATCCTTAATATTTTAAGGATTTTGATTAATTTAAATCCGTATGAGTTCGTGGTTAGAATAATTAAACAAGCATAATTTTTGTTTTTATATTTTATTGATAATTAAATGGTTGTATAGTAAAATAGGTGAGATATTAAATTGCAGTTAGAAATAGTGTTTGATTTTATAAATGAAAGTAAAAATAATGACATTAAAAGGTATATTAGTTCATTAAAATTAATATTAATGAGTATTACAATTAGCTATTAGTTTTTTATATATATTATTTTTGGTATATATTGATATTTAAAATTGTTTTTATTTATTAAGAGTTTTTTTTTTAATATAAGGAAACAAGTTTACCGTTTAAATTCCAAAATTATTTGATAAGTAAAAATTTTTCCTTAATAAATTATTAATAGAACTTTTAAAATGGTGTAATAAGTAAAAAAATTTCTTTAATAAATTATTAATAGAACTTTTAAAATGGTGTAGTTTTTGTTAATAAAAATAATAAAGTGAATAATAACAAAAAATTATCATTATAATTATTTTTTTCATTTTTTGGAAAAAAATTATACTATATAAACAAAATTAATACTTAAATTTAAATTTGGAAAACAAATTTTATGTTCAACTTGTTCACCAACTTAACAATGAACTTTGTTTTTTAAATCCATCAATTGAAATGTCATTAGTGTTATTTGACACATAATCATGTCATTACAATGTATTATGCAAAGATTAACAGATTTTTATTTTAGAAACATCATCAATTGAAATGTCATTAGTGTTGTTTTTTTTTTCAACTGTGGTTCACGGCCATTGAGTGATGGCTACATCCATGGGTAATATTTTTGAAACATCATCAATTGAAATGTCTGGGTAATATTTTTGAAACATCATCAATTGAAATGTCATTAGTGTTGTTTTTTTTTCAACTGTGGTTCACGACCATTGAGTGACGGCTACATCCATGGGTAATAATCTAGGCAGATCCACCCAAAGGGATCTACCTGTCGACATATTTGGTCGGGCCCAACTCCAAGAGCATAAGGAGATTTGACCTCGTGACCTCCCAATTGGAAAGGTACTTAGCAATAGGAACTCGATCAATTAAGCTATCCCTTGGGGCTACATGTCATTAGTGTTACTTGAAATAAATGTGAAAATTAATTTAAAGTGGAAAATCAGGTGGAGAGGGAAGACTATATAATTAAAAAATATTCAATGTGGAATTGCATTATTAAGATGGAGCATTTTATATATGGGGTAAAAGATTGATTGCAAAGAATTTTAAAATATATTTTAGTGATTTGAATTTTAAAAAGGTTATATTTTAAGTGTGGTGTATTTAAGTCATAAAATTATGTTTTTATTAAAGAAAAAAGGGAGAACATATTTTTCATGGAATCAAGTATAATTAAATTTGACTTTGTCGACAAATCATCATTAAAAAAATGTATTAGAAGGAGAGTTAAATTTGGAATGACAAGTTCAAAAATTGACCCCATTAAATGTAGTGGTTCATATAAACATAATCCTTTTTCTCCAACTTTCTCTTATGATATTCAACACATGAAATTTTTCTAGAAGGACTTCACCATTGAACAAAACATAAGTTTCAAGCCCTCAAGTACAAGGCCAAACTCTTTACAATTGTGGTGTCGGAAATCTAGGTTTTGAATTCATGGAAAAATTTTGGACAAAGGTAAAAATGTTTGAACATGACTCTTTTTAAAAACTATTACTATAGTTACAAGAGTTGAGTCATGTTGAAGTTAATCCAATAAAAATACTTAGTTATATAAAAGAGGTTATAAATATGTTTAGGAAATCAAGGATGAGGGAAAGATTGAATTATCACTAATCCACATGCTTGGTCATTTCCACACCCAAATTCTAAATCCCTCACCATCAAATATCTATTATAAATGCTTTCAATGATGGTTTAAGGGTCATGTATGTAATATTTAAACATTTGTTATCATATGACCTACACCATTCTCACTATTGATATTATGACTTGAGTAAAAATCACTCCTTGATGCAAGGTACTATATTATTCAAAGACCAAGACAAGTCAACTTTGAGATCTTATATAAGAAGTGTAAGGAAAATATCATTTTCCATGCATTACTTAGCCACCCATATTCAACATCATCTTAGTTTGCCAACTTGCTTAAGTATAAGAGTTACTCATTGAACAAATAGTGGACCCTTATACAATTTTTAATAAGACATGATTGATAGAGATAAAGGACAACCTTGGACCATTGTGAGTGGTGCCATTCGTTTTAAAAAGTTGCGCCTATTTATGATTTTAATCTCTACCTATTAAACAAACTCTTCATCATGGGCATGCATCTCCCTCTACTTTGTCATGTGGGTTTTTGCAAAATTTATGGTGATGTTTCAAACTTTTATTGGTTGAGCAAATAAGTTTGATATTAAGTAAATTGTGGTTGAATGTGACACTTTCTAATGACATAATGTGGAAACTATTCTTTATCGTGATATTTACCTCCTCAACCCTCTGCCTTATTGACCATTTTGGTCTTCATTAATATCCCTCCCGAGCTTTGTTGCAACAGTGCAATTTGTTTGGGGTCTAATAAACGGTTCATCTATTGACATCGTGGAGATTTCCTATCAACTAATGGCAGTGGATTTCCATCTCAGTTCGTCAGCCCGTTGACTATTCATGACCTTCTTGTTACGTGCTTGACCCTTCATAGCGTTTGCAGCTTTGGGCATGTAACTTAGGTTGTGATCCCTACTAGGTTTGCCTTCTGATGGACTCTTAGTTTTACGAATCCATGGAACTGTGACCCAATTCGGAACCTTTTTTGTACAACTTATACTCAGTAAATGATGACACCATGCATTCAATACTACAACAATGGCATCAATAACAACATATTCAACAAGCTCCCCCTGAACTTGACATCAATGACAACACATTCAACATTATTTTCCCTTAATTTGTGCAAAAGGCCCACCTTTTGAGGGCTTATGCCCTATGTTTTGTACACGTGGCTTCAATTTGTATTATTTTGGATTAATTAATTTGTAGAGAGGGCCATTTAAATTCCCCTCATTTGGCCAATTTAGGATATTTTAGGTTAGAAAATTAGTATTTTATTAAGAGGGAAGTTGAGAACCTCTAGAGGTGCACTTCTTCTTATTTTATCATGGATTTTTGGGGGAGAAATCTCGTAACAATCTGAAATTTCTGTGATTTTTCCTTAAAAATTTTGGCTTTGGATATTTCAAGTGAAGCGAATTATCTTGGGAACATATGTTTTGAATAAAAGAACTTTCTTTGGATTGATAAAGTGATTCATAAATGATATTTTCTACTTTATTATGAGGATTATATTCCCTTTTGTTACCATTTTTTTAATAAAAATTGTAATGTGCCGTATTAATGTCTTATTGTTGTTGATGTTGAGATGCTGTCATTTTCATTATCATTGATATCAAAGCAATGTTCAAGCATGATTAAATGAAGTCTATAATACTATTGTGCATGTAACTCATGGCATGTATGAAGGAAGTCGTGAAGGATCATGCAGCTTATAAATGTTCAGTTGGCAGACAGTCATACCAAAATCTGATACAGATTTGCAGAGTTAAACATATTGCTTGGATAGAACATTGTCCAAGGATTTTTCCAACAAGGTCGATCTGGAAGAACAAATAGAATGTTTGAAGAGGTCAGGTTCAAAAGAACAAGCGCAACTACACCTTATTCCAGCCAGTGAAGCAAATTTGAAAAATGAAACAGATTGCATTGAGAAAATTATGTCCCACTCGGACTAAGAAGGCAGACTTAAGGACCAAGAATACTGCGAATTTGTTCTAGCCAGGGAAGGTGTTGTGCATGGCTGAATACAATGATAACAATTTGAATCTCAAGTATAACTAAAAGCATGAAGAAATGACTATTACCAAACATATATTTGAGCTATCCCTCGGATTCAAACGAGAGTTTAATCCCTTTAATAAGTTGAGCTATTTCTATGATTTCTATTGCTTGGATTTTTGTCTACAAACATCAACCTATCGATGATAATTCATCTCTAAGTTCAAATGCACATGCCCAGCCCACAAATCGACTCCAAGAAAAAATTAACTAAACACTATATTTATATGCCACTCGTTTGGCTCATTGGAGAAACGATTTGGAGTTCTGAGGAAGGATCTGATTTGACATAAACGAGCATCTAATTTGGAGTTCTGAGCAAGGATCTGATTTGACATGAGCAACCATCTAATTTGGAGTTTTGGGCAAAGATATGATTTTTGGCCAATGAAGCTCTGCAGTTGAGAAAGAGAACCTATGGATTAGAGGTGACGAGTCCTACAATATAGATAAATGTGCTCTGCATTCTGATATGAAACAGTCTTGCGGTTAAGAGAAGATAGAGGTCTGTAGTTTTGGACAATAGCTCTACGGTAGCAATGATGGACTTGCTGCAATCGAGTAGTAATGTTTTATGCTTGAATTGACACTAGTGAATTAGGATTTTTTGGAGTTCCTACAAGAACTAGTTGTTAAACTGGAGCAAGCCGCAGGAAAGTGCCTTGTACTATGCATAGTGATTAAGAGACTGTAGAAGGTGACAGGGGTTGTTTAGGCCACTGACATGTAGGAGAGTAAAAAAAACAAACGCATAGCCCAAATTGTTGAGGCTGCAGCTTTTGTGGAGTGCTTTATCATAAGGACCACTGTGTTTTAGACCCACTTGTGTAACCACAGGAAGAAGGACAGAGTCTTTTTTGCTAAGAAGACAAAGATATTTGTGGATAGGCTAAGCTCGTGCATAGGAGCAACTAATAGGGTGAGTTGTGAAGCAAGTCAAAAGGAGAAAAGGAATAAGCTTAAGGGTATTGGCTGATGTATAAAGGCTTAACATTGCAAGCAGAAGAGGACAGGGTGCTGGAACAAACCGAGCAGTACATGTGGCTATATTAAGGGTTGAAGTTGCAAACGTAAGGGTGTGTTGGTTGGGTGATAATAAATTGAAGAAAGCGAAATCGTGGTAAACCATGAGTTGTTGTTGACAAGTCCAAGAATCTACAAATTGTTGAGTTGGTGATTAGCTAAGAGATTGGTGTGGATTCATGCTCGCAAATTTTGTTGCGTTGGTGCTCAATTGGGGGATTGGTGTTTCCCATAGGTCAATCTCTATGAATGTTTTACTTGGAGTTGATAAACTTATTGTAATCTTTATATATTAAGAAAAGTTGAAAGTGATTTTCTCCTAGTTATAAATATTCTATGTTCATGTGTTCAATCTCAGATAGTTAATATTGTGAATTATTGATGGTTAAAAATTGATTAATCGACTAAATATTGGTTCACCCCCCTTCCTCTCAATATTATCAACGCAGGTTCCTTCAGTCACAACCTGATAAGCGTAAGGAACATCCCAAAAGAGTAGATGGCAAAGTCAAGAATGCAATTCTCCAAGCATTCAAAGGAAGTTCCATCCAATGCTATGTTGACAAAATCTTCTAAAGATATTGAAGAAAGTTTGTTTTTCTCACCTCCTTTGTTCGATGGAACAAAGTATGATTTGTGGAGAGTTAAAATAAGGCATTGTTTAATGAGTCTTGGTTGTGAGGTATGGGAATCAAGTTTTACTAGAAGCACAAATACAAAGGAGTCAAAATAATACAATACAAAAGAAATGAAAATGACCTTGAGTAGTTTACTAGATTTTGTAAAAGTCAGAGTGGGTCAATGTTCTTCAGCGAAAATCTTTAGGAAAAGCTACAAAAGCTTTATGTAAAATAATTTGTTCTTGTGACTGCCAAGTAAGAACCATAGTGTGTGGAATAAGAACACAAAAACGATCAAGAATAAAAGAAAATAGATGAGGAAAAAATTGGAAACACCAAAAGCATGGAAGACTATGAAGATGAAGAAGGCTTCGAAGTAGAGGTTGAAGTTGACCTTGAAGCAAAACTTGTGGCTACTCTGAAAGAAACAAATAGATTGACAAAAAAAATGAAGAGCCTAAGAAGTAGGCGGAAGACATTGAAGAGAAGAATCATGACCTTGATGGTACAAAGAAAGAAGTTGTCCTACTAAGAATCCAAGTACAAGAAGCAGAAAACAGAGAAGAAATTCTAACAAGAGAGCTTAAGGATTTTAACAAGCTTGAAGCAAAATTTGGTCAACAAAGAAAGGAGAAATGAAGAAAAAGTCAACTACCTGAAAAATTCAGCAAGAAGAATCAAAGAGAATTGAATAATTAATGAAGATTTAAATGTTGGAGAAAAAAACGATTGTGAGAACCTTAAAGAAGAGATCGCCTCATTAAAAAATGAAGTTGACAAGCTATGCAAAAGTTTGAAGAGTTCTCAATCATTGGATGAGATTCTCAGCCATCAGGGATCACCATTTGATCAAAGGGACTTGGTTATACACGTGAATCTCCTTGCAAAGAATATAAAAGCTCCAAATTTCCAAAGGTTAATATTGAAGAAAAGCTTGAAAACAAAGTCGTTGTCCTTCAAAGATCAAATCACAACGAAAACTAGAAGAATGTTGCAAATGCTTCCTTTTCAAGAAGTTATTTTGGTGTCCTCAAGGAATCTTATCTCTATGTAAGTAACCGTGAGAATCAACCAAGGATTGTATGGCCTATATAAAGAATGATCATAGCAAAATAATTCTTTATCAGTCTTCTGAAAAATATTTTGTAAGCTATAAACTAGAGGACCTATTGGCTACAAGATAAGTTATGATTCAATTTCTCCATTGTTCATGTACAATATAGAAATTTATAAATGTTACAATATTGGACACATAGGTCATGATTGCAAAAACAACATGATATGGCCTCCTAAGAAAGTCAAAGAAGAAAATATTCCTACTAGGAACAAAAAAATTCCACCAAAGTTTAGAAGAAAGCAAGAAGAGCCAAAAATAACATAACATGACTGGGTCTTGCATGCTTAATGAACAAATTGTGGGTTTTGGTCAATGAAGCTCTGCAGTTGAGAAAGAGACTTTGCAAATTAGAGAGGACGAGCCTTGCGATATAGATAAATGTGCTTTGCGCTTTAGGTTGAAACAATATTATGGTTAAGAGAAGATAGAGGTCTGTTGTTCTAAACAATAGCTTTAGGGTAGTGATGGTGGACTTGTTGCAATCGAGTAATATTATTTTATGCTTGAATAATTGACACTAGTGAATTAGGATTTTGTGGAGTAGGTTGAACTCCTGGAAGAACTAGTTGGTAAACTTAAGCAGGCCACAGGAAAGGACCTTGTATTGTGCACAATGATTAAGAAGTTGTAGAAGGTGACGAGATGTTTAAGCCATAGGCATGTAGGACGGTAAAATAAAACAAATGCATAACTTGAATTGTCGAGGCTACAATTTTTGTGAAATGCTTTATCATAAGGACCCAATTTACTATGTTTTAGACCTACTTGCGTAACCACAAGAAGAATGAAAATATCCTTTTTGTTAAGCATAAAGAGATATTTGTGGATAGGCTAAGGTCGTGCATAGGAGAAAATAACAGGGTGGGGTGTGCAGGAAGTCAAAAAGAGAAAAGGAACAAGCTTAAGGCTATTGGCTAAGGTATAAGGGCTTAAGGTTGCAAGGAGAAGAGGAAAAGGTGCAAGAACAGATAGAGGAGTAGGACATGTAGTTGTAATAAGGGTTGAAGGTGAAAACCTAAGGGTGGGTTGGTTGGGTGATAATGCACTAAAGAAAGCGAAATCATGGTAAAACATGTGTTGTTATTGACAAGGCCAAGAATATACAAATTGCTAAGTTGGTGCTCAATTAGGAGAGTGGTGTCTCCTATGGGTTGGTGCCCACAAATTCTGTTAAGTTGGTGCTTAGCTAGGGGATTGGTGTTTCTTGTAGGTTGGTGCCTATGAAAGTTTTAGTTGGAGCTAATAAACCTGATTATACTCTTTATATATTAAGAAAAGTTGAAAGTGATTTTCTTCAGAAATACATTTTCTTTGTTGATGTGTCCAATCTCAGATAATTAATATTGTGAATTATTGATGGTTAAAAATTGGTTAATCTACTAAATATTGATTCACCCCCCTCTTAGTATTTCCAACACTTATGAACTCTATTTTCTTCATATGCAAAATCTGTTATCAAGTATTTATCAAGGAAACTAGATTGCATTCCTTAACCTTAAGCCTCCTACTTAGGGAAAATTGATAGGGTTAGATTGACAGGATATTTCTCTTTCTTTTCCATCTACATCCAAGGTCTTCATCTATTGATTTCCCCTCGTCTAACTCCATATGCCCAGAAATTCATTAATGAGTTGAGGAATTGATCCTCCATTCTCCATCAATTTATAGTTTGATGTAAATAACTAAATTCAGAGTAGTCTGTGTTTGGGAATCTATTTTATCATTCTCCAAAGCATACCTTGATTCATTAGTTTTTTGACCTCACTATTTTATCCCACTCGAAACCATACTTTATTGAAGATTATTTCAGGGTGTAAAACTTGCAAGCACCTTAGAGAACCATTTGACCTTGGATCCCTTAGTCATTTGAACCTATAATTCTTGCACATGAATTCTCCCTTGTGGGGATAACATCTTCCCATGATACAATAAGGAAAATCACTACTAAGGCGATGGTGGTTGTGGATACTATTTTTGTTGAGGATCTTATGCGACCTAACACTAGGATGATATATTTTGTGGTAACATAGAGAAGAGGAACCCTAAAGATGATTAGAAAACATAGGATAAGAAGACAAAGAGAATCATTGAAGAAGATAGAAGGAAAGTGTTATAGAAGATAAGAGACCAATTCAAAAGACAAGTCAAAAAGACACATGATGATGATTGAATATTGAAATTACAAGTATTCCTTGAGGGGAAGTATGAAGGATTAACTCCTACTTGTAATGAATTGTAATGTGTTAATAAGGTAGACTATGCACAAATTAAAAATGAAGATAGTGAGACAAGTTAGGATGTGAATCTCATAGAATTAATGGAGATATATATGGAGATATTATTGGAGATAATTATGGATATGGTTGATGTAACAACCCATCGTTGATTTTCCATGTAAATAAAATAAGACCAAGGTCATGGGACATGTATTCCAAGCTGAATGTTGGGAAAACGTAGTGATGGGTATCACTAGTGATTAATTAATGGATATTAAATTTGGAAAAGGCGTCGGCAAGGACAAAGAGGTAATACTTGAAATATTATTTATGAAAATAAAGGAAAATAAGATAAAAGGAAGGTGAAGAAACACAAATTTGCATGAGAGGGAATTTGAAGGAGAAATGAAGAAAAATGAAGAAAATAGAGGCCTTAATGATAAAATGTCTTCTGAGGATTAGTTCACAACTTTGATCAATTTAACCTTTTGTCTATTTAGTTTTGGAGTTCTCATTTCATTCTCTCATACTCTTGCACACAGAGTATTCTTGAAGCACTTTGGCATACAATGGATTTGGAAAAAGAAGGCAAAGAGAAGTAGGAAAGCGCAAGGGAATAGTTGGATCAACAGCTACAACTGGATTTCTTTGCAGCTAATAGGTTGCATGTGTGATTTCCTTGTTGATTTCTGGATGCATGGTATATTCTTGCGATTTTTTGGTTATTCATTGTCATGAGCATGGAGATATGCCTAGATTGAGAGTGGTTTTAGCCTTTCTTTGCCATTTCCTAGATATACATGGTGTTGTGGATTTTTCCGCTTGTTGTTTTCTTATTGGTGCTCAGGTTCCTTATGGATGTGGGTTGGAACAAACAATATAGAAGCCTTGGAACAACTTAGGTTGAGATACTAGTCCTGGAGCCTAGGTTGGGACAAACACTCTGAAGCCCTTGATGGGTTGAGTTACTAGTCCCTGTAGCTGGGTTGGACAAATAATTTGGAGCCCTGGAAGGTTGTGGGTAGAGTTACTGATTCCTAGAGCCTTGGACAACTTGGGTAGAGACCGATCTGGTTGGTGTTAGTGATGTCCGACCGTAAACATGGAATAACTAGTTGAAGTTTGAGGTGGTTGGCCTCTAGAAGCACTAGTTGGTTTTGTCTTGGTTTATTCCATGAGATTCCACATTCATGCTTGGAATATGGTGTGGGGGTGATTGGCTAAAAGAGATATTTAGTTCATCCCAATCTATGGTTGCGTGGTACATAGAAGTCCCAAACTTGGTTGGTATTTTCATATATTAATAAGATTTATTCTTCTATTGTGATTCATGTATACTTGTACTAATTATATTGGTGATGTTATGGTTGAGTTTCCATGGTTACTATGCTAGTTATTTTCTAGGTATATATTGGTTATATGATATGTACTATCTATGTCCCTTGTCCTGAATTGTTTAGTTATTGATTAGTTGATGAATATATGGACTAATAAGTGTGGCTTCAACTATGTGGCTGCAACTAAGGTGAATCTCTTATTATTTTTATCAAATATGCATTTATGACCTGTAGCTTACATGTTTTCCATGTGTTTGATGGAATGTTTGTTATAGACTAGGCATGTCCTGGGTCAATTCTTATTTAAGTTTTGTATGAAAATCATTTTCATTATGCCATTTATCATTCTAAGAAGTTAGAGGAAGTTCCAGGTAGTGGTCTAGAGGTTGGCCTAGAAAGGTGGCTCAGATCTTCGCACTGCACCTCTGAATTGGGTAAGTTGGGTCATAACGACACGAAGGCAGTGTTGTGCATGCGGTTGGATGCCTATAACCGCATCCAAGCCTTGTCATGCATGTAGTTAAATTCTAGGTTAGTGAAAATGAGCTCTAGCTCATGTTTTGGTCACTTGGGGTGGTCCTTTGGCCTCTGAGTGCCTTGTAGCCTAAGGGATGTTGTGAGTTGTCAATATGTGGTCAATTTTTAGGCCCCACTTCCATAATTGGAGCTTGGAGGTAGAGTCATATTATAGTAACTCTTCGTCTCATATTTACCTTGGTAGGCTGGTGAAATTGGGTAAATGTGGGAAGGGGTGGTTACAGTTGAACGAAAAATCTAATATGACATTTTTTATGGTTACTTAAAGCTATATAAAAGGGACAAAATGTACAATAAACCACACATAGGGATGGTCTGTTTGAATAGAAAGTTCCCCTTTTGAGGTTTGTTTAGTGTAAACTCTAGGTGTCCCCTGCTTGACATATGTTTAAAGAATGTATGTTATTGCTTATTAATCCCAATGCTAGCAATGATATTTAAAATTATCTTATATATAGTCGTACATAAAGACATTGACATGCAAACCTAAAATAATGGGGAATCCTTTTTAGAAATCAAGGCCAAGAATGTTGTGTTGAAATCTCCCAAATTTTCCCTTATATTATCGATTCTTTAATCATCGTAAGAAGATTTCCTCTATCATGTCACAAAATCATATAAATAATTGAATAGTTATCATTAAGACCTTGAATTTTGTCTTTTTGGAAGGAGTGCATAACTTCCTTTAATTCCTCACACCCCAATTCCATCATTAGTCCCTTGTTTACAATTTCATCCACAAACCTAGGAAAATAAGGTGTTATTTTAGTACTCTAGTGATGTTTCCCTTAGAATTTTTTAAACATTAATGATTAAAAGAATCACTCAATAGATCTAGCTTGTTATTGTAAGAACAATACACATTTTACCAAGGATATGGCTTTTCCAAAATCTAGTGAGAAAATATCTATGGATTTTATAGTAATATAACAAATTATAAGAAGAATAAAGAATGTGTTCCACCTTGCCACAAGAGCCCCATTAATTTATTTTATTACATCTATGGAAGCAAATTCTTATCCCCCTTGAAAAATAACAAAATAGTTCCATTCACTTTGTTCCCCTATCCCATGCTTCCTTAAAGCATCAAATTGTCAATTTTATGTAGTTTCACCAATCAATTTTCATTGTTGATCTACATTGTTTGTGAGAAGCACTCAAGCTCCAAATATTAAGAAAGATAATGATCATTTTTAAACCTTCCCTAAGGATAACCTTGCACTAAGCCCCCTTTAATTTTCCATAGTTTCCTTTTATATATCTCCTCCTTAAAGAAATGTTGAGGTCTAAAATGAACCTCTTAAAGAAAATAATAAAATGAGAATGATGAATATTCAAAGGAAATGAAAAGAAACTAATTTTTTAATCAAATTTTAAACTTAGTTTGTGGGTGGTAGCACAATTGGAAAAATGCATGTTGGCAATCCCTTGTGTATTCAAGTGATTAGAAGTTCAATCCCCTCAAACATGTCTCACTAGGTGAACTTAAAAAAATCATATTTTAAACTTATCTCCTTATAGATTTCACTCAAATTTCAAGTGCAAACACTCGTTGGATGAGGAATTTATGTCAGATTGAGTAAGCACCCACTCTGCATACTTTTGATAAACTCACAATGACACAAAATGAAAAGAAACACACTTCTTGTAATATATTTCCAATTTTTAGAGTCAATGTACATCTATCAAAAGTACATAAATTGGGCGTTTCTTGCATGTAGAATTTAATTATACATCCAACGAGTACCTACACTTGAAATTCTAATAAACTTATAAGAAGATAAATAAAAAATACAATTAATTTTTTTTTTCATTCCCTTCAAATCTATATATCCTTATGGTTGACATTATCATCTTGAACTATATTGGTTATTTAAAAGTTGATGTTGATAGCACATTTTTTGTTTTGAGGCACACCTTTGACCCAAAAATTTCTATATACAATGTTCTATTGGGCTAGGGATAGGAAATATTTCCTAGCGAGGATACCTCGGGACACTCACAACACCTAAATCCACTCCTAAGTCTCCTTCCATCCCCCCAAATCCATCTCATTGTCTTTAATTTATTTGATCTTAAATTATACATTTTATTTCCTTTAAATTTAAATTATGTTTCCTCATCAAAGTAGATAAATTGTGTTCAAATAACTCCTTAGAGGAAACAAGTTTTGAATTGAATTTGTGTAGGTGCAAGGATTTCTTGAATCTAATTTGTATAGGTGCAGTGATTCCTTCAGGCCATTGGGAGGTTCTACAATACTAACTTCCTCAAGGGACACCCTAATACTGATTCAAAAACTCCTTTGGAATTACAGAGAATAGAAATGGATTGATTGATTTTAAGGCTTCCCTTAATGGCTTATGGCTAAGGTTTCCCTTACTGGTACTAATATACCAATAAATAGATATAATATGATACAAAAATTTTAGAATTTTCCATATTAGTTTCAATATATGTGGGTTGATGATGTGGGTGGCCCCTCTTGTAGATCATCCCTTTGTAGTTCTTCTGAGGTCACACTACTATTGTGCCCAAATATTAATCGAATTTACTACTCCAACATGATCCACCCTTAATTTATTTTCCTGCTTCCTTAACATGCCTATTGTAGTTGTTAAAATCTTTTAAGAAAGTATTCAAAAATTCAATGTGAGTATCTAGATACTTGGCATTTCTTGATTTCCCAACATTGAACCTCTCTATCTTTGGATAGGCCTTGAGCCTCTCTGTTTTGGACACTTGTATCAAAATTTTCTTTATGATCTTTTGTAAAGATCACTATCTCTACTTGTTTTCCATGGATGGGGATGTCTATTTTTTTGTTCATAAATTAGACAATGAACATGTATAAGAGAATCCTTACATGGTCTATTTCATGATGGTGTGATCAATTTCCAAACTCTTGGGCAAGCCCTCCCTAAATCCAACCTTAAGTAGGTACTAGTAACATATTTGTGAACTTGGAATTTGGAGCACTTGACAACTATGTTAAGAAGATTCCTTAGCTAATTTCCAATACTTTATATAGCACCCATTCCACAACTCCAACAACAATGCTAAGAACTCAACCCATATGAGCTAGATGTTTGATACTTCCCACATAAGGTAAATAATGTGAAACCATGCCTTAGTTGATGATACAAAATTTTCCCAAAACCATTTACCTCAACAAATTTGAAACATGTCAACCTCAAACTTAAAGATGAATGTGAGCCAACATTTTCTTCATTTGTATGTTAATCCCTATATAACACGCATACTAACCCAAAAACTCCTTATTAGTCCCTAGATATAGAGTGGTTACATTTCTATTGTTATATTGTTATGTAGGCTAGAACCTTTCATGGTCCCATTTTATTATAATTGTACCCTTTGTCTCATATATATATATATATATACACACAAACACACACACTCTAAGGAGACCTATTCTTAGGATCATCAAATATTGTCTTGTACATTGTATTCATTGTTAAAAGGAGGTTTTCCCCCGAAGAGTACTGTAATTATTGGTTTATTATCATTTTTAAGCTGCAACGTTTATAACATTTGGTATTAAACCTCATAATCCTAGGGGTTCGCTGCTTCAAACAAGTCATCATGGAATTTTCACTATAGGTTTTTTTTTTTTTTGGTTTTAAAAAGATGAAACTAAGAGAATTTTTAGAAGACATCTCAGGAAATATATAATTCAAATTTCAGATCTTGGTTCACTATGTTTTTGGAGATGCATTCCAAGGAAGTGAGTGTTTTTAAAGGATCCTGAAATCAATATCAAATAGGTAAGTTCGAGATTGTCACTATAACCTTTTTTTGTGAGGTTTCAATCCATGAAACCTGTACCACATTGAGGTGAAATATATATGAATATATTATTCAATTTTCAATTATTGGTTTTGTTGAAAATGGTTGTTATTGATGTCAAAAACCATCAAAATTAAAGAGGAAATTACATAGTCAAATAACATATTCCAAGACCCTTCCAATAGTATATGGAATTCCCTCTAATTACATAGGAATAAGGAGATAGGAAATATTTTTTCAATATAACCCACCTAGTAAAATTACAAGTAGGCCCCATTTGGATACCCTATCTTTGAAGGAGCATTTACTCCAAATACTAGCTCAAATGGGAGCATATGATATAGGGTTTGAAAGCTTATTATGAGACCTTTCCAATGAAATATGACATGAATTCTAACTCGTCCTGGTTGAGGAGAAATCAATCTTAAAAATTCACTATACATTCTTCCAGTTGCACCAATTGACCCAACTGGTGGACAAGTTAGCTCTAACGCAACATCTAAATGCATTATTAATAAGTGTGAGAAGAAGCATTTCTAACCACTTGACTAAGGAATCTGATTTTGTGTTTAGGAGAGTAAAGGAGTAGGTCTGAAGTTCATACCTCATGAACCAAGAAGTGAAGTAAAGTCGAGTTAAAGCAACTTTTTGTGGAGGGTTTTGGCATATCTTTTGAAGGGGATTTTAGAATTGTTCTTGTTAAAGGTTTCTAGTTTTTTTGAGGTCTATTTTTAGGGCTGAGTGCTATTATTGAAGGCAAAGTTTTAGGGGACAATTTTTCTTGTTTGAAGGCCGAGTTTTAGGGTTGAGTTATGTTATTTGAAGATCTAGTTCAGATCTGGTTTGAATGCCAAGTGCAAGCTTGATTTGAAGTCCATGTTATGGTGTATTAAAGGTTGAATTTAGGTTGGAGCTTGTAATTATTGTAATTATGTTCTTACTGAGGATTGGTGCCCTCATCTTCTTAATAGGATGGAGCCTCCAATTTTTGTAAGTTGGTTCTTACAAAGGATTGATGTCATCACAAGAGATTGTAACAAATTAAAGATTTTTTTCAATTATTTCTTATTCAAATTTTTATTTGCACTTTAATATTTGTATTGTTAATACATTATGGATGACTCGTTATGTGATGTGAATTATGTTTCAAGATTAACTAAGTGAAAAATGGTCAAACGTAATGAAATACTAATTCATGTAGGTTTTAACCCCGTACAAAAATTACCTGCATACGAATTCTAAAACACAGAAAATAAACAATGCGAGAGCATAACACATAAAACACATATATACAAAGATTTCCCCTGGATCCCAGAATCGGGACTACCAGCTTGATTTTTCATTATGTTCCTTTCAATGTTATAATACATATTTATATATGCTGAAGCATCCAATACCATGGACCAAAAACCATTACGTCTAAAAAACATGTGCGAAAATCATGCACAAAACCATAGGTGGGTCCGTCCAACCTAACATAGGGTCCAAAACCAAAAATTTTCGGGGCACTGCCCCGGACCCCATAAAGTGGGGTTACAGGTACACCTCAAACCCCCTGTGACCCTCCCCCTGCCCCCCACTACACAATCGGCGCAACGAAGGGGGGCTCCGCCCCCCCTCTAATCCCCTGGTTAATTACGTGGGCTAGTCATGGAAAGAATATAGCACAACCGAACATTCTCCCACTTGTTGTTTTCTTTCCATAGGGGGCCACAAGAGAGCTTAGTCATTTTTCCAGCCCTGAAATGCCCATTGTCTCTCTACACCAAGAGAACTTCTCAGAGCTCACAGATTTTGTCAATGCATCTACAATATTCTTCAAAGTGTCCACCTTTATTAGCAACACCTTTTTGTCTTCTATCATATCCTTCACAAAGTGATACTGAACATCAATGTGCTTTGTCTTTGAATGATATGCGGGGTTCTTTGCCAAGAAAATTGCACTTTGGTTGTCACAGTCTATCCTTATAGCTCCCTGTACTAACCCCATACTTGAACACAATCTCTGCAACCAAACTGCTTCCTTGCTTGCATGAGTGGTTGCCAAGTATTCTGCCTCTGTAGTTGATAGTGCCACTACAAATTGTTTCTTACTCATCCAACTGATTGCACCTCCAAATAGGTTAAACACATACCCACTTGTAGATCTTCTCTGATCCAGATCTCCAGCGTAGTCTGCATCAACAAAGCCACGAATATCCAACATTCTGTCCAATCATGATCTTCCTTGGTAGCACAAACCATAATCACTAGTGCCACGCACATACCTGAAAACCCGCTTCACTGTTGTCCAGTGCTCCTTCCCTGGTTTTGACATAAACCTACTCAATACTCCCACTGCATGTGCAATGTCTGATCTAGTACAGACCATTGCATACATCAAGCTACCCACTGCACTTGCATATGGAACACGGGACATGTCCTCTTCCTCTTCTTGTGTCTTGGGACACTATTCAGCAGATAACCTCACACCTATAGGAATAGGAACCTTCACCAGTTTACTATCTTGCATATTAAACCTCTGCAATATTGTCTCGACATACTTCCTCTGGTTTAACCAGAGCTTCCTCTTTGCTTGATCTCTTTTAATTTCCATGCCCAAAATATAGTTTGCAGCACCAAGATCTTTCATGTCGAATTTGGAGGACAATTGGGTCTTCAAATCTTGGATAATTTCTTTGTCATTTCCAACCAGCAACATATCATCCACATACAAGACCAGATAAATAACACGGTCACCAATTAATTTAAAATACACACAGTAATTTGTTTTGCTTCTGGTGAAGCCAAGTCCCCATATAAATGTATCAAATTTTTGATACCACATCCTTGGTGACTATTTTAACCCATACAGAGACTTGTTTAACTTGCATACCAGTTCTTTCTTACCCTTCACCGCAAAGCCTTCAAGTTGCTTCATGTATATTTCCTCTTCTAGATCCCCGTGAAGAAATGCTGTCTTCACATCCATCTGTTCTATCTCAAAATCAAAAGTAGCAACAACAGATAAAAGTAATCTAATAGAAGTTACCTTGGCAGCAGGAGAAAAAATATCACCAAAATCAATTCCCGGCACCTAGGAATAACCTTTTGCTACCAACCAAGCTTTTTATTTCTCCACCTTTCCTTCTGCATTTGTCTTCCTCTTGAACACCCATTTGCTGCCAATGGGTTTCCTTCCAGCTGACAACTCCACTAGATCCCAAGCCTCATTTTTGTGCAAAGATGCCATTTCATCAACCATGGCCTCTTTCCAGAGTTTGCCATCCTCTGAATCTACTGCTTCCTTCACAGTTCTGGGATCATCGTCAGTAATAGATAAAGCAAAATTTGAACAGAAAGCAGATGGACTATACCTTTCTGGCTGCCTTCTTTCTCGAACTGATCTTCTCACACCCGAAGTTTGTGGCTCTTCATCTTCTGATTCCTCCTCTGCTGTAGAGTCTGATTCTTCCTCCTTAAGCTCAAACTCTATCTTCTCAGGTTCCTTTGGTTGGACTTCATGTTTAATAACATCTTTTACCTCTCTGAACACCACATCTCGGCTGTACACAACCTTCCATGTGACTAGGTTCCAAAGCTTATAAACCTTTAAACCATCCTTATACCCAATAAAAATGCACTTATCAGATTTACTATCCAACTTGGTTCATTTCTCCTTTGGAACATGTACATATGCATCACATCCAAATACCCTCAGATGTGAAAGAGAGGGTTTCTTACCAGTCCATAACTCTTGTGGAGTCTTATCCTCCAACGCTGATGAAGGTGACCTGTTGACCAGGTAACATCCAATATCCACCGCCTCTGCCCAGAATTCTTGTTCTAACCCGACACCAATGAGCATGCTTCTTGCCCTTTCCATCAACGTCTTATTCGTTCTTTCTGCAACTCCATTTTGCTGAGGTGTATATGGAGTAGTCTTCTGTCGTGCTATACCACACTTTTTATAGAATTCTTCAAATTCCTTGCTGCAAAACTCTCCACCATTATCTGTCCTCAGAACCTTTATCTTCTTCTCAGTCTAATTTTCCATGAGAGCCTTAAATTCTTTAAACCTATCAAAGGCTTCAGATTTATTCTTAAGGAAATATATCCATGTATTCCTTGAGAAGTCATCTATAAATGATACATAGTACATAGACTTACCCAGTGATGGAACCTTCACAGGTCCAAACACATCACTGTGCACAAGTTCTAATATTTGTTTCGCCCTCTTACTACCAGAGGGGAAACTCACCTAATTCTGCTTACCATATACACAATTTTCACAGAAATCAAAATCCAGAGAGCTATTACTCATACCTTCTACCATACCTTTATCATGAAGTATTCGAAGGCCCTTCTCTCCAATATGTCCAAGCCTTTGATGCCACAACATGGTCTTCTCTCCAAAGACCACTAGATTTTCTGCTCCACTTTCAGGAACCACAGAACCGTTGCACCCATCAATAACAGTGGTACCTTATAGCTTGTACAGAGTTCCAATTCGAACTCCCCACATCAATACCAATGCTACCTGAACCATTTTGTAGGTATCCTTCTCGAACACTGTTTTTACACCTACATCATCCAACTTGCTTACAGAAATCAGATTTCTGGCCAATGCTGGAATATGCAGAACAACTGGAAGTGTTCTAACCCTTCCACCTTGCAACTTCAACTTTACTTTTCCACGACCAATGATTCTAGCCCTCCTATCATCCCCTAAGAAGACATCACCACCATCGTATTTCTCATACTCGCAGAACCACTCTCTATGGGGAGTGAAGTGAAATGATGCACTTGAGTCAATCAACCATGCCTCATGATCTACATGTGTACTTGAAGAAGCCAAGTACACATCCCCACCTTCATCTGAGGTGGTTTTTGCCTCTGCAGAAGGAGCATCATCAGATCCCTTTCCTTTATCAGGATCTTTAGATTTACAGTCCCTTTTGTAGTGCCCTTCCTTTTCGCATTGCTAGCACACCACCTTTACAGGTTTTCCTGGAGATTTAGATCTCCCTCTAGATTTAGATCTCCCACTCGATGACTTATTTTTGTCTCTGTTCTGGGACCATCCTCGTACAGACAAGGCATCACCATTCTGGCTCTCCATATTTTTCCGTCTGATCTCCTCCGTTAGCAAGGATGAGACTATTTCATCAAACTGCAAGGCAGTTGCATTGCTACCTATTGCAATAACCAAACTATCCCACGAATTTGGTAGAGAACACAACAAACTGATGCACTTATCTTCATCTGAAATTTTAATATCAACAGATGCTAACTGACTTACCACAGTATTAAATGCGTTCAGATGCTCTGTCACAAGTGTCCATCTTTCATCCTCAGGTTATTTTCTATAAGAACAACTTATTCACTAGAGACTTAGATTGGTACAAAGTCCCTAACTTGTACCACAAAGCCTTCGTCGTAGCTTCCCCTGATACATTCAACAATATTGAATCTGAGACACACAACCATATTGTGCTCTTTGCCTTCCGATCCAACTTCTTCCATTCTTCATCGGACACTCCTGTTGGTTTAGTACCCAGATCTACTATGATCCACTGATCTTTATCCACCAACAAATCCTCCATATTGAGTTTCCACAACTCAAAACTCTGACCATTAAATTTCTCGATCTCTATCTTTCCACCGCTTGCCATCTTCTTTCACCACCAGAATCGATCTCGCAGGTCTCCCACTGAACAGGGTCTACCACAGGCTCGAGTGAAACCCCTCAGCAACAAAGGCGTCCCCTTAAAGACAAAACTGCTATGATACCAAATGTAGGTTTTAATGTCGTACATAAATTACCTGCATATGAATTCTAAAACACAGAAAATAAACAATGTGAGAGCATAACACATAAAACACATATACACAGAGATTTCCCCTGGATCCCAAAACCGGGACTACCAGCTTGATTTTTCATTATGTTCCTTTCAATGTTATGATACATATTTATACATGCCGAAGCATCTAATACCATGGACCAAAAACCATCGCGTCTAAAAAACATGTGTGAAAATCATGCACAAAACCATAGGTGGGTCTGCCCAACCTAACATAAGGTCCAAAACCAAAATTTTCTGGGGCGCTACCCCGGACCCCATAAAATGGGGTTACGAGTACACCTCAAACCCCCTGTGATCCCCCCTGCTACACAATCGGCGCAACGAAGGGGGGCTCCGCCCCCCCCGGCTAACTACGTGGGCTAGTCGTGGAAAGAATATAACACAACCCAACAATTCACCCCCCATCCACCCCCCCTTAGTATTTCAAATAATTTGTATTAGAACAGACTTCTTCAAGAATAGTTTAATAGCTAGAAGAAGATATTATAGGGGGCCATGGCCAGGTGAGAAGCATCAATCAAAATTCCCTTCTTTGATGATGCAACACACATAGCTAATCTATTTTTTTTCAGAAATTGTAAGATTACATGGATTGCCTATAAGTAGTGTCTGATAGAGATATAAAGTTTGTAGGACATTTCTGGAGAACTCTTTGGAAGAAACTAGGAGCTAACTTCAGTTTCAGTTCAGTATACCACCCTCAAACAAATGGACAGACCGACGTAGTAAACAGGAGCTTGGGAAACATATTGAGAAGTTTAGTGTATCAAATCCTAAGCAGTGGTATTTAGCACTAGCTCAGGCTGAATTTGCTTATAACGATACTCTAAACCGAAGTACTGGAATGAGTCCATTTCAGATTTTTTTTTGAAAGAATCCAAGAGGTGTGTATGAGCTCAGAAATTTGGGTAAACAGGAGACAAGAAGTGCAAAAGCTAAAGAGTTTGCAGAACATATGTAAAAACTACAAGAAGATGTCAAAGGCAGATTGCAGGAAAGTAGTGGTAAATACAAACAGAGAGTGGATATGAAAAGAAGAGAGAAAGAATTCCAAGTGGGAGATTTAGTGATGGTATATTTGAGAAAAGAAAGATTTCTTGTTAAGACTTACATTAAACTGAAGATGAAAAAGATAGGGCCATGTAGAATTGTAAGAAAGTTTTTAGCTAATGCATATGAAATTAAATTGCCAAAAGGGATTGGAATATCGCCTATTTTCAATATTGCAGATTTGTATCCATACAAAGGGACAAAGATAGAGCTACAGGAGGAAACTATAGAAGATGAAGTTCAAACCTTGAACTGGGAAGAACAAATGCCAAAGACTGTTAAGAAAGAAGTAGAAGCTGTTTTAGAGAAAAGAGTATCCAAAAGAACCAGAGGACAGACTTATTTTCAATATCTAGTCAAATGGAAAGGACAGCCAGTGGAGGATGCTAGCTGGTTAACAACAGCCGAGTTGCAGAAGTATGGAGTAAGCCCTGAAAGTCTGAAGGATGATTCTTTTCTTCCCTGAGAGTCTGATGCAGGAGCATCTGGACTTAGCCAGCAATGTGAAAATTTGTTCACATGTTGTGGCTAAACAAGTTGAATTTCACTAACCTGAGTGGTCAAAAGTCATTTTTTACCGAGAGGGTTGGATCTCTCAAGAAATGAGTTGTATTTCATTATTGTAATAAGTAGAAATTGTCTTATTTTAGATTCAAAGATAAGTTGTTAGCATAGGTGTATGATGTAGCTGGAAAATAGTGATTTGACCGTTAGATTGTTTAAGAATAGGGATTGAGTTATTAGACAGGATGGAATTGATAAAAAGAGGAAAAATGTAATGTAGACGGATGGGCAGAGAGAGAGAGAATTGAGTGAAGCGAGAGTGGAGAGACAGAGCGAGGACTTCCATATTGAACAGAGGTCTTTTTAAAATCGTTGTAATCGAGCCAGAGGGCCGAGACTCTGTAAGTGTTACTGTATTGATAAATTGATGCGTGTGGGATTATATATATATATATATATATATATATATATATATCGATCCTGTGTGGATTCCCGTTATACTTCTATTTATTTGTATTCGAGACAGAATCAAGTGTTCTCTGTTTTTTATGCTTTACGATATAAAAACTCAGAGTTAATGGAAATCACAGTCTTAAATGTTCTTACCATTGTTGATGCTCACTTAAGTCCCAGCCATTGATCCAAGTTTCGAATTAACGAGCGAAACCCTGCCAACCGTTGGATCACCATATTCCATCGCAAGATTTGTTTATAAGGGAAAACCTCAAGCCTTAAAGAGTTGCCATGTGCGATCATCACAATATTGCATCACAAACAAGCAGTGGAGTGTGATCGGTCTGTGGTCTTAAGAAGTTGCAAAGAGCGATTACGAAATATCGCATCGCGAAAGATCCTTTGTATGTTATCGGACCCGACCGTGGAATAGTGCGATTTGCGATTACGATAAATCGCATCGCAACAATACAAAGGGGAAAGCATCGGGGTTGAAACTATAGTGATTTGCGATTATGCGACATAACCTAGATTGTTGGATTTAAGGTGAGACGATCCACGGAGAATCACGAGCGACTTTGTTAAATAAAGGAAAGATTTGTTGTCGGCTTTTATATTGGGAAATCAGAGTAGCGCTGCAGAAGATTGAACTGTAAAAAGAGATAGCAAACGCGGGGGTCGATTGTTTGAGATTTCTCAAAACGATTGATTCCTGCGTCAGTGATTTGAACAAGTATAAATTAGAATGACTCATCCTCCATTTGACTACCCAATTTTGCCAAGCAAGGAACAGAAGGGAACTTGATCAAGGAAGAGGGACTTTAGTCCTGTGAAGAAGAGGAAAAAGGTTCATATCTCATGAACCTAACAATAGTTTGAAGAAATATATATTGGGTACCATCTATGTTCTTGGGTGAAGGGTATTGGAGGCCCTTTTGATAAGACTTTGGAGCAAAACTTGGAAGATCTTGGTCACCTTGTAACATTGGTTCTGTCCTCCTTTATAGCACAAAATTTCAATCTCTTGAGCATAGATCTAGGCATGTAGCAGGAGCATTTCGGTCTAATAAAGGAGTAGATTTCTTACTTCAAATTCAGCCTATGGGTATCAACAATCTTCGACCTAATTTGCCTCAGACTCAACCCTATAGAAAGGACTAGAACTCGACCTTCTCTTGGAGTAATTTCAACCTCCTCTTCGTATAAAATTAAGCCTTGTGAAGAAATTTGGACCTGTGAAATTTTAGCCTTTTCTGAGGATAAATTCGACTTGTGGACATAGCTCAACCCCCCCTTATGGACAGAACTCAACCCTATGGATCTTGGCCCTCTTATGGACTATATTCGGCCTATTAGAGCAGTCATTGTCTCTTCTTATGTCAACCTATAGAGCAGTCTTAGCATGTTGGAGTAGCTTAGGCTTCTCTTGTTGGACATAATAGAGACTAGATTTGTGCAATATAGGAGCAAATCTTTGACTAGAGCTTGAAGTGTGAAGAAGTGCCTTTTGGAGTAGATCTTGGACTAGACGTTGAAGTGATTCTTCAAGGAAGTATTTTCGAAAGTATTTTGGTGAAAGGTTAGAGCCTAGGAGGATTAGTTTCCTCATATTGACTAAGTTGATGCATGGATTTTTTTAGGAGGATTGGTGTCCTCAGATAGACTATGTTGGTGCATGGATTTGCCTAAAGGGATTGGTTTCCTTGTATAAGGTTGGTGCCTTGAATATTTGAAAAGGTTGGAGCCACATTTTTGTAAAAAGAGGATTGGAGTCCTCACTGTTGTTTTCAATAATAATTTTATTTATTTCTAGTATATCTTGTGCTCCTTACTGTGAAATATTTTAACTGGCTTAATATACAATTGAAAGAAATATTGATTCACCCCCCTCGTCAATATTCCAAAAAATAATTCTTATCAACATTTCTAATGTAGTAACCATTTATTGTGATCCATATAAATTAAATGGTTGGCAAATGCCAATAGACATCAACCTATAATAAGCATCAAAACACATCATACATCTCAAGTTGCAAAATTTTATATAAAATTATATTCCAAAAAATCATAAGGATTAACCAAATTATAACTTTATTTAAAATTATTATTATTGCTATTATTAAATAGGATTAATATATAATTTAAACATATATACATTTAAAAAAACATTTAATGAGATTCTTAACCATCCAAATTCACCCCCACTCTATCATGGAGATTTTTAATCTATAAATAGGATTTGTTACAATACCATGGTTTTTCAATACCACATGCCCAAAAAACCATAACTCATTTCAAATGACACATGTTCATATGACATTGTTTGTAATTTTTGAATTTATTTAGAAGGGAAAAAAAAGAATAACTACTTTGAGAATAAATCTAAGCTTTTGATTTGGGTATATTATTAAGAGTATTTTAAACTATTTTATGGAGATTAAATCCCTATTATTCACCTAATAATTATTAATAATTAAATTAAAATTTTGGAAACCCTATTCTAAAATAGACATGCCTATTGACATAACAAGTAATATCTAACATCTTATCTTTTACATAAATGAGAAAACTTCTAACAAAATTTATAATCATGTAAAAGTTTAACAACTGATATCTAGTAAAACAAAAGCGTAGCATATTTTATCTTTTAAGGAATTGAGAAAACTTCTAACCAGTATTGATGTGCTTACATTCATAATTCATGTTGGATTTGCATAATATTCATACTCACACATGTTATGATAAATGTCAAGACTCAACAGAAATGTCAGGAAAATGTGCCCTGCAAAATGCAAGTAGCAAATTTTTAGTAACAATTATCCAAAATAGCAAGCAAAATGTGGGAAATGATAGTACTTTATCTCAGGGAATAAGACAACACCTTCAAATTTCCCGTTCGTCAATAATCCTGATAACATAGTCACTCATACCTCAAAAGAATCGGGCGCTAGATAGAAATGACTTTTCAAAGTTACAATCTAGATTCAAAATATGAATCGAAGTTTATAAATATACATTAGTTTATAATTTTGATTAAAGCAATTATCAACAACTTCAAAGAAATACATGATTTGGCTTTGATGAAGAACTTTACTTCAGACGCAATATACAAGACTCCTTGCTAAGGATTTAGTCCAAGGCAACATCTTATAAACAGGAATTGCTACTAATCCCAAGGGAACCCCTTTTGCATACTGATATTTCTGGTATATAACGTCATGAGGGGGAAATCCTATGCCGGATCCCTTCGTTTATCATCGCAGTCACCTAAATTGTTTTGCAATGTTCTGAAATATTGCCTCCAAATATAATTCGGGTTGCATAATAATTAGTTACAATGTCCATGAAACATAATTGCAATATGCAGAGACTAGAAAGCTCTATATATAATAAAGAACTGTCCCATTTTTTACTTTAACTCAGACTACTTGGAGCCTGTTATTAACCACATCCCTGGCCTCGCAAATACAATCGTATCACATTTATCATGGTTAAATGAGCCGTTAGAATTAGCTAGCCCTCTGCACTCAAGTTAGTAGGGGGTGAGGTTTTAGTGTGCAAAATGAAGTATTGACTTAAAAAATAATAATAGTAAAATATAATGATCACATAATTAAAAAATCACAATTGTCCCTAAAGGTGCAAAGGTACACCAAAAGAATAAAAGAATTGAGATCATCTTGCCACAAACAAAGTCCAATGTTAAATGCATGCGCATAAGGTTTGTCAAATTTTCCAATGTAAACATCTATAATCATATTTTTGAGTGGAGTTAAATTGCTTCTTGATAAGAATATGTAGATGACATATATCTCAATCTGCTTAGAGACATTAATAAGGCACATACAAATCTTTGAGAAAGACTCTGCATCTCAAAGAAACGTTGTTGTGATGGGTAGAGACTGTTCATCCAAACCAATTGCAAAGCCTCATTTTCGTCCGCCTCCCTCAAAATCCGACATGTCGGGTGGGTCAACAGTGTCCACAGTGTCTATAGTCATGGTTATTTGTTTCAAATATAATTGAAGGCTAGGAATTTTGGACAAAAACACTGATGAGAAAAATTATGTTGTTCTTGGGATTGAGGAAGGTGTTTCCAGTATTCAGAAAGACGTCGTTGTCAGTGCCTTCAGTATAGTCCAGTGTTAGAGCAAGAGGAATGGGAATAGAAATAAATGAGGTTCCCATCGCTTGTAGTCTTACTTGATTACAACGTATAGATGTAGGGGCAACAAACTTCCCATGAACTCTTACTCGCAAGTCCATAGAAACAACTATAAACATCCTTCAAATTTCTAGCAAAATAAGACAAAGTTCAAACATCATATGTGTTTATGTGTTCATCTATTTCTTGGATACTCTCATTTTGTGTCCATATATGTGTATGTGCATCTTGCAAAGGGATCTAAAGAACAAATGGAATGGACATATCAATAGATTAGTGATTTCCACATAAGTGGTCCAAATGTAGAAAAAAATTGTTATACTTTATGTTGGTCAAAGTTATCATCGATGTCAATATGAGCATTGTTGAAGATGGGAAACCCCTAACCCTAAATGAAAAATGCAATATGCATGAAACCTTAAGAGAAAGCCTTAAGTTGAGCATTAATTGAAAACCCTATGCAGAATGATATAACCCTAGATTGCAAGAAACTTGGAAACCCTTAGTTTGGCAAACTCTAAGCCTTTGTTGAAGAAACCCTATCAAATGTACGAATTTGTTTCTTATTCTGAAGACAACATTGAAAGAAGGTGTTGGAGGTCCACCGTGCAATTCATTGACAGATTTTGGCCAATCACTGGTAGAACTGTGGCAAAAGAAGTCATAATTAGTGAAATCTGGTAAAAAATGTATAATTAATCTGAAACTTTCTAATTGTTGTGTTTTGCCAAGTGGTAAAAAATTATTGGACAAAGGAGGACAAAATTGAGCCTCTACTATAGGTTGAATCTGTTCAACCAAATCCATCATAGGAATAATTTCGGCCTCTACTATTGGCTAAATCTGCTCAGCCAAACCCATCACAGGAACACCTTCGGTGTAATTAATAAAAATAATATTAAAACATAATGTTGACTCAATTAAAAAATTAATAAAATGTGAAATGTAATATAAATAGTAAATCCATCCATTTCAATTTATTATATTGTAATTTTGATTTTAATAATAAAATGACACTATTTTTTCCAAGAAAAAAGCATAATATGCATATCACATTAAAATCAATTTACAAAATAATGATTTATTATAGCAACCACATATAATTAATAGACATAAAACTTAATCAATTTAATTAATAAATATATAATTAAAAATAAAAATATTTCTAAATATAAAAACTGTGGAATATATATAGTTATAAATAAATATTCAATTTACAATATAAATTAAAATAATGGTTTATATCAATAACCATTATATTTCAGAAATTTATACTTAAATTTAACGAATAAGCCTATAAAATTCAATATTTACAGTATTTTTTTTCTACTACCTATCTATCCATATATATCAATAATGCTATGCATGTTAGATAAAAAAAAACCTTACATATATATATATGATCCAAAAATGCTGTAAATATAAGTCTATTAGTAAAACTTTGATAAAATAAAAAATAAAATTATTTCTCTCTCTATATATATATGTGAAATGTATATAAAATATAGATAATATTATTAAGAACCACCATAGATTCATCTTAATTCCAGATCTACCAAGCACCTTGGTAAATCAAATCTGTTTGATGTGCAAACCTTTCCTCAAGGTTTAGCCTCAAAAAGAGGTTTACATCTTGAGAGATTTGATTCCTCTTGACGCTTAATAGATCCAAAAATAAGATAGATCTATACTGGTCAATAGCCCATGTTAAATTTATCATAAAAAAATTCTGCCAAATAGCTCTTGCAAAATAAATCCATCCACATAAACAAATGAACAAACTTATTGGAAATCAAGTACACACTAATGTGTGCATTGACCGTCAATGTTTCCCAAACTAGGAATTCACGAAATAAAACTTCTCTAATAAAACAAAATTATCATACTATTCTAGCCAGCCCATTTAGAGCCTTGAACAGCCATGTTCACCATTTAGCATGTATAATTTTGAATTAACAAATATAATTATAACCAATGGGAATGCGTTGTAAAGTCAGAGGCCATCATATGTAGCTAGACCCCCCCCCACATATCTTGAATGTGGTGATCAGAATCTACTCTATATTATACAAATACTTGCCTTCATATTTTGCATTAGTAATGAATATAGCTTATTAATGAACAACTAGCTATATGAACCGATGCTCAATAGTGCTTGATAATTCTAATACATCCATATAGAATCAAATTGCAGGCTTGCGAAGTTCTCCTAAGCTTTGCTTATCTGCGGGAAGAGCCATGTGATGAACCTTCTGATCTCTCTGTAAGATAATGTTCCAACATATCTTCTTCATCATCTGCAAATATCATGGAAATGGAACAGAAAATCACAACCGTGAATATATAAGCAAAACCTAAGGAACTATAACTAGGAAACATCAAAACGATAAATGTCGACTAATAATCTCCAGCGTTTACTAACAAATTTTAGCACTGCCAATTGTCTTTACAATGTTTAGAAACAAAAAGCCTTGGTTTGGATTTTAAACAATCATAAGCCTACCTAAAAGCCATACTAAACAACAACGAACCTGTAGATACTTTCACAAAATGGTTAACCAATCCTTATTCGGTCAATGACGTTAGTCAAACAATAAGGGGAGTGACCACATAGGGGACGAACAAAAGCCAAAATCATTGCTTCAATCTACTAGAACAAAAAATGAATAAGCATAAATAGATGATGGCAACTATATTAGTGTCATGATGCATCGCCTAGGGTGTGCACCCTAAAGCAAGGATGTCTTGTTTCGGGCACGCCTAAATAGGGGTGAGATGTTCTCGAGGATGTCTGGAACATCACAGGATGTTCCCCAATTTTGGGTGTTCTATGAATTAGGGAGCAGTTACCATGTAGTGGTGGATGTCACTTACAGGATGGCTGCCTGTCCCCAAAAACACATTTAAAAAAAATGAAAAAAAGAAGAAAAGCGACTAAAGCTTATAACCTAACCATGTCCAGAGCTTGAGAAAATAAGGAATCTGAAATTATACAGACAAAGAATGGCAGCCATGAACAGCAAAATCTGCCAACATAACCTTAAAAATGGGGAAATCATATGGGACCAAAAAAGAAGCCATATGAGGCATCCACATCCACAATAGCAGAAGCGAGTGAAACTATCATATGTCAGAGATAAAAACGATTATGCGTATGAATAATGTATTTCAGATAAGACATTGTATAAATCATTGAAGAACGATGATGTTCACATTCAATATATTTGTATGTATAGTGTTTGAAAGATGAGTCAAATTAAAAGGATGTGATTTTCAGTGTCAAGCTTAATTAATATTATATAGCTATTAATATGTACTATTATATATATTAAGTCATACATATCTAACATTATATACGGAGCAGCAAGAAATATTCAGGAAAGCCTCCCTTAGCTCTTTAGGAGGTGTTGGACTTAAACAGTGGGGGCAAGGGCCGAGGTGACAGTAGGTCCTCACCCAAATGTGCCAACCCAGTGAGGCTGTTGGGACCTTAACAGCCTTGCTACTCAGATCAGCAATAAGGTGCATAGCTCATGAGTCCAAGCTTGCATTTTTGAGATTTAGCATTTGTTACCCCCTTAATGAGAGAGGCCATTTATCACTCATTAGGGTTGAAACAATACAAGCGTTTCTCTTTATGGATGGCACATCAAGTGCTCTAGGAATTAGGTGATGGCTAGTGACATGAACAAGGTTCGTTATCACACAAAATATTCAAAAAGTTTAGGATATAAAGAAATCCATCTGGACAAAAAAAAAGCATATGAATAATTGATAGTAGAAAAATATGATGATGAGAGTACAGTTGGGAAACATGTATATCTAAGTGAGAGTGCCCATTCTTAAAGAGTCATGTTCTTTAGGAAATGTCATATCATAATTATTATATTGTATTGATTATTATTATCATTATTATTTATATTTAATTTATACATATTTATGTTCATAACCATGCCTTCCCCATTAGAAATGCATTGTCTTCAAATCATATTGATAAAAAGGCTTTTATATCTACACTTGTAATTTCTTTGCATAATCTTGAAGTTGTCATTGTTGATTGTCATGGTTGATGATACTAGATGATACAAACTTCTAAGCACTAAGCATAATTGTTGAACGGTAGCATGACCTAACCATCTCAAATCAATATTCTATGGAACCATGTGCTTGTAGTCTTCCAAAAATGAATTGTTATCATAAGACTTAATTGTTTTCACATTGATATCATCTAGAACGTAAATCAGTCGTTTATGCCCAGAGTGATATAGATTCGTCGATTAGTTGAGATGTTTGTTCTTATGATTAGGGTGTCGATAAGCAATTCTTGATTTTCCTTTGATGTACTTATAGAATTTTATTTACTTATTGTTGGCATGTGATCTTCTTTGTGTATTGATACTATAGTTTGATTACTACATCTTCTCTTGGAATTTTTGTTGTTTGAACTACAACATCCGAGTATGTCTTTACTTCTATTGGATTCAGATTTGACTGAGTTGTGAGGTTAACGGGATCTGTATTTGTTCCCTTTCTTCAACTTGAATTTCCACATCTAAATATTTTGATACTTCCTTCTCGATAAATTGTTGTCCTTTGTTTTCCAATGACTTCTTGTCTTTCTTAAGCTTCTTAATTTTTGTAAGTAATTTTCCAATGTAGTCCTTGAGACGAGAAATTTCTTCATTTTTCTCTGCAATAATTTTGTCAACATCTTTTGACACATTTAATTTTTGGTTTCCTTGAAGAATTTGTTTTGAAAGGTGTTACTAAGCCTAGTTGCAATGTGTTAATTTTTACAACTGTTGTCAAATTCCACCTTTGACAGCTCAAATGACTGAGATGATGATTGCATTAGATTCCTCTTTTCGAGAAGACCAAAATCGACCTAAAGATCACCCAATTTGGTCAAGCGGATGTTGAGTTTTGAATTTTTTGATTCATATATGTCTTATGGATGTTGATTTGTGGTAGCGTCGGATGTGCTCTAGCCACGAAATTTGGTGGAGAGGTTGGGGCACATGGGATCTCCAATACCCAGAAAGGGTTTGGGCAAATTCTAAACAGTTTGAGAAATATTAAAATAATTAATATTTTTTAATGGAGTCCCTAAGTCTAAACTTAGGGAAATTAAAATATTAATGTGTATTAATATAAAACTGTGTTAGAATGGTCTAAAAGACATGGATCAAGCCAGATCTAATCTTAGCTATTGATTAGGGACTTAATCTCGGTCGTTGATATGTCAACGAGAAAAGTATAAGAGGGGGCTTGAGGGTCACTTGGAGAGCACACCAGAGTGATCAGTCATTCTATTCTCTAGAGTGGGGTTTGCTAAGAGAGATAGAATCAGTGATTGGAGTTGTAGCTGAGGGGCATTGAGTACAAATAGACAGAGAGGCAGAGATAGTGCCGAAAGAGCAGCAAGTAGCCAAAGAGAGTGACACAGTAGCAGTCAGGGCCACGCAGAGGCAGCCAGGAGCTGCGCAGTGCCTCAGAGAGGCCAGCGTTGCTTACGCAGGGCCTCCTAAGGCTGACGCAGACCCATTCAGGGTGACGCAGGGCCAGTGCTGGGCAGAGAGGGGCTAACACAGTCCTAAAAGGCAAACGCTAGGGTTTCTGAGACACATTAGAGCTGAGGAGCTCCCAGAAGGTTTATCTGGGGTTTCAATCAGGACATTTGCCTCAAACTAAGAGGTTTACTGCCAAGAAAATTCTATGTTGGGTAGGCCGGATTTGGCACCCAAATTGTACTCTGATATTGCTTAATAAGAAAACCCTCAGATATTTGCACCGGTTTTCCCACATTGGGTTTTTCCGGGGACATTGGTCCAAAAATAACGGTGTCATTTGGTGTGATTGTTTATGTTTCTTTCAATTGTTGATCTATAATATGTTGAGCATGCACTAGTGTTTATTTTTAGTATTTACATTGTAAATAACTTGTTAAGTAACGGAACAAGTAGGTAGGAATAAATTAGATAAAGTGCATGGAGGGTTTCTAACTGGTAGACTTAGAAACTTCAACATGGTACCAAAGCGTGATTGCAGATCATAGGAGGACTAAGGACATCAGTCGAGCAGAGCAATAGCAGCAGAAAACAGTTGTCCCGAGGTGACAAAAGTTGTTTCTAACAAAGCAGCAACAAGGGAAGGGCGATGCAGTGCTTGTATCATCAAGGGTGAGCTAGGAAGAGGCAGCGCAGAGGCTAAGGAAGGCAAAGGGAGCCTCATGCAGAGCCACGCAAAAGTTAGGAGGGTTGACGTAGTTGACTGAGGAGGTCGGGTTACTGGGGTAGGGATTGCGCAGAGCCTAGGAGCTCTCACCTTCAGGTTGCTAGGGTTTAGAAGGTTGTGGGAATATTACAGAGTGGAGCTAGTGAGGTACTGTAGTCAGAACAGTACGTGACAGAGCAAGGCCAAGAGGAGAGAGTTGCTACCGAGGATTTCTAACCGAGAAACCCAAATCAGTGGTGCGGTTGCACAGAGGATCAGAGTGGGGGGCATCTCGACATCACAGAAGGATTTCCAGGAGGTAAATCGAGACTCAGTGGGAGTCAGATCAAGAACTTCCAGGAGGGAAGTAGAAGAGCATCATGGTACTACACGGAGTTTCGAACTTCGTAGTCTGGAAGGCTAAAATCTTATCTGTACTTGACAGAAATTGTGTCAAGAACTTCGCCTTGAATATTATAGCTATCCCAGTTGACCCAAATGATAACGACAAGTACGAGGAGGCAATGGCGAGGGCCAAGAGTATCATCCTTGATGGGGTCAAGGACCGTGTAGTACCACACATTGCTGAGAAGGAAACGACATATGAGATGTGGGAGGCCCTCAAGAAATTGTACCAGCATACTTCTGTGCAGAGAAGAATGTTACTAGAAAATCAACTGAGGCTGTATCAGATGAAGAAGGGAGAACCAATTGACACCTTCCTCGGAGCACTAAACGAGATCTGAGATCAGTTGACTGCTATAGAAGCCATGACGGATCAGGAATTGATGGTGAGGACGACCCTAAATGCAGTCTCAGAAGACTGGGAGGTATTTGTCCAGAGTATACTAGGCAGAGAGACAATTCCACCGTGGGATGAGATGTGGGATGCTCTTCGCCAAGAAGAGATTAGACGGCAGCCGAAGACAGGTAGCAGCAGCAAGGGAATCAAAGTCAAACAGGAGGAGGAAGATGTTGCCCTAGCATTTGAGGGAAAGCCGGAAAAGCAGAAGAAGAAGGATTTCTCCAAGATCAAGTGCTTCCACTGTGGGGAGCTGGGTCATTATGCGGCCCAGTGTCCAAGGAAGAAGAGTAAAGGAGAGTCTTCCGAGACTAAGCAGAGAGACAATTCCACCTTGGGATGAGATGTGGGCTGCTCTTCGCCAAGAAGAGATTAGACGGCAGCCGAAGACAGGTAGCAACAGCAAGGGAATCAAAGTCAAACAAGAGGAGGAAGATGTTGCCCTAGCATTTGAGGGAAAGCCGGAAAAGCAGAAGAAGAAGGATTTCTCCAAGATCAAGTGCTTCCACTATGGGGAGCTGGGTCATTATGCGGCCCAGTGTCCAAGGAAGAAGAGTAAAGGAGAGTCTTCCGAGACTAAGGCAGTGCCAGCAAGGGCAGAGAAGGAAGTTTTGACAGACGATGGTTGTGCCATGAGTGCACACGCACCATTGAGCGGAAGTGGGGAGACATCGAGCTGTAGTCAGGCGGACTACAGGCGATGAGCAGCAAGATCCTCGAGGTACCCAGCCTCTTGGATTAGACCTTGCTACGAGAGCCCCAAAGACGAGTAGCAGCACTGGTTGATGTTGATAGAGATGGGTGTGGATGGAGCAACAGAGAGAGCTAGTGCAAGATTCCCAAGACAGAGCGAGGCAAGCAAAATACAACAGTGCAAGAGGCACAGAGTGTTGCACCAGTGCAGGATGGCACAGAGAGGTGTGCAACAGTGCAAGATGCAAGGAGTTGTTGCAGCAACATAGAGGTCAGAGAGGGAGCACTTGTCGGCGACAGAGGGAGCTTCAGCATCAGGAGGGTCTCTAACCCAGCAGAGAGGTCAGAGTTGGGAGATCAGTTACTTCTCAATAACTGAGTTGCAGTGCAGCAGTGGGCAACACGATGCAGCATGACGCAAGGAGTTGCAATGTAGATGCAGTGTTGAGAGAAAGGACCAGCAACAACATGGATGCAGAGGGAGCTGTCGTACAGCGATGGCAGTGGCAGAACCATGGGCAGCAGTACAGGATACAACAGTGCAGAGGATGGTGGGCAGCAAGCCTAGCATCAGCACAAGGACTGATGTCAAATGATCAGAGTAATACTCAGTGACGAGTATTGTTAGACCACAGTCCTCGCTAAGAGGGAGTGTTGATTTGTGGTAGCATCGAATGTGCTCTAGCCACAAAATTTGGTGGAGAGGTTGGGGCACATGAGATCTCCAATACCCAGAAAGGGTTTGGGCAGATTCTAAACAGTTTGAGAAATATTAAAATAATTAATATTTTTAATGGAGTCCCTAAGTCTAAACTTAGGGAAATTAAAATATTAATGTGGATTAATATAAAACTGTATTAGAATGGACCAAAAGACATGGATCATGCCAGATCTAATCTTAGCCGTTGATTAGGGACTTAATCTCGGCCGTTGATATGTCAACGAGAAAAGTATAAGAGGGGGCTTGAGGGTCACTTGGAGAGCACACCAGAGTGATCAGTCATTCTATTCTCTAGAGCGGGGCTTGCTAAAAGAGAAAGAATGAGTGATCGGAGTTGTAGCTGAGGGGCATTGAGTACAGAGAGACAGAGAGGCAGAGATGGTGCCGGAAGAGCAGCAAGTACCCAGAGAGAGTGACACAATAGCAGCCAGGGCTCACGCAGGGCCACGCAGAGGCAGCCGGAGTTGCACAGAGCCTCAGATAGGCTAGCGTTGCTGACGCAAAGGGCCAGAACGCTGACGCGGGGCCCATTAGGGTGACGCAGGGCCAGCGCTGGGCAGACAAGGGCTGACGCAGTCCAGAAAGGCAGACGCTGGGGTTTCTGGGGCAGATTGGAGTTGAGGAGCTGCCAGAAGGTTTATCCGGGATTTCAGCCAGGACATTTGCCTCAAACTGAGAGGTATTATTGCCAAATAAATTCTCTGTTGGGTAGGCTAGATTTGGCACCCAGATTGTACTCTGATATTGCTTAATAAGAAAATCCTCAGATAGCTACACCGGTTTCCCCACATTGGGTTTTCTCGGGGACGTTGGTCCAAAAATAACGGTGTCATTTGGTGTGATTGGTTTTGTTTCTTTCAGTTGTTGATTTGTAATATGTTCAGCATGCACTAGTGTTTATTTTCAATATTTACATTGTAAATAACTTGTTAAGTAACGGAACAAGTAGGTAGGAATAAATCAGATAAAGTGCATGGAGGGTTCCTAACTGGTAGACTTAGAAACTTCAACAATGGAATGGGTCGGCCCTAACCACATGTGTAACTGCTTAGGTCGGTCTCAACCCCAAGTGGACCCTCATGAAAGCTAATAAATAGAAGAGACCTCAAGCTCTTCTCTTCTCTTATTGTCTTGGTTCGCACAAGGGCCCGAAATCTCAGGGTCGAAGCTCGCACTGATCTAGGGTTTTCTAGACCTCAGACGTTGGCACAAAACTAGAAGTTTTAGTCCCTAGACTCTAGCACAATGTGTTATGTGAATGTCGAGGGACCCTTGGACGCTGGCACAGTGGGTTATGGGAGCGTTTAGGGCTTCAGCGATAGATTGAGTTGTATTAGTCCTCAAACGCTCGCATAAAGTGGTCCTAAGAGCGTGTGGGCTGCCATAGACGCTCGCACAGCAGCCTTATGAGAGCGCACAACGCTTGAAGCAGGTATGTGTATGTTTGACCCCAGACGCAATCATCTAGTTCACCTGAGAGTGTCCAGATCTGTTCCAGACGTAGTCATCCAGTTATGCAGAGAGTGTCCAGATCTGCTATAGACGCTCACACAACTCCTCCCCGCGTTTGGGACTCGTGGATGAGATTTTTGTATTTTGAAGATTCCGCTCAGTGACAATAGTGTTCAGCAGTATCCAACAGTTGTCTACAGACAGTGACAACCACTTCAGTCCTTAGAATTAGGGTTTTGATTTCAAGCATGAATAGATTTGTTTCATGGATATCATAGTTTTTTTGTTGCATAGATGAAGTTATGGATCATTGTACTCTCTTTTGCTGAATCATTTGATGGTGATCTAAGAAGAAGAAGATTTGCAAAGAGTTTTCCCCATAGTGGGTTTTGCCCTGATCTCAGACCAATCCTGGTGTCTCTATGTGTGTGCATGATTTTCTTCTATTGTTCCTTTATGTTCCGCTGCATTGATGATGATGATGATGTTCTTTCTATATAATTGCACATGCTGATGAATAATGGTGTAAATCTTAATAATGTAATGATGATATGGGATGAACTTAATGTATAAATGAAGAAATGCAATTATCAAAGCAAAGAACAATGTAGCCCTATGAAAAATTAACATGGTATCCGAGCTGGGCTGAAGAAAAGCCATGGAGATCACCCTGATGATGACACCTTTGATGGAAGCAAGAAGAGGATGGTGGAGACCTAAAAGAAGTCTAGGGTTTGAAGAAAACCCTGAGCAACTTGATTAGTAGGGTTTGATGGAATTTGTTAAGGCTAGGGTTTGAGAGAAACCCTAGTTTATGGAATCAATATGAGATATGAAACCTAGTATGGTCAATATAAAGATGCTCAAACACTTGTGGGATATTTGATGAAGCCCTAGATGGATAATCCCTAGCAGACCTAGTTGGATAATTGAAGGCAACATTGGTATATGGACCATGGATATCGATGGCTCTTGAAGATCGGTTCAAGAGGGAGAGGATCACCTCTCATTAAAGATAAGTATTTCTTGACTTATGATGCCTCTTACTTTTGTTTATATTTATGGATCGTACCATTATGTTTATTGTTGATACTTCCTGCATATGTATCTACGTATATGGATGTTTCTAACCTCTTTGATGAGATGTGATGAGTAGATTCTTCTTGAGGATCATTTGAGATGCAAGAAAGAAAAGCTAGATCTAGAAAAAGGTAAAGAGGTACCTAATGAAAAAGGTGACAAACACTACACGTTGTCTATGAGTAGGTGCACATGTATTTGAATACCACAAGGTATGCATGGTATGTTGTATTTCAGTTGTATCATTAGATGGCTCGGTAAGCCCTAAGGTATTATGAGAATGTCTCTTTCTTTCATGGCTCATACATGCATATGAAAGTGACTTGGATCTATGTTTCCTATGTTGAAATGATGCACATAGTGTTGAGCTTTTGATCTTCTTGAATTCTACGAGGCTATCTAATGTTGATTCATTTATACACTTGATTATTGGCTAACATCCATTTGTTGGACATCTTGATCCTATAAAGAAAGCTATCACCTTGACTCTAGTAAATGATACTCTTGATTCTTATCATGATGGATTTCATATAGAAGGATAGCTCATTAACTCCTATACATGAGTCTGTTGATAATGCTTGTGATAAGCATGATGAAAGCGTATGGTAAGAGAGATTGACACTCTCATTGTTTTGGTAAAGCTTCATTGAATGACCTTACTTGATCATGACAAGCATGGTAACCTTGATGTTAGAGGTATAACTATAAGATTGATATTCTAGATCTCTTACTTTCTATCGTCTTAATGGCATATGGTAAATCTAGATGCCCTAACTTGATGAAGTGTTATTGTGCTTATAGTCTTTGAGATATGATGTTGCATCTATCAGCTGCTTTGAGTCTAACCTTTGATGATAGATTGATGTCATGATGTTGATAGCCATGATAGACATATGTTTATGATCTAACAGATCTGTTGTTGCTTGACTCTAGTAGAGACAGGTTGATGACATGAATGAAGATGAATAAAGTATATCCTCAGTTAGAGGGAGAATCTCTTCTCAAGACTCTTACTCATATTACTATTGCCATTTTGTGCTGCTAAAGCATAATTTATTTTTATCTAACATTATTGATCTGCAACAAAATCTCAGATATGAAGCTTGTACAGAAATTAGGGTCTCTGCTCTGAACACAATCATAGAACTAGGAGATCTCATCCCTAGACGCATGCATGCTAAGGCACAGAGAGCGTCTAGGTAGCTAAAGACGCTCCCATGCTAACTTGAAGGGAGCGTCCAGGGATTTGACTACAGTTGGCCATCACCTGAAGCTTTCTGAAGCTGTTTGAACTTTGAATCAAGGTGTCTCTGACATTTTTTGCCACTATACTATGATTTCTGAAGTTGTTGGGTTAAATTGTTGATCACATAAAAATGAAGTATTGTGCATGAAATCGGATTATCATCTGGAAGTTGTCAGTATCACAGATGTGTTGCACATAACAGCAAGATCCACACACAGGAAAAGCTTGTATGACATGAACATGCAGACTGAACTTGTATTTGCAGGTGACAGAGACATACATATGGATATGTCACTATGTTTGTGCTACATGAGGTTGGCATGATTTGGCTAATTGATATAGATGAACAATGTTTTGTCATGATGCTTGGCTATTAATTTGAATTGATGATTGAGATATGTTTTGACTATAGCTCTCTCTACGATAGCGAATTTGGACTTGACCTGATGACTAATGATCTGATTTAACGATTGTCGATTTGCCCTGATGTCTATGCTATGTGGGCATAATGACTTATGTGAGTATTCAGAAAAATGGTTTTGCATTGGCCTCTTTGTTCCTAGCACAATGGTTTGAGGTAATGATAGTTGTGATTCAGCATGAAAATGGAGCATGCATGACTCATCATAGATGTATGCATTTGCACCTAGTGACACGGTGACTTGTATTATGATTATGAGAATGACTTGATAAAGTTCAGATTGATATTGCATGGTTGATGACAATTTGTTGTCATGATAATAGATGAAGTCGAGACTTGAGATGAGCTCTTTGATGACTTCGATAATGGTTGTGATCTGACTTCTAAACTTTGATAAGCTGACTCTGTTGATGTGATGGTACAACATTGATTTATGTAAGGTTGATTTTGTTGGCTTAGCAAGGCATTATGCTTAGAGCATTACATGAAGCAAGTTCCCTGATCCAAATATCTATATTTGATAGTTATCTTATGAAGTCAGGATGATGGGTTCTAAGGTATGGATTTGATTTTGATTATGGTTTTGGTTTTATAACTTGATGGTCTACTCTTGACAAGTGATGAGCCTCTGATAAACTAAGGAAGATGAAGATGGCCTTTGAAGCTTGGAATGATGTATCATGGCATGATGAATTGATTTCTTGAATTTGGGAAAGAAATTCCATATTGCAAAGCTATTGAAAATGTTTTTTAATAATGAAAAATGCAAATCCTTGGATACTCCGATTTGAAGTAAAAAGATGTTGAACTTGTCATGGCATCTGATTGTTGATTAAAGCATTGACGTTCCATTTTGAACATCCATCTGTATATATATGATGTGCATGGAACCTGAATAAATCATGATTGAGTTTCTTCATTCGCATAGAATTGCCACCGAGCATGCTTTGAAATATCTGCATGAGATATTCTATCTTTGAACTGAGATAGTTCTCCTATGATATGTCGTTGCATGGATGTATTGTTGTTGTTAAGCACATTTTAATGCTTCTTTAGTATGAGACCTGCCATGATATCTTGGATTGAGTATGAGTATGATGTTGCTAGCATGGCTAGTTGTGAGGCAAGATGAAGAAGCTCCTTAAAGAGTTGTTTGAGCATGATTTGGATATGACATGGATACATTGTGATGACATGGAGTGAGATTTGATTGCCCGAAAATCCCACATTTATAGATGGGACCAAGATACTCTTATATATTGAGACAATGCAGTTGTTCGAAACAAGGTCAGGCTTGTGGTTGGCACCTCATTGAGAGGGAGGATAATTATGGTATCCTTTTGTGATTTATATGATTATTTATGTTCGAACATAATATTTGATTTGATGCCTTGTATGAACAGGAAACAGTTGTTATTGAGACAAGATGATACCAGGTTTGAATATGATGAGAGCAGTGCTGATCAAGGACATTGGGCCAACTCTTCCTCCTTGCCTGAGTTCCCAAGGTGAGGAATTGAGATGGAGGGATCCTAGGGTTGAGGGAACTCTGGACAATGGGGTATGACCCCTATCTATTACCCATAGGGTTGGAGAATGTTGCTCCCCTATCTTCATAGAGTTAGAGAATGTTGCTCCCCTGTTTGGTCTTTGTAGAGTATACCCTATTTGGCATCATACCCACAAGCAGGCCGGTTTGTCAAGAATACCACTCCTCATTTGGCCAATGAGTTGAGAGTGTACTTGGGGTGTACAACCCAAGTCGATTATGATGCAAGTGTTCTACCACATGACTATTTAGGGTCATCGATCGGAAGATCAATTGGCAATAGGATGGGTTGAGATAACCCTATGCGATTCCGGGTTAAGATAACCCTATGCGATTCCGGGTTAAGATAACCCTATGTGATTCCAGGTTGAGATTGAGCTCCCTAATGAGATCCCCGGGTCGAGATGTGCTCCGCTGTGTGTTTAAATATCCTATTACTTGATATGGGATTGTAGATGTATAGCTCCCCCATGAGATTTTGGGTCGAGATGTGCTCCTTGATGGTATGCTCTCTGATGACGATTGATGATGATATTCCGAGTAGCAGCCCGCTGGCAGAGATTCCAGGTAGCAACCTGATGGATAGAGGGTGGCAGCTTAAGCTCCCCTTCGGTAACAAATTCTTTTTCTTCTAGATTCGAGAATGTTCAGCATATGAGCAGGAACAATCAAGAGATAAGCAGGAATAAGCAAAGGATAGATCGAGATGTATAATGATGATTTGTGATGATGAGACACTTGAGATGGACATCGCATGATAACTACATGACAGAGATGATCCGTAATTGTACGTGATGACACTTGAAGATTCCAGAATGGCATATTGATCGATGGACAGATATTGGCAGGGGGAATTGTCCCAGTTGAGAGGGAGTGTTAATTTTTGCAACTATGGACAAATTCCACCTTGGACAACTCAAATGACCGAAATGATCATTGCATTAGATTCCTCTTTTCGAGAAGACCAAAATCGACCTAAAGATCACACAATTTGGTCAAGCAAAAATTAAGTTTTGAATTATTTTATTCATACATGTATTATGGAATGGGTTGGCCCTAACCAGATGTGTAACTACTTAGGTCGGCCTCAACCCCAAGTGGACCCTCATGAAAGCCTATAAATAGAAGAGACCTCGAGCTCATTTGGACACATTGAACAAGCCATCTTCTCTTCTCTTACTGTCTTGGTTCGCACAGGTTTGTCGGAAGAAAGTTCGCACAAGGGTCTGAAATCTCCGGGTCGAAGCTCACACTGATCTAGGGCTTTCTAGATCTCGGATGCAGGCACAGAACTAGACAATTCAGTCCCTAGACGCTGGCACAATGTGTTATGGGAACGTCGAGGGACACTTCAACGTAGACATAGTGGGTTATGGGAGCGTCCAGGGCTTCAGTGATAGATCAGGTTGTATTAGTCCTCGGACGCTCGCACAAAGTGGTCCTAAGAGCATAAGGGTTACCATAGACGCTCGCACAACAACCTTACAAGAGCGTCTAGGGCTTGAAGCAAGTTCGGGTATGTTTGACCCCAGACGCCCTCATCCAGTTCACCTGAGAGTGTCCAGATCTGTTCCGGACGCAGTCATCCAGTTATGCAGAGAGCATCCAGATCTACTATAGACGCTCACACAACTCCTCCCTGCGTTCGGGACTCATGGATGAGATTTCTGTATTCTGAACATTTCGCTCAGTGACAACAGTGTTCAGCAATATCCAACGGTTGTCTACAGTCAGTGACAATAGTGTTCAGCAGCATCCAGCGGTTGTCTATAGTCAGTGACAACAGTGTTCAACAGTATCCAGCGGTTGTCTACAGTTAGTGACAACACACTTCAGTGCTCAAAATCAGGGTTTTGGTTTCAAGCATGATTAGATCGATTTCATGGATATCATAGTTGTTTTGCTGCATAGATGAAGTTATGGATCATTGTACTCTCTTTTGTTGAATCATTTGATGACGATCTAAGAAGAAGAAGATTTGCAAGGGTTTTCGCCATAGTGGGTTTTGCCCTGGTCTCGGACCAATCCCAGTGCCTCTGTGTGTGCATGTGTTTCTTCTATTGTTCCTTTATGTTTCGCTGCATTGATGATGATGATGTTGTTATTTCTATATAATTGCATACACTGATGAATAATGGTGTAGATCTTAATAATGTAATGATGATATGGGGTGAACTTAATGTATAAATGAAGAAATGCAATTATCAAAGCAAAGAACAATATATCCCTATGAAAAATTAACACAATGCAACGTACTATAGTGTTATTTTTTTCTTCTTGTAGGAAAATGCCAAAAACTTCTTCGTATTTAAGATAATGAACCTTAGTGATTCCATCCAAGGTAAACCCAAAATCAAGATTTAATGATGAATTACAAGACAAGTATAGTCCCCAATACTTAGTTGTAAATTCCTTATTTCATATTATTTTTCATACATGTCTATTGCTTCAATTATATTCGACTCAAGAGCCACTAATTGGTTAGCACATTCAATACTAAGATAATTGTCATCTTGAGTAGAGGCGATAGAGATAGTAACATCCCTTCCTACAATTGTTCCTTTGAGTTTAAATAGTGCAAAAACAACTTTGCTAAAAGTTTTAGGAAATTTTCCTTTACTAGTATCCATTTTACTTTTTCAAACTTCATAATATTTCACTTAATCTTTTAACACTTTTGTGATTTAGATATTATTCATATATATCCACTTTAGAATAATCAATTTCACTTAAACTTTAGCCCTTTAACTAAAGAGTGACTTTTTTTTGCACTTCGAAACTTTGATAATGCTGAATGTCATTTTTTTCTAAATTAATATTCTTTTAATGATAATTAAATTTTAACGTGTTTTTACTTTAAATTAGAACTTCAATAATGCCCCCATTTTTTGTAACTAATGCCCCCTTTTATATATATAATTTTCTTTACCATTTAAACATATATCCACTTACACACCTTTAACTCCTTGGATACTTTCCTCCACGTAAAAAGATATAACTTATCATTCACATAAGTAGATATTTGTATTTATTTTGTTTCTCTTTAACTTGTGAATACCATGGGTAATTATCATGGGTTGCTAAAACCACGAGCTTGTAAACCAACAATGGCAATTAATTAGGATTCAATATTATCTTATCTCCTTTTCCTAGATGTAGTTTTAAAAATATTTGGAAAAAATCCCTTTTTATTTTCACATGCACTTTTTCAACAATAATTTAGAACCTTTATATATATATATATATGAATGTCTTTTTTCCACAACCTTATAATTTTTTTGCATAACTTTTACTTTTTACTTTTCTTTTATTTTAATTACAAGAATAAGAGTGGCCAAAAGCTTAAATTTGGTCAAGGACCTCGAGAATAGGGACACCCCAAAAATTTTATGTGGCAAATCGCTAGGTCAGACAACAGAGCTCTAATACCAAATGATACCAACAAGGTTCACTATCACATGAAATATTCCAAAAAGTCTGGAATATAAAGAAATACAGGTGGACAATAGATAAATAGTATATAAGTAATTGATAATAGAAAAATATGATGATGAGTACAATTGGGGTCCTGTATATATACCTAAGTAGGAGTGTCCATTCATAAAAAGTCGTGTCATTTGGGACATGTGCTTTCATGATTACTATTGTATTAATTAATATTATCATTATTATTTATATTTATTTTATACATAATTATGTTCATAACAGTGTATAAGGGGGGTAGAGTTCATGTTGGGCTTTTGCCTACTCACTAGTTTTTTTCCCATCCATCTTTTGAATTTTATCGTTTTCTTTCATTATGGTTTTCTTTTGCGTTTATCTTTTTCTTGTTCCATCAACCTCTAGGAAAGTTTCCCAACCCAAACTCAAAGATGAGGATGAGAGGGTGTGGATCCCTATGACCAATGACCACCAACCCAAAGAATGGATATGGAATAAGGGAAATGATGGAAAGTGGTAAGTATGAAATATCCTAGGCATACCACTTCAATCAAAGCCTCCAAAGTAGTGTCCTTCCTATAAGCCTAAGGCCTCAAAGGAGGTCCCACTAGACTAGAGTCAAAGACTAACCTCCCAGGTGAATTGAGGCAACAAGAATACAGTCAAAATCGGTCAATCATACAGACAATCACTTGATTCATATTAATATGCCCTGAAACATAAAGTAAAAGCACATGATTGCAAAATGGTTAAGGTCTCTATCGATGGATAACCCGCCTGTTAAAATTGCCTAGGAGAAAATTTATTGAGAGAAAAATTAAAACAACCAACAACATTTCATAAAACATAAACATGATGCCTTCTCCTGAAAAAACCCAATTCGGGGAAAAACCAGCTAACAAAATTCCAATAGTCCCTTGGCCAAAACTTGGCCAAGCCGACCAAGTGAGCCCTCACTGCTCACTGCTCATTACAATGAAATCTTCCCATGCCTTTTAAAGGCTTCACCACATGAAATCCACATGCATAAAACCATGGGCAAGCAAATCCATGTGCCCAAAACCACCATTGTTTGATCGAGTAACTTTGACTCTTTCAGTAAGTCAAGTTTTACCTAATAATCCCCCTTAAAACTTGACTTGGGCTTTCCCTTGACCAAATCTAGCCAAACTAGCCAAGTAAGATAACATCGCTCACCTTCAAGCCCTACACCCATCAAGGTTTATATCTAGAATATCAGTTAATTTGAAATTCCCCCTATCACCTATTGAGAAATCAATCCATGTAGATATTAGGGTTTGATTCCAATTTTCTTGGTAATTACTTGTGATGTGTGTAGGCTTCTTTTACTACTTTATTATGCTAATTTTCATCAAGCAATTACCAAATCAAAAGTGCATGAATATCACAAGAACAAGAAACACAAGATGTAGTCACTCAGCAAGGGCCAAACCCCTATGAAGGGGAAAACCTAGTCAAACTCTTCCTCTAGTAGATTCAAATCAAGATGAGACAATCCAAGGCCCTTTTGACCTAGATAAAGACCTCCTCCAATCACCAAGCGCCCTTCCTTCAAGTAGACAAACTTTGCCAGAGTCACCAAGTGTCAGCTCCTCAAATATTGCTTCAATCCAGAATTTCGGTCCCCTAGCAACAGAATTTCGAACTTACAGTTACTACAGAAATTTTGGCCCTTGCAACTTGCCCTGAAACTCTGAAAATATCACATGTGAGAGAGAGAGAAATGCTCCAAACTTCAATTTTTCTTTCTCCTTGGATTAGGTCTTCTTCTCCTTGAATTCGCTCTTGTTCTTGTCTCTTTCTCTTGCAAATCGAACTTGTGTGAACAATCCTCCAAATGAGTCGAACTGTCTCTATTTATACTGCTCCCACAAGGTCAAATTCCCTTCAACTTGGCTGACCTCTCCAGGACAGGGCCGACTTGGTGAGGAATAAAATGATTGTGTTTGACTCAAAATAAATTTCTTTACATGATACAAAAGCCCAAGAAAGGTCTAATAAATGTGACAATGACTCTTATGACTCAAGACAAAACCTAGAAGCCTTCAATGGAGGCTATGACCTAGAAAATAAATAAAAGAGCATGAAACCCATGCTTCAAAAATATTTTTTCTTTTATAATAACATTTCTTTTTCTTTCTTTTGACAAATACATTACATCATCACTCAAAGAGTCAAATACAATTATGAATACCAACACTACTTATATTCTTCAACACTCCCTCTTAACCCAAACACAGGGCATCAATTCCGAGCGCGGAGTTTTGTAATAATTTCTTCGTTTATTTATTGTCCAAATCCCATCGAGGAACGAGATCAATCTCAGAGGAGCCAAATTTATTCAGGGGTCCGAGTTCATACTTGTTTGGAGGATAAAATTGTTGTAGCTCAAGCTTCTCTGTCTAGCAGAAATCACGTTCTTCCTACAGGTCAAATTGATTCATATATTGCTGGAGTTGTGCCAGGCTTGTGGCTGAATTTAGGACAAAGCTGCCTCTGTCCCTGACCGTGTGTAACCATCTCTGTTGCTATGCATAGAGCATACTATCTGTGGGCAGCGTATTTCTCTTTCAACCATTTTCTCAGTCATATTTGCTGGTTTGGCATTTGACCAAGAGTTGAATCTTATTTCCAGCACCTGTCCGTTTTTTTGTTGTCCGGATCAGCCGGCATCTGTATTAAAATCCGTACCAAACTCCTTTGTTGTTTTCCGTGTCTTGGGAAACGTGCAGATGGCCTCACTAACCAATCTGATGTTGGAAGGCAATCAACATTTTAATGGCAATAATTATAACATCTGGAAACAGAGTATGTTGACCATTTTTTAATATAGGCATCTTGACCAGCTCGTTCTGAACAAAGAGCTCCGTCTTGGTACAGTTGGTACCGATCAAGATAAGTTTGATGATCGAAATCGAGAGGCTTTTATGCTTCTCAAACTCTCTGTGACTGGTGATTAGTTACTGTAGATTCCTTCCGGCAAGACAGTTGCCGAAATCTGGCAACATTTGAAGGAATTGCACGAGACATCCTACAAGAACAGAGCTTTCTTTCTCAAGAATCAGTTGTTCTCCATCATGATGGAACATATGTCTTCACAGGAACATCTTAACAGGATTAAAGACATTCGAGATCAGCTTGAAGCCATTGGTCGGACCATGGAGGAAGAAGATATGGTAGTCATCACTCTGAAAAGTCTACCAAAACCTTATGAGCACTTCATCGAAACACTCAACATTACCTCCACTAATGTTGATCTGAAGTTTCTGGAGTTATGCACCAAACTCATGCAGCAGGATCGTTGGAAATAATAGATTGGTAGTGGTGCTTCATCAACCTCCTCAGAAAATGCTTTTGCTGCCAAATATCAGTCTTCTCAGCCTTTTCAACAAAAAGGTTCCTCTCAGCGTTTTGACCCTACTAGGAAGAAAAATGTGCAGTGTAATTACTGTCACAAGTTCGGCCACATGAAGAAAGATTGCCGACAAAGGATTGCTTCTGAACATAAGAAACAGGGAGGTTCCCATCAAACAGCGAATGTTGCAGAACATTCCGAGCAGACAGAATCTACCTTTTACGCCTTTATGGCTAAGAGGTCATCAAATCATGTCCCGTCTTCTGCCTGGTACATTGACTCTGGTGCATCACGCCATTGATTCTGTGGTATTCGGCGAAGGTGAAGAGTACATAGTGGTTGGCAGAGGTACAGTTCAAATCCAGTCTGTTGGGCGTACACTCATCTTTCTGAATGTGTACTATGTTCCTGGTATGGAAATTAATCTGTTGTCTGTCAGCCAAGTTATGAGGAACTTTCCTCAGCTTGATGTAGTGTTCAGTGCACACAAGTGCTCCATTATTGACAGGGAGACTAGTCTAACGGTTGTTGTTGGCCTAGAGGATCATGGTCTATACAGACTTCTTGACACTGGTGATTCTCCAGAAGTAGCTCTAGCAGCTCGCGTTTCTCCATCAGCACTCTGTGGCATCAGCGATATGGGCATCTAAACATGCAGTATCTCTCTCAGCTCTCTCGGGAGGGACTTGTGTTAGGGTTATCTGATATTCAGACTCAGCAGTTGGGAGTATGCGGCGCCTGTCAAGTTGGCAAGCAACATCGGTCTTCATTCAAAGATGGAGAATCTTGGCGCGCATCTAAGGTACTCCAGTCAATCCATGCTGATATTTGTGGTCCTATGAATACATCTTCTATTACTAGTTGCAAATATTTTTGCTTATTGCAGATGATTTCAGTAGAAAAATGTGGGTGTATTTTCTAAAATATAAATCTGATGTATTTAGTATCTTTTAGAAGTTTAAATCCTTAGTTGAAAAAGAGTCTGGCTGTAATATCATAACTCTTAGGACAGATAACGGGGGGGAATTCTGTTCTTCTGCTTTCTCCAACTTCTGTGATACTCATGGCATCAAACGCCAATTAACTACACTCTACACTCCTTAGCAGAACAGTGTTGTCGAACACCACAACCGTACGGTTGTTGAAATGGCTCGTTCCATGTTACAACACAGGAGTGTTTCGAAAAAATTCTGGGCTGAAGCAGTATTTACTGCTGTCTATCTTCTTAACCGATCACCTACTCAGGCTGTTAAGGGGAAGACTCCCGAAGAGGTTTGGTCTGGCCATAAGCCTAAGATCAGTCACCTCAAAGTATTTGGCTTGGTTGCATATGTTTGGATTCCAGCTGCTAAGCGCTCTAAGTTGGATTCCAAAAGCCAGAAACTCATGATGACCGGGTACAGTGATCATCACAAGGCCTATAGGCTAATAGATATAGCCACTGGTCGTCTTAGCTTCAGTAGGGATGTAGTATTTGATGAAGACAGAGGATTCTTTCAGTCTCCTCCTTCTAAGCAGTGTTCTGAGGATCAGCCTCACAGTGTTCTTCTTCCGGTAGGTCCACCTGATGGGAGGGATGATGCAGCATCAGTATTTGATGATGCAACATCAGTATTTGATGATGCACTACCTGAGCTTCCTCTGGAAAATAACCCTCCTCTTGCTGCTCCTATTGATCCTGAGCCTTCTCCTCCTCCTCTTGATATTGGTTCTTCTACTCTCCAGCCTAAATGGTGGGCTAAAACCATTGGTGATCTACGGGATAATGAGCTCCTTGAAGGTAGAACTTTTATACATAAGAGCAAACAGCGGTCTACAGTAAATTTTGCTCTTATGGCTAACCTGCACAGTATTTTTGAGCCTCAAACCTATTCAGAGGCTAAGGGTACATCTGAGTGGGACTAGGCTATGGAAGCTGAATTCCAGAGTCTTCAGAAGAATCACACCTGGACCCTTTATGATCTTCCTGCAGGGAAAAAGCCCATTACCTGCAAATGGGTGTATAAAGTGAAATACAAAGCTGACGGAACCCTAGACAAGTATAAAGCTCGTCATGTTGGTCGAGGGTTCTCACAGAAGGAAGGCATCGACTATGAGGAGACCTTTGCTCCTACAGCCAAGATGAGTACCATACGGCTTGTCCTTGCCCTAACAGCTTAGTTCAATTGGAAAGTTCATCAGATGGATGTAAAGAGTGCTTTCCTAAATGGTGACTTACAAGAAGTTTACATGACGCAGCCTCCAGGATTCAAGGTTGCCAGTCAAGAACAGAAAATGTGTAGATTAGTTAAAGCACTCTATGGATTGAAACAAGCTCCTCGGGCTTGGTACATGAAAATTGATCAATATCTAACAGATAATGATTTTCAGCAGAGCCCATCTGATGCAAACTTGTATATCAAGCATATTGTTGATGATATTTTGTTTGTGGTTGTCTATGTGGATGACCTTATCATTACTGGCAGTTCAACACATTTGATCCATGGGATCAAACAAGATTTGTGCAGCACCTTTGATATGACAAATTTGGGACTTCTTCATTACTGTATGGGGGTTGAAGTCTGGCAGACTGAGAACAACATCTTCCTCTCTTAGTCCAAGTATGCCAAAAATCTTGTGGACAGGTTCAGAATGCAAGATTGCAAACCGACACTTTCAGCTCAGTCATCCTCACCCCTTGTGGATGAAACTTTATTCAGGCAATTAGTAGGCAGTCTCATCTACCTTACTGCCACTAGACCTGACATCAGTTTTGCAGTGAGCTACATTTCTCGCTTCATGTCAGCTCCTAAGGCTGATCATTGGATAGCAGCGAAATGTGTGCTGCGTTATGTGCGTGGCACTCCTGATTATGGACTTCTGTACACTCGAAGTTCCGATCCTATACTCAGTGGTTACACAGATTCTGACTGGGCCGGTTCGGTTGATGACCGTAAATCTACAGCTGGGTATGTGTTTAGTCTAGGATCCAGTGCTGTCACCTGGACTAGTAACAAGCAGCAGGCAGTGGCTCTCTCCTCAACAAAAGCAGAGTATCGGGAGGCAATTAAGGCATCTTGTGAGGCAGTTTGGCTTCGACGTATGCTTGCAAATATGCATGTTTCCCAGACAGGTCCTACTCCCTTGTTCTGTGATAATCAAGGAGTGCTCAAACTTGCTAAGAATCCAGTCTTTCATGAACGAACAAAGCATGTAGAAACCCATTGTCACTACATTCGCTAGCTAGTTGAAGACGGATCCGTTCAGTTGCGATATGTTCCCACAACGGAGCAGCCCGCCGACATCTTCACTAAGCCCCTTGGTCCCGATAAGTTTGTAAAATTCAGAGGGTCTATCGGTGTTGTAAATATTGAGCATTAAGGGAAGGTATTAGAATAATGCTATTTAGTGTTTAATGCTCATTCTTATTAGTTGTTTCTATTTTTATCATTTTAGCAGTTTCTTAGAAGAAACTGGTTGTTTCTATTTCCTAATAGAAGCTTGATGTTTCTATTTCTGTAAATATCTCTGTATTACTTATTGAGCTTCATTTGCTCATGTAAATTAACTCAATTCATTCATTGATTAAAGACTATGTACCTACAAATTTCTAACAAGTTCAACCAAGTACAAATGAAGTCAACTTTATCAATATATGGTTAGTATGTCATCATAATGGGAGCATAATATATCATATGCTAGATATCAAAACCTAAACCTAGTTAGGTTTACAATCAACAAGGGTTACACCTTTCATGCCTTAGATTTTCACAACAATCTATGTTAGAGTTTTGTCACAAGCCCTAAGATTCTTATACCAAAAATTAAACTTTAGATAGTAGCAATTAATTTCAGTCACAACAAAAGCATTTCACATCTAGGGTTTCATTATCATGCCCTAGAACCTCATATCAATTTTCTGCTAGGGTTTTTATTGTAAACCCTAGATACAAACATCAAAACTTCAAGGTTAGATATTTCACAATTTTTGGCTAGGTTTTCAATCATACGAAAGTACATACACCTAGGGTTCCATTCCCATGAATTTACATTGACTATTGCAAGGCTTTTGTCACACACCATAATTCATCAAACCCTAAAAATCTAGGGTTTCAGCATATAAGTTAGATATTAACAACAAACCCTAAAATTTAGGGTCTTATATCAACAAACCTTAAACATCAAGAGATTAGGATTTCTTTATATGTTCTAGACTTTATCAACAAACCCTAAGGCTAGTGTTTCATCAAAACATCACCAAACCCTAAACATCAAAAGGCTAGGGTTTTCATAGTGAACCTAAAGATTAGGGTTTTACTAAAAGTGAACAAAAAGTAGATAGAATGATAAGGGTAGATTCAATCTAGAGATTAATCACCCTAACAATATAGAATCTTAATGATTCTATAGCAAACCCTAGACATGAAAGAGTTAGTAATCCAAAGCAAATTTAAAAATGGTTGTACCTTTTATGTCAGGAAGACTAACTATAAATCATGTGGTCTTCAAACATACCTTCAATTATTCCTTTTACAAACCTTGTAGGGTTTTCTTATTGAAGGATTCTTTCTACAACAAAGCTTCTTTCTTTTCATGATACTTGTTGTAGCCTCCCTCTTGATTTTTAGAGTATACCTACAAACTTTCTTTCCAAGGAAAAATACTCTAGCAACAATAATAAAGAAATCAAAGTAGAATACTTATCTCTTGTGAGAAGGGCTTCCTTTTGCATAAGATCATTATTTCTTTTATGTATCTGCAACACTTGCATGACAAGTACCACCAAAAGTATACAAGTACAAATGTATGATTATAAACTAGGAATTTCTAGACCAAACCCTAAGTCATTTTTCAAAATATTAATTATAGGGATTCCAATTTCTCCCTAGAAAACTTTAGAGACTAAGAGCTAGGGTTTACTAGAACTTAGAGATCAACAACTTTTAATAACATGAAAACTACAAATTCTAGAACCAATCAAGAAATTTCAAGTAAACCAAATTAAGTTAGACCTTATATAAGCCAGAATTATTATATGTACCTCAAAGAATACTTACCTTAGTTCTCCAAGATATAAGATCCTTGTTCCTTTCAAGAATGAATACTTTAGGAGATGTTAAGTTTAAGGATTGCCTTCTAGGAGTATGGCAACTATTATTGATGTCATTAATGCCAAATGGTATTAATTGCAGCTTCTTCTTCAAGGTGATAAGTTACTTGTGAACAACATCTCTTATAATTTTGCCTACCAAAATGCCACAATTTGTAGGAGAGATGGATTGCTAATAGCCTTGGTGATGACTGATATAAATATACTTTAGAATTTTCTGAAGATGAATGCGGCCCTATAGATGACTATAATTTCTTCCAAATGATCTTAACACTGCTTCTATTCTTTTTGGTCTTGGTTCCTGTTAGTGTCGGTCTTGAGCCCTCCATCGGTGATCAAAAGCTCTTTGCATATGCATAGGTAGGTGTCTCATCAGTGTCAGTTTTGCATCCCGTTAGGCATGCCATAAAACTGATGGAGGAGCTGGTCCTTGTCCCCTTCTTGGCTTTGCTGGATCAGGTCATGTCAGGTATTAAGCTTGTGTCATATTTGTTTTGTTTTGTCTTGAAGTCCCAAGTCTTAGGTCTAGGGTTTTGGTCAAAAATCACTACAAGGTCATGAGTCAAAGGTCCATGAGTGCCTAGCAAGCCAGAAGGAGGTATGTACATATGTTCCATTGATATTTTTCATCAGGTACAGCTCATTTATACCTTGGATTTAAAAACCCTGTTTTTAAACCCAAGGTCATGTAATATTTGTAAAAAATAAGGAAAATTTCAAAAGTCTTCAAAATGCCGGCAATAACCCTGGTCTCCTCGCCAGAGTCCATCAGATGGTCAACCTGCAAAAAGAATGAAGTTAAAGCACCTCAAAAGCTAAATTCAGGACAAAGCAACTCAAAAAGCAGTGTTAAAAGTGAATGTCAAAATAGAACATTAGAGAGTGGGTTTTGTAAATTAATTTTTTCAAATTGAACCTACAAGAGGTAAATTTCCCTCTAAACATCTTCATTATGCCTCTATGAGCTAGCAAAGAAGAGCAAGAGGGCGGAAAGAGAGAAAGAGGGCGAATTGCAGAAAAATTAAGGAGATTTCTGGTGCGCGACCACTCGGGCAGTGTGCACGACCACCTGGGCGGTGCGCGACCACTCGGCGCCTCCTCCACAGTTCAAATTTCTAACGCGCGCGACCACTCGGGGTGTGCGCGACCACTCGGAGCCTGCGCGCGACCACTCGGGCTCCCACTCACAGAACCTTCCTAAATCCACTCAAATCGCGTTTTGGTTTGCTAATTGCTCGAGGTAGGCCTCTCTAATGTACTGAATGTTTGAAACATGGATGATGAGCTTGTGTTCATGCAATTTTACCATCAAAAATATGAAGAGAAATAGGTTTAGTGATTGTTTGTTCATGTAGGCAATTTTGCTAAGGTTGGTGTTTACTTTCAAGGTTTTTAATTCCTCTTTATTCCCTCCATTACTCATATTAGATTTACAATTGTCATAATGTGTCTCTATCTCATCACATTTGCAATGAATATCAATTCCCCGTTCCCTATACCTAAAATCCTAATCCCTCTCATATGCATCCCTTAAACCCTAATTCCTTCCCCACAGCAATATTATAAAAAATATATATATATATATATAAAAACACAGCAAGAATCGAAATAGTGATGTGTAAAAGGAAAGAGCAATTGCAATGGTAAAAATAATAAAACAAAAAAGACAAAAAACAAAGGAAAAGATTACTATGTGTAGCCAAGCCATTGCAAGAACAAAAGAAACTTATTGCTGTGCATAGTCCTCACAAATACAGTGAAAAGAAGGCTGTGTTATTCAAAGCAAAAATAAAGCAAATACAGCTGTACATATTTATTAAAGGACATGCTGCTCTGAAATACTGTTTGCAAAAGAATGTTGATGTGTCTCCAAAACCAAACCCTACGCATCCTTTTCCCTTCTATCCCCCTTCTTCCCTAATAAAGATATTTCTTTGCAAATGATTTCCTAATGATGGAAGATGAGATAGTATGTTTGACATTTTGTGAATTATCCCTTAAAAATCCATGTTTTTACATATTTTCCCATTCCTTATTAAAAATCCCTCCCCTAACATTTCCCTCATGATTTTTTCCCCTTGAAAACAGCATACTTCTCAGCATTTTGCAGGCAGGGCAGCAGTCAACTTTGTCTATTTTCTCCACCTTGCTCAATAACACCATGTCAACCACTGAAACTAATGAGCAAGGTGATGACCGGTCTTCTTCTACGGAGGTTGAGGCACAGCAGAGGCCTCGTAGGGGTGGCAAAGGTGGTCATCATAGGAGAGAAGAGCCCACATCTTTAGCAGAATTACAGGCTTGCCCATTGGCAGTGACTTGTTTCCAGTACATGTCATGTTTCCAGTTTTGCGAGAGGCTTGCCCAGATTCAGCACCACAGGGAGTTGGCCCAGCTATTTGTTTTGCGCCTTCATGATGGGCAGGTTACTCTTGCAGGGGTGAATTTTGTGTTTTCTCCTGAGATGATTTCAGAGGCTACCGGGATACCCAATGTGGGTGAGGTGTGGTCAAAGCGCAAATGGCTGGATTTTGTTTATTTTGAGCCATATGTCAAGCCAGCATTCGTACATCACTTGTCAGGGAACTTTCCTTTCAGATTCCTCCGAGAGGAGTATGCTCCGATCATGCGGCTTATCATGCATTACTTCACATGTGAGGGAAGGTTTTCACGAGTCTTTGCTTGTCACATTCGCCTGTTGATGCACTTTACCCGAGTGAGGATGATGAACATCTCGGTTTACTTCTTCCAGGACATTCAGAGGATGGTGTCCGTGTTTCAGAGGCAGTCCCCAGCTCAGCAGCATAGGAGTTTGTGCCATCATGGTCTCATCCAGCTCATTGTTTCCCATCAGTTGAGTCAGCAGGGCATTCCATGGGCAGACTTCATTTCTCATGAGTTCTTTACAGTGCCACCACAGCCACAACCAGAGCCAGAGGCCATTCATGAGGCGGGAGGTCCATCACACCAGCCCGAGATTATTGTTCCGAGACATGTTGCTTCCCCACCGCAGCTTACATATCAGAGGGGTCATAGGACCTTATTTGCAGCAGCTCGACGAGTATTTTCTCCACAGCAGGTGGAAGGGGTCTCGTCATCTTCTTCAGATCAGCGAGTGTTATCTCCACACCAGGTGGAAGGGGCCTCGCATTCTTCATCAGCAGAGGCAGTACGGGAAGGCAAGCAGCCCATGGTTGAGGATGAGAGAGCTGGCGATACACATCATGATTTCATTGACCTTGACGCTCACTCTCCTTCTTCAGATTTTTATGAGCTTATCAGACAGAGAGAGGAGGAGAACCTCGTGTTGCAGCAGAAGCTCGAAATGGCTCAATGGACCATCACTTATCTGGAGCAGCGCAACAGACAATTAGAGGCGGAGAAAGAACTTGATGAGCTATGGAGGATCCGCGGTAATCGAGGTTTGAACCGTAGGAGGCTCGGGGACCCATTGCCTGCTGACCGGGAGTCTTTGCTCATTCAGGCAAATGCTCGCTTGGAGAAACTGTTGGAGAAAGCCAACCAAGACAAAACGCTGCTACGGAACATGAAAACTCATTATTGGGCGAGAATGCATGTTTGCAAGGCAAAAATGAAGATACTCCAAAGGAAGTTGTCCGAGGCCCGCAAGAAGAGGAAGAAGACCAACCCGCTCCGTATCTTGGTTGAGGCCTCTCTTACTCACCATGATACTCATTAGCCTCCTCCTGGCAGCAAACTCAAGAAATTTTGAGAGTTTTGAGGCATTTTTGGCATTTTTGAGAATTTTACAGGTTTTGGCCATTGGAGTGGTCTCACCCCGCGCGCGACCACTCGTGGGGACAGCTCAGAACGGGGAAAACTCTACATTTTTGGAATTTTCATGCAAAAATACACTTGCCTATGGATGGACTTCAAATTTTATGGAGATTTGGACTTCCAAAAGCTCAAAATACATGCAAATTTTGACTTTCTGCCCCTTTTTTGAGTTGCAGAAAGCTGCCTTGGGAGAAATGACTTTTGAGGGGTCAAATCAACTCCAAATTCAGAAATTCCAGTGGGGTTGGAAAGTAGACTCATAGACCTTTCCAACAAGCTATCTTGCACCTGATTTGGACACCAGGAAGGCCCTCAAACACAGCTGCCAATGTGCGCGACCACTCCAAGGGAGGGGCGCGACCACTCAGGGAAATTTCACCATTTTGACTATTTTGGCCTGCAAAACACTGTTTTTACTTTGGTTGACTTTTGATGTATGTAAATGATGGATTGTTGGGTAATTTTCATGGCACATGGATACATTTACTCTCCTTTAACACTTCTAGAAGTTTCCTTGATGTAAATAGTGAATATTAAATGCATGGATGGGTTACCTAAGTTTTAGAGGCAAGTTGTTTTGACTGCCTATTATCTAGTGCTCAGTTTAGAATTAGTTCAAACTGCTCCTAGGAAGCTGAGCTCGACCCCTAGAGGTGGGGAAAGGAGTTAGATGATCTATATTATGCCTTCTCTTGCTCATTTTCATGGTTGGACTCTTGAGGGAGAAGCTTTATTGTACATTTTACTTGTATCTCTGCAATTTGAGGAAAAGGAAGGCCAGGGTTTTGCAGACATCATTGTGGATTCTTGTGGATTATTGTGTTGATGGTGTGTTTCCTACTTGTCATTGTAAGTGTGTTTATGTGTTCCATCTCTTATTCTATTGCTGCTAATTAAACAAAAGAAGTGATAAAGTTTGAATTCATGCATGCCATGCTCAGCTTTCAATTTTGTTTAATATTTATGTTTTCCACTGTCTAAAGAGGATTCAAAGTCATTGTTTGCCCTCTTTAGCTCCCTCTCTTTCTTCCTTGATCATCCATCTCAGCTTAAGGCATCAGCACAAACTCCTTCCTTGCCCCAAAGACCCACCTGCAAAAACTGAGCTCAATCCCCACACCCTGAATTGCACTCCCTCCAATTGCCACCAAAAACCCCAAAAAACTTTAAATCAACCCTCCTCATCAGTTTACTAGCCTAATATCTTTGATCCTAATTGGTCTGCTCACCCCATTGAGAAAATACCTTGAGTCTGACCGGAGAGAGCCTTCTCCTTCCTCGTAGGGCTAGCTACGAGGTGTAATGGTTTGATGTAGCCTTGAGATTTGTCTATCTCAGCCTAGGTGAAATTTCAAGCGCTAACAGTTCCTTTTATAAGTAGACTCATTGTTGGTTGATAGGACTATCTCTAGTCCTCAAAACTGACGCAGGAAAAACCTGTGATACCCACAGTATGCATATAAAATGCATAATCTCATTCATCCCAGGAATTTCAATGACCTGCCTAGTCAAACCTTCATTACTTAAGGGTTAAGGCCCCTTAATCAAACCCTCATGCGGAACAAGTTAATAACTAACCCCAGTCTGACCCTTAGTTAATCCTTTGGTGCGATCACAGAGTTCAAAGGACTCAATAGAATGTGCACTCAAGATTCCCGTTTTGCGATATGCGATTGCCCTTTCCACCGTTGATTTCGTCCATCAGATCAACAGCTGTCGCAATATCGCATCACACCATCATGTGACTTCATCGCCTCTCGGATGCGATATGCAATAACACAACCAGACTCCAAATAAATTAAAACCACGCCTATAACCTCCTTGGGTCCACTCTCCACAAATCTTTTTGCTTCAATCTCCACCGTCAATCTTACTTTCAATCCAACGATTGATGTCTTCCCCCGATCAACAGACTTGCTCGGTGATCCTGCGCCGTAGATCAAAACCCATTTGATCCGACGGTCCAAATGATATCACACAGACCACTTGCATGACGTTTAGTCGCCTTACGAAGCCAATAAGGATTATACAACTTTAATCTATAAATGTTCGGGTCCGCCCTTGAGGTTAAAGTTTGATCTCTTTATGGCCCGATATCCATTGGATGACGAAGGCCATCAAATCCTATGGTTTGCGGCCCTTCAACTAGCACGCGGGTTATCAACCAACTTAACCCCGCAGTTGACTGTGACGTAAGCGTTGATTGTGGGATCAATGGTTAGGATTTACTACAGGACTTCAACCACGATCAAGGGAATTTGTTCTCTCCTACCCCCGCTACTCTTTACTTTGGTTTTATGTCATTTCTTCAATGTCTTTCTGTGGTTTCGGCTTCCTTCAGGGTTCTGGTCCTTCGCTATTCTGCCACAACTCTCTCCTTAACTTAACTCCACTCGCGCCTTTATGCTCCTCCACCTTCACTGTAACACTAAAGGCTTCCTCCTATACTGTCGATGTGTACAAAGCTGTAACACCTCTATGTTACTCTTCTCTGTAATTCACCTACCTTCTGGATCTGCACCTGCAACCTATGTTACACAAAATAACTCAAGATCATATACAATATACATCTCAATTACTCAATACACACACATGAACTCAGAATCGAGTTGTCTATTTAATAAACATGTATTTACACAGAAACTCTTTCCTTGGCCTGATCTTTTGTATTAGTGACCTTTGTTCTTGCCCGTAGGCTTACAATCTAATTGATTGACTTCTCTAACTACTCTCTAACAACTGACTCTCTATGCCTTTTAGGTTTACATTTATACAAAAGGTTTTGTTGAACTAATTCAGGTTCAAATCCTTAATCTGCTAAACTAACTCCTGAATATCCTCTAAGTCCACTTTTAACTCCAGTTAATCCCTGAGAATCCTCTCTAGTTCCTCGAATCATGAGACCAATAAGAGTTACAAATGATTTTCAACTCTCTCAGTTCCCATTAATCACCCATGTTCTCCTACATTCGAGAGCATTTACAAATATCCTCACAATATCTAATTAATTCCTATTCTAATAACTTAAAACATTAATAATTACATACATAGGAATCCAACTTCCTTGAAAACACAAGACCCCTAAGTTAACTAGACTATGATGAAATTGTTGAGCTGAATGCTCCTGCATCAAAAACATAACTTGAGACTTCAAGAATACGTCAACCTAATTATGTATAGAACTTCGAAATTTTTAGATGGCACAGAACTTTGATCTTTCTCACATGATACTCGGCCTTGTCTAGGCTTATAACCTAGCTTCTCGGACTTCAAAGATGTTGCTCAACTCCTCTTTCTGTTATCGTTTTCCAGTTCAGGACTGTGGCCCTAATCTCCGAGGTCTACAACCTAATTGCAGAGGTAATATTTTATAATCATGCCAATAATATGCTATATAAGTTCGATCTTCCTTCTAAATGCCTCAATCTTCAATTGTAGCTTTGAAACTCTAGTTTTTCCAACCAACAGTGATCTTCTAGCTGCCTTGTTTCATTGACCTTAGCTCTGAAACCTTGTTGAGAAATCAATGCGTGTAGATATTAGGGTTTCATTTCTCTTTTCTTGATAGTTACTTGTGATGTGTGTTGGCTTCTTTTACTACTTTATTATGTTGTCTTTCATCAAGCAATAACCAAATCAAAAGTGCATGAAGATCACAAGACTAAGAAACATAAGATGTAGGCACTCAACTAGCACAAAACCCCTATGAAGGGGAAAACTTAGTCAAACTCTTCCTCTAATAGATTCAAATCAAGATGAGACAATCCAAGACCCTTTTGACCTAGATAAAGATCTCCTCCAATCATCAAGTACCCTTCCTTCAAGTAGACAAACTCTACCAAAGTCACCAAGTGTCAGCTCCTCAAATATTGCTTCAATCCAAAAATTTTGCCCCCCAACAACAGAATTTTGGACCAATAGTTTTTTGTAGAAATTTCGGCCCCTGCAACTTGCCCAAAATCCCTAAAAATACCGCACGTGTAGGAGAGATGCTCCAAACTTTGATCTTGCTTTCTCCTTGAATTCACTCTTCTTCTTATCTCTTTCTCTTGTCGATCTAACTTGTGTGAATACTTTCTCCAAATGAGTCAAACTGTCTCTATTTACACTGCTTAGACAGGGTCGAATTCCCTTCAACTAGGCCGACTTCTCCAAGACAGGGTCGACTTGGTGAGTAAAATGACTGTGTTTTACTCAAAATAACTTTCTTTACATGATACAAAAGCCCAAGAAGGGTCTAATAAATGTGACAATGACTCATATGACTCAAGACAAAACCCAGAAGCCCTCAATGGAGGCTATGACCTAGAAAATAAATAAAAGAGCATGAACCCCATGCTTCAAAAAAAAGATTTCTTTTATAATAAAATTTATTTTACTTTCTTCTGACAAATAAATTACATCATGACTCAAATACAATTATGAAGACCAACACTAGTTACATTCTTCAACATCGCCTAGGTCTAATTCCAAACATTACTAGTAATTTCCCCAGGGTATGCATGCCTTACCAGGGCTTACAACAGTATGCCCATTTACATGTAATAAAAATTTTAGCTCCATTATAAAATAATAATTTTTTCATTGTTGCTATTCTGACTTCCATCCTCTCACCATGCCATTAAAATATCCTCTCACCCTACCATTGCTCTAAGTTCAATCTACAACCATTTCCACTAATTACTCTTGCATGTAATTTTGTAAACAATCATGCTTACTGCTCTACTATGAATCTTATGCACCCTAGCACACAACTCCTCTCTCTAGAGGCCTTATAAACCCTTGGCAACAAAAGTGTCCCTTGAAGATAACACTTGGCTCTAATACCATGTTAAAATTATTGGAGAGAAAATTCACTAAAAGAAGAATTATAAAACAGCATTTCATAAAACATGAACACACTGATTTATCCTAGAAATCCAAATTCAGGGAAAAACTAGCTGACAAAATTCCACTAGTCTCTTGGCCAAAACTCGACCAAGTTGGCCAAGTGAGCCTTCACTGCTCACCTCCCTAGCCCATTACCATGAATTTTTTCCAAGCCTTTTAAAGGCTTCACCACATGCAACCCATGGGCAAGCAAAAACATGTGCTCAAAACCATCATTGTTTGACCGAGTAACTTTGACTCTTTCACCGAGTCAAGTTTTATCTAACACCACCTTCCTTTAAGGAGGAATGCCAAATGCGAGAATTAAATCCGACTAGAGCAAAATCTAGAGGATATATGAAATCATGTCATGTGTTAATCAATAGGGTTGTTGGTTGGCTAGTTGTCCAAGGAGGAGAAAAAAATTCCACCTTTTTGTTATACCCATTTCTTGATGGGTAATAGAGCTTAAATAGTGGGGGCTTGGGTCGAGGTGACAATTAGTCCTTGCCCTATGTGTGCGCATCTAAAAGGTTGTTGACACCATCACAATGTTATCCACCATTTTTGTGGGTGATATCCCTAGGAGACATTTTTCTCCAAGATGGTCCTCAGCTGGCAGCCAACAGCCCCTTGCAACCACCAATTAGCTCGTTGTGCCATTTCTGCGCCACCTAAGCCAACCATGTGGTCCCTCACCCATTTGTCATGATCGTATGTTTGAAGGTGGCCCTCTCGAACCCAATGTTTTAAAACTCCGACTCGACTGAGGGTCGACTCCGACTTAGTATCGACTCGGCCGGCTCGATTTCAATGACTCAGTCGTTGTAAAAAATACATTAAATATTTATTTTTTATAAAAAAACATAATTTTAAAAATTTTCATTCACGTTTCCAAACACACAGCATTAGCTTTGCTCAACATGTAAACCCTAGCATCTTGTTATCAATGCTCAAATACTACTATCAATAATTCTGTTGTTTTGCCTCATCATCTCAACCTATAGAACAAACCCTACTCAAACCCTATCTGTAGCATAATACACCTTCACTGTCATATCCTTCAATGCAAACTTCAAGACAATCTAAGTATCCAACCATTGTTGATGTATCCCTAGATGTGCAATCAGCTACCAAGTTGTTATAGTCAGAAAATTTCAACAATCTAATTAGATACACCAAGGTGACTGTCATATAACAAGGTGACGATCATATATGGGGTTACTGTTATCACTATCAAGTCAAAGGGACAAGCCATTCATTGTTGTCATATCATTTCAAGATTACATAGAGATCACTGTCATATACTAGGTCACTGCTATATGTCTAGGGCACTCTCATATCAAGAGCACTGCCATATATCAAGGTGATTGCCATTACATTTCATTGTCAAGTCTAATCACACAATATTGTCATACTTGTCATTACATATCATACAAATTACTGCCAAGATTACTGTCATATCACAAGGTTGCTACTATATCACAAGATTTATGTTACATACAAGATTACTGCCCTATGTATCATTGTCAGGCCAATACATGAGCTCTACCCCATTATCATGTCCATCACCCTGGTTCCTACAGGTTCTATGAGCCTCCTTTATCATATAAGACCCGTGATTGTCCCAACCCTTAGTGGGCAATGAACCGCCCTACCTTAAAAAGGGGTATCCACTACTACATCTCATACATCATACTCTTACCCCTTGAGCCCTGATCAGTTAATCAAAGAAAAAACATAAAAGGAAAAAGGCATATAAAGAAGGGCGAAAAAATTAAGGTTGGGGCACATCATGTACCATGATTTCTCCCTCTTATACATTATATACCCAAGTGTGGACTTTCCTTTTAATAGTTATCCCTGTACCCCAGCATGTGTTTCAGGGCTGCCCCTTCTCATCCCCTCCTCCATTCACCTCTTTATCACATACCACCACCTTTAAAAAGATGTTCCTTGGACACATTATCCCCTTTAGAAGTAGAAACCACCTAATAGGATACTTGATTAACCCCATTTTGGATTTTGGAGACATTAGCACATCCCAAAGCCCATTATGGAAGGGCATGCCATTATGAAGTCCCCACTTGTGGTCCATAGTTGGTAAGCTCATTTACTTGATTTTTCTAATGACTTGTTGTACTGGAAGGCCAAGGGACACAATGGATCTTATGCAGGATTGCAGATGGTCTCCATCTTGGGTTTGGTCTCCCTATATGGGATCCTAACCCTCCAGAGAGCTACATTGGCACATGTAGGGTGTGCATTAAGAGCCATGGGTCTCCATAGCAGTAGAAAACACTCCATGGATCCCCGAGGATGTTCAGAGATTGTCCGAGATTCACCTATTGGATAAGGAAGATGCACCTTGTTCACCTCTGCCAAGCCAACCCCATAGATGTACCATGCACTTGGCAGCTCATCCAAGACATGTAGGATGATGTGGTATCACCTACACCATCATCAGAGCCCTTATAGATGATCTGCAAGCATCATTGACTCATTTTGAGACCCATGAGGTTATTATTGTGCCCCCACACCCACTGGGAGCACCACCGGTTTATTGTTTGGTAAAAAAGGAGCCAACCCCTTGTCCATCACTTTTGAGGATCCTATTCTTCATTGTGGCACTTATGGGCCTCATTAGGCCTCTTGGAGGGGGCCCTACAACATGTATTATTTATCATCTAACCTCTTAATAGCCTTATTATTTCATTTATGAGCTAGTTTGGTAGGCTTGTCACCAAACATTAGGTTATTGGCACATTATTTTATTTTTGGGGCTTATGTAGGCCTAGGAGATTAATTTGAACTCCTCATTAGTGTATAAATACATGTAAGATGAGTTCATTTAGTCATCATCACTTTGGATTGGATCTCCTCTCTCTTGAGAATTTCGCATTTTTTTTTGGAGGATGAATTGCAGTTGTTGTTGCCCAGATTGTACAGACGTTGCAACAACACTCAGGACGGGGGTTGTCACTCTGATCCTCGCCCACTCCGTTCTAGCTATCTCCCAACAGGAGGCTATGTGGGGTAGTCCCTATGGAATGAGATGAAGGAAAACAAATTGGAAATCAACTTGTTTTGGAGACACGGATAGGTGGCCTAGCCACTTGGTTGAAATCAATGTTTTAAAACTCCGACTCAGCCAAGGGTCGACTCTGACTCCAACTTCGACTCGGCTGGCTCGATATCAGTGACTCGGTCGTTGTAAAAAATACATTAAATATTTATTTTTTTTACAAAAAAACATAATTTAAAGATTTTCATTCATGTTTCCAAAGTCAAACACAAAGCATTAGCTTTGCTCAACATGTAAACCCTAGCATCTTGTTATTAATGCTCAAATACTGCTATATAGTATCAACAATTCTGTTGTTTTGCCTCATCATCTCAACCTATAGAACAAATGGGTAGAACAAATGGGTATATCATTCATATAGGTTCAAATGGAGCTCTTAAAAAGTGTACTAGTAAAGTTAAGATGGCAAGATGCCTTAATCTGCAAACAAGCTGTAACAAGTGTGTAAATTAGTTCTTCATCATCACTAGATGTACTCTGCAAACAAGCTGCAACAAGTGTGTACACTATAAATTAGTTCTTGATCATCACTAGATGTACTTTGCAACACTGACGGTAGATGTTATTTTCCCTTGACTGGGCAAAACATGCCTAAATACTAGAGATAAATGATACAAAATATGTTCCATGACAGTAACAAAACATATGGAAAAGCTTCATTAATTTTCATGTAATTATCACCATAACCATCCAAAAGAAACTTCGCAAAAAAATATTTTCAAGCAAGCTCCGGACATTCCACCAAAAATAGCTCAAATGTAATATGGATAAGAAGTTAAGAACTAGTGATGAACAAGATATAATCTATAGGATTGCTACAACTTAATGTCAGAAACAATCTAAAAGCCTGCACCAGTAAAATCACAAAACATTCCTCAGATAATCTCAGTTCTTTTGGAGGGAATATTAAGATTACGTTCACACCCAGACACTTGTGCACATCATCAACAAAGAGCATGACCATCAACCTTCCTATCTGCATCTTTGCTTTTGATTAAAACACCCAAGAACATCCTCTTCAAATCCAATGTCTCAAATCCCAAGTGTCATAAGCCTTGGCACAAAATTGATATACCAAATATCTTTGTCGTGGTGAAGAACACATGCAATAAGTTGTTCAAATGAGAATCTCCTGAGAAGGCAATGAAACATTCCCATTCAATCCTCTTTTGCCATTGGAAAACAAAAAAGCACTGACCTGTGACGGAGAGTGACCCACCTGATCCTCTCAAGAAACGATAATTTCTGCAATCCTCCGCATGATTATAAATTTTATGTGCCTGGGCCACTGTACATAACCTGGTCGGGTTAATACGGACTCGGCCGAGTCGGTCGGGTTAATACCAAGCCAGCCGAGTTGTTAGACAACTAGGCCGGCTCGGTATTAACCCAGCCAGCTGAACCGTTTCCTAGGCTGGGTTGATATCTGGAGGCTTGACTCGGACCAACTCGGCCGAGTCGGTTCCGAGCTGGCCGTTTTTAAAACACTGGTTGAAATTAAGCAAGATTATTGATTAGATTAGATTTTCTATTATGAGACCAGTGCCTTAATGGAGTCACAAATTCTTGCTTCTTATAAAACAATGAAATTCTAATGACCAGCAAATGTAATTTAACTTGTTTAGATCACTTTAAGATGATGTATTCAGTAAAATTTCAGATCTGATTTTTTAATTTGCATCAGTAAATAAAGACAGATCAGCAAGATAAAATTGCCAAAAATGGATGGCCAATATGCCCAAAAATAGCAAAATGCAATAGAACTTGAGAATTTCAATTTTAGATCTTTTAGAGAGTTTGACTCAACAATTTTCAGCACTGATATGTTTATTACTGTAGTGAGTTAACCATAGATCAACAAACTAATCAAGCCTTAAATGATGCCCAATATTTCCAAAAATAGAAAATTTTCCGGAAATTGAAAATTTCAATTTTTGGCCCTTATTAAATATTTGATTCAGAAATTTTAGATATGCAGAAAATTTCAATTATGCAGAAAAATCCAGCAAACTTAAATGTTAGATCTAGGCCAAAACTCAAATACCTAAGACGCCAAAATTTGTGACAATAAAGATTTTGGAATTTTAAATGAGTTTCACCATTTAATTTGTGATTTTAGGGCCTAATTATTAGTAATTTGTTTGTTGTAATAAAACTGCAGAAAACAAGGGTTTAGAGATCAAACCCTAGGCCCAAGGCCTTGAAGATCCCACCGTTGAAAATCGTTGAAACTTTGGGATCACTTTGCCGCTTACAAAATAAGAATTTTGAGACCCTAATCCTGCAAAACTGCCAAGTATTTAGCTTTAAAACTTCAACTTAGGGTTTCGGGTCAATTCTGAGGCAAAGGAGGCAAAGAATTGGAGAACAAGGCTAAGGGAGGCAAATTTGCGGGGATAAATGAGCTAGAATAATAGATCGAGGCACAAGGATGAAGAATACAACCTCAAAGGGACAACGTTATGCCTAATGAGGCTAGTGTTTGGGAAAAAGAAGGTAAGGAGGCCTGGGGAAAGGGGGTCGCAAGCCCTTAGAGGGTTGTCGCTTAGGGAGAGAGGAGAAGAGGGCTGAGGGAGAAGGCCGAGGGAGGAAGGTTGAGGGAGGAGGGCCAAGATGGAAGGAGGGCCGAGAGGGGAGGCTGAGGAGGGCCGACAGCCGAGGAGAGAGAGCAAAGGAGGATGGAGGGTCGAGGAGGCTAAGGGGAGCTTGACAGAGGGAGGGCCGAGGGGATGGATGGCCGAAGAGGAGGAGAGAGAGGAGACTGAGGCCTCAAAACCCCATAACAAGGCCCAAACAAGGCCCTAAACCAAAATGCTAAAGGAAGACTGACGTTGAGGCCTACGAAGGGAAATCTGGGGCTAGAAGTCTCGAAAAGGTTGAAACCCTTGCTCAAAAAAATGTATGCTTCAACTCCTTTGATTTTCCAAAAATTTCCCATGGGTAACCTGCAAAAAAATTCCAAGTGACTAGATCTTACCTTCCTCCCACTTGGTTTCTCAATCTAACCTGCAAAAATGAAAATAGGAATACCCAAACCCCAATATATACAATAATTAAAACTAAAACCCCAACCCAAATTAGAAAAATAATTTACAAGATATACATGGGTTTTCAAATAGATTTTGAGAAAATATTTTTTATGATATTTTTTTCCTTGAAAGAATGGCTAAAACGCTTCAAAAAAATTATCGGTCATTATAGCCCTAGCGAAGATTTAATCCACCATATAAAAACTAGGAATCCAAGCAAAATGATCCCTGACCACAGTGTGTGAACTTGGAGACCAAGGACTGAGTACCTACAAACACTATGTATTATCTCAAAATATATCAAGTAAAGCACCACATAGGAAGCCTGTAGTCAATACATACCACAGATCAACGAACAAAAACACCTCGAGTTGCACCCCAAAGTCTTTTATTATAGCAAAGAAAATAGTTCCCAGCGGGACAATAATCTACAAAATGCTTCACCAACAATTCTAGCTAGAGATCAAGATGGTAAGAGACTCAACTAACTCTTTAATTTATAGATAAATCCTCCAAATGGAAAAATAACGACTATTTTATTTGATCCTTGTCAAAATAATCTTGGTCGTTGATAAATACTTCAAGGTCTTTTAACCTTGGCCAGTGATTTTTTATTTTTGAGAAATTTTCGAATTTATCATTTAATTCTATTTTAATTAGCTCAAAATTAATTATTTAGAGCTAATTTCCTCAAAAATTTGACTTTGACTTAACCACCAAGGTCCAAGGGTCCAAATTTTCTTGAAAAATACAATATTCCCTTGGTGAATGACTTAAAAATTCTCTTTTAAGACCCACAAATTTTTCCATTTGGAGAATTTATTTTCCTAAGACAATTTAACTTCACTCTAATTAACTCTGTTACATGGGAACTGCTCCCTAAAGGTGGGAAACCCGTTCCAGTGGTTCCTGCGCTCTCGAAAGCTTTGGAACTGTGTGGAAACGTTCCCTTTTCTGTGGGAGCTTGGGAAAGTTCCGGGACCTTTGAAGGCTACTTTTTTTGGAGTTCCCGCGTTCCCCTGGGGTTGGGGAATACAAAGCATGTAGACAAATATGTTGAACTGCCCACAAAACATGAGGCTTTGTTGAAACCTTCGCAGGAAGAAAGGCCAAAGACATCCTTAACACCGATATCCTTAATTGAGAAACTGGAGCAATCTCTTGATGGGTTAAGGAAGCGTGTGACACCTCAATGTAAGGGCGATATCTGGGATGTCATGCTGATGAGTATTTATTTTTTGTTTATGTATATGTATCGTAGAAGATTGCCTGCATATTGTAGTAATTTTCCTTTGTATTTTTAAGGCAAATTGTTTCAAATACTGGTCATGTGTCAGAGAACTGATAATGAACTTGACATTTTAATATTTTATATATATAAAAGGGAGAGACTCAGGAAGAGAGACACCCAGAGAATATATTTATATATAAGAGAGATTATATATTTAAATTGATTTTAATATTTGAATATTTTGATTTAATATTAATTTTGATTATTATATAATTATATATTTTTTATTTTTGTATTTTATATTTTTTTATTATATAATATTACCGTTCCCGATTAGCCGTTTCCTGTGAATTTTGGGGAAACCTCTAGCTGTACTCGACACCTGTACCCAAGTTCCCAATGTTCCCAAGTTCCAGAAACTCATGCAACATAGATAATTAATTAATTTTCTGGTTTAGGATTTAATTTTATTTTGCCAGAAAAATTAATTAATTTACACATGAGGAGATTTAATTATTTTCCCAACCCTCTAATACATATGATTTTTTATTTACAAGACTCAAAGAAGGAATACACATTTGTCTTAGACCCTCAAGACACAAGCCATCTGCAACTCAATATGATCTAGTAAACCAAGTGATTTGTAATAAAATAATTAAGCCAAATAGCTTAAATTATTCCCAAACGACTTTTATATCAGAATTGACTAAAACACTAGGAGTCATATAATAATCTGACAATAAATTTAACCCTAGATTTGGGGGTTTAAGCTAGAGGGAAAATACTCTTCTAATTAGTCAAGTCGAAAAACACAGGTAATCAGTGAGGTTAAAAAACCTCCTAGGATTGAATTCATCATCAAATTATAGGCTTACCTAGGTTGTTAAATAGACTCAAGGATTTACTAAAATCATTTACAATATATAACTTGCAGAATGGGATGACCATGACACACGAACTACTGATATGTGATCCGATCCTTGTTGAAAAAACTAGTACTTTCGCTTCCCTGGAACTTTGACAATTTGAGTGCAATGGGAGCCTTATGGATGAATTTTGATGTTTGGAATTGGTTTATCTTGTCTTGGAGCTTCTCTATTGTCAAATTGTGGATGGTTGGATATGTTCTAGTACATGTAAGTATATGCTTTTAATGTTATTCTTATTTTATTTTTTCATACATATTGGATTGGGAATTTCGCTATTTTTAGGGCTAATTGTTGTATGCATTTACTGATTAAATTATGAAATTTTGTCTCTATATAACATCTCTAAATGTACGGGCCATGTAATTTTTAATGAAATTTCCTAGGGATATTTCTATCAACGAATTCATCTTGATAAGCCATCACCTTTTGCAAGTCAAAGTATAAAGTTGTAAGTACCTTCCCTTTGCCCTAGAAGGCAAGTGAGGTAGTCTTAAGGCCTCCTTGGCTAAGAAACAAAGGTCCTCATTCACATCTATCCTAGACTCCATTCTCCCAAGACTAAGGCATTGATCTACCAATAGGTGGTCAGTCAAAAATCAACTCTTTCACCTTCTTCTAGGTCTAGCCAAGTTGGGTCACCTAAGGCATCATTTTCCCAACAAAATAGTCCTCCAAAAAGTTTGAACTCCTAGCCATTCCTGTGTTGGTGTGTCCTCAAAGCTTCTTCCAATTTTGAACCCATTCTGATAGTGGAGTTGTGAGATAACCCAAGCCCTAGCTCCAAGATCAAACTTTTCCCTGGTATCCCCAAGGCTAGTGCCTCATAGGATCCATTTGACACCTTTAAGTAAAAATTCTTGCTTTGATTTGATCCTTCCCCTTCCCTGTCTGGGTTGAGAACATCATTTGTTGCTAAATTCTTGCCTCTTAACCTAGGATGGGTCCACTTGGTCTCGTGTGGTCCCACTCCTTGAAAAGATAATTCTTCAGGAACCATCTGGCATACCAATTTCAATAAGGATTTTAGGGATTGCGACACTCTTTCACAAGTCATATTCCCTAAACCTAACCTTCAAATCCCCACATCCTTCTCCTAGAAGACATTGTACCTTGCTTAGAAAGCAAGCAAGCTCCATTCTTGACCCTCTTCTAGAAAGGGATTGTTTGGGTCACTTTATATCCATTTGTTGATTTATCCTTCATCTATGACTCCATATATACTAGGTCTCCTCCCATCGGTGAAAGTCCATAAATAGTAGGGAGCCTTAGCTGAGGTGACAGTGGGCTAAGTCTCCATTTGTTGCCCTTGGTCTATTATTTGACCCTTTAGGAATCCCCTTTAGGTCCCCTGCTAGTTTGAGCGGTAACATTTTGGCGCCATTGTTGGGGAGGAAGAAGGTCTACCTCCCTAGCGAATCATTGAGGAATTGATTCATTGACAACATGTATAAAGCATTCCTCTCGCAACTCCACCCATTGTCCAAACCCCTAGTTCACTTAAAGGCGACAACATTCCTCCTTTAACTAGGGCTGCTGCAAAAAGGGGAGAACGAACTCCACTACTTGTTGGAACTGCTCTTTTCCCTGAATTTGAGAAGGTCAGTGATCCATCTCCAAAGATGTCATCTAGTTCTAACACTGAGCCAAAACAAGATCAACCCAAGATGACCAAGATTGAAAGACACTTGGTTAGTGTCTTTGCCCCTTTGAAATTGATTGATGATCCCAAACCACTACCTGAAAAATATAACTGATGGTTACCCAAATTCAAAGGGGATGCTACTTGGACTGCCTATGGTTTTATTGCAGAATTTTATTGGCAAATGTCCCCTAGAATGATCTTTGATGAAAATACGTTCATGATGCTTTTTGCTTTATCACTTGAGGGACAAGTAAGAGATTGGTACCTTAGCCTTTCCCCTTCATGCATACAAGACTCTGATGAATTTGAAGACCTATGCATGAAGAGGTGGTCATGCAATGCCCAAGGGACCTTCAATATTGAAAAATTCTACCAAATAACCAAGGGAAGGGAAGATGTATGAGAATTCATTCAAAAATTTGATAGGGTAGTCAAAGATATACCTAATCATTTGAAGCCATCCGAAGCCAATATTCTTAATAAGTTCATAAAAGTGGTGGGTGGCCACTTCAACTATGTGCCAAGGGATAAAAAACCTTCCACTTTGGCTGAAGTTGAAGAAAACATACGAATCTCAAAGGTTGATATCAATGACCAACCTAGAGCTATAGCTAAGGTCAAGAAGGAGAAGTCCAAAGATCAACATGAGGAAGCTCTCCTTGCAATCCTCAAGAGGATGGAGAAGTTCACTGACAAAACCAATGCACGTGAAAGGCTTATCATTAACAAAATCACCCCCATGTAAAGGGCCTAAGAATCTAGTTATATCTCGAAAGGAAAGCCTTTTCCCAAAAATCAAAGTGAAGAAGATAGGCCAAGCTCTTCTCAATTCCCAAACATTTTGGCTCCAACTAATCATGTTGAGCCAAACCCTTCATCTGAGGATGAGGAAAATGAAGGGGAAGAGAGTGAGGATGAACAAACTGATGAGCAGGCCAACCTTGTGGAATCTGACATCTTCAACATTTTGCTAGGGGGGTCGTATACACATCTCCGATTAGTGAGGTCGCCCTTAAAGAGGAAAAGGAAGAATCCATTCCTAACTTTGATAGCAAGGGAAGATTCAAAGGGGTCCAATACTCACGAAAAGAAAATAACAAAGACCTCGCAACTCCTAAGGAGCCATCTAAAGAAGATCCATCACCTGATCAAGCCCCTTCCAAAGAATCTCTCCCTAAAATTCCTCCCAAGAAGGATCCCCCAACAAAAGCCAATCCAAAAAATGATCCTCCGAGTAAAGAAAACATCAAGAAGAAGGAAAAGTGTAAAGAGGTTAAACTTGGCATTGACATAGGAGTTGTTGTACGAAGAATGACTATACTCGTTCCTTTGAAAGAGATTGCTAAACTTCCTGAGCAACAACAACAAATCAAGAAGTCTCTGGGAATTCAAGAAGAAGAATTACCTGAAGAATTGCAAAACATCCATATTCTTGACCGAAACCCTGGGCATGAACCATTCTTGCTCACTTTGGCTATCAATGACCTCTTCTTACACAATTGTATGTTAGACTCAGGGGCTTCCGCAAATATCATGCCCTTAACAGTTATGAAGCAATTGGTTCTCAACATCACTCGACCGTATAAAAAGGTGTGGTTTTAACTCCAAACCTCTAGAAGTGGAAGGTCTCATCAAGGACCTTAAGGTATCTTTGGCTAGGAATCCCAATATATCCCTCCTCATGGACGTTATTGTCATTGATATTCCTGATGTGTTAGGGATGCTATTATCTAGGAAATGGGGTGCTACCATTGGGGGTCATGTTCAAATGGACTTGTCTTATGCCACCATTCCACAATTTGATGGCACCCCTTTTATCCTTTATAGGACACCTACCTACTTACCTCTTGTGATTAAGCCTGGACCATACTATGAAACATGTGAAATTGAGAAACCTTCTCCTATTCTCCCGGCTCAAGAAGTTTGTATCCTCAAGCAACCAATCTCTAAAGCAAGCAAAAGGTGGAATCCTAAAAAAGAGTATAAGGTTGGGGAATTAGTCTTGGTTGATAGAGACCCAATACCTGTTAGGGTTCATGGAAAGGTTGGGGAAGATTATTAATACATCACCAAACTCAACGACGAACTTTGGCCCGAGCCGATCAAATTAAGTCGTATCACCTCTTTCCTTGAGACTTGATATTGTATCATATGCATGGTAGAGTAGGATGCATTGCATGTCATTTTTGCACTAGAACTAACGTCGTATGATATTTGCATGGTAGAATAGATGCATATTTTATTTTTTTGTTGATTTTATGGCCTAACATTTAGCATGTGCGATCATGAGATGTCGTGAGAGCATGTTGCCCCATGTTCTTCATCTATTATATGTGCAGCTAACAAGTCTACGGTAACCAAAAGACTCTTGGAGTTTTCGTGACCTCTCGTTCAAGTAGCTTTGCCCACTTCTCTGAGAGATCACGTTCCAGTTGGAGCCAAATGTTACCCACCATTTTGTGTTGAAAAGTGTAACTAGGTTCGGCCTTTATAATGAAATGTAATTATGATTTTATGTAATAAGATGTAAAGAAGAAAAATAAATTTATTATATTGACTTGCTTCATGGGTTTCACAAGCAAGGGATTTTGTTATTGAGTCAAGACTCCAATTGAGAGTCTTTAGGAATTACTTTTCATCTAGTCATAAAATGATAGAGTCATTGTCATGTAAGGAAGTCATGTTACACTTTGTAAAAGGTCAATATTGTCTACGTAAAGTGTTGTAGCATCCATTGTCCATTGTTATTTAAGTTTTATTTTCAGTTTTATAAAATCAAAAAATATGAAAGAAATGGTTAATTTTATGTTTTCAATGGCTTTGAAAGTGATAAACCCGCAAGAAGATCTGGGTCATCCAATCAACGGGCCACAGATGCAACGGCAATTGCATCATTAACTAGAATGGGTTTATTTCGGAGATCGGAAGCGACGATGTATCAAACACAATTTACATTCACTGAAGTCGGGGCTAATCTCAGTCGTCCATTGGAAGAGACAAGATCTGATGGATATCGGGTCAAATATCGGGTCGGAAAGTGATCAAGTTCCATCTTTTAATCGGACCCGATAAATTATTAATGGCAGTTTTATTTTCCTATCCGGTCCAGATATCGGGTCGGCAAGTCATCAGGTTCCGTCTTTAAAATCAGACCCGATAAATCATCAAATGCAGTTTTTATTTCCTATCGGGTTCGTAAGGGAGACAAAGGTGCATTGAAAAGGCGGACTCGACAGGTTTTATGAATCGAAGTGTTAATTCTTTTAAGTTTCATGGGCCTGACCCATCGTTTAAATGTCATGCAGGTTGAAGAAGCACGATCAAGCGATAGTTTGATAAGACTTTAAGATGCGTTGCGGGGAAGCAATGAGCACGAAGGTTAATTAAAGTTCGACCCCCGCAGTTGACCGTGACATTAGCACGGTTGACCGAAATGTGCAGCCAGAAATCACTACAGGGGTTCAACGTCGTTGAGGCTCCCATACATTCTTTACCCCCCGCAGTGCTTCCAAAGCCTTTCGCCCTTCATCCACTACTTCGTTAAGGCTCAAAGATACAGATTCGAACAAAGAACGACCATCATCTTCTAACTTTCGTTACTTCCTATTATTTTGTGTTCTTTAGAATGAGGTGTCCTTTACGCTCTTTGTAATATTCTGTAATAATTTTTACTTTAGACAGTTAGGGAAATAGTCAAGTAGTTTGATAGTTTTGATGACTACCAACTGTCTCATAAGGTATAGAAAAAGGAAAATTTAGAGAGAGGGGGTTCCAACTTGGGAGAACCTGGATACTAGGCCACTGTATGCTTGATACAACTGTTGATTAATGAAAGAATCAGAAGTTTTCCACACATTGTTGGGTATGATTTTGTGTCTTCTTTGCTATGTGTCATCATATGTTTTCTTCCTTTAAGTATGGTAATGAAGTTGCAGGTCTTTATTTGCTTATGTAAATGAAGTTAAAATCCCTTAAAAGAGCGCTCCTATACTTGAAGTTCTTACCTCTGCAATTCTTCTAAGTTACAGATAGTAGTTTCTGTGTAAAACAGCATATTATTTTTAACTTCCAAGTGTCACAGATAGTAGATTTTGTGTAAAATAGCATATTGTCTTTGACTTCTTCAAGCTCTCTTCATTTATCATTTATATTCAGCAATCAAATGGAATTCTGATATTTTCATGTCACCTAAGTATTGAGGGTTAAAAACCAAGTCTCCGAGGTCCTTCATTTGAGAACACAACATATAATTAAGTGACAATCATTATAATCATTAATGTCTTAAGCACAATTTCTACACAGCCAGGAAATTGGTTTCTTAAGGTACAACATAAAGTATCCTCCAACAACTTGTCACTTATCCTCTTCAAGTCGGCCTACAAACGATGAAAGAACATATTGGAAGAAGTCGGCCTAAAGGACATGTGTGGAGGTGTATAAATAGCCACACTCGTACTCCATTAGATGCAAGTAACTCGACTTAATATCGACAAGAAAAAGTGCCAAGTAGAAGGGAAAAAGAAGTGCGAAGAAGGGGACAAGAGAAGTGCGAAGAAGAAGTGAAGAAGGGCAAGCGAAGATAGGTTTCTTCTGGGCTAGCGAAGGAGGACTCTTCTGGGCATAATGAAGAAAGTTTCTTTTGGATCAATGAAGAAGAGTTTCGTCTAAGGCAGCGAAGAAGAGTTCTTCTGGGGAGACGAAGAAGAAGTTTCTTCTGGGACAGCGAAGGAGGTTTCTTTTGGGACAACGACGGAAGGATTCTTCTAGATACTTTGTAACCGTGATAGAGATCTAGAGATCGAGATTCTCTAGATGAAGCCAGTGAAATCATAGAGACCGAGTGTCTCTAGAAGAAGTCGAGAAGTAGCAGTGTGAAGGATAGAGACCCAGTTTCTCTAGCAGTCGAGGAGACCAGTTCTAGATCAAGAAAGGAAGTTAAAGGGAAGAGGCAGAGCATCAAGGATAGTGGCAAGCTTCTTGGGAGGATACCAAAGTCAAGGGTGTGTGTCATGCAATGTTTTAAAACTCCGACTCCAACTCTGACTCGGCCGAGGGTCGACTCCGACTCGATATCGACTCGGCCGGCTCGATTTCAATGACTCGATCGTTGTAAAAAATACATTAAATATTTATTTTTTATAAAAACACATAATTTTAAAGATTTTCATTCATGTTTCCAAACACACAACATTAGAATATAGATAGAAGACAACATATGATCAAAGTAGGCTCATGAATATATCCATTTTATCAAAATGGCATCCAATGCATACACGATGATGATATAGAGATCAAAACAAAAACACATAACCAAGGAGGCTATAAATGGCCTCTACAACAAAATTCTGTGACCAGTACTACTGGCTACTGCTAGAGTTGCCAACATCATCTGGCTCAGTGTTACTTGGGAGCAGGAGGGAAAGTGGGGAGCGAGAGAACGGGAGCGGGAGCAACATTTTCAGAAGCTCCTGGTTTGGGAGCGAATCCCAGAGGAGTTCGACAACCAATGTCACTAACATTAAGGTACATAGAGGGATTGGTGCTCTTGATTAAATACGAGTTCCATACCCTAATACATGACAAAATTCAATGGAAACAATGCAATCCTCCAATCCTGAAATCCTGAAAAACTGACAACTCTGCTGGATTTTGAATGAAATCTAAAATTCTACTTTCTCCATATGAAATACAATGAGGCCGAAACCACTCTCAAACATCCTAAGTCATTTCATGGTAATGTTAAAAATTTAAGTAAAAGGATGAAAATGAAGATTAAGGAGAATGTCACTTTTACTTTAAGAATTTAACATTACCATGAAATTTGAATAGCATATCAATAGTAGAGAGCATTTGAGTGTGTTAAATAGGGTTTGGAGGGGGAAATGGACCCCAAATAACATTTAACTAATTCATAAAACACATTGGAGTCCAAACCAATCAGCAAACGCTTCAAAATTTCATTAAGAAAATGTCAAATCGTTGTTTTGATGGGGTTACGGGCCGCTGGTTATGACTCGACCGAGTCAATACGGAAACGGCCGAGTTGGCCGAGTCAGCCAAGACTCGGCCGAGTCATGGCTGACTCGGCCTACTGAACCGTTTCCTCCACCGAGTCACATTTCTGGGCAATGAAACGGATCAACTCGGCCGTTTCCGTTTTGAATCGGCTGAATTTTAAAACTATGGTGTCATGGTCTTGGTACTCGTCAATTGAAGATCTATTAGAAGAATTTTGATCGGGTTTTCCTCTCAAGAGGTGAGAGGTTTTGGCCCTGGCTGACAAGCCTACATACTATGTCACTTGTCTTTTATTATTGGTAATTGTCTTGACAAAAAGAACACAATAATAACATAACAAAGAAAATATCATAAGATGAGAAGTAAAAGTATATCACAAACAATTATCAAGCAGAGAAATATTTTAACTATCCATGCCCTACATTTCTCAACATTTTGTGGGTGATATCCCTAGGAGAATTTTTTCTCCAAGATGGTCCTCAGCCAACATCCAACAACCACCAACTAGCTCGTTGTGTCATTTCTCTATCACCTGAGTCAGCAATGTGGTCCCTCAACCATCTTCCATGATCGTATGTTTGAAGGTGGGCCTCTCGAACCTAAAGGTATGCCTTGTCATTTGGTAATTGAATCTTGTAGTTTGCTTATCATGGACACTTTAGGGCATGGATTAATGGGGGAATTCGGCAAAAAGAATGGGCTAGGTTTGTGCAATTGTCCCGTAGACCCCTTTTGGATATTAACCTTGGATTCTAGTCCTGTGGGATCTCTTTTACTGACCATTAGGCTTTAGGGATGGTATTTCACGGGAAACCCTGATTTTGGTTGCGTGGTCCCACTCCCTTATCTGCATATACTACCCCCTTTCCACTCACACCATTTCTCCCACCTGAGTCCACATGTCTCCACTGGGTCCAAATAAGGTTAGCTCTTCCCTTCTCCTTGCACACACCTTGAGTTAGGCCTGGAATGATGCCCCGAAGGTTGATGTGGCTAAAAATAAAGATAAAAGCATAATTGGCCACACTCAACAGGAAAATGTACCACAAAATGCAAAAGAAGGCCGGGACAAACACATTTAACACGTGGGCAAAATCCCATTAGGGGAGTTTTGAGGTCTAAAATGGGCCTCCTAAGGAAATTATAAAATAATAGTGGAAATAATAAAATAAGATTAAATTACATCATCAAATTTCAGAGGAGAAAAAAAAAAAAAAAAAACTATTTTTTCAACTCGTATTTTCAACTTAACTCCCTATGCTTTTACTCAAATTTCAAGCGACAACACTTGTTGGATGAAGAATTTGATTCCTCATCCAAGGAGTACCCATGTTGCATACTTTTGATGGACCCCGCTACACGAAAAATGAGAAATACATGAAAAACATGATTGCGAGGTCCATCGAAAGTATGCAACATGGGTACTCCTTGGATGAAGAATTAAATTTTGCATCCAACGAGGACTCCCGTTCAAAATTTGAGTAGAACCTTAGGGAGATAAGTTGAAAATAATAGTTGAAAAAATAGTTTTATTATTTTATTATTTTTTTTATCTTTTTGCTTTTTTACTCCAAAAATGGTGAATCATCCCCCATGGTTGACATCATCATCTTGAATCCTGTTGGTTCTTATAAAGTTTATTTTGGTTGTACATTTTTTTTAGGAGGCTCATTTTAGACCTCAAAATTCCCCTAATGCAATACATGAGCTCTAACCCATCATCATGGCCATCACCCTAGTTCCTATAGGTTCTAAGAGGCTCCTTCATCATACAGGAACCCATGAGTGTCCCAACCCCTGGTGGGAAATGAACCGCACTACCTTAAAAGGGGTAATCCACTGCTACATCTCACACATCATGCTCTTGCCCCTTGAGCCCCAACTCCCGAGCAATTAATCAAAGAAAAATCATAAAAGTCTAAAGTCATAAAGAAGGGTGGAAAAATAAAGGTCGGGACACCTCATGTATCACGATTGCTCCCTCATATACATTATATATCCAAGTGTGGGCTCCCCTCTTATTAGCTACCCCTGTACCCGAGCATGTGGCCCAGGGGTGCCCCTTCTCATCCTCTACTCCATTCACCTCTTTATCACATACCACCACATTTAAAAGGATGTACCTTGGACACATTATCCCCTTTAGAAGTAAAACCCACATAATAGGATACTTGGTTAACCCCATTTTGGAGTTTGGAGACATTAGCACATCCCAAAGCCCATTATGGAAGTGTAGGCCATAATGAAGTCCCCACTTGTGGGCCATATTTGATGTTATTGCCTGTCAGTCATGTCAATCACCAGTGATCAAATATGCTCTTTCAAAGTTTGCTAGGGTCTTAGGTCAAATTTTTTATGGTTTTAGTAGGTCTTCAAATAAAAAAATTTGATCATTGGTTATTGAGTCTAGGTCAATGCTACTCCCTTCAGTAATCATGGTTCTCATTAGTTGTCATGGTTGGTCTCAGATCAATTGAAGTGTCAGCATATAAGTCTTGGTCTAGGGTTTCCACTAGTGTTGTCATTACTATGTCCAAATTCAAAGCAAAGAGCCATCATGGTTATGTGTCTTAAGTCTTCACACCAAGGGAGATAGCATGTTAGGAAATAAAGGTAATAAAAGGTATCAAGCAACTTTTATGAAGATATTACTGCAAAAGAAAAGGTATATTGTCATCCTTTGACATATACAAGAAAAGGTGATTTTGTATGTTTTAAAGACATTCCACACATTTGTTTTCATCATTCACATGTACAAAGACTCCAATTGATCATTCATAACCCACAAGACTCATTCAGCATCGAAACTCACTCTCCAAGTGCATTTCAAACTATTTCGCTACGTTTTCTGCCCTCCACACTGCGTTTTCCAAGGTGTGAGGCAAAGGAACAGCTCCCAGCGTTTTCTACAACAAGTGAAGGCTTCTCCAGCTCAGTACAAGTATGTCAAAGGCAAACACCACCTCAGCAAAGTGAAATTTTCAATTTTTGGGTGTGGAACTCTCTCCTAGGGTTTCCACTCTACGTTTTCAATTTTTCAACACCATGGTTTGATTTGCACACAACTAAACTAGTTTCCCTATACATTCTACCCTTCCTCACACTGATATACATCTCCTCTATCATTCCTAACCCTTCCCATTCATCCCCATAGCTTCTAGGGCAAAACCAAAACCCCACGCTACGTTTTCAGCAAAAAGGGTAGCGTGGACTGTGTAAAAATTGTTGTTGCCCTTCCCATCACTCCCTATCCTATTTCTCACTTCCATAAGAACCTTACACACCTCCCAGAATTTTCCCATTACTCAATTCCCTCCCCAATTCCTCTTTCGCCTCACTTCAAGTCACAAAACCTAATTCTTAGTTTCCCTAATTAAAACTCTGTTTTTCCATTCCTCATAACCTAGTTTGTTGTGCAAACATCTGAAAATGGAACTGAAAAGAAAACCTACAACAAGGGAGGACAGGTGTCAAGGTTTGAACCCCTTAACACTCAAGAGTTGGTCTCCTCACCATTTGCTAAGTAGTGTTTCCAGAATGTTGGTTGCCTAAGGTTTTGTGAACAAATCCAACAAGTGGGTTATCATGCTAAACTAACCAGCCTGTTTGCCACAAACCTTAGAGGAGATAAGGTCAAGATTGCAGGGGTGGACTTCATCATTTCATCAGAGACCATAGTTGCTGCCACAGGGATACCAAACAGTGGGGAAGAGTGGTTCAAAAACTCAAATTTGGACATTTCAAATTACAAGGCTTTCATCAAAATTCAGTTCAAAGAGGCTCCCAAGAGTGTTTTTCCTTTTGGACTGTTGCTTGAAAGGTTTGCTCCATTAATGAAATTCATCATGAAATATTTTACATGTGAGGGCAGGTTTTCAGCAGTGTATAAGTATCATGTCAGATTGTTGATGCACTTCATCGGTGTAAAGCCTCTCAACCTACCTCACTATCTTTACAAAAATTTGGTCAAGATGAGAAGGAAAGTACAAAACAGAAAGGGTGACCACCAAGCTAGTCCCTACCACCATGCTTTGATTAAAGTCATTGTCCTACATCAGCTTGGACAGAAAAACATCTCTTGGGAAACCTTCATGCAATCCACAGTGTTTATGCCTTCTACTAGTCAGCCTCCTAGCCATAGTACACCACCAGCATCATCCAAACCAAGGAAGGTTGGCTCATCTAGCAAAGTTCTAGTGAAGAAGACACCTAGCGCAGAAGTCACTCAGACCTATATCAAAGGGAAAAGGCCTGTGTTTGCTCCTAGAGGAGAGGAAAGGGCCAAGCCTATTTCAGTTGACAGGGAAGCATCTCCACATCACCATGAGACATCATTCCATGAGAATGTTCATGAAAAACAGGGCAAACCATTGAAGCAGCTTGTCATGGAGAAAGAGGCTAAGATTAGAGATTTGAAAGATGATTTGGCTAAAGCCAACTACATGATTGCATTTCTGCAGCAGGAAAATAGGCAACTCAAAGTAAATCAAATGCTAATGTCAAAACCTAGAATGGGTGTAGAGGATGAGCCAGGCAAAGGTAAGAACATCATTGATTCAGAGCAAATAGAGGACACTGAGGTTCAAGTGTTAAATTGGCAACTAGGGCCAAACTCCTTGTGGGTCAGCTTATTTATGACAGCTGATATTTTTATTGGATCCCTCTCGTCGAAAGGTGTAGGATTGATCCAAAGATCATCCGATTCTGATAAGTATTTATGGAGATATGAATTTATTTAGATTATGGAATTATCATCTAGCCGACCAACGACTTGAGTAGGTTCAGAAGCCCATCAGACGTGTCTATTCATCATCCTTGTTTTAGTATAAATAGAAGAAGACTTTAAGTCATTCGACACACTCACTCTCTCATGATCTCTCTTCATCCTGTTTTGGGTTTGATGGAGAAGAGATCTAAAAGGAGTGCCCTAATATCTACGATGCCCTAATGGAGAACGTAGTCATGAGTCGTCTATGGCTTAAGGTGCAGGGATAGAGGTAGACGCAGTCAATATGCTGTCATGGAAACCCTTACACATAGTTATGCTGAACGCAGGACATAAAGTTATTAATACGCAATTATGAAGTTACCCTTACATGTTGTTCATATGATATATATATACGCTGTTAGCTACAGTAAGATAAGGAATACAGCGTGGATGGAACATAGCTATATACAAAATATACATACGTTGTCCAGAAGCTCGCAGTCAAGTAATGAACGCAGCACCGCTGTCCAGAAACCCTTACTCGCAGTAATGAACGCAGTCAAGGGAGCACCGTTGTCCAGAAACACGCAGTTAGATTATATACGGACGCAGCAAATCTATGCATTGGATATATATACGCAATACAACGCAGCAAGATTCACGGGCAATGACTCAATGTGGCAATATATATATATGCAGTATTGAAACGCAGTTATTTATGAAACACAGGTCATATATGGAACCCGCAGTTGGAACGCACCCGCAGTATTGAAACGCTGTTATTTATGGAACGCAGGTCATATACGGTACTTGCAGTTATGAAACGCTGTTAGCCGCAGTCTCATATAGAGGAGCCGCAGTAGGGTCTGACTGCACCTAGGGTTTCGGTGCAGTCACAACCTTGATGCCAGAAGCAATAACGTCATCGCAGTGAAGAAGAGTCTCAGCATTGGAGTAGATCCGCTCTACAGGATTTATCATATTGTTTGGTACAAATGATAAAGGAATGATGTAGTCTCAGCAACATAAAGGTTACATAATAAAGCAGTAATGAGAATCACTGTCTCAACAAATATACAGTGATGACAAGGTATATTGCAACAGTCCACATAATGATGACTTCAATGAAGAGCTCATTGACATAATGTAATGACTGTCTTAGTGCATCCATGAAAGTATAGAGATCATAGTGAGTGGATCATGTTGATATGAAGCAACAGTAAAGATATCCGTAATGATGGCTTCAATGGTGCTGAAATGAGGAGGATCTCAGCAGTGATGGAAAAGAGGATTAGAGATCTGGTATATGGATCTCTGTGACATGCAACAGTGACTTGGAGAACAACATGATGTATGGGTAGCATAGTGATGAGATCATTAGCAGCATGATGATGCATGACACAGCATGATGGTGCTCCACGGTAAGGTGCAACAAATGGACGAGATGTAGCATGATGATAGGTGAAGGAGTCACCTTGGAGAATCAGTTGAAGCAGAATATCTTCAACTGATCTCATCATTATACGAAATGATCTATGCTAGATCTAGATAAGTCAAAGTGTTGACTTCTATTGTAAATGTACTATCTCTCTCTCTCTCTCTTTCTCTGCTGAACTTTGAAGAACATAAAAGAAGAATTGATCAAGGGTTTCCTCACACATTGTGGGGTTTGTCCCTGGCTAACGCCACATCTTGTGTCCTCTTGTCTTGGCATGTCTTCTGCAATTTATACTTATGTTCTATCTGCAGCTTACTTTAACACTGATGTGATTGCTAACTGTGAAAATTTAAATAAATTGCTCTAGCATAGAACATACCTAATCTTAACATGGTACCGGAGCTGAGGTGAAGATTTTTCCCAAGCAAAAGTGAAAGAGCAATCACCAAAGACAGTTGGGACAAGACAAAAGGATCAATGGGTTCCTCATAATTCACCCTGGCTGAAGTCAATTGAAGCAGAGAATATTATCAGAATGGCGCAGCGGAAATTTCTACTTCATTGGGAAGTTTGGATTTAAAGATGGAAGGAAAGACAGATGCCTTGGTTACAATAAGTTTGGTCATTATGCGAAGGAGTGTCTGAATGGCAGAGACACTTCTTTTGATGAAGACAAACAAATCATTCTAGGGTTAAGGAAATGACAGGTAATACAGTTCATCAAAGAGAAATGGTCGACTCTTCTAAGAAAGCAAGGAACCTCAGGCACTTCATCGGATAGATAATCATGGGATTATACTTGGAGCTAATGCCACCTATCCCCGAAAAGATGTTGGGAATGTTATCCCTCAATTGAATGAGGATAACTCAATTCATTTACAGAAACACTTTTATGTACCTGATCGCAAGAAGAACCTGGTGACTATTTCAGCAATGGAAGTCAAAGGTTCAAGGTGGCACTCATCGATGTAAAGGTACGTATTTGAAAATAGATTTTTCAAAGATGTTTTTGAGTTTAGGGTTGTATTGAGTTGCTGGAAGTCCACTAGGGACCATGTCCATTGACATAGCATTGGAGGTCTGTGAGTCAAATGGTGATAGGGATGCCTGAATTCAAAAGGAGCATGAAGGTACATGTCTGAGATGTACCGAAGGAAAATCTTATAGGGGGGCCATTCCCCTCTTGCAGCAGGTCCACAAGTTTGGAACAACCCGAGGAGTTTGAGATTCATGATCAGAAAGCCCTCTATGGCTTAAAGCAAATCACCCCGGGCATAGTATGAGAGGATCAACAACGGTCTGATGAAGTTGAGATTCACTAGGAGTGAAATCGATCCAAACCTCTGAAGGTTGTGGATGACAAACCTCTCATACTGGCACCTATGTCTGACAGGTGCAGACCCTCTCATTTATAGGAGACAGAGGGAGTTGGATTATGAATCTGGAAAGATAAGCTGCAAGCCTGTGACTACCTCGACGATCTTAACTTTCAAGAAGTTATATGGTAGTGATGTCGAACTTGATTTGGGAAATGCCTCTAAGTTTCATAAACTCATTCGCGTTGATGTTTTTGCAGAACCTCCGTCCGGACATATGTGTTGCAGTTAGCATGGTGAACTCATATTTGGTTGAGCCTCACTGGATTGGTGCCAAGAATCTTCTGAGATATCTTCAAGGCACAATCTCTCATGGATTGAGATACACTGCCGGAAATATGAAATGAGTGGGCAGGCAGTGTGGAGGATCACTGGAGCACTTCTCAGTGTTGTTTCTCTTTGGAATCTATCTCGATATCCTGGATGAGCAGGAAGCAGAAGTCGGTGACTTTGAGCACCACCAAGGCAGAATACATTGCTGCTAGTATGGCCTTCTGTGAGGCAGTCTGGTTGTTGAAGCTCTTCAGTGAGCTGTTTGTACACATGATGAATACCATTGTGATTCTCTGTGACAACCAGTGGTGGGATTCGATTATCGAGAAATCTCGTATTCGACGATTGCTCCAATAGGTAGACATCAAATATTGCCTTATCTAGGATATGGTAAGTCAATGAGCAAGGAGGCTCCATCGCATTGAGATTCATGTACAAGTCGTTGACATTTTGACAAAGTCCCGGGGAAAGATCAAATCTGTGATTTTCCCGTACGACTTGGAGTCATCGAGAGACCCTTGTAAAAGGGTCCTGCATGTTGCATACATTGAGCTCTGGGAGCTCTGGGGGCTTGCGATTCTTACTGGAACAACATACGACCACAGGGTGACTCACCCTCCCCTGGTGGTGTGCACTGGAACAAGATGATTTGCTCTCTTGTGGAACAGGATGATTCGCTCTCCTGTGTAGCAGGATTGATGTGTTCTCCTGTGAGGCTTGGATTGATGTGTTCTCCATGGCGATTGTAGCAGGATTGATGTGTTCTCCATGGCAATTGTAGCAGGATTGATATGTTCTCCTGTGAGGCCTGGATTGATGTGTTCTCCATGGCGGCCTGGATTGATGTGTTCTCCATGGCGATTGTTGCAGGTTTGATGTGCTCTCCTGTGAGGACAGGATTGATTAAATTCTCCCGTCGAGGCATCCTACCCATGCAGTATGGGACTCATGGGAAGTACCTCTCATCTGATCAATGAGCAGGGAAATGAAGTTAGGGACCATAGTAGTACCGATGGACGCATCGTTGTATCTACCGTACTCCCTACGCTAGGATGACCTCCATTGATCTGGGATCAATGATACTGGTCTGGGTTCAGTAGTAGGAGTTGTACATACTATGATGCTGACTTTGGGTCGGCTGAGACTGGTCTGGGATCAGTGGTACATACTCCGAGACTGAGTTTGTGTCAGTGCAAGACTGGTCTGGGACCAGTGAGAGTCGTACATACTATGACGCTAACTTCGGGTCGGTTGAGACTGGTCTGGGACCAGTAGTACACTCTCTGAGCCTGTGATACTGGTCTGGGACCAGTGGTAGGAGTTGTACCTACTATGACACGGACTTCGGGTCGGTTGAGACTGGTCTGAGACCAGTGGTACACTCTCCGAGACTGCGATACTGGGCTGGGAACAGTGGTAGGAATGGTACTTACTATGAAGCTGACTTCGGGTCGGTTGAGACTGGTCTGGGACTAGTGGTACGCACTCTGAGACTGACTTCGGGTCAGTGGAGAATGATATGACTCATTCTTGATCAATTCTTCTTCTTCATAGTTCAAGAGAGCTAAGTTGAGTAGAGCAGAGCTGAGCAAAGCAGAGCAGAGCAAGCAAAGTTGAACAGAGCCAGCAGAGCTGAGCTGAGCTGAGCTGAGCAGAGCCAGCTGAGATAGCAGAGCTGAGTAGAGCCAGCAGAGCTAAGAAGAACAAAGCAGAGACAGTCAAGCTGAGCAGAGTAGAGCTGAGCAGAGCTAGGCAGAGCAGTGCAGGGCTCTGATGGCAAAGATAGTACACTCGGACGTATGGATCAACGGATGGAGTTCTCCCTAGTTGAGAGGGAGTGTTAAATTGGCAACTAGGGCCAAACTCCTTGTGGGTCAGCTTATTTATGACAGCTGATATTTTTATTGGATCCCTCTCGTCGAGAGGTGTAGGATTGATCCAAAGATCATCCGATTCCGATAAGTATTTATGGAGAGATGACTTTATTAAGATTGAGGAATTATCATCTAACCGACCAGCAACTTGAGTAGGCTTAGAAGCCCATTAGACATGTCTATTCATCATCCTTGTTTTAGTATAAATAGAAGAAGACTTTAAGTCATTCGACACAATCACTCTCTCATGATCTCTCTTCATCCTGTTTTGGGTTTGATGGAGAAGAGATCTAAAAGGAGTGCCCTAATGTCTACAATGCCCTAATGGAGAACATAGTCATGAGTCATCTACGACTTAAGGCACAGGGATAGAAGTAGATGCAGTCAATACGCTGTCATGGAAACCCTTACACACAGTTATGTTGAACGCAGGACATAAAGTTATTAATACGCAGTTATGAGGTTACCTTACACGCTGTTCATATGATATATATATACGTCGTTAGCTGCAATAAGATAAGGAATACAACGTGGATGGAACACAATTATATACAAAATATACATACGCTGTCCAGAAACTCGCAGTCAAGTAATGAACGCAGTCAAGGGAGCACCGTTGTCCAGAAACACGCAGTTAGATTATATACGGACGCAGCAAATCTATGCATTGGATATATATACGCAATACAACGCAGCAAGATTCACGGGCAATGACTCAACGCGGCAATATATATATACGTAGTTATTTATGAAACACAGGTCATATATGGAACCCGCAGTTGAAACGCACCCGCAGTATTGAGATGTTGTTATTTATGGAACGCAGGTCATATACGGTACTTGCAGTTATGAAACGCTATTAGCCACAGTCTCATATAGAGGAGCCGCAAGAGGGTCTGACTGCACCTAGGGTTTCGGTGCAGTCACAACCTTGATGCCAGAAGCAATAACGTCATCACAGTGAAGAAGAGTCTCAGCATTGGAGCAGATCTGCTCTACACGATTTATCATATTGTTTGGTACAAATGATAAAGGAATGATGTAGTCTCAGCAGCATAAAGGTTACATAATAAAGCAGTAATGAGAATCACTGTCTCAACAAATATACAGTGATGACAAGGTATATTGCAACAGTCCACATAATGATGACTTCAATGAAGAAATAATTGACATAATGAAATGACTGTCTTAGTGCATCCATGAAAGTATAGAGATCATAGTGAGTGGATCATGTTGATATGAAGCAACAGTAAAGATCTTCGTAATGATGGCTTCAATGGTGCTGAAATGAGGAGGATCTCAGCAGTGATGGAAAAGAGGATTAGAGATCTGGTATATGGATCTCTGTAACATGCAACAGTGACTTGGAGAACAACATGATGTATAGGTAGCGTAGTGATAAGATCATGAGCAGCATGATGGTGCTCCATGATAAGGTGTAGCAAATGGACAAGATGTAGCATGATGACAGGTGGAGTCACCTTGGAGAATCAGTTGAAGCAGAATGTCTTCAACCGATCTCATCATTATACTAAATGATCTATGCTAGATCTAGATAAGTCAAAGTGTTGACTTCTGTTGTAAATGTACTCTCTCTCTCTCTCTCTTTCTTTGTTGAACTTTGAAGAACATAAAAGAAGAATTGATCAAGGGTTTCCCCACACATTGTGGGGTTTGTCCCTGGCTAACGCCACATCTTGTGTCCTCTTGTCTTGGCATGTCTTCTGCGATTTATACTTATGTTCTATCTGCAGTTTACTTTAACGCTGATGTGATTGCTAATTGTGAAAATTTAAATAAATTGCTCTAGCATAGAACATACCTAATCTTAACATCAAGTCAAGCCAAAGAGGCCTAGAACCAAGGGCATGAAGAGGAAAGGAAACCAAATGAGTGAGCCATCTACACCTTTGGAGCAACCAGTTACCAAACACTAACTAATCCATTGAACAAGATTCTGAGAAAGACATGGGGTATTTGCTGGATAAGGTTAATTGCCACTTGGAGAAACTCCTTGAAAGGGCCAACAAGGCCACCAACTTGCAAAGGCACATGGCTAGGCATTACTACACTCGGAACAAGATTTGTCAAATTAGGGTTAAGAGCATGAAGGCAAAACTCAAGAAAACCCTAAAGAAGCTCAAGAAGAAGGATAACTTGGAGTTGCTTGTTGATGCATCCTTGATAGTTTGACTTATCTTTTAGAGGGTCAATGGAGCAAATTTTGAGCAATTTTGGAAAAATTTTGAGTTTTTGGGCATTTTTCCAATTTTTAGCAGGTTTTGGCCAGAAAAGGTAGCATGGCCCACGCTACGTTTTTGTTGGGGGCCTCTATTTGACAAATGGCTTAGTGTTTTGGATGCCTTTTGACCTCTACATCAATCCTAGCAAACCGGACTTCCACTACAACATGATCTGGCAAGTCAAAAAGTCCAAAAAGTGCCTAAAAACACCTTTCTGCCCTCTTTTTGAGCAACACGCTATATTTTTGGAGTAGTTGTGGGAGAATTGAGTTTTGGGGGGCTAGAATCAATCTTTTTCAATTCTTAAGGACTCTATGGTGTACTAGACAGATAGAGCTTTCCAATGAGCTATCATGAGCTAAATTTGGAGCACAGGAACCCCTCCAAAAATCACTTGCAAGCTGCATACTACGTTTTCTCCAGGCACGCTGCGTTTTCAGAGAAATTCGCTACATTTTTCCTTGGAACTCCTGTTTCTCAGTTCTATCAGATAGTTTCGAGTTTTCATGGTGCAATTACTTGAGTTTGATGTAATGATGATGTAATAGGAGGTAAATAGCTTGTTAGAGTAATCTTCATGTAATTTTAGGCCTCATTTATGAGGAGCAGTTCAGTCAAAGTTTAAAAGGAGGATTTGTTTTAACCTCCCTAGACATTAGGGTTTTGTTGAGCACTTCATGTAATCAGTGCCAAAACTGAAGGATTCAACCCTAAGAGAGGGGAAATGGTTATTTGGTCTATATGTATCTAGTTTTCAATCAGAGAAAGGGTTGGACATCAGTGAGGATGTGAAAATTCTATCACTGCAGCAACTGATTTACTTTTCCTACTTATTTCATCATAAGTTATTCATGAAATTACTTCAACAAACATTAAAATAAATACTGCTGCAGATTTCACAGTGTAATACAGAAACAAACATATGCACACATTGACATAGTTATTTTGGACTAATGTCCCTGGAAAAACCCAATGTGGGAAAACCGATGGAGCAAGGGAGGATTTTATTATTCAACAATTTTCTAGTACAACAGAGTGCCAAACTGGCTTACCCACAGATAGACAAATTTCCAGCAGTTCTTCTGATCCAGCGTAGGCCCTACTAACCTCTGCGTCATCCTGAAACCCTCTGCATCGGCCTACTAAGGCTCTGCACAACCTCTCTGGCCTTCTGCGTCACTCCTGCAGCCTCTGCGTGGATGACGCAGGCCCTTCTGGCTCTGTGCAGGCTTTGCTGCCTCTATGTGGCTTCCTCTAGCTCTGCATCAGCCCCTTCTGCCTCTACATTGATCTCTGTCTCTCTGTTCCGTACTTGTTGCCTCTTAACTGCTCTCCAGACCACTGGTTCTATTTCTCAGCGAACCCTACTCCAGAAATTGAACTAAATGGTCTCCCTCAGTGTATCCTCCAAGTGCCTCTCAAGCCTCCTCTTATACTTTTACTGTTGACATCTCAATGGCCGAGATTAAATCCCTAATCAACGGCTAAGATTAGATCTAGCTCGATCCATGTCTTTTGGACCATTCTAACACGGATTCATATTAATACACATTAATATTTTATTTTCCCTAAGTCATGTCTTTTGGACCATTTTAACACAGATTCATATTAATACACATTAATATTTTATTTTCCCTAAGTTTAGACTTAGGGACTCCATTAATTATTTTAATATCACCTGATCTGTTTAGAATCTGCTCAAACCCTTTCCGAGTATTGGAGATCTCATGTGCCCCAACCTATCCACCAATTTTCATGGCTAGAGCACATCCGATGCTACCCCAAATCAACACTCCCTCTTAGCGAGGACTATGCTCTAGCAATACTCCTCACTGAGTATTACTCTAATCATCCAGCATCGGTACCTGTGCTGATGCTAGGATTTCTTGCCCAACATCCTCTGCACTGCTGCCTCTTGTACTGCTGCCCATGACTCTGCTACTGCCACTACTGCATCTGTATGACAGCGACCTCTGCATCTGTGTTGCTACTGGTCCTTTCTCCCAACACTGCATCCGCACTGCAACTCCCTCTGCATCTATGCTGCTGTTGGTCCTTTCTCCTAACACTGCATCTGCTCTGCAACTCCCTCTTCATTCGTGCTGCTAACACTCTAATTCTGAAAGGGGTTCTTCACCATCCCCATCTTTTCCCTGAAGTAGTCAAATTTTGACTTTCCAAGGGCCTTGGTGAGGATATCTGCCACTTGTTCCCCTGTAGGAGTGTAGCTCAACTGTACAGCTCCTCGTTGGACACAATCTCTGACAAAGTGACACCAGATATCAATATGCTTCGACCTATCATGAAATATTGGATTCTCAAAGAGTTTGATGCAACTCTAATTATCACACATGATCCTGGTTGCCTCCATATTTCTTCTGCATAGGTTTACCAGCAGTTTTCTAAGCCATATAGCCTCACACGAAATTGTGGTTGCTGCCATATATTCTGCCTCAGACAAGCTTAGAGCCATGGCTTATGTTTCCTACTACACCAGGAGGTCATTCATGATCCAATGTTGAAACAATACATAGAGGTACTTTTCCGATCCACTGAACTTCCTGCCCAATTTGCATCAGTAAATCCACTCAACCTGATATCCTTCCCCTTGTTGTACAAGAGCCCATAATCAATTGTTCCCTGTAAATACCTGAGAACATGCTTGGCTACTGCCCAATGAGCCCTCTTTGGTTCCACCATGAACTGACTGAGGGTGTGGACAGCGTAGCAAATATCTGGCCTGGAATTGACTAGATACATCAGGGACCCTATGAGCTATCGGTATAGGGTGGGATTGAAATCCTTGTCTTTTGATGCATCAATCTTCTTCCAGTTGGTGATCATTGGCGTAACCATAGGTCTACAGTCTCCCATCCCAAACCTTTACAGGATTTCTGTAGCATACCTTCCTTGCCCAAGGAAGATTTCTCCTTTCTGCTGCCAAACTTCCAACCCTAGGAAATAGTGCATTTGTCCCAGATCCTTCATATTGAATTTTGTGGCTAGATTCTTCTTGCAGTCTTCAATAAGTCTGGATGATCCTATCAAGAAGAGATTATCCACATATAATACTAAGATAAGTGGCTCGCTCTCTACAACCAGATAGTAGAGATTCGAATTCGCGTCACTGTTGACAAACCCCATCTTCTGCAAGTAGCCATCTATTCGACCATACCACGCTCTTGGTGCCTGCTTCAACCCATACAAGGCTTTCTTCAGTTTGCATACATGACACTTCTTCTCATGAGTTTCAAAGCCCTATGGTTGTTCAATGTATACTTCTTCTTCTATTACCCCGTTCATAAATGTCGTCTTGACATCCATCTGATGGATCTCCCATCCCATCTGGGCTGCAAGAGATATCACGGTCCTAATAAATGTATACTTGGCTATCGGGGCGAAGGTTTCCTCATAGTCAATCCCTTCCTTTTGAGCACACCCCTTAGCCACAAACCTGGCCTTGTATTTTTCAACACTGTCGTCCGCAGCATATTTGATCTTGTAGATCCATCTTGAACCTACCACAAATCTGTCTTGAGGCCTTGACACCATCTTCCAAACATCGTTTACCATTATGGAGTTACACTCCTCCACCATTGCATCTAGCCAGACTTGATGCTGAGCTGCCTCCTTGAAGCTGGCAGGCTCTCCATCCTGAGCTACTAACGCCTGATACCTGTCTGGCTGTTTTCGCTCCCTTTTACTATTCCTTGGCTCTCCGATGAAGTTCTCTGCATCACACAGAATCTGACGAAGTTCCCTGCTAATTCTTCCTCTCCCAACAAGTGCTTTTGTTCGCTCCTCTTCCTCATCCTGAGATTCTTCCTGATCTGAGGAAGGATTCTTTATTTCCGTTGGTTGAAGAGGCATGACCAATGGATCCTCTTTCGACTACTCCTTGGAAAGCATTTAGCGAGATTTTCTGAAAGCTCTGTCCTCCATGAACTTCACATCTCGTCGTACTACTACCTTCCTGCTCCCTAGAAGATAGATCTTGTATGCCTTAGCGTTCTCGCTATATCCTGCCAAATACCCCTTTTCTGCAGTCTGATCCAGCTTCTTCCTCTTTTCTTCGGGTATGCGACAATATGCCAAACTCCCAAATATCCTAAAATCACTGACTTCAAGTGTCTTCCCAATGAATACTTTCTCTAGAGTAATCTTGCCCAATGCCCGATGAGGATTCATGTTCTAAACGTACACAACTGTGTTGCATGCTTCCGCCCACAGGAATTTTGGCATATCCTGATCATACAACATGGCCCTAGCTCCTCCAGATTGTAGGGAGTTGTCCACTCTCTTCTGCTGCCCTCCTTAGCGCAATAATTGGTGAAGTCCTTATCGACATACTCTCCACCATTATCTGAGCGCAAGACTTTTATTTTCTTACTTGTCAGATTCTCCACTAGAGCCTTGAACTCCTTGAATCGATAGAAAACCTCATCCTTGGTTTTCAAACAATAGATCCAAGTTTTCCTCGAGTGGTCATCGATGAAGGTAAGGAAATACTTCGCACCGTTGAGAGCTTTGACGAACATAGGTCCACAGATATCTGAGTGTATCAATCCTAGTACACTCTTGGCCCTATGGTTTCTCCTAGGAAATGTCGCCTTGGCATACTTTCCTAGAGCACATCCCCTGCATACATCATCTCATTCCGTACTTAGATCCGTAACTCTTGTTACAGTGCTCCTGAGAATTCTCAAAGCTCCATGGTGCAAGTGACCCATCCTTTTGTGCCATAGTTCGTTCAGGTCTTTGTCCCCATGACTGCCTATTAGTGCCATTGGAGATTCTAGTTGTAGTTTGTACAATAATCGGTGAAGTCCTTATCGACATACTCTCCACCATTATCTGAGCACAAGACTTTTATTTTCTTACTTGTCAGATTCTCCACTAGAGCCTTGAACTCCTTGAATCGACAGAAAACCTCATCCTTGGTTTTCAAACAATAGATCCAAGTTTTCCTCGAGTGGTCATCGATGAAGGTAAGGAAATACTTGGCACCGCTGAGAGCTTTGACGAACATAGGTCCATAGATATCTGAGTGTATCAATCCTAGTACACTCTTGGCCCTATGGTTTCTCCTAGGAAATGCCGCCTTGGCATACTTTCCTAGAGCGCATTCCCTGCATACATCATCTCATTCCGTACTCAGATCCGGAACTCTTGTTACAATGCCACTGAGAATTCTCAAAGCTCCATGGTGCAAGTGACCCATCCTTTTGTGCCATAGTTCATTCAAGTCTTTGTCCCCATGACTGCCTATTAGTGCCATTGGAGATTCTAGTTGTAGTTTGTACAACAGACTACTTTTGATCCCGATATGCACTTTCTTTTTCCAGCTTGGGTGTTTGACATATACCTTTTCCTTGATGAAGTAGACGTCATAGCCCTTGCCTTGTAGTTGTGACATGGAAAGTAAGTTCATCCCCAATCCTGGTACATGCAGTACATTTGTGGCACAGAACCGCTCTCCCGATTCTGTCTAAAAATCTATGGTACCCTTTCCTACTTGAGTACACTTTGCCTTGTTCCCCATGGTCATCTGAAAGTTCATCTTCTCTTCTCGATATTCTGATAAACACTCCCTGATTCCCATCACATGCCATGAGGCTCCATTGTCTATATACCATACTTCTGATGATGCAACACTAGTCATGCATGCCACTTCTTCTTCCAACCTGGAAGCCAACATAAACAAATCGAAATCTCTCTCTCTCTTGCGCAATCTTCTAAAAATCTACGAGAGTCCCCTGAGGTGGATGCCTCTACATCGCGGTCTCAACCCATAACTGATTTTCACTTTTTATCTCTGATTACTCCCTCTGATACCATGTGAAAAATCTATCAATGAAGCAATTGATTTACTTTTCCTACTTATTTCATCATAAGTTATTCATGAAATTACTTCAACAAACATTAAAATAAATATTGCTGCAGATATCACACTGTAATACAGAAACAAACATATATTCACATGGACACAGTTATTTTGGACTAATGTCCCTGAAAAAACCCAATGTGGGAAAATCGGTGCAGCAAGGGAGGATTTTATTATTCAGCAATTTTCTAGTACAACAGGGTGCCAAACTGGCTTACCCACAAATAGACAAATTTCTAGCAGTTTTTCTGATCCTACGTAGGCCCTACTCACCTCTGTGTCAACCTACTAAGGCTCTGCGCAGCCTCTTTGGACTTCTGCATCACTCCTGCAGCCTCTGCGTGGATGATGCAGGCCCTTCTGGCTCTGCACAGTCTCTGCTGCCTCTACGTGCTTCCTCTGGCTCTACGTCAGCATCTTCTGCCTCTGCACTGATCTCCCGTCTCTTTGTTCCGTACTTGCTACCTCCTGACTGCTCTCTAGACCACTGGTTCAATTTCTCAGCAAACCCTGCTCCAGAAATTGAACTGACTGGTTTCCCTCAGTGTATCTTCCATGTGCCCCTCAAGCCTCCTATTATACTTTTCCTGTTTACATCTCAATGACCGAGATTAAATCCCTAATCAACAGCTAAGATTAGATCTGGCGTGATCCATGTATTTTGGACCATTCTAACACAGATTCATATTAATACACATTAATATTTTATTTTCCCTAAGTTTACACTTAGGGACTCCATTAATTATTTTAATATCACCTAATCTATTTAGAATCTGCCCAAACCCTTTCTGAGTATTGGAGATCTCATGTGCCCCAACCTCTCCACCAATTTTCGTGGCTAGAGCACATCCAATGCTACCCTAAATCAACAGAGGAAAACTCTTGGAGCTTGTACTTCATCACATTTTATAGGAAATCAAAGGACAATTGCAGCTACTATTCAGGAATTCTTGTGTTGTGAGTTTGTGATAATGTTTATTCTTTGTTATAGTTTTATATGAATGATACTTTCATCCTCACTTCATATCTATGATTTCAGTGACTTTCCTAAGAGGTTTTAAACAGAATTCTTAAGTTTTAAGCTCTGTTTTGTTAGGAATTTCATGTTTATGTCACCTATCTTCTAATAAATGAATTCATGCTTGTCATGCTCATTCTGATCTTCGCTTTTCCACCTTACACTACATCGACAGAACCCCAAAGTATCACAAAGGCATACCTACCCTACTCGTTTATATCTCTTGCAGCTGAAACCTTTGATCTTTCGACCTAGTTTCTTGATTTTCACTCCTAATCCAAAAAAACCCTAACATTTCAAAACCCCTGAGCTGAAATAACTAGCTTAATATATTTTCCCACTTCAGTCATCATTATTTGTGAGCTCATCGAGAGAGGCCTCTTTGGTTTGGTAGGGCTAGCTGCTAAACCCTAAGTGGTCTGAGGTGACCTCCTTCGATCTCCTTTCTCAGCCTTGGGATATTGTGGAGGATAACAGTTGGTAAGCTCATTTACTCGATTTCTCCAATGACTTGTTGTACTGGAAGGCTAGGGGACACATTGGATCTTATGCAGGATTGAAGATGGTCTCCATCTTGGGTTTGGTCTCCCTATACGGGATCCTAACCCTCTAGAGGGCTACATTGGCACATGTAGGGTGTGCGTTGAGAGCCAGGGCCTCCACAATAGTAGACAACACTCCATGGATCCCCGAAGATGTTCAGAGATTGCCCGAGATTCACCTATTGGACGAGGAAGATGCACCTGGTTCACCTCTGCCCAGCTAGCCCCACAGAGGTACCATGCACTTGGCAGTTGATCCAAGACTTGTAGGATGATGTGGCATCACCAACACTATCATCGGAGCCCTTACAGATGATCTGCAGGCATCTTCGACTCATTTGGAGACCCATGAGGTTATTATTGTGCCCCCACACCCACTCGGAGCACCATCTGTTTATTGATTGGAGAACAAGGGGCCAACCCCTTGTCCATCACTTTTGAGGGTCCTATTCTTCATTATGGCACTTACGGACCTCATTAGGCCTCTTGGAGGACCCTACGACATGGATTATTTATCATCTGACCTCTTAAGAGGCTTATTATTTCATTTGTGAGCCATTTTGGTGGGCTTGTCACTAAAAGTTAGGTTATTAGCACATTATCTTATTTTTGGGTCTTATGTAGGCCTAGGAGACTAATTCAAACTCCTCATTAGTGTATAAATACAAGTGAGGTAAGTTCATTTCGTCATCATTATACTTTGGATTGGATCTCTTCTCTCTCTTGAGAATTTCGCACTTTTTCTTGGAGGATGAATTGGAGCTCTATGGATGAATTTTGATGTTTGGATTTGGTTTATCTTGTCTTGGAGCTTCTCTATTGTCAAATTGTGGATGCTTGGATATGTTCTATTACATGTAAGTAGGGCTAATTGTTGCATGCATTTACTACTTAAATTGTGGAATTTTGTTTCTATATAACATCTCTCAATGTATGTGTCGTGTAATTTTGAATGAAATTTCCTAGGGAAATTCTATCAACGAATTCATCTTGATAATCCATCACCTTTTGCAAGTCGAAGTATAAAGCTACAAGGTTGCTTCCCTTTGCACTAGAAGGCAAGCGAGGTAGTCTTAAGGCCTCCTTGACTAAGAAACAAAGGTCCTCATTCATATCTATCCTAGACTCCATTCTCCCAAGGCCAAGGCACTAATCTACCAAGAGGTGGTCACTGAAAAATCAGCTCTTTTTCACCTTCTTCTAGGTCTAGCCAAGATGCGTCACCTAGGGCATCATTTTCCCGACAAAGTAGCCCTTCAAAAAGTTTGATCTCATAGTCTCTCCTGCGTTGGTGTGTCCTCAAGGCTTCCTCCAATTTTGAAGCCATTTTGACAGTGGAGTTGTGAGATAACCCAAGCCCTAGCTCCGAGATCAAACTTTGCTTTGGTATCCCCAAGGCTAGTGCCTCATAGGATCCATTTGACACCTTTAAGTAAAAATTCTTGCTTTGATCCTTTCCCCCTCCTTGCCTGGGTTGAGAACATCATTTGTTGCTAAATTCTTGCCTCTTAACCTAGGCTGGGTGCACTTGGTCCCGTGTGGTCCCACCCTTGAAAAGGCAATTCTTCAGGAACCATCTAGGGTACCAATTTCAATAAGGATTTTAGGGATTGAGAATCTCTTTCACAAGTCATATTCCCTAAACCTAACCCTCAAATCCCCACATCCTTCTCCTAGAAGACAATGTACCTTGCTTAGAAAGAAAGCAAGCTCCATTCTTAACCCTCTTTTGGAAAGGGATTGTTTGGGTCATTTTATATCTATTTTATCTATTTGTTGATTTATCCTTCATCTATGACTCCATATATACCAGGTCTCCTCCCATCGGTGAAAGTCTGTAAATAGTAGGGAGTCTTAGTAGAGATGACATTGGGCTAAGTATCCATTTGACCTTTTAGGAATCCCCTTTAGGTCCCCTGCTAGTTTGAGAAGTAACAAGCAACATTGTTGATTTGATTAGTAATAGGTCCTTTTTTCTTCACTGAAGATTCCCTCTACTCTCTTAGGATAAAGACTCATATCATCAATATAAGGCACCAACTACAATATTTTCTTTCCTCTTCATGGTTGAAGGTCGAAAAGTTTGCACCATGGAAGATTTAGTGACATGGTGAGAGATATATGCCTACTTGGCCCTTTTCTCTTTGTTGGATATTTTCTCCACCCTCTCAACTTTCAAGATAGGGACACATTTCATTCTTTGTCTTTTCCACACTACTTAAATCCAACTACATCTCTATCGAGTACCTCCCCTATTCAAGGCGCACTTTGGATCCTCCAACCACATGCTTCCACTCAACAAGACTATTAGGGAAGACATTTATTGACTGTACATACAGGTTACATGGATCTCTCCTTCCCAAGCACTCGACCCCAACATGGCCTTCTATTTTGGGCATCTTTTACAATAGAGTGATAATCCCATCATCCATCCAAAATATATTGTATGCCATTTGTCTCATGGTCTTAGGTTCCATGTCGAATAGTTCTAGTCTTGTTCATATTAGCTCAAATTGAGTTGGACCATTGTATATTGTTACCCACAACCAGTGGGTGACCCCTATAGGACAATTTTTCTCCTCGATTTGTTTTCAGGACAGCCAGCAAATCCTTGCAACCACGTGATAGCTCAATGTGCTTCAATTCTCCGCCACTTGAGCCAGTTGTGTACCCTTGCTCATCTGTCATGGTCGTATGTTTGAAGGTGGGCCTTTCGACCCAAAGGTATGATTTTGCATTATGTAATTGGGTGTTTATCCTTTCTTTTCTTGGGCACACTTGGGCATGGATTACTAGGGGGACTTGGAGGAAAAAATGGATTTGACTATACCCTTGTTCACTTACTTCAATTTGAGGAGTTAATCTTATATCCTAGTCCTATGGTATCTCCTTTATTGGCTACTAGCTTTAGAAGTAGCACTCCATGGGAAACCCTGATTTTGGTTGCATATACCATATATCTCTCTTTCTTCCACTCATTACAATCCCTTTTCGCATTTTCCCATCTAGGTCCACATTTGTCCATTGGGTCCACAAGGTGTTTGCCTCCCCTTCCCTTTGTCCACACCTTGGGTCATGCTCTGAATGATGCACTAAAGTTTGATGTACCTAAAAAAAAAGATAAAAGCATAATATGGCCACAGACAACAGGAAATGTACCACAAAATGCAAAAGTTGGACGGACAATAAGATTTAACACGTGGGCAAAAGCTAAACATGAGCTCTACCCCCTGTCATTATGGCCATCACCTTGGTACCTAGGGCCCTTATGAGTGCCCCTTTCGTCATCAAAGAACCCATGAATGTCCCAACTCCTTGTGGGCAATGAACTGCCCCACCTTAAGGAGGTAATCACTACTACATCTTACACATCATGCTCTCATCCCCTTTGAGCCCCGAGCAGTAAAATGAAGAAAAATCATTAAAAGGCAAAAGGTGAATGAAGAAGAGTGGAAAAAAAAGGTCGGGGTAACTCATGTACCACAATTGCTCCCTCTTTACATTCATACACCCAAGGTGTGGGCCTCTTTCATCATAGCTACCCTTGTAGCATGGCATGTGGCTTGGAGCCTCCCCTTTTGCCTCCACTCCGTTCCATCACTATTTCACATGACACCTGCCACTTGATGTGTGTAACTTGGACGTGTCATTCCTTTAGAGGTTGAAACCACCTAATAGGGTCCTTCGTTAACCTCTCTTGCCAAGGAAGGTAACACCAGTGCATGTTCAAAGCCCAAATTTTGGAAGGGAAAGCCACTATGAAGTGTCCACTTTTTCCCTTGGTTAGCAAGCTTATTTACTCAATTGCACTAATGAATCATTGTATTGGAAGGTAAGGAGACGCATTGGATCTTATACAGGATTACAGGTGGGTTTTCATCTTCGATTTGGCCTCACTATATGGGATCCAATCCCTCCAAAGGATCACAATGGCATTTATAGGGTGAGCACTGAGAGCCATGGGCCTCCAGTCTTGCAAAGCATTGATTGCCACAACATGGGCTTCTTCAGCACCACCACTTGCTTGCTCGTGCCCTAGTTATATAGAGATGATGATGCATTTGGACCATGTTGTCTAGCCAGCCACACATTGCACCCAACACTTGGTAGTTGATCTACGGCCCAGAGGAGGTTATGTCTTCTAGCCCTCATTGATGAAGCATCGACTTGATTATGAGCCACGTGGAGACCCATGAGACCCATTCGGAGCCCACAAAGCCCAAATATGGGTTGGAGATGTTTTGCAGCATTTGAAGGGAATCCCCCTCGTATTCATCATTCTTGAGGCCCTCACTCTCATCCTTAGCACTTGAGGCATGAATGCTACCCTTCTAGGCTTCCACATTAGCCTTGTGTGGGCCTAAGAAGGCTTATTCGATTTAATTTTTGAGCTATCATGGTTGGCTTGTAACCATGGGTGGGTTACTAGACATTTTAGGCATTGGAGGGGCTTTGTCTTTTCATTTTTGAGCTCATAACTCATGTATAAATAGATGAGACCTAGTCTGATTCTAGATATGATAACTTGGATTTCGATATCTTTTCTTCAAAAATTCGAACCTGCAGTGGTTTGACGAATTTGGATGTTTGGAATGCATTTTGATGTTTGGAAATTTTCGCTATCTCTCTTGGAGCTTCATTTGACATTGTGATGGATGGATATACTCTTCATTGTCTTGTAAGTGATATTTAATGCTATATTTCTGCATTTTGATTAATTTCTAATGCGTGGAAAGTTTTCTCATGGTTGTTCATGTGCCCTAATTCATGAAATCGGCCTAAACATTGAAGCTATTGGGAAATTTTGCATGTGTTACTCATGAATAATGAATGAATGAATGTTCCTAGAGGTTTGTTACATATCACATCCTTGAAACTCCAACAAGTGTCATCGAAGTCTAAATATCTAGAAGTCGTTTTCTTGCTGCTTCATTAGGGCTAGTGAAGTTGCTTCTTGAAGCATATAAACCGATAGCTTGTAGACTTGAATGTAAAAATACACGAGGTATTTGATAATAATAATTTATTATATATATAAAATGTATAAGTGATGAATGTTAAAATGAGGACCTGCATATATATACCTAAGCAGGTGTCCTTTCGTGACTGGGCATGTCTTTTAGACATGCCTTTTCACTTAACTTAATGACTACTTAACATATTAAATAGTTAATTATTTAATATTTACATTTATTAATTTACTTGTTATGAATTATATTCATGACATAGGTCCTTCCTTCAGAAGCTTTGTCCTCAAAGCTATATCGCTGGCAATTGTCTTTGCGGTTGTCGTCTCGGCATATGGAAACTCGCCGTCACTGGTGGCTCAGCTTCTATAATTCGCTAGTAACTCTATTTTGAGTCTAGGGTTATGTCTACTCTTGAAGCCAAGGTTATGTCTACTTTTTTTTTAACAAGATTTTTTTTTGTAATAAGATTTTTTGTTTTTTTAATTAAAAAAAAAATTAAATAAGATTTTTTTTATATATTTAAATAACTCCAATTTTTTTTATAACTCTAATAATAACTTTTTTTTAGATAGTCTTTCAAATAAATATGGCTTTTCAGACGGAGAGCACTGCAGCGGAATCTTTGGAGATTTCTCGCGTGAGCCAGGCAACTGAACAATGAACCCCTGAGTGCCCTCACCTGCACTGTACCTCGGCTACAGGAGACGGGAGGAAACGAACAGGAGCAGATTCAATGGCAATGTAGTGCCCACGCCTACCGAAGTGAGGGCCATTGCACGACACCTCCAGCGATTCGCAACAGCATCGGATTCCTGGATTAACAAGAAATGCGAGAGGAGAAAAAGGAACATCGACGAAGACAGCATTAGGGTAGATGGCCAATATGCTATCGGATCTGAGGCCTAGGACAACCTGTCCTCCTCGCACCTATACTATAGATCAGAGTCCAATATTGCTACCCTGGTAAGGCATTTGCATGGATCTGGGTTGACCCCTCTCACTATGGCAAGGCATTTTAATCTCAGATCCACCACCAATCCTCTAGATCTGGCATATAACAGATAGAAGGGCCCACACCAAGCCCAGATTTGGAGGCCTGCTCACACAAAGTCTCCCTTCTGCCCTGGATCTCAGCCCCAAAAGGCAGCGGAAGATAAAATACAGGTAGGTTTGTCGGAAGCCTAGCATTCAAAAATGTCGTCCCTTACAGCTCATGTACCAGATCCGACTAACAAGGAACTCAAACGCCCAAAAGATCTGAGGGACAAGCGAATCGACGGCAATCAAGAAGGCTGGTACAACACGAAGCACCGCGAGACAACAACGGGACAAACAGATCTGTTAAACTCAGGAAGCTAGGCAACAAACCCTGCAAGAATACAGAGGGACATACACCCAAAAGAAGAGGATCTGACACAAATCTTCATAAAAACCCTGGAAGGCAAGTCCGTATGCTGGAAGATCTAGGATGGGAGGAAAATCCAAGAGCTAAAAAATAGAACTCAGAACCAGCTAGGTATACCAGCACATCTGCAAATAATTATTTGTTCAGGGCACGGCCTACAGGACAATTTTACACTCAAGGATTATGGCATCAACACGGATACAACGATAACAGTTAATCTGCGACTGAAGCGGGGAAGTGTCAGAGCCAGCTCTAAAAGCACAGGTTCCTTCAAGGAAGCAGTCAAAGGCAAGGAACAAGCCAAAAGTACAGCAACAGTGGAGCTTCCAGGACCTTACATAATAGAAGAAGAATCTGAGAATCCCACACTCACCTTCGCCATGCCTGAGGTAAAAAATTTGTATACAGATCTTTATTCCACTTATGTCATATGTAGATTTAATGGGTTTTGGCCAAAATCTGATGCTCTACACCAATGGATTTATGAGGTCTGGTCACCAGAATATGAGATATACTTATGTCCAAAAGGTTTTTTTATAGTTAGATTCAGGACAGAACAAGAAAGAGAATATATTCTCAATAAGGGGCCATGGCTCTGGGGCAATGCAAGACTATTTATGTCCCCATGGTTTCTGGATTTTGATGCCAATACTGTGGTGGTATCAAAGATACCAATCTGGGTCAGGCTGCACAATCTCCCGCTACACTTTTGGCATCATAAAGCATTAATAGCTATAGGGAATGCTTTGGGGAAATACCTCAAGACTAACAAGGACAGAATCTCAAAGGGGATATTTACCTTCGCTAGGATATGTGTCGAGATAGATCTTAGTGAGGGGCTACCAGACAGCATCAATTTGAATTTTAATGACATACAATGGATCCAACCACTGGATTATGAAAACACAGCTTTTCGCTGCCGTGGATGTCTAGAAACAGGACACCTCCACAGTGTTTGTCCTAAAGCGAAGCAAACCCCCAAGGGAAACAAGAAGCAACAAAAACAACCAAAAGGATGGCAATATATAGCCCCCTTGGAGGAAGAAATCAATCATGCAGAAACAGCAGTACACCAAGCAGGAATTGAGGAACAAAAGAATCAAAAGAGCCCACCAAAAGAGGAGGACGACCACAGCATAACACACTTCAACCAACAGGAAAGGAAATAACGGGCACCAAGTGAACTCATGGATCAGAGGGATCCAAATCTAACAAAGATACGCTCACGGAAAACTAGCTTTCCATCGTAATGGCCACCCCCAACACTGGAGGTTGGCGTAAGGTGGAGAAGAAGAAGGGGAGAAAAGAACCATAGTCAACCTTCTCATATTTTTATTTTTTATTTTTTACTTTTTCACTTTTCTCTTTGTCTGCCTCATATCCTGTGAAAATAGGTACAGGCCATATGCATATGCTATTAAGCATCTACAAAATGTAATTTTGTCATTATGAATAAAATTACGACTTTTTCCACGGGAAAAAAAAAAAATCTTTCAAATAAATATATTAATATATATAACCGTATTAATATTATTTAATATAGTTTATATTTAATAATATATATAAGGTTATCAACCCATGTCAACTATGTTAAGGTTATTTTTTTTAATCAATCAAAATTAAAAAAAAAATAGATGTGACTGACGAACGTCACGCTTGAGTTTCAGACACGGTGTTTAATCGTGGAGAGTGCGGCATTTAATCTTATTGGAATGGCGAACGGTTGGGTCGATGAGAGACAGCGCTAGGTCTAGCAGATGGCACAGACAACAGGGATAGAGGGTGGAGTTTGTCGAGTCATTGAAACAGATTGGCCGAGGATGTCAGAAAATACTGAAGTGTGGAATATGATTCATGGCCTCCACGATGCGCACGATTCTAGCCATGTCATTCCTGTAGCAGCACCCAAAGAAAACTTTACGTAGTATGGCACCAAAACCCTTGGCGAGGGGCTGCATGATATCAATATCAAGAACCCAGTCCTACGTGATACCTGTAATCTCTGCAAGCTTAACTATCTCCCAACAAACGTTCACAATATGCTTGTCATCCCTAGCGTTAACAGTATTTGAGCCCTGCAATTTGTCGGAATAGAAATGGCGGGGAGGATTGGGGTCGAGGGTAGGGTCTGGTGGATGGCATCGTAAGACGTGTATGGGCAGACAGTGTATGTAGCATATGGGCCCCATTCGTTTTTTTGAACCCGACGGTGCAGACAAATAACTAATCTCAGCTACTCCATGTTTCTCAAACTCAAGATATTCAATCTCCTCATGAAGAATAAGTGTTGGGGTTTTAGGCAAGAAGAAAAAGCTTTTCTCAAGAGGATATAACACTCCATCTTCAGCCTTGAGGTTAGTCCTCAAAGCATAACCATCTTGACAACTACGGGATTTCCTAGGCCATGTAACTTTGGCCCTTGATCGCATTGTACCTGTCTTGAAACCATTTCCATATTTTCCATGTGTAGACTTTTTGGAAGAACAACCAAAGGAGACACATCGCCTCAGGCAGTCTGGATCCATTCCTCCTCCATTGTCTTGAATTAGTAATGTTGGACGGTTATCACGTGGGTTACTTATTTTGTCAATTGCAACGAATGTGGGTCCATTTTCTCTCTCATCCATTGCATTATCCAACAGCTCCGCTACAGCTCCTAGAGACCATTGATGAGAAGTAGCATTTGAGTGAAGGTACGAGGAACTCACTCGAACCATGTCCTCAGCCAATTCTTCATCTTTAGCTGAAGATAATGGTACATCAATGTTCCACGATTCCCAAAGGGTGTAGGACTATCAGATGAATCTTGGGCATGCTAGACGATTTGGAGTGTTGGATCTGCCTGGTCAGTCTGGCCATGCCTTGCACTCTGTGAGCTATTGTCACTGCATCCACATTGGCAAGAGGCCTTTTTCAAAAGTCTGGTCCAATACCCAATGTTTTAGGCATTTCTTCTTTGACAGCATATAACTATGGTCCAATACCCACTGCTTCAAGGATTTCTTCTTTGACAACAATTAACTGGGGTAACTGACCTGGAGTGGACTTTCACATTCCTGCTGCATTTTGATTTGAGGACTGAGAGGGTTCCCCCTTCTTAGAATCCCTGTGCAAATATATAAATGTAACTTCCCTTTTATCATCCGAATCAGTAATCTTCACATCTTCATCAATGTCTTCATAGTCATCTATGTTTTTAAGATCATCTACATTCTCATCATAATCTGTTTTTGACATAACCTCTTCAGAAATTTTGGTTCAAAAACCTCCTGCAGGTCTACATTCTCATCATAATCTGTTTTTCACATAACCTCTTCTGAAATTTTGGTTCGAAAACCTCCTGCAGGTTCCTTCTCTTGCTTACAATCAGGGAAGGACTTAGTTTTATCAAACATATCGACATTGTCATCAATCGGACTATTATCTAAGTCATTGTCTCTTTGCAAGGGAGGATATGTTGCCAAAAGGAAATCTGAAGGTTTCTTTATCAAGTGTCTAACATCTCGGGTATCAACACAAAAAATGTTAGTAACTGATTCACAGGCTCCTCCTAAAAGTGCCATGGATAGATTTAGTTCCCTTTCAGCTACCAATTCCTCTGACAGTAAAACACTCTTATTGATATATGCATAGCTCATTTTACTCTAGTTGAGAATGGCATCTGGCTGAAGACTAAGAGAAGTATCAAGTTTAGAATCATTTTCAAGAGCTAAGCCTTCTGAGAAATTCAGCGCATTATGATCTTGGTCTGCCTGTGAAACCTTGCTCAACGTATCTTGTTCAGACTTTCCACTATCATGCTTAGATTCTGAAACTAACATGTGAATTCCATTCTGACCTTTGCGTTGGCAACTCATTCGATGAATACCAACAACCTCTCTTTCACCTTTATTCCTATCAGAAACAGGGGCTGCAAATATGTCAGAATTTCTTTTCTGATCAATCTCGACCTCTGGCACAGTAATAATTGAATTGTCTTTACCCACCATGCATGTTTTCTCGAAGGTATTTACATTCTCTATATCTTCAAGAGCCTGTTGTTTCTGAAGAGCCACCGACGGCAGTTTTTTATTGTCAGCATCTTCTTCATTGTTATGATATTGTAAATCTCCTTGTTTCTCAAGATAATCCTCATCTACATCATCTTCATTTGGATCATCATCTTGATCCATGTCATTCTCATCCATATCAAGACCACCTTCATTGGAATCATTATCTTGATCTACATTAGCTTTATCTTCAACATTATAATTATCTAATGCTTCACCTTGTTTCGTTCCTTCACTGCCACTATCGTCTTCCTCTGCATAACTTTTCTTTAGACACGCTGAAATTTCTACACGTGATTTTTCTAATCACTAATATGCTTCTTGAATTTCACTAAACTGCTCAATGCATTCAAGACGTGAATGTAATGGCACATTGTGCTGCGAACAATGTTCAAAGACTCGCATTATTATATTGTGTGCCATGGCTCCGATATCACTAAAGCATAAAACCCGATAGCTTGTAGACTTGAATGTAAAAATACACAAGAGGTATCTGATAATAATAATTTATTATATATATAAAATGTACAAGTGATGAATGTTACAATGAGGCCCCACATATATATACCTAAGCAGGTGTCCTTTCGTGACTGGGCATGTCTTTTAGACATGCCTTTTCACTTAACTTAATGACTATTTAACATAATCAATAGTTAATTATTTAATATTTACATTTATTTTATTTATTTACTTGTTATTAATTATATTCATGACACTTCTAGGTCTCCTTGAAGAGCGAGTTGTCATATCAAGATTGTTTTGACTGCAATTCTCCCAATTGTTAGGCACTAATCTTAATCCTTGGTGATCTTTTCTAAATTGATATATCATTCTTCTTTAGACTCCTTTTACCTCTTTTCCTTGTCCCCTTAAGGATAAGGGGACCTCTCTAGGGCTTGGTGTGAAATCTATTAGAGGAGTGCATTTTGAAATTCGTTTGGACAGAATTCTTCCTTAGTTTCTCATCTAGTGATCCTCAAGTTTTGTGGATTTCCCACGGTAGAATCTCAGGAAATTTGATTCCCTAGCCTTCACACCAAGTGAGAACCCTAGAAGGTAATCCTTCAACTTGGGGATTTCTTCAAAGGCTTGTGCATTAGTATTTATTGAAATATATCACTCATAGCCTTTTCTCTCGCCTACATTGACCTTGGATCTATGTTGCAAGAAACGTGGTATAGAGGTCAGTTTCCGTACGGAAACTGGTACGAAATGCGGAAACGCATTTGGTATGGCCGTGAAACGCGTTTCCAGCCGTACTGCCACGTTTCCCGAAACATAAACGTGGCCAGTACGGCTGGAAACGCATTTCACGATCGTACAACCCACGTTTCCTCATTAACTTGTGTTTTGTTTTAATTTTATTTTTTTTTAATTTGTTTTTTAATTTATTTTTAGGGTATGTTAGTGACTTCTAGTTGCTTCTAGATGTGTGTCTAAAGTTATAAAAGTGAATTTTTGCCCTAGTGTTGATATGCAGTTCATCAGGAAGTTTGAGGCATATGCAATTCATGGTAATGTTAAATTCTTAAAGTAAAAGTGATATTCTCCTTTATTTTTCATTTTCATCCTTTTACTTAAATTTTTAACATTACCATGAAATGACTCGGGATGTTTGAGAGTGGTTTCGCCCTTATTGGATTTCATATGGAGAAAGTAGAATTTTAGATCTCACTCAAAATCCAGCAGACTTATCCGTTTTTCAGGATTTTAGGATTGGGGGGTTGCAATGTTTCCATTGGATTTTATCATGTACTAAGATATGGAACTTGTATTTAATCAAGAGAACCAAGCCCTCTATGTAGGGGAAACTCCCAATAATCAAGATCATGTAGGGTACTAGGGTATGAAACTTGTATTTAATCAATAACACTAAGGTCGTTCGACTATGTAGGAGGAGACTCCCAATACAACAGTGGTCCTTCTAAAGAATGGGATGTGGATGCAGAAAATCCTGATTTGGATCTCTCTCTTGCAGCCTTATAGTCTTTATTGTACTTGCAGCCTCATATATTAATATAAACAAAGGCTGATTTTGAGATTTGGATATATAATAAAGGTTGCTTTTGGATATTCCGATATTTTTATTTTCATTATGTGATCATTCATGAGTAAATGTGATGTAAATTGAATCTTAATGTTTAAGTGTAATAAATTATAATGTATCATTTATGCTTTATGATTGCACAGATATATATATATATATATAGATTCGCGTTTCCTCGTTTCCAAAATTTGGGGAGGTCGCGTTTCTTATCGCTTCCCGTTTTGGAAACTCGTACCCGTTTCCCCGTTTTGTGCAACCTAGCCTTGGATGAGCTCATATATCGCTAAATATCTTAACCCTAGGTCTAGTGTAGTCTTCCTTTCAAGGGGTTTCTCTTGGAAAGTCTTACTAGCTTCTCCCAAAGCTCGCACTTTTATTGAACCTTTCCATTTAATGAGCCACCTTGCCTGACTTCAAACCTATCCTAGATATATTTATCACAAGTGGGGAATAATGGGACTCCTCCCATCGTTGAAAATCCGAGAAGAGAAGGGGACTTAGGTTGTGGTGACAATGGGCCTCTGTCCCAAGGTGTTGTTGTGCCCTCTAACTCTTGCCTCTTTACAAGGCCTGCTAGTTTGTGCAGCAACATATCCCATGGGGGACAATTTGTCAGTTATAACACCTACAAAAGTTGTTTTAAGATTCAGAGAATCTCTCTCCATTCCGATCCACTACCCAAATATGAGATGTTTAGCTCCTTACATGCATGGGTTGGTTACACTCATACAACAAAGCTTACAAGTTTCCTCCAGATTTTCACATTTTCAAGTGAACCATCTCATTTTTCCAACCTAATTCTGCAACTGGCGGTCCTAAGTGATGTGCTGATGATCCAGTGACCTACGCATGAGAGACCAGAATGTTGAGAGCTTGTACTGCGACTCCCTATAGGGCCAGTCAAGTTACCATCAACAATGCACCAAACCTAAGGTTGTTAAGACTTGGGAATGAACCAAAGTAAAACAAAAGATGGAAATGTGCGTAACAATGCACAAATCAAAATGAAAATTTGCAGAAACTTGAGATTTCAGTGCGAGGAAAATGATAAAAAGAAATGAAATAAAGGCATCAATCAAAGAAGGTAAGATGAATACCAAAAGAAGGGTTAGGTACTCTGGATAGAATCTCCTAGAAGCAAGTCATTGTGCACATTGTAAGACAATAGTACCACATAGTACATATTTGGGATTTTGAACTCATTGCCACCAATTTAGTAGTTGGGCTATTACTTGCAGCTATTTGACCATACAGAAAAATCAAATGAGATCAGGAAATCCTGTCACATGCTAGATCAGGGTTAGTTGTTACTTACCCTTGACAAATGTCAATTTTTCTTTGCCAACACCTTTTCATAAATATGGCGTATGAAGATTATAGTTTCACATGTATTGGAAGTAGATTGACTACAGCAAAGCTATAGAGTTGAAGGATACAAGAGAATAAAACAAGAAAATAGTAATGCTACCAGTAAGATGGTTGTAATTGTAACTTTCATGTCATAGAGTAGTATTCTAAATGTTAAAATATTACCTTCAAAATCTTCATCAAAATCAATATCTTCCTCCTCCTCTCCTTCTGATTCTTCAATAGTTGGCTTGACACCCTTCTGCACAGCCCAATTAAGTTTACATTCTGATTCATATACAGAGTTTGCACCTACTCTAGAAAGAATTAAGAAACAACATAAAAGGATCTTTTAATTCAAGTTATAAATTTCAGCAATGGGCCTGCACATAAAAAAGAACGAATAGGACACAGAAAAGCCTGGTATGGAAATTTTCAAGACAGATAACAATGTCAAGCTAAGAATGAATTCACAAAAAATAAATATTTCTCCCAAATTGGACATGTACATAGTAAGGTTCAAAAATCGCAAGAAAAAAGTATCAACATGGAAGTGCCTTTGATTATACAATGGCTCAAAAAACACTAAAGGTTTTGGACATGAGGTATGCTGTTGTATTGGCATGAGTGTTAGTAACCACTGGTGTCTAAATTCTACAAGCTTTAGGTAAAAAGAATACCGTAACAAGGGCTCTTCCACTTTCAAACCATTGTCGTCCTGTTAATTTTTTCTCCTTGGCAGCTGTAAGAGAAGAATCTGGCATTAGCCTGCACATAACAATAAAAAATTATTTCAACACAAGAGAAATAAATTTAGCTCTTGCCAGTTTAATTTTGACAAAAATAGCTTATAATACAAAACCATATCAAAAAATTCCAAATAGGTGTTTCACAAGTAAGAGAACAATGTTTCTAAATCCTACTCAATAACTATCATCAAGCTGTGGTCCAGTGGTAAGCTGGAACATTTGTGATGCAAAGTGGCTAGGTTTTATCTGCAGTGAGCATACTGCTTCCATCGCAGTCATACTCCTATGTAATTTTAATAGAAACTATAGTCTTTTGGACATGGCATTCTAACCAAAGGTACTGCACTGGAAAAGAAAAGCCCATTTAGTAATTAATTTTTGGCATATAATAAATGAAATGCTCCACCGACTTTCTAGGACAGATTGATGCAGGAACAGGGAAATGTGTCTGAGTGATATGTGGAGACACCCCCCAAATTCTAAGAAATTTCAAAGGAAAAGTCAGGTCCCTGTTGCCACAAAATCTAGCAGGGCCCTAGGAGGGGAAAACCTAAGAGACAAAAACTAGACTAAGCGACAAGAATGGGTCAATGATCACTGTCACCTCAGTCAAGGTCCCCTACTCTTTACCGACTTTCACCAATGGGAGGAGTCTCGCTAGGAAGGGAATCACTTAGAATGAATAAATCAATGATTTAGGTGTGATATGATTCCACAAGGCCCATTCAAGGAGAGACACAACAATGGTTCAATGCTTCAAGGAAGCTAAACGCTCTCCAAGAAAGGCCTAGGAGGAGATCAAGACTTCGGTTTTAAGAATTATGATTATAATATGTATTCCTAAGATCAAGACTCCAAGTGATTGGATAGGACCTCTCAAAGAACCTCAATGTGATGTATTACCACTTCAAAGGGGTTCTTCGCTTCCTAGGAAAGACTTGCGCTAGACCTAGGGTTTTATGAATAATCGTGGGAAGAAATATTTCCAAGGTACTCACTAGATCAAGGCAAGGGAGGAAATAGGGCTTCTTATGATTTATTCCAATGAATACTAAGATCATACAACCATCAAAGAAGTCCCCAAGGTGAGAGAGAGACCCAAGTTTCCCCTCTTGGAGTGGCACCTAGGGCAAGCGATTTTATGGATGAAACTCAGGCGGCTTCCCACCAAACTTGGAGCGTAGGTAGCCTTGGGCCCTCAGATTCCCAAAAATTACCTTCCTAAAATTTTGTTGCAAGCCCTAGATTTCCGCCCTACCTTTAGGGGGCCGAAATTTAGGAGTAGAAAATATGGAGAAGAGAAGAGATGATCACAAAACTTCTTCGACTAGAGCCTAGTCCTTTAGACTATGGAGTCTTAGATGCATTACATTGGCCAATTTTGTCCCCAAGGAAGTCAAAAATTGCTGCCCTAGCTACCAACCTTCAACAATTACCTACTATTAGAAAATGGAGTTTCATGAAGAAAAATTACATTTCATCACTAGGAACATTCGTTGTGCGTTATATCATGAGTAACATATGCAAGAGCCAACCATATAGCTTCCAAAAAATTTCCTCAACAAAATTAGGGCACAATAGCAGTTACATTAATTGCAACAATTACATACATTAGACATTTTCAAGAGAAAGATTCCATCAACAAAAAGACTTACACGATAATCATGCAATATATCCATCCATATTAAATAAGTAGCTCCAAGACAAGATCAAAAATCGGCTCCAAATATCATAGTGCATCCAAGATACTCCAATGGCTTCCAAAGAAAAAGGGTGAGTTCTTTTACAAGAGAAGTATCCAAGTGATGATGATGAGTCTCACAAATGAGACTCACTTCTATTTATACAACTCCCTCTAATTCGAAATAGCCTAATGAGCCCCCAAAAATATAAAATAATGTGCTAGAAACAAGTCTTGGTCACAAGTCGACCAAGTAGCTATCACAAGTTATGAAAAACCCATCCATAAGTGAGCCGAATTAATGACGTCATGATGTGAAAGGGTTGTTGGAAGGCCTTGTTGCAGCACAAACTAGCAGGCCTAGTAAATAGGTTAAAGCTAGAGGGCACAACAACACTTTGGGACAAAGGCCCACTGTCACCACAATGGCACAACCTATGTTCCCTTCTCTTCTTGAATTTTCACCGACAGGGGGATTCCCAGTATCCCTCACTTGCGATTAACGTATCTACAATTAGATTTAAAGTAAGGCAAGGATGGCTCATTCTATGGAAAGGTTCAATTAAAGTGTGAACTTTGGGAGATGCTGGTAAGACTTTCCACAAAAAACCCCTTGACAGAAACGCTATACAAGACCTAGTGTTGAGATATTTGATGAGGTAATAGTTCATCCAAAGTCAAGATAGTTAATAGAAAAGGTTTTGAATGATACATTACTAAAGCACAAACCTTCAAGAAATCCCTAAGTTGAAGTGCAACTTTAAGGGTTCCCACTTGGTGTGATAGCTAGGGCGTCAGTTCTCTTGAGATTCCACCGTTGAAATTCGTTCAAAACTTGTTGATGCCTAGAGGAGACACTATAGAAGAGGTCTATCCAATCAGAATTCCAAATGCACTCCTCTACATAATTTTGCACCAAACCCTAGAGAGGCTTCCCTAACCTTAAAGGGATGAGGAAAAGAGAGAGAAAGAGGTGAAGAAAGGATAATTTTTCAAGTAGAATGTGATCACCAAGGATCCTAGCCCGTTGCCTATTGGGAGAAAATGGAGTCAAGATAAACCATTAAAAGGAAACTCGCTCTTCAAGGAGACCTAGAAGTGTTTTTTCTACCCTAGATGGAAGCAAAAATAAAATGACTTCTAGATTTGTATACTTTGATGACACTTTTGTGGAGTTTCAAGGATGAACATGCAATTAATCCCCTAGGAATATTCATTCATTCTTTGTCCAATGAGTAACACATGCAAAAATTTCCAATAGTTTTAAATGCTTCAAACAATTCACATTAATTAGGGCATATTTAGTCATAAGAGAAAATGCATTAGACATTCATTAAAACAGAAATGTATCATCATATAGCACTTACAAGACAAAGAAGGGTATATCCATCCACAAGATTTCCAAGAAGCTCCAAGAATGCCAGCGTAATTATCCAAACATCATAATTCATCAAAGACATCCAAATTTTGTCCTGTACTGCATGTCTGAATTCTTTTCTAGAGAATTCGAAGATCCAAAGTGATGATTTGAGAGAGTGTAGCTCTCTCTTATTTATAAATTCCATATGAGTTCAAAAATAAAAGTAAATGCCTCTCCTGTTGTTTTTCCACGGTACTAGAATCTAGTTTAGGGTCTTAGAATCACTGACACTACCAATCCAAATAACACAAAAAACTACTTTACATAGTGGAACAAAATACAACAGTGAATTTACTAGCGCACAAAATATAGACACCTTTTTACAATTTTCAACAACCCCACTTCGTTATATTAACAAACTGTAATACTATTGTCTAGCGCTCCCATACCATGGATAGTGGCCCTCATATATCCATTGATAGAAGAATACGGGAACAAGATACATTGGCAATCTACCTAATGTAGTCAACAATCACAGCACCTCTTGTCATACCTTGAACACAATTGTTGGTCTGTCTGCTCCCAATCTGCAGCTCCTGCCTCTATTGTAAAGTTTTGTAGATGTTCTATGCTAAGAGCAATTTCACTTTTCTCACAGCAATCATACAAGTAGTTAAGCAAAATGCAGATAGAACATATAAGCAGATCTTACAGAAGACAAATCAGAAACAAGAAAAATGTGTGTGTTCGTTTCGGCGGTCAACAGGATGCTTCAACCAGCAAAGTCTCCTTTGGTCAGCCAGCCCAGATGTGTCACAAGATCCCTCCAACTAGTAGATGAGTCAACCCAAGTCAATTCTACAAAAAGTCAACGCTGTCCTGAAAAGTCAACGCAGGGGCAGCAAGCTAAAAGTCAACGCAGCAGCAAAACGGTCAACCCTTTGACCTCGATTTTTGTGCCAGATAGTACGGCCTTCAAAAATCGAACTTTCCACCAATTTTCAGCTTGATTGGACGAAGCGTTGACCAAAGTCAACGCTGGTCAAACTTTCTGCGAAACCCTAGCAGCAGAAACCCTAGCAGCAGAAAATCCGTACGGTCTGTCGTCTTCGTCCTTCCCATGTGTGGCTGAAATTCGTCCTCCAGGTAGCGTACTCTCTAAGATGAGAGAGGAAGATGTGAGTTGAGTTGTGATAAAATTCTCTCCAACTTTTCCTGTATATATATCCATCAATGAGGGTGTGTGACACATCTGTTGGGCATGTGAGCCTACATTACAAAACTAGCTGACCTTGCACATATAATTTATTAAGAATAATAAATTCACAATATAAGTTCTGCTCATCCGATTAAGACTATTTTTATATGGATTTTACACCTCTCAGAAAGAGGAATCCAACAAAAATATTAGCCTCTTAATCTGAGCATCAGAACATGGAGTTTGGACCTAGTTGTCCAAATTTAACACTCCCTCTCAACTAGGGAGAACTCCATTTATTAGTGCAATCAACATCGTGAGTCATCCCGCCGAAACTTGCTTTGCTGGCTTCTTTATTTCAGAACAGAAGTGGGTCAGTCACAAAGACATCATTCCCCGACTGACATAATCAGTCCAGAGGTCCCAAACCTCACAAATCTTGATCCCAGATCAAGAGGTTGGACCATGCCATCCTAGATAGAGAGTACGGCAATCTCTGATGCGTCCATCAGTCTTTGCTAATAGTCTCTAGCTTTTCCACACCTCATTGGCCAAATGAGAGGTACTTCCCATGAGCCCTGAACTCAATGGGTAGGATGCATACGGGGCACAGATTAAATGAGTGGCGAACCAGCTCAATAATCACAAGGGTGGGGCAGAAGCATTATGAGTGCTTATAGCTTCGAGAAGCTATCCCCAAAGCCCCCCAGAGCTCCCAGAGCTCATTGTCCAACAGGACCCACATCATAGGGTCTTTCCACGACACCAAGACTCTCACGGAAGGTTAGGAACTTGACCTTCCCCAGGGGCTTAGTGAGAATATCCGCGACCTGCTCATCAGTTCCTATATGATCGAGCCTTACGGCGCCTCGCTGTACCATATCCCGGATAAAGTGGTACCTGATATCAATATGCTTGGATCGGTCGTGGAACACAGGATTCTCAGTCATACGAATCCCACTCTGATTATCACAGAGTATTACAGTGGTATCTAGCACATGTTGGAACAGCTCACTAAAGAGCTTCCTCAACCAAACTGCTTCACAACAGGCCATACTAGCAGCAATGTATTCGGCCTCCGCGGTGCTCAAAGCCACCGACTTCTGCTTCCTGCTCATCCATGAGATCGAAGCAGAACCAAGATTGAAACAGCATCCAGATGTGCTCTTACGATCCACCACACTGCCAGCCCAATCGGCATCAGTATATCCCGGAGTATCACACTCCCGGCAGTGTATCTCAGCCCATGGTTTATCGTGCCCCGAAGATATCTCAAAAGATTCTTGGCACCAACCCAGTGAAAATGATGAGGCTCAACCATCTGTTGGCTCAAAGTATTCACTGCAAAACATATGTCCGGACGGGTGTTCACTAAGAACATCAAAGCTCCTATGAGTTGACGATACTCAGTAGGATTGGCCAAGATAGGCCCTGCAGCGCTGCCACTCAACTTCTTAAAGTTGAGTTCCATTGGTGTCGACACGGACTTACAGTCCACCATCCCAAATCTTTCCAGAAGCTTCACAATATACTTTCCTTGAGAAAGGAAAATCTCTCCAGGTCTCTGCCAGACCTCTAGGCCTAGGAAATAGTGCATCAGTCCTAGGTCTTTCATCTCGAACTCAGCAGCAAGCTCCCTCTTACATTGATGAATGAGAGGGTCACCACCTGTCAGGAAGAGGTCGTCCACATACAGCACTGGAATGAGAGGCTTTCCTTCCACAACCTTAAAGTAAAGGTTTGGATCAGCATTGCTTCGAGTGAAGCCCAGCTTCATCAAGTAACTATCCATCCTCTCATACCAAGCTCTGGGTGCTTGCTTTAACCCATAGAGGGCTTTCTTCAACCTGCAGACATAAGTGTCTCGATCTTGAACTTCAAATCCCAGAGGTTGTTCTACATACACCTCTTCCTTTATTGCACCATGCAGAAAAGCGGTCTTGACATCCATCTGATGAAGACTCCATCCTTGCATAGCAGCAAGGGTTATGATGGATCGGATGGTGGTATATCGAGCCACAGGTGCAAATATATCGTCATAGTCAATTTTCAATCATCATGGATCTGCACCTCAATGACTGTAATGTTGCTCTCATTATACAGCATCACATTGCTACCCCAAATCAACAAGAATGACAGATCTGGTCTTTTCATTGTAATATACTCCTAGTGGAGATTCATATCTTCTTTGCTGTCTATGCATCATCACGCTGCATGCTACCCATGCTGCCTTTGCATCATCACGTTGCAACACTACAACACAGTCAGATCTGCACTAATTGAGGCTTACGATCACCCAATCAAGCCTCCAAATTTGCTCCCACAGGTTGCCCAACCATCTGATCCAAAACTGATCAAATTCCTTGACCCAACAAAAGGCATAAATTGTTGTTCCAATCTGTTTTCGCTGCTGCTCCTAATTGTGACTGGTTAGGGCATCCATATGCTGCAACAGCCCTTAACCAAGTCACCAAACAGCCTTCAAAAACTACGTGCTACCCTTGTATAAGTCCTCTGCATCCACGTTGTTGATTAGGGCTCAATCTAGCCCCAAAACAGTCCCACGCAATGCCTTTTCAGTGGGGTAAGGGCCTGCGGCCTACCACAGGTGGCTTCCTGTACCCACGGCCTGCTGAAACAGAGTTTCCAGCCCGCACATAATATTCAAATCAACCCAGAATTTTGTCTCCTTTATTGAGGCCTTTCTGCTGGTTAATTTTCACTCCAAAACAGTCATAGGAGTGACCTAAACGTCCCCTCTTCCTTCACTGGAAATGCCCTTACCTGCACCCAATAAAACAGAGATTTAGGGCCCAATATACTGCAGATTTAGGGCTCCTATTCTTAGCATGTAAGGGCCTCTTGGGACAGCGTATGAGGGCTCTTTAGAACTGCGGATTCTCCTCTAGATCTCTCTGTCCACAAAACCCAAACACGTGGAGAGAGTGCAGTGGTAGTCTCCCTCTTAATGCCAGCTTCTCTGCAGAAGTTTTTGAACTCATTTGACTCATATTCAGTGCCATTGTCAGTCCTCAAAATCTTGATCTTCTTTCCGGTCATATTTTCCACCAAGGCTTTGAAGGTACGGAACCACATGAAAGCCTCATCCTTCTTTTTCAAGAAGTATATCCAGGTTTTGCGAGAGAAGTCATCAGTAAATGTCATATAGTAAGAACATCCCCCCAGGGATGTTACAGGCAACATACCAGAAAGATCAGAATGGACCAGTTGCAATATCTCAGATGTCTTTGTGACACTTGAGGGGAAAGGTCCCCTTGTATGTTTTCCTTCAGCCCTTACATACACCTTTATGATTATTTCCAAAATCAGGCAGCCCTTCATGTTCATGATCTTATAATGCTGCCTATGCATCATCATCATGCTGTCCTATATATCATTGTCACATCACAGCCATATAAATCACTGTCATACAAGAATCACTTCCATACATCAAGAAACATTGTCCAAATATCACTAAAGTCGCTGCCCAAACATTATTGTCATAGGAACAAATATCTCTTCCATATATCATCTCCATTTGTCAAGAGAACAATATCACTGCTATGCATAACTGTTATAAGAGTAAGTGACACTACAATGAGTGCAGAAGATCACTGTCAAAAACTCTGTCATATTGTCATATTTCACTGTCATACGTACAGAAGATGGGGTCTGATAATAAGCCCACTTGACTACCCTTAAGCTCTTCCATATATCCATTTTTAAGACTCCAAATCATCTACCTTCTAACAGCCCTTGTTGTCCTTCTCAAGGGACTATACTTGGTGCTTTACCAAGCATCTTCTTACAGCCCATTATACCAGAATTGCAAACTGTCTAATCTGGACCATAGTATCTGGTAAATTCATCATTATAAAAGACAAGCACATACCTGTGATAGACGTCATATTTCTGTCCACAACTACATTTTGACCAATGCACAGGACCCTGAAATTTCGGCCCTGGTTAGGGCTTTCTGTGGCTTCTACGACAGCCCACTATACAGCCTTCAAACCTCTTTAATTCCTACGTTGATGGTCAAGGGTACTGCGGCCTTCTTCCTGCTCCTTGCTGGGCCTCTCGGCCCTCTCAAAACAGACTTTTGTCCCATTGTAAAACTCAAAATCACTCAACGGCCTGTGCATAGAGAATAACCCTTGCATTTATGCTCAGAACTCCTCTTTACAAGCTCAGCTAGCCTCCTTCCTTACTTGGCCAATCAGATCATAAACAAAAGACACAGAAATACTCCTCTTCGCACTTTGGCCAGAGCCTTAAGCCTGCAGATACCTCTTCATTACTACGACTTGACTCTTCATGACTGCAGCCTCATGTCCTTATGACTGCGGCTTCCTTTACTGCCTAAACATATCCTCTACAGCTGCGCTGTATATCTTTCCGTTACAACGTATATCATTGATAGCGTATATAATCCTCTATGTACAGCGACACAAAGGCATCCATTGACTTCGATTAGGGCATGATTATTTCGATGATGATTGCTATAGATAGAGTTTGTCTTCACCTCAACTCCGATACCATGTAAAGTTTTGTAGATGTTCTATGCTAAGAGCAATTTCACTTTTCTCACAGCAATCATACAAGTAGTTAAGCAAAATGCAGATAGAACATATAAGCAGATCTTACAGAAGACAAATCAGAAACAAGAAAAATGTGTGTGTTCGTTTCGGCAGTCAACAGGATGCTTCAACCAGCAAAGTCTCCTTTGGTCAGCCAGCCTAGATGTGTCACAAGATCCCTCCAACTAGTAGATGAGTCAACCCAAGTCAATTCTACAAAAAGTCAACGCTGTCCTGAAAAGTCAACGCAGGGGCAGCAAGCTAAAAGTCAACGCAGCAGCAAAATGGTCAACCCTTTGACCTCGATTTTTGTGCCAGATAGTACGGCCTTCAAAAATCGAACTTTCCACCAATTTTCAGCTTGATTGGACCAAGCGTTGACCAAAGTCAACGTTGGTCAAACTTTCTGCGAAACCCTAGCAGCAGAAACCCTAGCAGCAGAAAATCCGTACGGTTTGTCCTCTTCGTCCTTCCCATGTGTGGCTGAAATTCGTCCTCCAGGTAGCGTACTCTCTAAGATGAGAGAGGAAGATGTGAGTTGAGTTGTGATAAAATTCTCTCCAACTTTTCCTGTATATATATCCATCAATGAGGGTGTGTGACACATCTGTTGGGCATGTGAGCCTACATTACAAAACTGGCTGACCTTGCACATATAATTTATTAAGAATAATAAATTCACAATATAAGTTCTGCTCATCGGATTAAGACTATTTTTATATGGATTTTACACCTCTCAGAAAGAGGAATCCAACAAAAATATTAGCCTCTTAATCTGAGCATCAGAACATGGAGTTTGGACCTAGTTGTCCAAATTTAACATCTATCAATGGTCCTACTCCTTTAAGTCACTGAACTCGACTTCTACCACTACTCTCTAGTTGATCGTCAATCCTTCAACGCATCAACACATAGAGACTCCTGTTGAGTTCTTCACAACTCCATTTGTGAACAACTCTCAACTGCCCATTATTGCTCCTCCACTCCTTTGGGACTTCTTCCCTCTAATGCCTCCTAGGCTACTCCAATGAAGACAAACTTCGGGTCAGAGGGCTGCCACCTATCACGACAAGATGTCCTTCTCTTCAATGAACTTGGGCTGATCCAACTACTCACTTTGACTTCCTTCTTTCGTCCTTCAAAGATCAATCACTAGAGCCTCCAACAATCTGCCTCTCCTACCGGTCCAAGTGTCCTTCCTTGTTCTACACTTAGGGCTCCCTTGAGCACCTACTTGTTTCCCTGTAACAACCTTAAGACCCTATGTGGACCCAGTGGAGGAAAGTGGACCTAGGTGGGAGAAATGATGAGTTGGGTTAAAATGAGTGGAAGGGGAGTGATATATATGGATGAGGGAGCGGGACCACGCAACCAAAATCAAGGTTTCCCGTGTAGTACCCTCCTTAAAGTCCAAAGGTCAGTAAAAGAGATCCCACAGGACTAGGGTCCAAGGTTAACATCCAAAAGAGGTCTAGGGGACAAGAGCACATACCTAGCCCACTCTTTCTGCCGAATCCCCACATTAATTCATGCCTAGAAGTATCCATGATAAGTAAACTACAACATTCAATTACCAAATGACAAGGCATACCTTTAGGTTCCAGAGGCCCACCTTCAAACATACGATCATGAAGGATGGATGAGGAACCATATGGTTGGCTCAGGTGGTGGAGAAATGGTAAAACGAGCTAGTTGGTGGCTGCAAGGGGCTACTGGCTACCTGTTGAGGACCATCTTGGAGAAAAAAATTCTCCTAGGGATATCATCCACAAATGGTGGGTAAGATCTGGCTCCAACTGAGACCTAATCTCTCGGAAAAGTGGACGAAGCTACTCGAATGGGAGGTCACGAGAACTCTAGCAATCTCTTGGTTACTGTAGACCTATTACCTGCACATATAATAGATGAAAAATAGTGGGCAGAATGCTTTCGCGACATCTCATGATCGCACATTCTTCGATTAGACCCATAAAATCGACTCATAGAAGTAATCCTTCCAATCGGTGTTCTAAAAAACAGCCGGCTCGGAACCGACTCAGCTGAGTTGGTCCGAGCCAGCCTTGGATTTTGTGACCCAGCCATTGAACCGGTTCGGCCGGCCGGGTTAATACCGGCCCGGTATTAACCCAGCCGGCTCGGCCGAGTCCTTATCAACTCGGTCGGGTTATGTATAGCGGTCAGTGAACCCAAAAAAAAGGCCTTTTTTTACTTTTTTTTATTTTTGGGACTCCCTGGGCGTCCCTGTCTGACTCATGGGTTTCCCTGTCTGACTCTAATCCCTAGTATTAATATTCTATTAATGGTAATGTTAAATTCTTAAGTAAAAGTGACATTCTCCTTAATCTTCATTTTCATCCTTTTACTTAAATTTTTAACATTACCATGAAATGACTCAGGATGTTTGAGAGTGGTTCCGACCTCACTGGATTTCATATGGAGAAAGTAGAATTTTAGATTTCATTCAAAATCCAGCAGACTTATCAGTTTTTCAAGATTTCAGGATTGGGGGATTGCAATGTTTCCATTGAATTTTGTCATGTATTAGGGTATGGAACTCATATTTAATCAAGAGCACCAATCCCTCTATGTACCTTGATGTTAGTGACATTGGTTGTTGAACTCCTCCGGGATTCGCTCCCAAACTAGGAGCTTCTGAAAATGTCGCTCCCGCTCCCGTTTTTGCTCTCGCTCCCCACTTTCGCTCCCGCTCCCAAGTAACACTGAGCCGGATGATGTTGGCAACTCTAGCAGTAACCAATAGTACTGGTCATAGACTTTTGTTGTAGAGGCCATTTCTAGCCTCCTTGGTTATGTGTTTTTGTTTTGATCTCTATATCATCATCATGTATGTATTGGACATTGCACTGGGTGCCATTTTGATATAATGGATATATTCATGAGCCTACTTTGATCATATGTTGTCTTCTATCTATATTCTAATGTTGTGTGTTTGGAAACATGAATGAAAATCTTTAAAATTATGTGTTTTTATAAAAAATAAATATTTAATGTATTTTTTACAACGACCGAGTCATTGAAATCGAGCCGGCCGAGTCGATACCGAGTCAAAGTCGGAGTCAACCCTCGACCGAGTCGGAGTCAAAGTCGGAGTTTTAAAACATTGCTTCAAATGCAATTTTTTAAATCTAAATGCAGCTAATCTATCATGAGAAATATCATATGACATTAGTTCTAATGTGAAATCAGCATGCAATGCATCCTACTCTACATGCATATGGTATAATGTCAAGTATCAAGGAAAGGGGTGATATTACTTAACATGATTGACTCAGACCAAAGTTCGTCGTTGAGTCTAGCAATGTAATAATATTCTTCTCCAACTTTTCCATGAATCTTGACAGGAATTGGGTCTCTATCAACCAAGACCAAGTCTCCGGCCTTATATTCCCTTTTAGGATTCCACTTTTTGCTCATCTTGTGATTTGGTCATTTGAGAGTGCGGACTTCTTGTGATGGGAGAATAGGAGAAGGCTTCTTGATTGCGTGTGTTTCATAGTATGGGATCGGTCTAGGCTTGACCACATGAGAAAGATAGGTAGGCTCTCTATAGAGGAAAAACAGGGTAATGTCGTTTTGCAAGATATGACCTCCAACAGTGGCTCCCCACTTCCTAGATAAGAGCACCCCCCATACACCAAGGACATCGATGACCACAACATTCATGAGAAGCGATATATCAAGGTTCCTAGCCAAAGAGATCTTTAGGTCTTTTATGAGACCATCCACCTCTATTGGCTTAAAAGTTAAAACCACATACCTTTTTGTATGGGCATTATGTTTGCGCAAGCCCCCGAGTCTAACATATAATTGTGTAAGAGGAGGTCATTGATAGCCAAAGTAAGCATAAATGGTTCATAACCAGGGTTTCAATTAGGAATATGAATGTTTTTTAAGTCTTCGGGTTATTCCTCTTCCTGAATACCTAGGGACTTATTGATTTGTTGTTGCTGCTCGGGAAGTTTGGAATCTCTTTGAAAGGAATGAGTATGGTTATTTTCAATATGGCAGCCCCTACGCCAATTTCAAGCCTAGCCTCTTTTCCCTTCTCTTTCTTCTTAATGTTTTCTTTCCTTGGAGGATCCTTTTTTGAAAGGGCTTTGGCTGGCAGATCATTTTTGGGAGGAATTTCAGGAAGAGACTCCTTGGGAGGGGCTTGCTTGGGCAATGAGTCTTCTTTAGGTGGTTCATTAGAGGTTGTAGGGTCTTTGTTATTGTCCTTTCGTGAATATTGGACCCCTTTGAACCTTCCCTTGCTATCAACATTAAGAACGGATTCTTCCTTTTCTTCTTTAAGGGTGACCTCACTAATGGAGGATGCGTGGACGAGCCTCCCAGCAAAATGTTGAAAATGTCAAATTCCACAAGGTTAGCTTACTCATCTATGATTCACTAGGGAGGTAGACCTGCTTCCTCCATGGCAACGGCGCCAAAATGTTACCACTCAAACTAATAGGTGGTCCTAGAGAGGCACTTGCTAGGTCAAGAGCAACAATGAAGCTAAAGCCCACTGTCACAACAACTAAAGCTTCCTACTCTTTACGGACTTCACTGATGGGAGGAGAGCCAATATATAGAGAGTCACTTATGAAGGATAGATCAACTAAGGTGGATGTGAGATGATCTCAATGACCCTTTCCTAGGAGATACTCAAGACTGGGACTTGCTTGCTTCTTATGCAAGGTGCAAGGTTCTGTAGGATAAGGGAATATGAATTTTAGAGCTTGGCTTAGGGAATGTGACTTGTAAAGGAGCTTCCTAAACCCTAAAATCCTTATGGAACTTGGTTTCCCAAGTGGTTTTTGAAGAGTTGACTTTGATAAGATATGGGACCACACAGGACCAAGTGGACCCAGGTTAGGTCAAGAGGAGGGAGTTTAGCAACCAATGATGAGCTTGACCTAAACAACGAAATGAGGGGGATCAAAGAAAAGACCTTCACTTAGAGGTGTTAAAATGATCCTTATGAGGTACTAGCCTAGGGAAACCTAGAGCAAAAAGCGGTCTCAAGGCTAGGGCTTGGGATATCTCACAATTCCACCGTCGAATTCTCTTCAAATTTGTAGGGGGCCTAAAAGGCACACCAGCGCAGAAGATGCCAAGAGATCGAAGTTTTTCTATGGGTGGTATGTCGGGAAAGTGATGCCCTAAGAGGCCTAATGTGGTTAGACCTAGAATAAGGAAGAAAAGATGAAGAAACATGGTTCTTAAAATGTCCACCTTATGGTAGACCAGTGCCTAATCCTTTGGGGAGATTGGAGTCAAGAAGAATAATGAGAATGGACTTCGTTTCTAGGTCAAGGAGGCTTGAAGGACTACTCCGCTTAGCGTTAGGGGAAAAGAGAGAGACCTTAAAGCTTTAACTTCGTTTTGCAAGATAAGATGGCTTATCAATTATCAAGATGAATTCAACCATAGAATTATCCCTAGGAAAATTCGTTCAACATACATGCCCATACATAGAGAGATGCTATCTAGAAATAATAGTTCCACAATTTCGCAATAATGCATGCAGTCATTAGCCCTAGTATAGCAAAAATCCCATTATCAATGCATGTGACAAAGTAAAAGAAAAAATAACATCAAATTTTGTACTTGCATGTAAGAGAATATATCCAACCATCAACAAATTTCCAATCAAGAAGCTCCAACAAGGGAGTAGTTGTGGTGCATGAGGTGCCCTGGCCTTGATTTTTCCACCCTTCTTTATATGCCTTTTTCCTTTTATGATTTTTCTTTAATTAACTGCTTAGGGCTCAAGGGATAAGAGCATGATGTGTAAGATATAGCAATGGATACCCCTTTAAGGTAGGGCGGTTCATTGCCTACCAGGGGTTGGGACAATCATGTGTTCCTGAATGATAAACGAGGCTCATCTAGGGCCTATAGGAACCAAGGTGATGGCCATGATGATGGAGTAGACACATGTATTGGCTTCCGCCCACGTGTTAAATGTGTTTGTCCCGGCCATCTTTTGCATTTTTTGGTACATCTTCCTGGTGAATGTGGCCAGTTATGCTTTTACTTTTCTTTTCAGCTACATCAACCTTTGGGGCATCATTCCAGGCCCGACCCAAGGTGTGGGCAAAGGGAGGGGGAAAGCTAACCCTATGTGGACCCAGGTGGGAGAAATGATGAATGGGGTTATAATGAGTGGAAGGGGAGTGATATATATGGGTGAGGGAGAGAGACCACGCAACCAAAATCAGGGTTTCCCGTGTAGTACCATCCCTAAAGCCCAAAGGTCGGTAAAAGAGATCCCACGGGACTAGGGTCCAAGGTTAACATCCAAAAGAGGTCTAGGGGACAAGAGCACATACCTAGCTCACTCTTTCCGCCGAATCCCCCCATTAATTCATTCCCAAAAGTATTCATGATAAGAGAACTACAACGCTCAATTACCAAATGACAAGGCATACCTTTAGGTTCGGGAGGCCCACCTTCAAACATACGATCATGAAAGATGGGTGAGGGACCACATGGCTGGCTCAGGTGGCGGAGAAATGGCACAACAAGCTAGTTGGTGGCTGTAAGGGGCTGTTGGCTGCCGGCTGAGGACCATCTTGGAGAAAAAAATTCTCCTAGGGATATCACCCACAAAATGGTGGGTAACAAGCCTCACCAAGAGTGAGGCGGATCCCATGTTGTACTATGTACTTGTTGATGGTGATTTGCTCATCTTGGTACTTTATGTGGACGAGCTCTTTGTTACAGGATCAGAGAAGCTCATAGGGATGTGCAAGGAGAATCTTGCTTTGAAGTTTGACATGAAGGACATCGACTTAATGCACTATTCTTGGGAATGGAGGTGTGACAACAGCCAAGAGAGATTTTCCTTGGACAAGGGAAGTATGTAGTTGGGATCTTGAGGAGGTTTAGGCTAGAGGATTGTAGGCCTATGTCTATACTAATGATCACTAACCTAGAGAAGTTGAGTGCTTCTAAAAGTGAATTACTGGATCCCACACTATACAGGCAGTTCATAGGTTCCTTTATGTATTTGGTCAACACTAAGCAGAATATATTCTTTGTTGTGAACACATGCAACTAGTTCATGGTGGAGCCTAGACAAGTTCATTGGGTGGAAATGAAGCATGTGTTGAGGTACCTGCGAGGTACGGTAAACTTTGGACGAGTGGGGTTGCAGGGTTACACAAATTCTAATTGAGAAGGAAGTGTAGTGCAAAGAAAATCCACATCTGGATGTTGTTTCAACTTGGGATCATCTATGATCTCATGGTTCAATAGGACAATCTTGCTTTGAAGTTGGACATGAAGGACATCGACTTAATGCACTATTTTTGGGATTGGAGGTGTGGCAACAGCAAAGAGAGATTTTCCTTGGACAAGGGAAGTATGTAGTTGGGATCTTGAGGAGGTTTAGGCAAGAGGATTGTAGGCCTATGTCTATACTGATGATCACTAACCTAGAGAAGTTGAGTGCTTCTAAAAGTGAATTACTGGTCCCACACTATACAAGTAGTTCATAGGTTCGTTGATGTATTTGGTCAACACTAGGCAGAATATATGCTTTGTTGTGAACACACGCAGCGAGTTCATGGTGGAGCCTAGACAAGTTCATTGGGTGGAAATAAAGCATATGTTGAGGTACCTGCGAGGTACGGTAGACTTTGGACGAGTGGGGTTGCAGGGTTACACATATTCTAATTGAGAAGGAAGTGTAGTGCAAAGAAAATCCACATCTCGATGTTGTTTCAACTTGGGATCATCTATGATCTCATGGTTCAACAGGAAGCAACACTCAACGACTCTTAGTTCAATAGAGGCAAAGCACATGGCAGTGATTATGGCGAGTTGTGAGGTAATGTGGCTCCGCAAGATGCTTGCAGGACTATTTGATCAGCAAATGGGGCCAATGGTGATTCACTGTGATAATCAGAGTTCCATTAATCTCTATGAGAATCCCATGTTTCATGATCAGTCCAAGCACATCGAGATCAAATATCACTACATCAAAGACAGGGTTTAGAGAGGTGTTGTGAGATTACAGTACATTTCTACAAAGGAGCAAGTGGCAGATGTTCTCATTAAGTATCTAATGATAGGGAAGTTTGTGAAATACCAAGATAGGTTAGGGGTGGTGGAGAATTCCTTCCTTGCCAGGAGGAACAATTGAAGATAGTGGCAGCTTTGAAAGGTCCTCCACATAGGCTTGGTGTCCCAACATGTGGAAGACATTATTTGCCTCTCTTAGGTGTTTGCTTGGTGGAGTAAGTGATTTATGTCTTCTTTCCTAACTTGTCAAAAGTACAATAATAAAATTCAAATTATTGTGGACTATTAAGTCATTTTTTAAGGATCAATAAGTTAATTATTTAAGTGACTTAGAAATATCTCAACCGTTGATCTCCTAGATGTTCTAGAAGGGAGATTAGGGTTACAAATTTGGACTTAATGAAGATTATAAAGGAGGCCTAGCAATGAGGTGAAGACACACACAGTAATCAATGAATGAATTGAATTGATTTACATGAGCAAATGAAGCTCAATAAGTAATACAGAGATATTTACAGAAATAGAAACATCAAGTTTTTATTAGGAAATAGAAACAACCAATTTCTTTTAAGAAACTACTAAAAAGATAAAACTAGAAACAGCTAATAAGAATGAGCATTAATCACTAAATAGCATACATAGCATTATTCTAATACCCTCCCTTAATGCTCAATCTATTTACAACACCAATAGACCCTCTGAATTTTACAAACTTATCAAGGCCAAGAGGCTTAGTGAAGATGTCGGCGGGCTGCTCGGTTGTGGGAACATATCGCAACTGAACGGATCCATCTTCAACAAGCTGGCGAATGTAGTGACAATGGGTTTCTACATGCTTTGTTCGTTCATGAAAGACTGGATTCTTGGCAAGTTTGAGCACTCCCTGATTATCACAGAACAAGGGAGTAGGACCTGTCTCAAAGACATGCATATCCGCAAGCATACGTCGAAGACAAACTGCCTCACAAGATGCCTTAACTGCTCCCCGATACTCTACTTTTGTTGAGGAAAGAGCCACTGCCTGCTGCTTCTTACTAGTCCAACTGACAGCACTGGATCCTAGACTAAACACATACCCAGCTGTAGATTTACAGTCATCAACCGAACCGGCCCAGTCAGAATCTGTGTAACCACTGAGTATAGGATCGAAACTTCGAGTGTACAGAAGTCCATAATCAGGAGTGCCACGCACATAACACATCACACGCTTTGCGGCTATCCAATGATCAGCCTTAGGAGCTGACATGAAGAGGGAAATGTAGCTCACCGCAAAACTGATGTCAGGTCTAGCGGCAGTAAGGTAGATGAGGCTACCCACTGATTGCCTGAATAAAGTTTCAACCACAAGGGGTGAGGATGATTGAGCTGAAAGTTTGAGCCCTTGTTCCATAGGAGTCATGGCAGGTTTGCAATCCTGCATTCGGAATCTGTCCACAAGATTTCTGGCATACTTGGACTGAGAGAGAAAGATGTTGTTCTCAGTCTGCCAGACTTCAACCCCCAAAAAGTAATGAAGAAGTCCTAAATCCGTCATATCAAAAGTGCTACACAAATCCTGTTTGATCCCATGGATCAAATGTGTTGAGCTGCTAGTAATGATAAGGTCATCCACATAGACAACCACAAACAGAATACCATCACCAGTATGCTTGATATACAGGTTTGCATCAGATGGACTCCGCTGAAAACCATGATCTATGAGGTACTGATCAATTTTCATGTACCAAGCCCGAGGAGCTTGTTTTAGACCATAGAGTGCTTTGACTAATCTACAGACTTTCTGTTCTTGACCGGCAACTTTGAATCGTGGTGGCTGCGTCATGTAGACTTCTTCCTGTAAGTCACCATTCAAAAAAGCACTCTTTACATCCATCTGATGGACTTTCCAATTGAACTGAGCTGCTAAGGCAAGGACAAGTTGTATGGTACTAATCTTGGCTGTAGGAGCAAAGGTCTCCTCGTAGTCAATGCCTTCCTTCTGTGAGAACCCTCAAGCAACAAGGCGAGCTTTATACTTGTCTAGGGTTCCGTCTGCTTTGTATTTCACTTTATACACCCATTTGCAGCTAATGGGCTTTTTCCCTGCAGGAAGATCAGAAAGGGTCCAAGTGTGATTCTTCTAAAGACTTTGGAATTCAGCTTCCATAGCCTGTTCCCACTCAGGTGTACCCTTAGCCTCTGAATAGGTTTGAGGCTCAAAAATACTGTGCAGGTTAACCATAAGAGCAAAATTTACCGTAGACTGTTGTTTGCTCTTATGTCTAGAAGTTCTACCTTCAAGGAGCTCATTATCCCGGAGATCAGTAATGGTTTTAGCCCACCATTTAGGCCGGAGAGTAGAGGAACCAATCTCAGGAAGAGGTGGAGAGGGCTCAGGAACAATAGGAGCAGCAAGACGAGGGTTATTTTCCAGAGGAAGTTCAGGTAGAGTATCATCAAATACTGATGTTGCATCATCCCTCCCATTAGGTGGACCTACCGGAAGAAGAACACTGTGAGGCTGATCCTCAGAACACTACTCAAAAGGAGGAGACTGAAAGAATCCTCTGTCTTCATCAAATACTACATCTCGACTGAAGCTAAGACGACCAGTGGCTATATCTATCAACCTATAGGCCTTGTGATGATCACTATACCCTGTCATCATGAGTTTCTGGCTTTTGGAATCCAACTTAGAGTGCTTAGCAACTGGAATCCAAACATACACAACCGAGCCAAATACTTTGAGGTGACTGTTCTTAGGCTTACGGCCAGACCAAACCTCTTCGAGAGTCTTCCCTTTAACAGCCTAAGTAGGTGATTGGTTAAGAAGATAGACAGCAGTAAATACTGCTTCAGCCCAGAATTTGTTCGGAACACTCCTGTGTTGTAACATGGAACGAGCCATTTCAACAACGTACTGTTGCGGCATTCGACAACACTGTTCTGTTGAGGAATGTAGGGTGTAGTTAACTAGCGTTTGATACCATGAGTATCACAGAAGTTGGAGAAAGCAGAAGAACAAAATTCCCCCCCCCCCGTTATCTGTCCTAAGAGTCATGATATTACAGCCAGACTCTTTTTCAACTAAGGTTTTAAACTTCTGAAAGATACTAAATACATCAACTTTATATTTTAGAAAATACACCCACATCTTTCTACTGAAATCATCTACAATAAGAAAAAAATATTTGCAACCAATAATAGAAGATGTATTCATAGGACCACAAATATCAGCATGAATTAACTGGAGTACCTTAGATGCGCGCCAAGATTCTCCATCCTTGAATGAAGACCGATGTTACTTGCCAGCTTGAGGGGCACCGCATACTCCCAACTGCTGAGTCTGAATATCAGGTAACCCTGACACAAGTCCCTCCCGAGAGAGCTGAGAGAGATACTGCATGTTTAGATGCCCATATCGCTGATGCCATAGAGCGCTGATAGGAGAAACACGAGCTGCTTGAGCTACTTCTGGAGAATCTCCAGTGTCAAGAAGCCTGTATAAACCATGATCCTCTAAACCAACAGCAACCATAAGACTAGCATCCTTGTCGATAATGGAGCACTTGTGCGCACTGAACACTACATCAAGCTGAGGAGAGTTCCTCATAATCTAGCTGACAAACAGCAGATTAATTTCCATACCAGGAACATAGTACACATTCAGGAAGATGAGTGTGCGCCCACTAGACTAGATCTGAACTGTACCTTTGCCAACCACTGTGTACTCTTCACCTCGGCCGAATACCACAGAATCACTGAAAGATGAGAAGTCCATAAACCAGTCACGCCTGTGAGAGAAATGGCGTGATGCACCAGAGTCAATGTACCAAGCAGAAGACAGGACATGATCTGAAGACCTTTTAGCCATAAAGGCGTAAAAGGCAGATTTTGTCTGCTCAGAATGTTTTGCAACATTCACTGTCTGATGGGGCCCTCCCTGTTTCTTCTATTCAGAAGCAATCCTCTGTCGGCAATCTTTCTTCATGTGGTCGAACTTGTGACAATAATTACACTGCACATTTTTCTTCCTAGCAGGATCAAAGGCTGAGAAAAACCTTTCTGCTGAAAGGACTGAGAGGACTGATATTTGGCAGCAAAAGCATTTTCTGAGGAGGCTGATGAAGCACCACTACCAAACTGTTGTTTCCAACGACCCTGTTGCATGAGTTTGGTGCATAACTCTAGAAACTTCAGATCAACATTAGTGGAGGTAATGTTGAGTGTTTCTATGAAGTGCTCATAAGATTGTGGTAGACTTTTCAGAGTGATAACTACCATATCTTCTTCCTCCATGGTCCGACCAATGGCTTCAAGCTGATCTCGAATGTCTTTAATCTTGTTAAAGTGTTCCTGTAAAGACATATGTTCGTCCATCATGATGGAGAACAACTGATTCTTGAGAAAGAAAGCTCTGCTCTTGTCGGATGTCTCGTGCAATTCCTTTAAATGTTGTCAGATCTCGACAGCTGTCTTGCCAGAAGGAATCTGCAGTAATTGATCATCAGTCACAGAGAGCTTGAAAAGCATAACGGCCTCTCAATTTCGATCATCAAACTTATCTTGATCGGTGCCAGCTGTACCAGGACGGAGCTCTTTGTTCAGAACGAGCTGATCAAGACGCCTATATTCAAAAATGGTCAACATTCTCTGTTTCCAGATGTTATAATTTGTGCCATTAAAGTGCTGACTGCCTTCCAACATCAGATTTGTTAGCGAAGCCATCTGCACGTTTCCCAACAACAAAGGAGTCTGGCTTGGATTTCAATGCAAATGCAAGCTGATCTGGACAATCTAACAGGTACAAAAAAATCCCCACATTCAATAATTACTCCTACGTAAAACATGCATTTGCAGGTACCAAAAATACACGTCCAATCTGCGGCTTCTGAAAAAACAAAAACAAAAAAAACTGAAATGGGAATGTCAAGAAATGTATGACACAGTCCCTTGAGATAATATCCCAGGAATAAGCTACCAAATCAGACTTCCGTAGTTAGGCCATATGTCCAGCCCAGCAAAGTACACACAAGTTCGAACTATGCAAAAAAAAAAGAGGGCACCATACGAGCTAATATATATAAATATATTGGTTTAGGACAGAACGTGGTAAAAATATCAAACCACAAAGAGCCGAACGTGCAGAGAGCAGTTTTACGGAGGCGTTTTCTAGAGGTTGTATTACGCCAAACAGAGAAACCGTCGAAGCATCAATCGACCATACTAATCCCTTGTTTTCTGAGCAATTACGGCTGGGCTGCCCAGTGTTTTGTTCTCCGATGACTTTGACCACGTTTGTTGTTCGGATAAAACAGCCTGGAAAAGACAACTTTAACATGCACAGAAACGTGACTTTGAACATGCGGCAACGCGACCAATTACCTCAGATCAGGCAGAATATCGCACATATAATGACAGAGTTCCGAGCAGAAAGAGGACGCACGTCGTTCTTCGCCAGTGTTACCATCGACAGCAGGCAACATCAACGTTTCTAACTCGGGCGACTCGTGCACGGTGGCTGACTGCACACCTTAAACAAAGAAACCATCGAAGCATCAATCGACCATACTAATCCCTTGTTTTCTAAGCAATTATGGCTGGGTTGCCCAGTGTTTTGTTCTCCGATGACCTTTACCACGTTTGTTGTTCAGATAAAACAGCCTACAAAAAACAACTTTAACGTGCACAGAAATGTGACTTTGAACATGCGGCAATGTGACCAGTTACCACAGATCAGGCAGAATATCACACATATAATGACAGAGTTCCGAGCGGGAAGGGGACGCACGTCATTCTTCGCCAGTGTTACCATCGACGGCAGGTGACAGCAGCGTTTCTAACTCAGGCGGCCCGTGCACGGTGGCTGACTGCATGCCTTCCTGTAGTGACTCGTCCGTTGTCGTGAGCTTCTGCCAGGGGCGCAGTGTTGATAACGGTGCTAACGGGAGTCAAACGGAGAAAATTGTCCGCAGGAGTCAAGAAGCGTCTCGAGGTGCAGTCGCAACGGGAGCTTGATGACAGGTCGTGCACGCTGGTGAACTTCAACAGTGATCACTCACATGGCAGTAACGACCATACAACTTAAGAGAATCCAAATATTTTGATCCACTGGCCACTTATTCACGCCTTCCAGATGCAGAATACGCCCAGCCACTCGAATCCAAGTTTTAAAAAAAATTCCCACAATGCACATATACAATAGACACTGAAACTCCTAGGTTTGATCCCCACGACTTGTCCTTCAGGTACTGGAGATCTCAGAATAGGAGCGAAAAAATCCACACCCGCTGTAACCCGAAATTACACCAAATCCGACCCAACACTACACAGAAAAAAATTCCAGATTCCTAGAGAGCTATTTCGAAATGAAGCAAAATTTTCTAAATAATGAAAAATTATTTCGAAAAAATACCTAAGCTCTGATACCATAATCAATGAATGAATTGAATTGATTTACATGAGCAAATGAAGCTCAATAAGTAATACAGAGATATTTACAGAAATAGAAACATCAAGTTTCTATTAGGAAATAGAAACAACCAGTTTCTTCTAAGAAACTGCTAAAAGATAAAACTAGAAACAGCTAATAAGAATGAGCATTAATCACTAAATAACATACATAGCATTATTCTAATACACAGAACTCAAGTAAGTGAATCATCACAAAGAGAGTGTGATTTTCTCTAAAGTGCGAGTGGCTCAATGGACCAAGAGCACAAAGAAGGAGAAGTGCGAGTGGCTCAATAGACCAGGAGCACAAAGAAGGAGAAGTGTGAGTGGATTGAGGGCGAATCCAGGAGACTGAGTGGAGGAAATAGCAAGGCCAAGTTGTTGGAGGGAGATCGACTTGATCTAGAGGAAGTCGAATTGCTAGGCAAGAAATTTTTCCCTAGTGCGCAGTAGTGACATGAAAGGAGTGCACAAGTTGATTTTGTTGGCTGATTATTTAGGCCAATTTCTTCTAAAGGTTCATTTCCTTGAGGTTGAATTCCTTGGGCCAAATTCATTTTGTGGGAGCTGAGTTACGAGTTCTAAATATTCTATTTTTTCCTTCTATCTCTATGCATTGAAAACCCAAATTTTCTAGAATAATAGATGATGTATAATTGTTGTGGGTGAATTATTTTTACAATGTGTGATTGATTTCTTTGCATTAATTTCTGCTACATATATTTATTTCTAGAAGTTAAAAATACCGGTGATTTTATTTTTCAGTGATTCAGTGTTTATTTGGGTAAATAAATAAATTGATGAGGATAAATAAATTGTCGGGAGAAAATAAACCTTGTTGGTATTCAAGAATTTACATGGATGACCAGTAAAAAAAATTAAAAAATAAAAAATAAAAAAATCTAGACAAGTTCAACAAGCCATTAGTTAGTTGTTATCAAGCCATTAGATAAGATTTATTTTTGGCTAGCCTCCCCTCTAGCAAATGGTTATAGTCTCATGAGATAATTGCCATCAATAAAGAACTTTCATTTGCAAATCTGTGTTGAATTTTTTTTGTACATTGTGCGGATTGGCTTCCACTATTGTTTCATTTCTTTATTATTGTTATATACGTTTAAATCTAACATATTTCCTAACATATAGGATCATACTAAAGCTAATGAACTAAGCCATTGAAGGGAAACATAGTCACATGTAGGAGGCAAACTAGGAAGCAATCCCACTTGGCCTTTTTGTTTGCAAGTGGATTGTTCCAAGAAGGGTTAGGCTATTTCAACAAAATGCTTAACTCAGGGAGGGAACTTGTGTTGAGAAATCTAGGGCAGCTACATTAGGTGATTTCTCTTACTTTGATAACTGCTTGTGATGTATTTTTCTAAGTTACCAGAATTCGGATACGGATACGGATCTGGATACGGCAAGAGTACGTCACGTTCAAAAAAATAAAATATAATAATATTTTTTAAATTTTAAAAAACACTTTAGAGTTCAAAAATCAAATACTCCATGAAACCATCAAACACTTTTAGAACTGAAACCATTAGATATATTATAAATATGAAGACTGAAATGATGCATCCTCCCTCATACAAAGTAACAAAAGGGATCATAATATCATAAATGATAATAGTAAATACATTCGCACATCCTCAAATGGATCTACATTATCTTCTGCATATTGCAACTCTACATCATGAATAGATGATGGGGATCCTAGAATGTAGGAAGTTGCATCAGTAGGTTGGAGTGGTGGTGGAAAAATATCCTCAAGTAGGTTGAGGTGAGTCATGGCATTCAGTGTCAGGTTCAAGTCAGAGATCCCAGGCTCCACATCCGACATCCTGCTCGAACCTTTTTTATACTCTGGTTCAACATGTGATAGAAAGCGGACGTTGGAATGAACATTCACAAGATCCTCAGCCTTTGCTACTCCCAGCCTGTTTCGCTTCACTGAATGGATGAAGCCATATGTACTCCAATTCCCTTCAACTCATGAAGAACTAGTAACCTGTGATAACAACCTGGTGGCTAGAGTAGAGAGATGAATGTTATCCCCGCCATGGAAGCCCCACCAAGTAATAGGATCAAGATGCCCTCGATCATCCATAGCTATTGGATCTAAAATGCTACCAGTAGATTGTACAAACCCTCCAAATTCTTGGCGTACTTCCATTGCAACTCCCATATCTCTATAAATTTTCCTCAAAGCTATCTTGCATCCTTGTACCACTTCAAAATCCTTGTTTGCGTTGTTCTACCAGATAAAGACAAAATTTTGGAATGATAATATTTAGGGTGCAATGCATATGCCAAAAGGTGTAATGGTGGTCATTTTGTTCCACCTTTCTGTAACTATGTCCTTCACTAAATAATAGAATGTTTCATAAGGCTCATTTTCACTTGCCCTGATAATTTCCCTTATCCTCTCCAACATACTATCAATGTTTTCATAAACTTCCCCCAAGCAAGTTGTATCTGTATCAAATGCCCTGATCAAGGTTAAGATTGGTTCAATGAACCATAGAAGGTATTGGATATTGTCCCACCATGCATCATCAAGAATGACGGACTTGACTTTTTGCCCTCTATCAAAAGTGGAAGTCCTCCATGATTCCCAAAGAGGGTCAATGACCATTGCTTGTAATACTTGTTTCACCTCCACAAGCCTCTTTATGACAAAAGTGTGGGAGGCAAAACAAGTTTCAGCAACTTACAAGTTTCAAAAAGTCAAATCTCAAATGAGAAATCATATATAAATTTCTAATTAGAATTAAGAATTTCCAATACAAATAATATTGATTAAAAAAAGAGTACCTTCAGTAGCTCCAACTTTGCAAAACCCCGATAAATGGCTTGGGACATTGAATGATTGGTTATGAACATTTGGATTTTTTTTGTTGCTACATATATTTCATTAATCCATTCAATCTCACCAATCTTGGCAAGCATAAGGTTCAATGAATGTACTACACATAGAGTCCAAAAGATGTAATCATATCAACCCTCCACAATCAAACCTACAGCTTTACAAACCTATGCGTTGTCCATAATGACTTGGACAACATTATGTGGCCCCACACTTTCTATTGCGTCAATAAGAATTGTGGATATGAAAGATGCATCTTTGTCTATTCCACTACAATCAACAGCCTTCAAAAACATTGCCCCTTGGGAGCATACTGCAACAACATTAATTAATGGATGGTTTCTTTGGTCTCTCCATCCATCAAAAATGATAGACACACCTGTTTCTGCCCGTGTATATCGGATTGCATGTAGCTGTCTATCCACGGATTGTGTCTCTGATGCCAACAAAGTAGTGCAGGCCTTTTCATATCTAGGGCTTTTGTACCCTTTTGGCACTTCATTAACAACCTTAATCATTTGTTGCCAATAAGGGGAACGCACCAAATAGAAAGTTAGCCCATTTGCAAAGATGCAACGAGCTACATGTTCACCGGCTATGTCTCTAAGTTGATTATTGAAAGCTGCTTCGAGAGGGCCTAGAGTGGGCCTTTTATTAGCTCTAGCAGTAGGCCTAGATAGCAATGGAGGCCTAGTTGTAGAGCTTTGCACATGGTGTTTTCCCTTAGTAAGCTCCTATCAGCAGCTTCTCGCAAAGATGCATAGAATTTCATTTTTCCAAGACTCAAACCTTTGCCAGGTTTTCCATTTGCATCTTTTGGCCTAGTGCATACTTGCACCCCTGTGTTAGTTTGACCAGTGAGATGGGCCTTCACTCTAGTATATGATCCATTTTTGATATATTGGCATTCATTGCACTTCCATTTAAATGACCACCTCTGGGATTTTTTTCCAATAATCTCCACATATTGCCATAGAGGAGATTTTGGGTCTGTTTTGATGACTTCCCCTTCACTCTGTTCATGCTGTGATGGTTCCATAATGATAAAGGTCTATAGGTTACCTTACTGCATATAAAATTCAAATTATAATATATTAATATATTATCAATACACAATTAAAAATAAAAATACACTGTTAACTAATTTGTTAAGTTGCTTTGATTGAATCTATGTATCATGTTTTTCAATCCAATTATTTTACATAGTTATATAGTTTTTCAATCCAATTAAGAGGCATAGTTATATAATCCAAGAATGATCACAACTAGATTTTTAAACAATATATAATATAACTATATAACAATGGCATATAAATATATTTCACTAAACTATAAACTATATATTAATATAACTATGTGTTGATTTGGGGTAGCATTGGATGTGCTCTAGCCATGAAAATTGGTGGAGAGTCTAAAGCACATGAGATCTCCAAGACCCAGAAATGATTTGGACAAATTGTACCCGGTTTGGGAGATATTAAAATAATTAATATTTTAATGGAGTTCCTAGGTCTAAACTTAAGAAAAATAAAATATTAATGGGTATTAATATAAAACTGGGTTAGAAGGTTCAAAAGTCATGGATCAAGCCAAATCTAATCTTAGTCGTTGATTAGAGATTTAATCTTAGTCGTTGGTTAGAGATTTAATCTCAGTCGTTGAAGGAGCAACAAGAAAAGTATAAGAGGAGGCTTGAGGGTCAATTGGAGAACACATCAGAGTGATCAGTCATTCATTTTGCTAGAACGGCGTTGCTAAGCAAAATTGAATCAGTGATCAGCAACGAAGGGCAGTGAGTACTGGACAGAGAGGCAGAGACAATACTGAGAGACCAGCGTAGAAGCAGGGATAGCGAGAATAGCAGCCAGTTCAGGCCACATAGAGCCCAGCAGAGACAGCGCAGAGGCCAGAGGGACTGTGTCATCCACACAGAGGCTGTTGGAGTGACGCAGAGGGTCCCCGAGGCTGCGCAGTGCCTCAGAGGGCTGACGTAGAGGGTCCTGGGGCTGACGCAGGAGGCTGACATAGAGGCCAGAATGGCCAGCGCTGAGCTTCAGAGTCGCTAGAGAGGGTTTCGTGGAACAAGTTTTCTAAATACCTGTTTTCGAATATAGAGGTATTGTTGACGTGTATTTTTCTTTGTCGGGTGAGCTGGATAGGCACCCAGTTGTACTCAAGGAAATATTGCATAATAATATACCCTCAGAATAGCTACATCGGTTTTCCCGCATTGGGTTTTTCCGGGGACATTTGTCCAAAAATAACGATGTCACTTGTGTGTTTGTTTTCTTTCAGCTGATGATCTGTAGATGTTGTGACTGTATTGTGTTTATTTTAGTATTTAAATGTTTTAAATATTTTGTTCAGAATTTACAAGTAGAAGAAATAAACCAGCAGAATACAGATTAATTTTCTAACAGATAGACTTAGAAAATTCAACATGGTATCAAAACGTGGTTGTAGATCATAGGAGAGCTGAAGGCATCAACTAAGCAGAGCATTTGCAGCAGAATCAGTTGTCCCAAGTGACAGTAGTTGATCCTTCCAGAAGCGACAGAGGAAGGGTTGACACACGGGGACTACGTCATCACTGCAGCCAAAGAGAGGCCAGCGCAAAGGCTAAGGAGGGCAGGGAGAGGCTCATGCAGAGCCCAGGAGGGCTGACGCAGTTGGCTGAGGGAGTTGTTTTGCTGGTGTCGGGATTGCGCAGAGCCAAGAGGCTCAATCCTTCAATTGTTGGGGCAAAAGAAGCTGTGGGCAGTTTGCGGGAGCGAAGCTGGCGGGGTACTGTGGTTAGAACAGTACCTAACAGGGCAAAACCAAGGTAGAGGGAGTTGCTGCCCAGGCGGATTTCTAACCAAGGAATTTGGGTCAGTGTTGCAATTGCACAGATGATCGGAGAGGAGCAACTTGACAGTTGGCAAAAGGGTTTCTAGGAGGGAAATCAGGACTTAGAGGGAGTCTAGAAGAGAACTTCCAGACAAAAAGTAAAGAGACTCAGCAGGAGTCGAACCGAGAACTTCCAGGCGGGAAGTAAAGAGACTCAGCAGCAGTCGAACTAAGAACTTCCAGGCGGGAAGTAGAGAGACTCGAAGAAGTTGATAGAGAAGAGCAGCGAGATGGTTTTGAATGGGTTGAGAGATCAGAACAGGCTGGACGGAGAGTCCAACTTTGTGGTCTGGAAGGCTAGGATCTTGTCCTAGACATACATCGTATCAAGGGCTTCGCCTTGAGAGTGATGGCTATCCCAGTTGACCCGGTAGCTAATGAAAGGTACGAGGAGGCAATGGCTAAGGCAAAGTGTATCATCCTTGATGGGGTCAAGGATCATGTGGTCCCACATATTGCCAAGAAGGAAACGGCAAAGGACATGTGGATCACTTTGAAGACATTGTACCAACATACTTCCATGCAGAGGAAGATGCTCCTAGAGAATCAGCTAAGGTCATACCAGATGCAGAAGGGAGAGCAGATAGATGTCTTCCTAGGTTGGTTGAAGGAGATCTGTGACCAACTGAATTCCATAAGGGCCATGCCGGATCAGGAGTTGATGGTAAGGACCGCACTTAACGCAATCTCCAAGGATTGGGAGACATTTTTCCAGAGCATACTGGGCAGGACGAGTCTTCCAGATTGGGAAGAACTGTGGGCGAGTCTTCGTCAAGAAGAGATCAGATGGTTGACCAAGGCAGGGAGTAGCAGCAAAGGGGTCAAGTTCAAAAAGGAAGAGGAAGAGGATGCGGCTCTAGCATCTGCGAGAAAGCAGTAGAAGAGGAAGAAGAAGGACCTCACCAAGGTCAAGTGCTTCCATTGTGGGGAACTAGGTCACTATGCGAACCAGTGTCTGAGGAAGAAGAGTAAGGGAGACGCTTTTGACTCAAAGGCAACGCTAGCGAGGATGGAGAAAGAAGTCGAGTAGGATGACGATTGCGCCATGAGTGCTCACATGCCACTCGAGAAGAAGTGGGGAGACATCGAGTTGTAGTTAGGAGAACTACAGGCGATGAGGGGCAGGATCCTTGAGGTACCCAACCTCTTGGATTATACCTTGCTATGAGAACCCCGAAGAGTAGCAAGACTGGCTGATGTCGGTAGAGACGAATGCAGATAAAGCGACGGAGAGTGATAGAGTGCAGGATTCCCCGGGCAAAGTGAGGCTAGCAGGTTGCACCAATGCAGGATGGCACAGAGGTGTGCAACAATGCGAGATGTAGGGAGTTGTTGCAGCAACGCAGAGGCCAGTAGAGGGAGCGCTTGTTAGCGAAAGAGAGAGCTTCAGCATCGGGAATGTTTCTAGCCTGACTGGGATGTCAGAAGTTGGGTGGATCAGTTACTTACTTCTCAGTAACTGAGTTGCAGTGCAATAGCACGATGTAGCTTGATGAGAGGGGGATGCATCGCAGATGCAGTGTTGGGAGGATGGACCAGCAGCAGCACGAATGCAGAGGGAGTTGTCGTACAGATGCAACAGTGGTAGAGGCAAAGCCATGCGTAGCAGTACAAGATGCAGCAGTGCAGAGGATGTTGGGCAAGGAGGTCTAGCATCGACACAGGTAACGGTGCCGGATAATCAGAGTGATGCTTAGTGAGGAGTATTACTAGAGCACAGTCCTCGCTAAGAGGGAGTGTTGATTTGGGGAAGCATCAGATATTCTCTAGCGAAGAAAATTGGTGGAGAGGCTAAAGCACATGAGATCTCCAACACCCAAAAATGGTTTGGACATATTGTATACAGTTTGGGAGATATTAAAATAATTAATATTTTTAATGGAGTTCCTAAGTTTAAACTTAGGAAAAATAAAATATTAATGGGTATTAATATAAAACTGGGTTAGAAGGTTCCAAAAGTCATGGATCAAGCCAAATCTAATCTTAGCCATTGATTAGAGATTTAATCTCAGACGTTGAAGGACCAACGAGAAAAGTATAAGAGGAGGCTTGAGGGTCAGTTGGAGAACACACCATATTGATCAGTCATTCATTTTGCTAGAGCAAGGTTGCTAAGCAAAATTGAATTAGTGATCAGCAGCGAGGGGCAGTGAGTACTGGACAGAGAGGCAGAGACAGTACTGAGAGACCAGCACAGAAGTAGGGAGAGCGAGAGCAGCAGCCAATTCAGGGCACGCAAAGACAGTGCAAAGGCTAGAGAAACTGCGTCATCCATGCAAAGGCTACTGGAGTGATGCAGAGGATCCCAGAGGCCACGCAGTGCCTCAGAGGGCTAACGCAGAGGGTCCTGGGGCTGACGCAGGTCAGCAGGAGGCTGACACAAAGGCCAAAAGGGTCAGCGCTGAGCTTCAGAGTTGCCGAAGAGGGTCTTGTGGGACAAGTTTTCTGAATACCTGTTTTCAAATATAGAGGTATTGTTGCCGTGTATTTTTTCTTTGTCAAGTGAGCCGATTAGTCACCTAGTTGTACTCAAGGAAATACTGCATAATAATAAACCCTCAGAATAGTTGCACCGGTTTTCCCGCATTGGGTTTTTCCAGGGACATTTGTCCAAAAATAACGGTGTCACTTGTGTGTTTGTTGTCTTTCAGTTGATAATCTATAGATGTCATGACTGTATTGTGTTTATTTCGGTATTTAAATGTTTTAAATAGTTTGTTCAGAATTTAAAAGTAGAAGAAATAAACCAGCAAAATACAGATTAATTTTCTAATGGATAGACTTAGAAAATTCAACACTATGGCATATAAATCATTAAATTTGTGGATGCTTTCACTATAACTAGAATTCTAACTTAATAAGTTAATATAGTTGCTATAGGGATTATAGAATTCTAACCTAAGGGTCGAGGCATAGTGATAATATATATAAACCACGAACGAGTGAACTGTGAACTAGTATATTTAACGAGTGAAATATATTTAAATTCCATGGCAACTATTAAACAGTGAACTAGTGGTAAACTCGTCCATAAAACTCGACGAGTGCGTAGTGGAGCAGTGGTAAACCCGACCATAAAACTGTAAATGAAACAGACTACAACCATACCTTGGTTTCATCATCCGGTGATGAATAAACCCGACTGACCAATGATGAATAATGTCGACACCGAACGATGACGCAAGTGATAGAAGCTATATTCTTCTCTGTTCCGCCTGTGATAGAAGTGTTCAATGCAACCTGTAGGTGATAGAAGCTTTGTTCCGCCTGTGATAGAAGTGTTAAACGCAGGTGTTAAGCTCTGTTCCGTGTCGATTCCTTGCTTAAGACTAACTAACAAATATATTTACACAAAAGACAAAACCTACCTTTAAACTTTGCGCACACTTAACCTTTACGCAAAAGACTGAAACCTAAAAATCTGGGCAGCAATTCCTTTTCCCTTTCATCGGCTCTGCCAAGCGTGTACGAGATGCGTTTCTAGCGTCAACGAGTCGTTTCCGTGTTTTTGTGAACCGCCACCTACCGTTTTTTGGCATATTCCAGCGAATCCTGGATCTTGCCCCCCCCCCCCCCCCTGCTGGATCCGATAACATAGGTATTTTTACTTAACTTGATTATCTTCTTCTTACACTTGATTATTGTTAGTGTTTTTTATCATCAAACAGCTAACAACAATAAAATCAAAGAAACAATCGGACACGAGATGTAGGCGATCAACAAGGGCCAAAACCTCTCCAACTGAGAGGAAAACCCACAAGAATTATTCTCTTCTTATAGAACTTCAATTAATGAATTCCAAGACCTATGACCCTTGACCAAGACCCTCCAAGGCCAAGTCAAACCTTCATTGCAGCAACTTTTGCAATTTCAACTTGCGCAGCAGATTCTTCTCAAACTTCAACCTACCCAACACATTCTTCTGCAACTTCGATATGCCCAGCAAACTCTTTTGCAACTTCGACCTGCCCAACAAATTCTTTTGCAACTTCAATATGCCCAGCAAACTCTTCTACAACTTCAACCTGCCTAGCAAATTCTTCTACAACTTCGACCTGCCCAACAAATTCCTTTGTCCGGCAAATTCTTCTGCCCAACAAATGTAGAAACCCTAATACGAGAGAGAGAGGGGTCCAAAAACTTCGTCTAGTTCTTCTCCTTCCTTTTCGTTCTTTTTCCAGCGTCTATCTTGAGAAGATCGAACTTGCTTGAGTGAGTGTCCAAGTGACGTCAAATTTCTTCTTATTTATAGGCTTGTGAGGAGTACGAATTGCTATCTTGAGGCCGACTTGTCCCTTCATGTAGGCCGGCTTGATCTTTGTGCCATGACGAGGTCTTGGAGGGTCTTTTGACTCTATTTTTACTCAATAAATTTTCTTTACAATATGTAACATGCCCAAATGGGTCTTCAATACATGACAATGACTCAATTGACTTTATGACAAACCTAGAGCACTAATTGGGTGCTTGACCTAAAAATAAATTTCTCTTGAGCATGAAACCCATGCCTCATGAACACAAATAATAAATTTATTTTTCTCTTTTCATTAAATCCATAAAATCACGATTACATATTTCATTATGAAGACTGAACTTAGTTACATATTTCAACAACTTGTACTCCATCTCACATTCAAACTAAAGCTAAAGAACACCATGCTAGCAGCTACTACTAGGTGGGTCTGAAAAGTAGAGGAATTATCAATCATAAGTCGGGGTGATTTCTCTTGTAGACCAAGTCTACTTCCCTAACAAAGTGCAATATCAACTAAGGAGACTTGGGTTTCTCAAACCAACAAGTGAGGTACATTTATTTTGGTGCATGGTATAATCTGCAACAACCATTCTATTTTGAAAACACATAAAAAAAAAAAAAAAAAAAAAAAATTAGATTAGGATTTACTTGCTGATTTTTACATCGTTATTTCATAAACAGCAAGAAAATAGCCTTGGGTTATTTTTTTTAAATAATGTGAAATTTTCACCAAGGATTGATACATTGAGTTAGCTTTAATATTGGACATTCTTACCCTCCTGAATCGAGTGACTTAAGTACAGATCTGACGGTTTTTATTTAAGTGCAGATCTGGGGTTTTGCTGGGTGTAACACAGGAAATATGCAACAAATATCAAGGTTCCCAGCTCCCAACAAGTAAGTAAACCATTTGGAACCTTGCTCTTTCCCTCTAGATTGAATTTATTTACAGATTTATTGATTTAGAGTCTAGAATACGCATTTCCCATCGACTTTTAAAGTCTATTTAAAGATTAGAATATTCTACATAAGATTCTAACATGTCCACATATATATAAGCTCTAGTAAAAACTAATTTACTAGGTTTGGTTAAAAAAATGTATTGGGCCTAGTTAAACAAAATACCAAGTTCGGTAAAAATAATTTACCTAGTCTTGGTAATTTTTTTTAGTTTATGACTTCTAATTCGATAGAACAAAAAATATATAATGTATATTGGAATAAAATATACAAATGAGTGACCACATATATAAATACGATCAAAGAGAGCTTTATGTCTTTTCACATAAGAAGTATGTATTTTTAATAAAATATTTACCTATGTATAATATATATTTTTTAATTTTATTATTTGTTTATATTATTTTATAGCATCTATGCCTATGCATATGCTTGTTTTTGTGTATAGAACAATTATAGTTGTAAAATTGTGGGAAATCAGAATGCACACGCCTACAAATTTATGAATGATGGCTATGGAGACGTAAGAATTAAAGTCTTCATTACAAACAATAAACGTACATCTCAGAAAGACAATGTAACAAGAATTATCTGGATTCACATCCAAAACAAAAGAGTTAAAAATCACCAAAACAACCACATCAACATTCTTATACAACACTTACTTTGCTCGTTCTAGTGCTTGCTCCGCTTCAAAACGCTCTCTCCAAGCATTGAATGTTTCCATTGTCACTGCTTCTCCATGTGGTACAACTATCTGGCAAGAGATATCATTCTTCAAGAACCATTTTAAAATTGGAAAACAAAACCTCATACTTCTAAATAGAAATTCACACCTTGTTAATAAATAATTTGGCAAGATTCCATAGTCTTGATATTAACATTGAAAAATAATAAAACGAATGTTCCAAACATCAACTAGATATTGCATTGCATCTTGAGAATGGTCTATCTTTCAAGCAAAAATTCACAAACTCTGTTCTGATAACAAGGTCGCATATCTAGCGTTCCCTGCCGCTTAGTTTCATTATTGAACTTTGAAAAGTATGAACCAATTTCTACATTTGAAAGTGAGTCTAATGTTTTGGTTTAGGATCCATTTCAATTAGAAAAAGTTTGTGTTTGATTCTCCAAGCATTGTATCCAGTGTATCTATGTATCATGACAACACTGTATTGTCCTACAAAACCAATGGAAGCTTGTTTTTCTTCTTTTTTTAAATGTCATTATCTAAACTTTTGATTAGGGATCCATATCCATTGAAAAAATATTTTACATTTGATTCTCCAAGTAATATATCTTTGTGTCACAAAAATACTTTGGGCCTAATGGTTAAGAACATGTGCTTAGCAAGTTCAAATTTAGAGTTGTTAGGTATGTACACCTTCCTAGATTTAGTAGTCAAATTGTTGCACAAAGGTAGGTCCATTGTCTCACACATAAGAGAGTCTCATGAGCCAATTTGGTGTAGGCTTGGCTATAACCTTAAAATCAACTTATTATTATTAATACTACTATATTATGGTACAAATAAATAAAAATGAATAATTTGTTGAACTCTTTCATTTATTTTTTAATAAATCTTTATATCTATTAATATAAAAACTTCATTGTTGTAACAACTTACGGTGAATTGCAACATATTTAATATGTTCGAGAGGGAAATTAGGTTTTGAACCTTTATAGTTATTTATGAAGAATGCTTTTATTAATAAATGAAATTGTGAAATTGATTAAATTTTACTTTTATAAGCAAGTTAAATAGTAAATAAACTTATATTTTTTCTTATAAATTATTTTTTGGTAAGTTATAATTGTGAGAATTTTGATTTATAAATTTTCACCCACTTTAAAATATTTAAATAATGAAATTTTGAAAATGTTGATAAATTATTAAATGTAATTTTATTTTATCAAAAAAAGTTAAAACTCATTAAAAAAATAAAATTTATCTAGTATATTATAAATAATTTAAATTATCTAATATATTATAAATAATTTAAATTTAAATTTCAACATATAAGAGAGAGAAATTTGGAGCATTCTCTTATTATTGATAATGGAGATTTGGAATAATAAAATATATTTTTAAAAATATATTGAAACAATTATTTAAGTAAAATGAGAATATTGCCTCAGAAAAGGTATTTCGTTAATATATACATGCATTAATTTGTTAAGTATATGTTAAGTTTCTTTAAAAATATTAAAAAAAAAAAAAAACTAATTTTAAGGAGTTAAATACTTTCACATAGATATAGAATCTTTATATTTGAAAAAATAAATTATTTAAAATATTAAAATAATAAAAAATATTATTTTTAAAAATATATTTATAATTTTTATAAAAAAACCTTATTGCTCTTCCGTTAAAAGATTTACACTTCTGGAAATAGATTATTCTTGAGCTAATATAAATGAAATGCATGCATGGCCGTGTGAAATAAATTATTTATCTGATATTTTTCATTTTTATTTTGACATATTTCAACAGTTTTTTTATTATATTGATTACATCCTTAAAAATATTATATTTAATCCTATAAGAATTAAACTAAATCTTTAACTTTAAATCATCTACCATTGTTGTTTTAAAACTTTTCCTGATATAAATAATTCTGTTATTATTAATAATTTTGTTATTGTTTTTTTCCTTATATGGTAAATTTTTATTTTTAGAATATTAATAGTTCAAATTTAACGATATTTATGATAAGAAAAAAATTAAAACCTTAGTATTAAAAAATTAAATATTTAATTATAAAATTTCATAATTTCGATATTATTAAAATTATTTCCTAATCAAGTAATGTACGTTCGTTTGCCTCTTGAATCGGGGTCGGGTTTCCTCCAAACTTTTAGTTGGTTTGTTGTTTTTCCAGTAATTAAAAAAAAGTGGCTTTTGATTGCATGTCAGTTACTCAGCGTTCGGATGTTAGGCATCACCATGATCTTTAGCACATAAAACAATAAATACGAGGCTTACCATTCCATAAATGGCATCATCATGATCTTTAGCACATAAAACAATAAATACGAGGCTTACCACTTGACATTTAATGTGAGTGAGATTAACCTGTCACTTATATGGTATATTGTCAGCATCACCCAATAAGACCATAAAAACCATAACCAATTAAAATGCAGATAAAAAGAAAATTAAAATATCTAAAAATAAATTAAAATAGTTTATAATGTGAACTTTAGAAATTACTGTTTAATTTTTTTTCAAACTCCAATTAATTCATAGTCAAACGCATATTGGATGCATAATACTTGCCTTGGGTCAGGGATAATAATGCATATCTAACTGAAAATACCAAGTAATCATTTTTACATCACTAAAATACATGGTTGAAATCACATGGAAGGAATTGGTAAAGAAATGTGTGTGCATGTGTGTATATATATACACACACAAAGAAAATATCAGTGTTACTTGGGAGTGGGAGCGAAAGCGGGGAGCGGGAGCGAAAACGGGTGCGTGAGCGACATTTTTAGAAGCTCCCGGTTTGGGAACGAATCCCGGAGCGATTTTTATATAATATATATATTTTTTATATTTTGATACATATATGTCAACAAAAACATATAAAATGATGAATTAGATATAAAAAACATAAAAAACATAGATTGATCATTTGAACCATATAACATCAATCATCTAGAAGTTATAATCTTCATCAACCACATCCACAAGTTAGTAACATACAACATATTGAGTCTCGTGAATCATGATTCATCAATCTTAAAGTTTCAACTTCAAGCTTTCAAAATTGAAAATTCAATATATAACATTTATCATCATTGATCACCAAAGTTGTACTTGTAAGCTAAGTTTAAACTTTAGCCATTACAAGAAATAATATCTAACATGAAATGAAATGTTATAAAATGAATTATGAAATGAAATGAAACAACTTTCACGAAGCATCATATTCATAATTTAGAATCATTACCAATGAGTTACAATTGCCAACTTCAAACTTCAAACTTAAATTGTCACAGTGATATATTGTTTACAAAAAATATCATTATGATATGAAAGAGTCAAGACTCAACAGTTATGAAAACTAATAGAAACTAGAAAAGACAAGTAAATTGTAAATCTATTATCTACTACTTCATGTGGCCCTTGCCACGAGAAGTGTCTAATGTATGAGCAGGTCGTGGTGGTGTTCTAGGAGTCTCCTCCCGCACAGACCGACAACAAGAACCAGAAGGCACATGCCCTCCACGTGAGGGTGTAGATGGAAGCGGCGACAGCAAAGGAACAAGACTCAGAACTCGAGCAATGCTACTGGATGGTGGAGGTGGCATGGTTGTTGCTTCATCTTCCTCTCTCATGAGTTCCGCTTCCAATTCTTCAAGATGTATAGTGTCATTCTCCAAATTATCATCCTCTGGGTGGTTGTCCCAAATTTTATATGTTGGATCCTCGTAAGCCCGATCACAGTAATGACTCAACAACCTCAAGTTGTAGTGCACATAAACCAAGCTTTCTACCCGGTTTTCATTGACTCTGTTTCTTTTCACATTATGTATGAAGTTGTAGGTGCTCCAACACCTCTCTGCAGAAGAAATATTTACAACTTGTGAGAGAACTTTTTTTGCCAATTTTGGCAAAAGTCCATGGCCGCCATATGATTCCCGCCATGTGAGAGCATTAAATCTGTCTCTATCTTCCATTGCATGAAAGGTACCAAACAAACCAGTGCAACTGAAGTATCTACCTAATTCAAGACCCACACTAGCACATTCCTCCTTGTCAGGTATCAACTTTTCTAATGCTTGCAAATATCCTATAGATACCTCTTCATCTATATGGGATTTGACCCTAACCCCACCCCATGGTGCAGGTTGGCCCAACCAAGATGTAGAGTGGTATTTTGGCGTAAGGATATACACCAAGCAATGTACTGGAACATTAAGTTTATCCCACCATATACACACACAATCGTGACTCAGTTTATACAAGTTGGGATCATTGTTATGAACAATATCTTTTATTTGCCCCAACATCGTATCCATTGCTCATACACCTCGCCAATCACTGGTTTATCTGTATCTGCAAACCGAATCATATGAAAAATGGGCTTGGTGAAATCCAATACTTGCCTCACGTGTGCCCAAAACATACCATCAAGAGCAGCCTCCTCCACCTGTTCAAAACCTTGCCTGTCAGCTGCATTTGTAGCCCTTTCCTTTAATCCCTGTCAGTGTGGACTTGATACCATGCTAGCTAATGACTTTCTTACCTTCAAAAGGCGCCTGAAGGTGAGGTGATAACTACCAAATCTAGTCCTCGCAATCTTCAACAACTCCAATCTTGAGTGACTGCGGAAAAGGGCATAGGTATTGCTATGATTTGTAATAACTTTTATCATTTGTTTGCCTCTCTTGTACAAATCACCAATCTATTTGTATTGTTCGTTTTTGTTCTTAACTATATCGTGCATCAAAAGGTTCATTGTGTGAACAAAACACCCAAACCAAAATATGTTGGGGTATTTATCCTCAATAATTGCTCACGCTGCCTTACAATTAGGAGCATTATCAGTGATGACTTAGATGACATTGTATGGCCCAATATGCTCAATTGCTTCAAGTAATGGTTCTGCAATGTTGATGCTGGTCTTGAACTTGTCTGAGTAATCATATGCTGAAAGAAAGATGGCACCACTAACAGACACAGCAAGAACATTTATCAATGGCTTGCCTTTTACATTTGTCCATCCATCAAATACAATGGACACCCCATGGTCAGTCCAAGAACTTGTCATTCTATTCAAAGAATGTGATATTTTTGCTTTTTCATGATCAAGTCCAGTGATTCTTGCCTTGTCATACCCAGGGCTCTTGTATCCTTTAGGGGCATCATTTATGGTAGAAACCATTTCGTGCCAATAAGGTGAGTGAAGAACATTGAATGGTATCCCACATGCATAGAGAAACCTGTAAACTTTTGAATCCACATCATTCCTACACCCTTCATCAAGGAAATCTGATATGCTTCTACGCCTTAAACTTGGTGACCCTGTGCCTCCATATCCACTGCCTTGGGAGGATGCTGAAGGACTTCTTTGTGCATGTGATTGTGAGCTTGGTTCAAAGAAACCTTTGATTTTTTACATTTGTATTGGGCTTCCTCCTCTTCCCTTAGGTATTTGGCTCTATCTGTTGCTGACACACCTGAACAAGTTTTGATTCCTATTTGTTTATCTCCATCCCATGGCCTTTTTCCACAGAGTTGCTTTCTGGCACGAGTGTATGAACCTATGTAATTATTGTTGCAATGGGGGCAATGAAATTTAGTGGTTCCACCCCCTTTCCCTGCTTCAGGCCTATTAACATATTTACACAATGGAGTTTGGTCTTGTTTAGTTTTTTGAGCTTACTCATGTTCACTCTCCTCCAGCTCCTCCTCACCGGCATTTTCATCAAATCCACTATGACCCCCTTCTTCATCCCCTTCTTCATTTTCAACCCTCCTTTTTCTACTCTCCAACACCATAATAACCAAAAAAGGAACCAAGAAGAAGAAACTGCCAAGAAATATAACCATGATGTTTGAATCTGCAAAAAAATGGAATGAGAATGGCATGGGAATGGGAAAAAAAATTATTTATAATTTTACTTATTTCATAATGAACATTAAAAAAAATTGCTAGAATAGAGCCTACGTCTTTGGACTCCAATCTCCCCTCCTTGCTTTCTCTTGCTCCTTGCTCCTTGGCACTTTCTCTCTCCTTGCACCTTGCTCCTTGACACTTGCTCTCTCCTTGCACCTTGCTCCTTGCTCTCACTCTCGCTCTCTCTTGCCCCTCACTCTCTCTTGCTCCTCACCCTCCCTTGCTCTTACTCTCACCTGCTCTCTCTTGCCCCTCACTCTCTCTTGCTCCTCACCCTCTCTTACTCTCCTCTTGCTCTCACTCTCACTCTCTTCTAAAACAATGAAATTGATTGGAGGGAGGATTTATTTATATTCCCTCCCTCTCCCTCCCCCCCTTTCCTCCCTTCCCTCCCCCAAAACCGGTGACCTTTTTCTATTTTCCAACGCAAATTTTTTTTTCATGCGCATGAATTTTTTCACCGACCGGGAGCGTTTTTTATAGCCCGGGAGCAGTCAAGCGATCACTCCCCGACCGCTCCCAGGCTATAAAAAACGCTCCTGGAGCGACGAGAGCAATCACTCCCTAATTCGCTTTGGCAATTGACAGGGAGCGGGAATTTTTTTGCCCGCTCCAGAGTCGCTCCCGCCTAGAGCGCGGATTGGGAGCGGGATCGAGGGGGTGCTCCCCCGCAACACTGGAAAATAGAGAGAAGAACTAAAGCAAGAGTGACATTTAACAAAAAGTATTATGAACTGGAATGAACTAAATGTTAACTTTTAGGGTTCCTCTGAAATTGTCTACACAATTGTAACGAACAAAGTTCACCTACTCTGAGGAATGCTTTGATACAAATGTAACGAACAAAGTTTGTATACTCAACGGAGTAATCTTCATAATACTTCTAAGAGGTAAACAACCATTGTTGATCTATCCTGATGATGAGCCACGGTGGAAGGCTCGAAACGTCGATTCAATCAAATCATGGATGCGAGAACTTCGGAAGAAAACAACACACAAAGCACTGATTGCAGACGCCTCAAAACATCAATATATATTGAATATTATAAATAATTGATATGAGATGATTATAAAAGAGGGTGAGGGCCAGCTTATAATACCTAGGCAGGTGCCCCTTCAAAAGTAGACATGCCCTTAGAACATGTCCCTTCGATATTAACTATTAGTTAGTTTAATCATTAATTATGATTATTATTGTTTACATTATTTTATTATTTTCTATAAATTATATTCATAACATTGCCTTCCTCTTCAGAAAGCTTTGTCCTCAAAGCTTACTGATGAAAGGGCTTGATCTCTTTCCTGTTTCGAACATCTTCTCGTCTCAGAAATTTCATCTTCGTTGACACAAGACGATATGATCCTGTTGGAAATATTGAGAGGGGGGGGAATCAGTGTTTTTTTTATTTCAATTGTGATTATTACCAGTTTAATTCTTCACAACTTAAATAGAGAAATGTAAAAGTATAATTTTATTGAATAAAATAATAAAGACAATATAAATGTGTTCCAAGCTCCAACATGGTTTTGATGGGGCTCCGACCTCTAGGGCTTCAACCCTATCTTATCAAGGCACCAACCTTGGATTTAGGAGCACCAACTCCTAGGACAACAATCCTTCCAATTCTGAGGCATCAACCCCAAGGGCTCTGACCCTATCTTTCAAGATGAATCAGGTAAAAAGATTGTCCTCCCACTCTGTCTTCAGCTTCCTTCTTAGCTCGGCGTTCGTCTTCTACATCACCTTCTGTGTCAGCGAGACCTTCGGCTTTATCTTCTTTTGCTAGACCTTTCGGCTTCATCTTCTTCTGTTGGACCTTTCAGCTTCCTGTTTCTTCCACTGAACCTTTTGGCTTCTTGTTTCTTCTGCTGAACCTTTCGGCCTCCTTCTTTCAAATGTTCCTTCGGCTTCCTCTATCTCTGCAAGTTCACAAGTTGTGAACTTCTTCATGTTCTATTTGTGTGCCAAAGGTAGATACTCAGAACTGAAGCGTTTTAACTCATTTTTATACGAGTTTCACCAATGACCACAGGACGCGTCTATTGGTGTCCGACTTGTATATTAAAAATATATATCGGAGAGTCTTTTATCCATAGACTTGATTATTCACGGAAATCCATATAAGAGCTGTTATACCCACATGGAGGTCCCACAGGCCACGTCATTACGTTTAATCGCAATCGCAACTTCATGAAAAATCGGAGTGATTCCGTTAATCACACAAATGAACGCTGGTCCCACCTAAATGCACAAGACCGGACCCCAAATAAAATTAAACCCGTGCCCATAAACTTCTCGGGTCCACTTAGTCCCAAGTCTTATTGGATTAATTCTCCACCGTTGATCTCATCACTTAATCCGACAGTTGTTGATCCACCCAATCAACAAACCCAATCGTCGATCCTCCACCGTTTGATCAAGGTGCGCTGGATCCAACGATATCGGCCGGGGAACTTGCATGACACTTAACCGCCTTTACGGAGCCAATAAGGATTATAAATACTTGATCTATAAAATTTCAGGTCTGTTTTTAGATTTAAGTCCGATCACTTTATGACCCGATATCCATTGGATATACGAGGTCATCAAATCTACAACCAGCGAGTCTTCAACTAGCACACGGATTAAAAACAGAGATCGACGGCTAGGATTTGAAGATGAGATCAATGTAAGTGTTGACTGTGACGTAAGCATTTGAACATCCGTACACTCCTATAACTCTATTTATGCTCCTCCGCTGTTTTCTTCCTTTCGGTTCTTCTTGGGCATATATTACATGTGATACTTCCGATATGACTCCTCCGATGTTTTCTTCTTTACTTCTCCGTTATTGTTGTTTTCTCTTTGTTCTTTCGATAACTCTTACCCTTGGGCATATGTGACAACCTGCTTCTCTTGCTCTGATGACTTGCTTCTTTGATGGCTTTCGATAAACTCTTCATCTTACTCTGTCTTCATGCTCCTGTTGCTTCACGGATCTATTGCTTCTATTTTGTTTGTATATATATCAAACTTTCATCACTATGGGGAAACCCTAGGCAATCATGTAACAACAACAATAAAGTTGACAAAGATTTGATGGCCAAAGGCCAGGATCAGAGAACGTGGCTTTGATACCAACGTAACGAACAAAGTTTGTATATGCAGCGGAATACACAGAATATCTGGTAAATGTAAGTATTCATCGTAGGATAAGTAACATATATTATATAAGAATTGTTGAATGTTCAGAGATATATGCTTGCTCCAAATGAGGCCCGCTTATATACCTAGGTAGGTGCCTCTTCATGGAAAGTCATGTCCCATTAGACATGTCTCTTCAGTACTAATTACTAATTAATGTTCACTAATTAATCATTAATATATTTACATTCTTTCTATATAAAGTATATTCATAACAACTAGAGGCAACAGTGAATGCTCTAATTATATTTATCGAACCAAATAAAAAATTAGAAACATAATATGAATAATATAATTCAAAAGGCCATAAGGCCTCATATCTAAACAAGGCCACAACCTGTCCATGTAGAGTATAGCTGGAAATAATCAACTATATAAAAATACAGTATTTAAACGTTTTGTAATTGAATGTTTGGGAGGATGGAGTTGGCACTAGGTGTAATCCTTTGAGTTTTAGTTTTTTATCAGCACATTACATAAGCATATATGTCCTTGGCACAGTGGAGAGAGTATTCAGATAATCTTCCATAGCAATGAAAGCTTATGTTCCAAAGAAAATATGCAATCAAAACATGTTAAAGCTGATCACATTATCAATGTAGGTTTTTCAAAACAGAGGTATCTAATAGAGCTGAATGAGGCACAAAAACAAGAAATAATAATCATACCTCATCTTTGGAAGCATCTTCATCATCTCCATTCTCAATATCTTCTGTGTGACCAAACTTTTCCCTCAGCCACTCTTTAGCTGAAGTAACAAGAGTGTAAATCATTGCCATACCTAGATTCTCCATTGCCTGTGACATTATATCATAGAGCACAGACCTGTCAAGACTCAATACAAACGTTAAATGCTATAGAAATAAACTTTTAGAGGAGAAACAAATTAAATATTTTCATAAGCCCAAGAATACTGTACACTCAAAAATACACATTAGATAGCATGACAAGAACAAATGACCACGCACTTAAGAACATACAAACTTAAACCACAGGCAAAAGATCTTTTAAGTCCTTCTCAGACATAGAACAGTGGCAATAAATGTTCATCATTCCTTGTTGTCTAACATAAAGCATATTCCACAAACAAACAAAATACCACTTCCAATGGAGAAAATTCACTCCTACTCCTAGGGGAAGTTACTGCACTGAATCTTACTTAGCAATACAGTTTGCAGCTAGATCAGGAAATTTTAGAAAAGACATTATACCTCTTGAAGTTTGAATCATAACAGATATGCTTGCCTTCCCTGTTTACATATGGAGGGGAAATGCCACTTTTGTTGGAAATGTATGAAAATATAAGACATTTTCTTCAATGCATTAATTAGATATAATACTCATTTCCTTTTCTAAAAATAAAACAAAAGCAAAAGCTTCCTCCTTTTCAGCAATCTTACACAAGGATGCACCCTCAAAACCAGTGTTTTAAAAAACGGCTGGCTCGGAACCGACTCGGCCGAGTTGGTCCGAGCCAGCCTTGGATTTTGTGACCCGGCCATTGAACCGGTTCAGCCAGCCGGGTTAATACCGAGCCGGCCGAGTTGTTACACAACTCGGCCAGCTCGGTATTAACCCAGCCGGCTCGGCTGAGTCCTTATCAACTCAGCCAGGTTACGTATAGCGGCTAGTGAACCCAAAAAAAAGGCTTTTTTTTTATTTTTGGGGATTGCTTGGGCTTCCCTGTCTGACTCTGATCCCTAGTATTGATATGCTATTCATGGTAATGTTAAATTATTAAAGTAAAAGGATGAAAATGAAGAATAAGGAGAATGTCACTATTAAATTTTTAACATTATCATGAAATGACTCGGGATGTTTGAGAGTGGTTCCGGCCTCATTGGATTTCATATGGAGAATATAGAATTTTAGATTTCATTCAAAATCCAGCAGACTTATCAGTTTTTAAGGATTTCAGGATTGGGGGAATGTTTCCATTTAATTTTGTCATGTATTAGGGTATGGAACTCGTATTTAATCAAGAGCACCAATCTCTCTATGCACCTTGATGTTAGTGACATTGGTTGTTGAACTCCTCCGAGATTCTCTCCCAGACTAGGAGCTTCTGAAAATGTCGCTCCCGCTCCCAAGTAACACTAAGCCAGATGACGTTAGCAACTCTAGCAGTAGCCAGTAGTACTGGTCACGGACTTTTGTTGTAGAGGCCATTTCTAGCCTCCTTGGTTGTGTTTTTGTTTTGATCTCTATATCATCATCGTGTATGTATTGGACAGCGCACTGGGTGCCATTTTGATATAATGGATATATTCATGAGCCTACTTTGATCATATGTTGTCTTCTATCTATATTCTAATGCTGTGTGTTTGGAAACATGAATGAAAATCTTTAAAATTATGTGTTTTTATAAAAAATAAATATTTAATGTATTTTTTACAACGACCGAGTCATTGAAATCAAGTTGGCCGAGTCGATACCGAGTTGGAGTCGGAGTCAGAGTTGACCCTCGACCGAGTCGGAGTCGGAGTCGGAGTTTTAAAACATTGCTCAAAACAGTAGGATGCCCCATGAAACACTTAGCAATCTCCCCCAAATTGTGAAATACACAATAAAACCAAGGTTGTTGGGAGTGGGGAGGAAGGACGGGAAGCGCATTTGAAAAAGCTTTCAGGAGCGGATTATTTCAGAAACGTTTTTTATATAATACATACTTAGATACATATATATTCCAAAATGGCATGGCGAATGCCAAATCAGTGGCAGAAAACATGAAAACATAGATTCAACCACTAGATTTATGATTATCCTTCAAGCATCAACAATTTATTAAATATATAACATAAATCATCTAGTAGTTATTGATATGCTTGGCAATTACTGAGAAGGCAGGTGAAACAGTGATTGTATTTTTCCAGTCATTTAGCTCAACTTTATTTCTTTTTTCTATTATCTTCTTATGCAACTAATGACTTATGTATATGTTCAATTATTAATGGTTTCTTTTGCAGTTACCAGAGAGAGACATTTACATATTTACTTATTCAGAATTCAAGAGCATTCACACAACATTCAACAAGCAACACATGAAGACACCAAATATAAGTGGAAACCATAAGGGAGAAAACCATGAATTTTTGGCAGAAAGTAATGTGACAGAAAGCTCCTACTCCCCGTTTACATCAAATTTTTGTAGGCTCCAACCTACAGGAGGTTGCTACCTCAAGGAAGCTCCAACTCCCACAAATTTTTCTGCAGGCTACAACCCACAAGAGGCTCCTACCTCAACAGGCTACAACTTGTTCTTTATCAAGCTACAACTTGAAAGGAGACTGCAATCTCCCAATCACAATACAAAGTCAAGTTTTCTGGTTAACTGATATTAATTTTTGCTCTCAAGTCTGTTGTTCATCTTCTCTGCTTCTCTTCTTCAATTATGTTCCTCTTCTGCTACTTTTCTCTTCTTCTCCTCACCAGAATGTTGACCATGAACCCTCTCATATAAACTTCTTTTCACCAAAAGTTCATTTGTCATTCAACAATGTATATTTTATAAGCATTTGTTATTGATTGTTTGTAATATTGTATTCTATGCAAGAATACGAAATGAGGAGTTGTCTCTTGGTCTTCTAAGGTTGTTCACAATCTGCCTCTTCATTTTCAAATCTGAAATTCAGAATTTTGTAATATAAAATAGAGTTGAAATAATATAGGCTAACAACAATGATTGCAAAAGATAAATTTTGAAAACTTTTCAGATTTGTATTAACTACATTTTTCAGATTTGTACCAGCCTAGTGCAGATAAATGCGCCATTAAACAAAAACATATATATTTATTAATAACTTGATGATATTTTAACTAGGCTTCTCCACCCTGTATCGAACAACACGAGCATTCCGACACCTATCTGCATTTTCTCCCTGCAATCATATTTACCATACACCTTCCAACAATGCCCGTCCACTGTGTCTTCCGCCATACATCCATTGTGTCTTCCATCATAGAGACCCGACATTTTTTTAGTTTGAGAATTGTTCCCTCCATACATCACGTCCCTCCTTTATCTCGTACGGGCTCAATCGATTTCAATACACCATTTTACATTAGTCATAGTTACATTATAAATTAAATTAACATATTTTAATTAATTAAAATTATTCAATTAGGTAAATTATTTAATTATTATTAATATTATTATTATTATTATTATTAAAAAAGGGGGGAATTCTATATATTTCAAATAAGAGTTATAGAGATTTTAATAAAAAGAATTCTAAAGCGAGTACTTTACAAAAGATAGAAGGAAGTTTTTAATAATAAAAGGAAAGGGGTTATTTAAATAAAGTTATTAAAAAGAGTTACCCAAAAAAAAAGGTTGAAGAATTAATAAAAGTTAAGGGGGTTACCTTTAAACCCTAAGCTTAGCGACAAACACAAAAGAAAGTTCATCACTGAAGAAAGATAGAGTGTAATTTGAAGATGAATAGAGAAACTATGGATTCCATACATAACTCTACATTTTGGACCAAATGTCCATTTTGTGGAGCAGAAGATCAGTATTTATCGATTTTTAAAAATCGCACAATACCTTGTCCCAAATGTCAAAGATTGTTTACTTTAGAAGAATATCAAGATAGTGCCCAGACACAAATTAAAAAATTAAAAGAAGAAATCGCAAAACTTCAAAAAAAGAATGAAGCATCAGAAAAGAAATATAAAGATCTCCAAGATCGGTTTCATGAAAAATCAACAAAAAGCAATGAAGAAATTTGGCATCTAAGGAACCACAATGAGAAACTTCTTGCACAAGTCAAAAAGTGTAAAACTAAGAAGCACAAGTTAAAATAAGAAAAAGAAAGTTTTGACAAAAAATTCAACGAAAGTATATCAAAGAAAGAAGAGGAAAACTTCATATAACGACCACTAGTCGTATACCTAGCGGAAATATTTAAAGATATCCATCATATGATGGTAATTGTAAATTGTCTATTGTATAAAAGAATTGATAGAGGATGAGTACAAATGGGAATGAGGGTCCTGTATATATAGCCAGGTAAGTACCCTTTCACGAACAGGCATGTCTTGTAGACACATGCCTCTTTGTTTAACTAATTATTATTTAATTACCTATTATTATGATTATTATTTATTATCTATTTTTATTTATTTTTACATAATTTATGTTCATAACATATTACTACTCCTATGCCAAAACCTGAATCGTCGCATTCAATTACAAATGGTTTTGAGAAGTCTGGAGTTGCCAATACAGGCGCATTAGACATAACTTCGCTCAAGTCTTCAAAACACTTTTCTGCTTCATCATTCCATCAAAATGAGTTCTTCTTTAGAAGGTTTGATAGGGGTGCAGTTATATGGGCGTAGTTTTTAATAAATCTTTGATAATACCCGGTCAACCCTAAGAATCCTCTTAGCTTGGAGATATTAACTGGTTTGGGCCATTCCCTTATAGCCTTGATCTTGTTAGGATCTACTTTAACTCCTTCCTTGGATATTATATGTTTGAGATATTCTACTTCTTCCTTCCCAAAAGTGCATTTTGACTTCTTGGCATAGAACTAATGCTCTTCCAACACAATAAGAACTTTCTCAAAATGTTATAGGTGCTCCTTCCAAGTTTTACTGTAAATTAAAATGTCATCAAAGAACACTAACACAAACTTCCTTAGATATGGACGGAATAGCTCGTTCATAGTAGCTTGGAATGTTGTCGGTGCATTGGTTAAACCAAAAGGCATTACTTTAAACTCGTAATGACCTTCATGTGTTCGGAATGCATTTTTTGCTACATCTTCCAATCTTATTCTGATTTGATAATATCCTGACCTTAGGTCCAATTTTGAGAAGTATTTAGCACCATGTAGTTCATCCAACATTTCATCGATAAAAGGAATTGGAAACTTGTTTTTAATTGTTATTTTGTTTATTCCTCGACAATCGACGCATAATCTGAACGATCCATCTTTCTTTCGAACTAATACAACTGGAGCATCTTACAAACTTTTACTTTTTGAGATGATGCAACACTTTAAAAGATATTGGATTAATCTCTCAATTTCAGTTTTTTGATGATGTGGATATCGATATGGTTTGATGTTAATGGGATTTGATCCTACTTTGACTTCTATTGTAAGCTCGATATCTCTTTTAGGCAGCATCTTCATTGGAAGGTCTTGGAATACTTTTTCGTGCTTTTGAAGTAGCTCTTGGACTTCTGGCGCTTCTTCGTTGATTAGATTCGAAGTTAACATTTCTAATTGATGACACTGTACTACATAGGATGGCGCTCCCTTCCGAATCATTTTCATCATCTAGGATGATGATACAATTTGGTTCTCAGGGGGTTGGAACCCATATAATTTGTATTTCTGCCCTTCCCATTTAAATTTTATAAATTGCTTTTGATGGTTGGTAGAGTAAGTACCGAGGGTTTGTAGCCATTGGATACCTAAGACCACATCCACTCCTTCTAATGGTACCGTGTAGAACGGAGATTCTAAATTAAAGTCTTGAATCTACAATTTGACTTTATGGCAATTCCCTACCTTTTCAATTTTCTTATTGTCAACTACCACAACCTGCATGTTGGGCATGGGAAATGAGAAAATGTTGAGTCTTTTCGCCATGGTTGGGTCCAAAAAATTGTGGGTGTTACCGGTATCGATCAGAACCATTACATTGTTCTTCTTGATATGTCCTTTTAATTTTAATGTCTGGGGTTGTGATATACCTATCATAGCCGATAATGATACTTGCGGAATGCTCTCGTCATCTAGTTCTAGAGAGAATTCTAGGGAATCTTCGATTTCTTCTACGTCTGATTCATCACTGTCTGAATCATTAGTTGCTTCGCATTTATACAAGTTTTTGGTCTTTTTTCCTTTAGCACACCTATGTTTAAGGTCCCATTTTTCGCCACAATGTTTGCACTTGCCCTCTTTCATCCTTTCTGTTTCCACGTTAGTTTTTTCTCCTTCATGAAGATGTGGTGGAACATATTTTGAGTTATCCGTGTTCGCAGCCTGGGAAAATCTTCGTCTTGAATATACTCTTTCAACCTTCGACCACTGCATTTTTTCGTGCTTCTTTTCAGCAGCTTTTGCCTTTTGTCTGGCTACCTCTATAGACGTGATGTCATGAAGCTCAAGTTCAACCTGAATATAGGGTTTCAGTCTCGTGATGTATGACTGAATTAGACGAGTTTCTAATAACCCAGGTACGAGTATGGCCAAAGTTTCCCATTCTTGAGTGTATTCGTCCACATCTCCTTTTTGTTGCAATCTGGTGAGTGTTGAGAAGAACTCTTCTTCCTTGACAACTTGGAACCTTTTAAAGAACGCATTTTTGAATTTACTCCCATTGATAGCAAGTGTCATCTTTTTCCACCACATATACCAATTATATGCTTCGCCTTCCATTTTCATGGAAGCATGTCTGATCTTTTCGTCATCATTGTCAATACTGTAAATCTTGAAATATTCTTCTGCTTTATTGAACCAAGCAACGTTGCATTTTTCGTTACCATCAAATTTGGATAGCTCAAGTTTTGCTCTTTGTTGATATGTTGTTATCGGCGGAGCGAAGAAGGGATATTGATTTGAAAATGACATATTGGTGTATGGATTCCAAAGATACCTATTTTGATAATTCGTGTTACTATTTCCTTAATTAGGTGTGGAAGATGTCTTGGAGACTCAGGCTTCTCACGTGAGTCTAACGAGTTTGACAAATCTGGAGAATTGAGATGTTGAGTAGCTTCATTATTCTAGGGTATTTGATCGGGTGTAATCTTCATAGTGTTACAAATGCAAGTCAACATCACCATCGCTTGATCAACCTTAACTGAAAGGTATGCCTGCTCCTTTTTAATTTCATTCTTGTTCTCCTCAAGCTAACTCTCTATTCTCTTCGTTGTGTCTTGGAGCACTTTGATTTTTTCACCATGTCCGTCACCTTAGCCTCAAGATCTATCATTTTTTATTGAAATCGGCCATCGACATTGCTGCAGCCATTGATCTAGTATGCGGCGGAGTATACTTATCCAAGGTAACCCTTTTTTTTGTTTTTTTGTTAAATTGACCTAATTCTTTTTTAATATTAAATTTAATTATTATTATTATTATTATTATTATTACTTAAATTAAATTAATTATATAATACAGTTATAATATATAACTAAATTATAACTTTTATACTTTATACCAAAAATAAAATCGAATTCGAACAGTGCGTGCCACGATCACAGTTTGGACAGAGACCAAAAATCAAATTGGAACAAGTGTGTACCACGATTCTGATTTGAACGGCAATGGAATTAGCTCTGTCGGGTTCGAGTAGAAACAGTGGACAGTTACGATGATGGTAGTAGATGGCTAATGGAACAGCAGACAGTGGTGATCGTGGACGCAACCAACGGAAGGAAAATGTTGTCGGAAACAGGGGATGACAGGTTGAGTGCGGTGGTCGAAGGAACAGGGACACGACAGCAGGGCGTTGGATGGAAGAGATGCGGAAGGGCGGGTGACGGGGAGATGGTGGTGAAATACCAAGGTAACAGGGAACGAAGACAACGATGGCTGGAGCAAGAGGGAACCAAGGAGCGATCGGCTCTGATACCAAATGGTGCAGATAAATGCAGCATTAAACAGAAACCTATATATTTTATTAATAACATGATGATTTACAGTGAAAGAGACACTGGCTTAAATACAACCCTAGGTAAATGGGCATGATCTTTGATCATGCCCTTTTTCCTAATTAACTAATAGTTACAGATTATTATTTTTTACATAACACAGCCACATGTTAATGCCTTTAAGGATTCATGTTTAATAAAATCATATACATTTTTCCAGCTTATGTTTGAAGATATCATGTGTCATTTTTTATCATCAAGATAACCAATCAACATATTTAACAATGATCAGCTCAACATAGTTAACAATGATCAGCCTTTGCACCAATGTTTTAAAACTCCGACTCCGACTCCGACTCGGCCGAGGGTCGACTCCGACTCGGCCGGCTCGATTTCAATGACTCGGTCATTGTAAAAAATACATTAAATATTTACTTTTATAAAAACACATAATTTTAAAGATTTCCATTCATGTTTCCAAACACACAGCGTTAGAATATAGATAGAAGACAACATATGATGAAAGTAGGCTCATGAATATATCCATTATATCAAAATGGCACCCAGTGCACTGTCCAATACATACACGATGTTGATATAGAGATCAAAACAAAAACACATAACCAAGGAGGCTATAAATGGCCTCTACAACAAAAGTCTGTGACCAGTACCACTGGCAACTGTTAGAGTTTCCAACATCATTTTGCTCAGTGTTACTTGGGAGCGGGAGCGAAAGTGGGGAGCGAGAGCAAAAACAGGAGTGGGAGTGACATTTTCAGAAGCTCCTGGTCACTAACATCAAGGTACATAGAGGGATTGGTGCTCTTGATTAAATACGAGTTCCATACCCTAATACATGACAAAATTCAATGGGAACATTGCAATCCTCCAATCCTGAAAAACTGATAAGTCTGCTGGATTTTGAATGAAATCTAAAATTCTAGTTTCTCCATATGAAATCCAATGAGGCCGGAACCACTCTCAAACATTCTGAGTCATTTCATGGTAATGTTAAAAATTTAAGTAAAAGGATGAAAATGAAGATTAAGGAGAATGTCACTTTTACTTTAAGAATTTAACATTACCATGAAATTTGAATAGCATATTAATACTAGGAGAGGGGAATGGACCCCAAATAGCACTTAACCAATTTAGAAAACACCTTGGAGTCCCCAACAATCAGCTAAATGTTAAAAATTAAAAAAAAAAATTAGAAAAATCCCTGTTTTTTTGGGTGACTGGCCAGATTTAATGACTCGGCCTAGTAGATGTGGAAACGGCCGAGTTGGCCGAGTCAGCCATGACTCGGCTGAGTCATTGAATGACTCGGCCGAGTCATGGCTGACTCGGCCTCCCGAACCGTTTCCTCCACCGAGTCATATTTTTGGGCAATGAAACGGATCAACTCGGCCGTTTCCGTTTCGAATCGGCCGAATTTTAAAACTATGCTTTGCACTTCACATCACTTATCAACCTTTGCACTTCAAGCAATCTTGCAACAATGGCAGTGTAGCAATCAACATAAATCAACCTTAACACAATCAACAACAATTAGCTTAATGACATCAAGCATCCTTAACATGACCATTTGACATCAATGCCAACATTACCAACATTCTCCCCCTTTGGCATTGATGACAACACAACGACCCTTCTCTAGTTTGTCCTGGAAAGAAAGAAAAAATATCCATTCCATATTTTTGAATACCTCCCCCTTTGACATCAATGACAAGGGGTCTGGAAATTTAAGACTGAATATTCCAACAACAAAAAATTGTTCCACGTTGTAGATTTTTTATATCTATCAATTGGAACTAAAAATTCATGACTAGACATTAATAGAATAGTTTGGAAAGCAGCATTTTCAATAATGATGCCCAGTGTCAAAAAAAATAACTTTCCCTTCCTAGGAATGCCAGTTTTCATCTGTCCCAAATGAGATAGAGCTTTTTGGATTCCACTTAATTCAGAACACGTATGAATAGATGGTACATAGGAATGTTAATATTGCAAGTGTCACTTGAAAAAAATTGTCCAACTGTCTGATTCATCTATTACCAATGAATTTATAGCAAAAATGGTTCTTCTGATTTTATTAAATCTTTCCTCTGATACCAATCTCCTTGTACAATTTTGATCAACCATCAACAAATACTTTCAAGTAAGGTAGCATCATTGTTGGCACCTTGAACTCAGCAATAAGCATAATGCATGCCTTTAGTTCTAGAGAATGTTGCAGGCCAATTATTATTATTTTTTTCATATACAAGCTTGAGCCATGTATTCCTTATTTTAGGAGTTAGGGCACAAAACCCTAATAATAAAAAAACAATGAACGGTTGAAATAGTAACATTGACATATGTATCCATTACAATAGTAACGCTGACAATTTAACACTGCATATGCACTGCTCTCAATATAATGCACTCACAAATACAATACCATAAGATATAACACGCTACTCACAACACCATATCTCACTGCTCACAAAAGTAGGTTTTAAGAAAAAATTGAATTCTTCATCAAGATTAAAAATTCGATGGTGGAAATTAAAAGATCATCAAGTTATTTTCGACGGTTGAGATTATTTTGATGAGGATCAAGCCGATTTTTTGGCGCCATTGCCTGGGATCATTTTATTCTCGGCGTTTCAATGACATTCATCTTCTCATTTCTCATCATTTTTTCATCTTTCTCATCTCTCATTTGAGCTGGCAGATTCAATATTTTTTGGCATCATTTGGATCTTTTCATCACCTTTTGTCATATCAGCAACTACTCTTCAGTTCGTTTCTTGTTTGGGTGGCGACTCCATTTCTTTTATTTTTTCCCAAACAAGAAGCCTCTCATATCAGCTTGTTTGTTGCTTTTTGGATCCTAGAATTAGATTCATTGTTCAAGTGGCGACTCCACTTATTTCATCTCTTGATTTTCTTGAGCAGATATCTCTTTCTATCATCCATTTGGTCCCTTGTTATTCATCATGGATTATTCGTTTAAACCATGTCATTTTACTAATGATCTCCATGATTTTCCGGAAGTGACCATTTCTAAATTACCTTTGTTCTCAAGTGGTGATTCAGTCGCTGTTAAAAAGCATCTAAGCTTGTTTACTCGTATAATGATCATATATTGTAGACCCCCTCAGTATAATCATGAAGATGTCAAAATGCGTCTTTTTGTCCTTTCTTTAGAGGGTGATGCTTTGAATTGGTTTAATAATTGTCCTGAAGATTCTTTCACTTCTTTACAAGACATTGTCGATGCTTTTAAAGATAGATATGGTGATCCAGATAGCTCGCCTTGTGCCCCTAAAATTGTGCAACAGAATGAAAGTAATCTTATAAAAGGTCCAGCTATCAATGAAAGATTCCAAGACAATTCTTCATATCAGAATGTGCCATCCACCTGTACCATTGCAGATCAAATCCATGATAGTGGAAAAACAGGGACAAATGACAATGAAAAGGAAGATCAAAAGCAAATTATACAAGAACTAATGTTGCTGGTAAAAAATATGGAGATAAATCAAACAAATTACGCCAATGATGTGAGAACTTTATGCACCCACCTGGAAAAATGTAATAGGGAGACGGAGATCATGCAAAATCAACATGCTAAGGAAATTGAGGCCATGAAGACTAATCATGACACAGAAATTAGTTTTATGCAAAGCGAGTTATCAGGCTTAGAGGAAAATATGATGACCATGAAAGCTAATCATGATAGGGAAATTAATTCTATGCAAAACAAGTTATTAACTATGGATGAAGAAATGACTATCATGACGTTCGATCATAATAATCAGTTGGCTACCATGCAAGCAAATCATAAGGAAGAGATAAACTCTATGCAGCATTGCTTGATGACCATAAAGGAAAAGAACGATAAAGTAATAAAAGATATGGAAGAAGACCATGCCAGGGAAATCAGTGCTATGAAGGTTGAACACTCTAGTCAGATAGATGCCATTAAAATACAGGTTCAGAAATTTCAACAATGGTCAGAGGATGAAAGAAACCAGGGAACGTCAATAGATCAGGAGCCTCCTTATCTGTTACAGCAAGCTCCATCATATTATGAGGTCCTTTGTTCCATTGAAAAGTGGATAATTGAAGGTGACCTGGATAAAAGGGAAATTAATAATCAGATACAGAATGAAGAAAGACATGTCACGCATATCTTACATACTTCATCTGAAAGCTTTGAAGCAAAAAGTTCCATGTCATCAGTAATACAGCCTGCCACGAAGAAAAGGCGCAAGAAAAAGAAAATGAGAAAAAGATTTGATGCATCAGACGGCCGCAAGCAGCTTGATTTTCGGATAGGAAAATGTCCTACCGTATGCAGAATTGGACATGGCACATCTACCAAGCAGCCGACAGATTTTCCTGAAAGCAGGCAAATGCTCAGTATACACTATATTGAACACATCTGATGCCATGGGGCATCGTCTGTATTTCTAACCCTACTCCTTGCTTTTTCAACATTTTCATTTCTGTTTTAGGATTAGATTTACTTTTCATGTTACTAGATAGTTAATAAATGAAGAGCTTATATCTTTCCTGTGCTTAACGTTATATGATGATTTTTGGATGGACGCTACTTATGTTTTGTTGTGTGTTGCATGGATGCAGATTCTGGATTCTCACATTCCTACAGTGCAGCAGCGTGTCCCCAAGTAGAGCCAAATGTTGACCACTACGTGTTAACTACCCATAGCAGTACACTCCCTTTTTTCGCAAAAGGGATAGCACCTAATCAACATGTCTGTGCCATTTGACAGTCATCGTCGACCTGATCATGTTATGTTGTAAACCCAGTTGCATGTGTAAATTGTAAATAATCTTAGCAGATCTGAGTCATATATGTAAATTGCCTAGGCAAACCTAATTTTCTAGTGATAATCTATGTTCCGGAAGGTTTTTTGTCTCACCGATCCATGATCAGCAGAGTTTTTCTTCAACCTAACCCCAAAGCCGGAATGAATTTTGTCATTAGAATCTTAGAGGAATCCTAGTGTGTTGATCTGCTAGATTATATTTGGTCGCAGAACTGGGTGGTCTATGAGGGTCTATGTCAAATGGGTTTTCCCCCTTGAGATGTAAAATTATAAAAGTCATGATGTAAAATGTCTTGAGGGTTAGAAAATGTTTTAATCCCCTCATAAGTCCTAAGTCCTAAGTCCTAGGTCCTAGGTGATTTTTCCAAAGGCTAAGTTCGAGGATCCAAAAATAAAATTAAAAAATTAAAAAATAGATACAAATAATAATAAAAAATAATAAAATTTAAAAAAATAATAATTAAAAAATAAAATAAATAAAAATAAATAAATAAAATTTTAAAATAAAATAATAATAAGTCAAAGTTTTGAGTAAATAAATGAAAATTTTCAATTTTTTAATATATTAAAATGCATTTAAATATTCGACAGATGAGATTAAAAGGGATTTTGATCCTCATCGACGGTCGAGATCATTTTGACATGGATCACTCGAACTAGCCATTGGGAAATTTTCCTTTAAATAGGGTGTCAGGGGTCATTTGAGATCAGATTTGATCTAAGAGTCTGGTGCTAAAGAAAGCTCTCTTGTAGTCATTTTTTGTGCAATAAAGAAAGACTTTGGGGTAAAAATCTTGCTGGTGTTACTCTTCTAGAAGTGTTGTAAGATGATTTATTTTTCTGCATAATTTTATTTTCAGCCATTGATAATAGCTTGATGAAGATTGATTTAGGCACAGGTATCTTGTCTGATCTCTGGGGTTTGAACGATAGTTTAGATTCTGAAATATAATGGCAGGTATCTCCATTTGATCTGGATTTCACTATTGTTTTCTCCTTCTATGTTAATGGTTGATTTTAAACTGTGCAGGAAATCTTAGTTTTGAGTTTACCGGGAGTTAGGGGAAGTTCTCGGCTGAACCAGCCAACTCCCGGATTGCATTTTTTGAAAGAGCCTAGCCAGTTTTAATTCTGGGCTTATCATTGAAATTTTTTATGAATGCATGAAGGGTTTTCTGAAGTATCTCACATTAAATTGAAATTCTGAAAATATTACTGGGGATTATTGACAAATCTGGCTGCTTAAGAATCGAAAATCTATAAATATTGTAAATTTTTAGCTGGTTTTAGGGTTTTCAGTTTTGTTTCTGGCACATTTTATTTCTCGGTGTTCTTGCCATTGGAGGTTGAAGGTACAGACTTTAAAAAAAAAATCGGGGTTTTCATTAGGCAAATCTGAATGCAGAGCAATTTAAAATTTACTGGAAAATTTGCAGGTTTTTTTTTGAAGAGATTCGAGGGTTTTTTCAAGCTATCTGTTTGCTGCCTAGGATTTCATTTTGACATAAAAAAATTTCGAAATTTTTTTTTTTGTGGCATCCTAGGGTTTCTAGGCCGCCAGTTTCAGTTTCTATGCTACTCGGGGCTTCATTTTTATTGCAGGAAAATTTTTCAAAACTTTTTTAAGCAGGCTGCAAAACACTGCAAAATCTCCCGGTATCCATTATTTCTGCATATGTTGAACGTCTCACTCTCCCATCATCGTACCCCTCTCAGTTACCCTTGCAAATCCCTTCCCTTGGCCGCATGTCCTCTACACATAGCCTCCTCCAAACCTGCGTACTGCACTCCCTCCGCAGTCGACTTACACAAAAAAAAAAACTCCACGCGTGCTCTCTTAGCTGTCTTTCTTTTCTGTTAGTCCTCTCTCCATCCTCACGTCTGGCTTTCTTCCTCTGCGTTGGCGCCTTTCAGCTCTCCCTCAGCGTCTTCCCTGTATCCACCCTTCCACGCATTTTCTTTTTTTTATGCATTACGCAGCTCCATCTCCAGCTCTTTTGCTGCCAAACCCTTCCAGCGTGCTACCTGTTCTCTCCCTACTGCCCAACGAGCAGCCGCCATCCAACGTTTTTCACTAGTCCACGCCTTCACCTGCAAATCGGTTCAGCCTCCTCCATACGTTGCTGCTCCTCACGCTGCCGCTGTCGTCCAACCTTCACGCCAACAGTCTTCTCGCTCATTCCTCACTGCGTCTTGCGCTGTCAAGCAAGCCCGTCGTCCTGCTCTTCCCTTGCCCGTGGCACCTGCAAACATTGAACGCAGACAAAAAAATCAAAAAATTGGTTTGATATGGTGTGCAAAGTTTCAAGGTAACGTATAAGTTTCAAGTTAATGTATATTTGTTAGGATAGTTAGACTTTTCGTTCATATCGTATAGTTTAGATTTTTTTTATTTGGTTTTCATTTAAATTTAAATTTCTTTTATTTAGATTTTTTAGAATTAAATTTTTAGTAGTTTAGAATTTAAATAAAAGAAATAAAATAATAAAATTTTGGGTTTATATATATATTCATGTGTTAGGCCCTTTTAGTTAGGTTTTAAATTTAAATTAGAGTTACGTTTTAGCTTTTAGTGTAGTATAGTTTAAACCTCATTTTTAAATTTAGTTTAGTTTTATTTTATTTTAGAATAAATCAAATAAAAATTTAAAAAAAAAAATCCATAAAAGGTTAAAAAAATTTCTTTTTTATTTTTTTTTAGGACTTTAGTTTAGATTAGATTTTATTTAGGATTTTAGTTTTGTTTAATTTTCGGATTTAAAATTTTATTAAAAAAATATAAAAATATATATAAAAATTAAACATTTTGAAAAAGGCTAATTAAAAATTGGAAATTCTTTTTAAAGTCTTTTCTCTGTTGTGGTGAAATTAAATGTGCTTAGAATGTTTACATCTGGAGATTAACTATTTGAAATCTGGTCAGCATTTAAATTTTGTCGTTGTTTAAAGCATTCATTCTTTAGAAATTTAATTGTTGGATCATTATTAAGGTGTTGTGCATTTGTTGAATATCTTACATCGCTTGGGTTATTTGATGATAACTGATTGTTTTACATGGTCTATACTTCTGCAACATTTAATAGATTATCATTTAATCATTAACTCCATAAGGCACTGGTACAATAATTTCTAAATCAATCAAGTGCTAAATTGCCTTGCTGTGTCTCCCAACCCAACTGGTCCGCCTTCATTCATCCCATAGGGTCTACCCCCCTTAGCCTCGGGAGATGACTTAAACGAAGGGATCGGGGATCAGGGTGACAGCCCCCGGTCTGAGCGTTGTCGTGACAATCTGTGCGACAACAAGAGCACAAAACCATAATAATAAAAAAACAATGAACGGTTGAAATAGTAACATTGACATATGTATCCACTACAATAGTAATGCTGACAATTTAATACTGCATATGCACTGCTCTCAATATAACGCACTCACAAATACAATACCATAAGATATAACACACTATTCACAACACCATATCTCACTGCTCACAAAAGTAGGTTTTAAGAAAAAATTGAATTTTATATCAAGATTAAAAATTCAATGGTGGAAATTAAAAGATGATCAAGTTATTTTCGACGGTTGAGATTATTTTGACGAGGATCAAGCCAACTAGTCGTTATTTTCCACTTGGAAGGGTTTCTCTATATAAAGAAGTCATTTTGCTTCTGTGTTGCATGGGTACCCACACCTGGGGGTGGGGTTCTCGAACCCGTCCCGAGTTCCCGCACCCAAGTACCGGATTCGGGTATGGGTTCTTCCCAGACGAACCCAGAAGAACCGGGTTCTTCCATGAAGAACCGGGTGCTTCAAAAAAAAAAATTGGGTTCTTTTCCTTTAACGGGTTCTTGGGTTCTTGGGTACTTCGGGTGCTTGGGTTCTTGGGTTCTTCGGGTTCTTCGGGTTGGGTTCTTTGGGTTCTTCGGGTTGGGTTCTTCGGGTTCTTCGAGTTGGGTTCTTTGGGTTCTTCGGGTTCTTTGGGTTCTTCATAAAAAAAACTATATTAAAAATTTAATTTTCAAATAATTTTTTTTATTGAAATTTAAAAAATAACTTATAACAAAGGTAAAAAACTTTAAAAACCCTAAATCTTTAAGACTTTAACTCTTTACACAAGCAAATATTAGCTTTAGTAGCAGTGGGCAGTGGGCAGCTTTAGCAGCAGTGGACATAGCAGCTTCAACGGCAGTGGTATTTACAAATTTTTGTTTTCAATTTTATTATTCCATGAAAAAGTTTCACAAGACCCGCGTGTGAAAAATATAGGTGCATTATAATTTATATTACACATTTGAACAGTGAACACCCACAGGGGCTCAACTACATTAAGCTGCATTACACTTTCATTGTAAGTGGATCGCAATTGCCCACTAGCAGTCACTACTGCAATATCCCTAATGCCATAGGTGTTCGTGATTACTTAAAACCAAAAATCCAAGCCTGTAGACCCGTGTTCTCTGTTCCAACGATGAGCTTTGTGGAACAGAACGTAGCCACCATCTAATTTGTAAGGCTCCTTGGAGCATATTAGCAAGTTTAATTGCAATGTTTTCCATCGACACGTAACATTGAGATGGCAAAACATATAATAAATAATTCCCTTCTCTATACAGATGGACATTCAATTGTAACAACTCAATTTAAAAGCTAAATATGTCACTTATGTCGAGAACATAGAATATATGGCATCAAAACCAGAACTGGAAAAGAGACCTCTTACTCTGTAATTTGAGCCTGCAGATTCTTGTAAATCAATTTGGAATGAAACATTCATTCCCGAACCAAATAACCATCAAATTATAAATTGTAAATGCACACACACAGGTTCAGACATTTTCAGTCAAATAGAAAGTAGGATTGAGACCAGCCATAAGCTGTAATCAGCTAATGCTGTTAAATGGCGAAGGGCTATTTTGGACAATGGCTAAATTAAGTATCAAAATCTGCCAATTTCTCACAGCATTCTCAAAGTTTTCTTGTTTAAAGTTGAAAAATATACAAATTCATATATATTATTAATTATAAATTTATAATTTATAAAATATAATTATTAAAATTTAATATTATTATATTACCCGATGAACCCACGCACCCTGTTTCCAAAAATGCCGTCCCCGTCCCCGTCCCCGTCCCCGCACCCACGTTTCCTGGCAACATAGTTTTGCTTCTATTGTAATCTTTGGATGATGTAAAAAAAAATTAAAGCTGATATTGAGTTATTGCTCTGCTGGGAACATTTCTATATCATAATAGAAATACTTTAGGGTCCAGTTCATGGTGCTTTTCTTCCATTGATCTATGGTACGTGCTAGTTATGTGTTTTCTTATATTGTGCTAAAAAATGTATGAACTTGTTATTTCATTTGTCAGTGATAAAAGCATTCTATTGGTAAAAAAAATTATCTTAGGTGATATGATTCACCATATGATCACACAGTTCTACTTGAGAAAAATTATAGAGATTTGCAAGTACACTAGTCCTTGGGCTCTAAGTTCACAAACTGTGGGGAAAATCCAACTATGTCTAGGCTCTAAGATTTCTATATGGTATTTAATGTTGTAGAAAGGTTTTGGCCAATATTCAAATTTTTCGAAAAAATACATTCATCCACTACTATTACTCAAATATATATATATATATATATATATATATATATATATATATATATATATATTTCTCCAAAATATTTTAATTTGCAAACATTGTACATTTGTAGATACTAGATAATTTGTACATAATTTGTAAAATAATTTGTAAATTATTTCTAGCTCGATTGTTTTGCAACACTTGGGGTTCTATTTTTGGGGTTTATATTTTTGTATATATTTGGGGTTTTGAAATTCTTTGATTCATTTGTGCAGGTGATCAAGAAATTTTTTTGTTAGGTTTTTGAGGTATATCTAGGCCTAGGAAGGCAAGATCTAGCCTCCAAGCTCAACGTTCAACCTGAAGAGGAAGCCATCCAACAATTTTGCAATGATTTTGTGGAGAAATTTTTATTTGCAGGGGTTTCGAAATTTATTTATTTATTGGCCCTAAGGCCTAGTCGTCCAGCCTTTTTCCTCTTGGTCGTGAGCCCCAGAGGGCATCTTAGGCCCTCAGCGCCCTTATTTACCCCAGTCGCAGGCTTTTTGAGAACTCAGCCTCCCTTTAGGGGAACCGTACAACCTCTTGGAGGCCTCGGCCCTCTCTTTTCCCTCAGCGAAAGCCCTTTAGAGCTAAGTCATAGGCCCTAAGGGCCATTTTTCCTTGAGTCACATCCCTTGGAGGGTTTACAGTTGGCCTTTAGAGGCCTCCTCCCTTGAGTCACAAGCCTTTTAGGCCTTTTCCCAGGCAACCGCAGGCCTTAGAGGTTGCAACTAGGAGAGAATTTAGCCCTAGCCACTAGCCCTAATAGGCATTTTCTCTCCATCGTTGGGGTTTTTATGGGGTTTTGCAGTCATTTCAGCCAAGTTGTGGGGCTTTACAGCAGTTCTTGAGCTAAATTTTTTGTGGTTGCAGGCTTGGAGCATCATTGAAAATTATTTGGCATTGGTTTATGGTCATTTGAATCAAAAAATTTGAATTTATTTGGCTAACACTTGGTTTTGCAGATTAATTAGCCCATTGGGCTAGGGTTTCAAGAGCCAAAGTTGCCAAGCAAGGCCTCAACCAACCATTAGTGCCCTAGTTGCAACCATAAGAGGGCTGATCCATTTATTTTCAACTGACAATTTGTGTTGCAGGTCATTGGCCCAAGTCTCAAGCCTTTTGAAAGACAATTAGTCACCAAACTAGGCCATTAGGCCTAAAGGTTTGCTTGTTGATTTTTGGTAGCATCGTATGTGCTCTAAGTCTCAAAATTTGCAAGGAGGCTTAGACACATGCATTCTCCAATACCCAAAAATCGTTTTGGGAAATTCCACCCAGAGACAGTTTTATTAAAATAACTAATTATTTTTAATGGGACCATAACTCCAAACTTAGGAAATTAAAATAATTAATGGGTATTAATCTAAACTGTGGGTGTAACTTCTAGAAGAAAGCGGAGATCAAGTCAATATGATCCTAGCCATTGATTAGAATCTAATTTGGGCCGTTGATTGATCAACGAAAGGATTATAAGAGAAGTCTTGATGGGCACTTGGAGAACACACCAAGAGAGTTCAGAAGATTGAATTTTTGAAGCAGAGCAGCTGCCGAAGAGAGATTCGAAATGAGCTTTTGCAGTGAGGAGCAGGGATAGTATCCGAAGGGAAATCTTTCCCAGTCGGAGGATACTCAGTAGAGAAGGCAGAGGGAGATCCAGTAGTGGTAGCGCTGAGCTAGAGGGGATGACGCAGAGGCGGCACAGAAGCCAAGAGGGAGCCTGAAATTTGCAGAGGGAATTCGAGTTTTAGAAGCCAGGAGTCGGGGTGTGAGACCGAAAGGCAGAAATTGAATCACCTAGGCAGAAAATCGACCAGTCAGAGGATTGACGTTGTCCCTAGAGAGCTTGACGTTGGGCTAACGCAAAGAAAGCACAGAGGTGGCCAGAAAAATCGGGGGCAATCATTCTGGCGCTGGATCAGCCAGGATTTACAGTGATAGTGTGAGGTAATCTCACAAATATATCTATCAAGTTTATTCTTTGTAACTGGATTGTCAAGAAGGCTTCTAGAGATGTATTCAGATTTTACTACTGCATAAAAATAAAACCCTCAGATCTGCTGCACCGATTTTCCCACATTGGGTTTTTCCAGAGACATTTGTCCAAAAATAATGGTGTTATTGTGTTGTATTTTCTTTCTTGCTCAGTGTCTTGTTTCCGCATATAATTTAATTAAGTGAAGGCTGCAGTGTATGTATTTCAATATTTTTCGTAGGAAACTGCAAATAATTTGTTCATGTAAATCTAAGTAGGAAAAATATCATCAGTTGCTGTAGTAGGATTCTGGTTTAGGAATTTTCACATTGCTCTCTTCCCTCACATTTTCTTTGTTGTTATGTTCTTCAGTTTTGAATCGTTTTGTTACAGCAGTGTATTCAGTGTTAAAACACTCTATATTTAAGCTTATATCCATTAATCAATCACATAACACATTGAAAAATAACCTCAAGTCACAAATATCAAATTTTGAGGTCATATTGATTGCATACAAGTGGATTTTGTGAACTATTTGATTAATTTCAGATCTGATTCATATGCTACAGCTATCTACACTTAGCCTATAGCAGTAATAAAGTTCATAACAATGACATAATAACTCATTGGCAATCATATTCCATCATTGTACTGTCACTTGTATTCATTAGGCTTGCATTTATTGGCATAATTCATTATTTTCTAAAGGTTGTAATATTAATTTAAGGTCTGACATAAAATTTGTAGTAGTGTTAAAAGTGTTGAAACTCATCTAATTTCACTCGGCTATTGTTCTTGGCATATTGTGGAACTTAAATAAGTATTTAATTGTGAAGATTTTGGTGATTTTCCTATGTTGATCCATATTTTCTTTTGCACTATTGGCATCTATTTTCCCTCTTGCATTCACTCACACAAGTGATCTAATCAAATTGATAAAGTGTTTAGTAAGTTTGGCTAATTGCTCTAAGGTGACATTGTGATCCCATTGCTATTATCATTGTTGGATAAGTCAATACATTGCTCATTTGTGAATTGGATATCTCTTGTGGATCTCATAATCAATCATAATTGTGATAAGATATTTAAATTTTCTCGTGCATCTAATTGGCAAAAGTGGGGATTTATTGATTATTATCTTGCTAATTGTCTTAAATCTTGTATTGTCTATCTTTTGAGCAATTACCTATTGGTTTTATCATCACATTTTCTGGTACCGTTAAGCTTAAGCACTTTCTCTTGTGGTTGAGATTGTCTATTATTCAAGTGTTCAATTATTCGTAATTGAAAGTGTTGAGAAATATAGGGCATAGCAATTAAGTGATTTCTCTTCTATTAGTAATTGCGTCTGAGTGCTTTTTTACTTCTTTAAATTAGGATCTTCTTTTACTTAGGTTATTAGCATCCTTCTTCATCAAACAACTACCAATGCATAAACCATAAAGAGACAAGAGACACATAATATAGGCTATTAGCCAGGGCCAAAACCTTTCCCACTTGGGAGGAAAACCCGAACAAATTCTTCTTCTTATAGAGATTCCAGTTGACGAATAACAAGATGAAGACCCTTGACCTATTTGTCACTCCAAGACCAAGACACAAGTTCTCTTGATGAGATCCTTAGACAACGATACTCAACCTTCTACTCCTTCCTACTTCTCGACTTCTTCTTCAACCTTGACTTCCTTCTGCTTCAAACCTTCAGCCTTCTTGAATTAGATCTGCAATCCTTTAATTCAAAACGAGAAATATCCTTGATACCATTGCTTAGGATAGAGTATCCTATTGGCTTGTCTCGACTTCTCTTTTGACTAGCCCTTCTTCCTCTTCGGCTCCCTAGGAGGACTACAATTCTCCTCGGCTTCCACTGCCGCAACAGCGCTCTTTCTCCCTTGCACGTATGGAGGTTTACAACGCTTAAAACAAACCCAAAAATAGTCCTAAGAACTTCGCTCTTCTTTTTTCTTACTTCACTAGTTGGGAGGCTTCCTTTCTTACATTTTTCGCACTTCTGTTTCAAATCTTTGCTCCACCGAAATTCTGCTATGAAATGTGGGTGTGCTGCCCTATTTATAATTGTTGCGGCCTCACAATAAGTCGACTTGCCATCCAGCTAGGCCGATGTGTCATTTGGAGAGATAATATTATTCCTTTTGAAGCCGACTTGAAAGGAGATGCTTGTGCTTGTCTTGGAGGGCTATTTATTCTTATCTAATGACTCATACAAAATGTAACATGCCCAAGAAGGGCTCTTGATACATGACATTGACTCAATTTGACTTTTATGACTAGATGACAAAACCTAAAGGCTCACAATGGGAGCCATTACTAAAATAAAATTCCTTGTTCATGAAACCCATGAGACAAGCATTACAATAATAATTTTATTTTTCTTCTTTTCATCAATTACCTAAAATCACAATTACACGTGTCATTATGAAGACCGAACCTAGTTACACTTTTCAACAGAAAGATCATTGCAATTGAATACTTAAGTAATTAAGTGATCTCACCTTAAGAGCACTCACCCATCTCTTGCACTTGCATACTAGGATTAGTATCTTGCATTCATAAATTTACTTCCAAGCCTAAGCTTGGTCGATAAAAATATAGGTCCACCTTTCTCAGCTAGCATGAGGAGTTTTGCACCTCTTTAGTGGCTAACACGGTGACCTTGCAATCGCCAAAGCCACAGTCTCTACAGCATCAGAGGCATCAGATGGTTAGAACCCCAAAGGAGGTATCATTAAACAAGCCCCAGCTTGCTTCCCCCCGGTTTCTCTCTCACAACCTACTCTAGAGACTAGCCTAAAAATAGTTAAGAGGAAGGATACACTTAGAATAGGCATATAACTTAAAATAAACCAAGACTCTACATCTCACATAGATTATAGGACTTGTATTTCATATAGGATAATGGAGCATCCTCAAGCAACAATTGTTCATCCAGTAACTTGGTAAATAATCTAAGCAAGTAATTAACTCCATCTAAGGCACTGGTCTTTCAAGATAAATCTAATCTAATCCATAAAAAACTTGCTAATTCAACCAAGTGGCTAGAACATTCAGTTGTGTCTCCCAGACTTGTTGAATGCCAACAACTATCGCATCTTCACATTTCATAGGGACTACCCCCATAGCTTCTTGTAGGGAGACAGCTAGAACGGAGATGGCAGGGATAAAAGTGACAACCCTCGCCCTGAGCATTGTTGCATCTTTCCTATATAGTTTGGGCGACAACAGGCCAAACGCTTGAAAATTGTTCCAAAATTGAAGACTCATTGGGTCGCCTTATGGCATTGTATCGGATCTGTCGTTTCTCAATATACAATGTTGTAGCAAACCCATTCATCTCTGTCTATAAGGGACTGAATCATTGGAAGGTATAGTGTCTTTCTTGAAGGGGTCGTGTAAAAATTGTTAGAGAATATTTGCGCCAAGGAGGACGAATCACTAGATGTTCCATGTTGAAGTTTTCCTTAGAAATTGCATTCCTTGTGACTGTAGCAGCCTATTCCATGTTGAGAAATCTAGGGCAGCTAGATTAGGAGTGAGTTCTCTTTACTTTGATAACTGCTTGTGATGTTCTTTACTTCAATCTGTAGAATTTACAATTAGCTTCTTCTTCTCTTGATTATTATAGTGTTCTTATCATCAAACAGTTACCAAAACATGAAGATCAATAGAACAAAAATGGACACAACATGTGGACTGCTAGCCAAGGCCAAAACCTCTCCTAGAGAAGAAAACCCACAGGAAATTCTTCTCTTCTTACAGAATCTTCAAATGACGAATTCCAAGAACTTGAGACCCCATAACAAGACCTTTCCAAGACCACATCAATCTTTTGTAGATGAGTTTCTCTTTAACAAAGTCAAATCAAGTCAAACCTTCTTCAAAAATGCACAACTTTGACCCTTGCAATAAATTTCGGCCTTCACTGTAGCTCTGCACTTTTTCGGCCCCTCTGCAATTGTTGCAACTTCGCACGTGTGGATGAATAGGACAGATTTAGGCCTCTTTTCTTCTTTGCTTGGCTTGCTTCTTCCTTTTAGACAAATGGACTATAAAACTAGCTTCCTTTCATCAAATTTTCAACCATTCTTAGAGACTTGAAATTAGGGCTTGTAGCTCCCACCAAACCATAGCCTTTTTCGCACGTGTGAGAGATAGATAGAGTGAAGATTAGATTTTTCAACCTTCTCTCATCTAGATGTTCGCTTGCCTTCCTTTCTTCTTGTCTTGCTTTCCTGATCGAATGGATATATGGATGTCCAAATGAGGTCGAATGGTCACTTATATATAGGCTTGCAAGGAGAACAAATAGCCCTAGTGAGGCCGACTTCTTCACTGCAAAGCCGACTTGGCCTTGGAAAGGCAGATCTATATTTTTGACTCAAAAATAAATACTTTGACTTGTTACAAAATGCCCAAAGGGGTCTTTTACATAAGATAATGACTCTATTGACTCCATGACTCTTTGACAATCCCTAGAAGCACACAATAGGTGCTTTGACCTAAAATAAAAACGACCTTGAGCATGAAACCCATACTATTAAATAACAAGAAAAAAAATTCTTTCCTTTTACATGATATACAAAAATCAAGAGTACATGACATATTATGAAGACCAAACCTAGTTACATATTTCGACATTCCAAGAGACCAAATTGATATGAGACATGTAGTAGTTGATCTCAAGGAGACGAGTTGGTTAGAAGGGCATCTAAAAAGTCAAACCCCAATGATTAGAGTAGGTTCCAGGGGTAATCATTCCAGTAGCATTGTAATATTTTCACTTGCTCCCAAGACTCATATAACTCAATTGGGCCAAAATTTTATTCTTATAGTAGTTGAACACTTGGGAGGGTTGAGTTCTTCAACGTAAATGCTCATGTTCATCTTCAGATTTGAGGGCATTTTTAGGTGTTTCTCTCCAAATTGTACTCTAGAAATTGTTCAAATAAAGAACAAAATTTGTGTCTTCAAATTTGTGTTCTAAATTGTTTTCACAAATTAGTGTGTGTTTCCTAGAAGTGTATTTTCCATTATTTTGCACACTAACTGTTTGTAAAAAGGAGTGAAAGGAATTCATTGATATTTTTGGAAACATTTGCTTGAAAAGGTTATTAGTGTGCTCTACATCGATTAAAATATTTGCTAGGTTGAAAATATTGTCACTACCATTTAGTACAAGTTATTCCATTAGGAATATTACAGTGGTATCAGAGCATAATCTTGGCCAGTCATGGGGAAGCTAGCAAGATCATGGAGGTGTGGGCATTGATGCATAGTGATTGGTGGAAGTATGGACATTCCAATGATCCAAGAAAGATGGAGTACACAGAGGGTCTAGGAGGAAAGCAATGGAAACAATGAGGAACTAAAAGAATTATGGACCCAATTGAATAGCAATAAGAGGATTAACCAAAGCCATCTTTATTTCTATGACAAAAACCCTAGAGATAGGCATGTCACGGGGTTGAAGCGTAGATCAGCCAAAACAGAACAACATCCATACGTATTGCCAGTATAGTCGTCCTGCCATGCCTCATTTTCTGGATGAACCTGAGAGGAACAAGGAACTAGACACCTTTGCAGATTTGATGAGGTCTTTCACAAAGGGGATTGATGAGTATGATGCGTTGGACCCCAGGACCAGGGGGGCTCTGTCGTTTGGGGAGTTTTTCCATTTGAAGGAGAAGCATAGAGCAAGAGCAAGATTATCATATTAGAGCACTAAGGATGAGGCCTACTACATGGAGGTGCTTCCTAGGAGCGGATCTGTGGAAGAGGTCGAGCAAGAGGCAAAGGACACTGGTGGTTGTGAGGTCTTTCATAGAGGGGATTGATGAGTATGATGCGTTGGACCCCAGTACCAGGGGGGCTCTGTCGTTTGGGGAGTTTCTCCATTCGAAGGAGAAGCATAGAGCAGGAGCAAGATTATCATATTAGAGCACTAAGGGCTAGGCCTGCTACATGGAGGTGCTTCCTAAGAGAGAATTTGTGGAAGAGGTCGAGCAAGAGGCAGAGGACACTAGTGGTTGTGAGGAGGGCATAGATCGACCTAATGTGACTCTAGAGTCACCCCTATCGGAGAGCACATTTTGATAGCACGGGTTGAGACAGTGGTAAAGAGAATGGAGCGCATACCCACATGACCATCCAATGACAAGATGCCAATAGGCACAAAGGCATCCAGACCCATGACAGAGCTTCAAGATGGAAGCCACCTACAGCTGACTGGTAAGGATGCTTTGCATGATCAGTTGACGATGGAGCAGTTGGAAGCTCATATTGAGCTACCCATTGATGAGGGGCAACAAAGAGGGCACATGTAGTGACTCCAGCCTTTGAGCTACCCATTGATGAGGGGCAACAAAGAGGTTACATGTAGTGACTCCAGCACAGTTTACTTTAGAGGCGCATCGTTGGGGCTTTCAACATTATTAGCCCACCTTTATATATCAAACAGAGGTAGGCGGAGTTGACTAGACAGACCATAGGGAATGACCAAGTCAGCAAGAGTGAGCGACTTGAGCTGAGTATGGCACACAATCAGCATGGAGGGCATGCTCCGTACACAAGAGATTGTGCCTTTGATCCCTCCTTTGGGATTGGATGCAAGAGGTAATGACTTGGTACCCGACGGAGCGAGCTAGGTCGTTGGTTACATCCATGGCCACAGTTCAACAGAGTTCGTGGATTACTCGAGGGGCTTGAGGACCAGATTTTTTTTGGGATCCAAGTGGGATCCCCTATCATATCTTGGACTTCGTTAGTGATGGTGTTGGCGGTGAGATGGATCTGGTGACTAATCACACGCACAATTTTAGGTCTTCATCAAATGGTCGGACAGTATTGGTGATAGGGTGGTTTGACAAGGGGGCAAGCATACCTCGTGAAATGTCTTAGCATGTTGATTGTGCATGGGGTCGACAGTTGATTAGTACACTTTGGCAGGAGCTTGTAGGAGGAGGTGGCATCAGTAGGCCACTAGACAGAGCATTGTATGGATACAATGCTCTCTCATTGATATATTGTGCATAGGAGAAAATGGGGATCGGCACCATAGTGTTATTCCCGTTAGCATGTGCGGAGATAGGCCACTCAGGTCTACCAGGGAAAATGAGGAAGTGTAGCTCACATCATAGCGTGTTCACTAGCAGAGTGGTTGATGCATTTGCACATGTGGGATTCCAGATGATGTTGGGCGGTACGGTAGTGTGGTCGTTGGTGTCCATTAGGGCACAGGGTTGTGCCACGGATTTCAGTGTTATGCAAAAGAGTGTGGGAGTACATGTTTGTGTACAACGGAGTATGATGATGCACATCAGGTTGTTGGAGCATTGTCTTCGGAGAAATCTCCCAACCGAGACAACAAGTGTACCATTGGGTTTGGCTTACCTAGGATCGATGAGGGCACTGGCGAGTATGAAATTTCCTTGAAATTGCAACAACTGCACTTTATTCTCCTAACTGATTAGCAATTTAATTGTTTACGGCAATTAACGAATAAACCACACTGCAATTCTTCACAAATAAAAATATGTTGTATAAGTAAAATTAGGAACTGAGAAATAGATGCACACACATAAAAATTTGACATTGTTATTTTGGACTAAACGTCCCCAGAAAAACCTCGAAGGGAAAATCGATGCAGCAAATGAGAGTTTATTTTATTATGCAGTAAATATAGCGAATTACAATTTGGATGCCCAATTGGCAATTCCCTGGCAATATATCTCAACTAGAAAATAATTTGGGAAATACTTTTCCCTCACAACAACTGGATTTGGCCCTCTCTAGCAAATTCGCATTTCCCAGCTAATTCACACAGCGATACTGGAAATGCACACTATCTTCTCAAAATAATTTGATCTTCCTCTGGATCACTTCCAGATGAGTCGTCTTGCCCTTTTAAGCCCATGGATCCAATTCGCTCTACCTCCGAGATGTAGATCTAGGATCTTGTACTCACACTTTCTAGGCAACTAGGCAACTCACACTACAGATTTTCAACCTCCCTGCGGGATAATTCGGCCTACCTTTCTTGGATCTGGAAACTGGAAAACCCCTTAAGAATTTCTCCGGAAATTCTCCCTACTATAAACCCCCTGCTACTCTCCTTCCCTAGCTTGAATTGCACCTTCGCTAGATCTGCAAACTGGGTAGCTCAATCTGCCTTGATCACGTTAATCACTTTGATGCAACTAATACTTTCTCCAAGCTCTTAGTGTTAATTTTTCTTTGGGATATATAGTTCTTTGCTTTGATAATTGCATTTCTTCATTAACACATTACAATTTACATTCACCCCATAACATTATTCAGATTTACATCATTATTCAGCAGCATATGCAATTATATAGAAAAAACAATATCTTCATCATCAATGCAATGGAACATAAAGGAACAATAGAAGAAAAGAATTCACACATAGAGACACCAGGATTGGTCGGAGACCAAAGGAAAACCCACTATGGGTAAAACCCTTTCAAATTCTTCTTATTAGATTATCATCGAATGATTCAGCAAAAGAGAGTACAATGATCCATATCTCCATTCATACAACTATTCATCAAAAGCAACTACAACATCCATGAAATGAACCCAACAATGCTTATACTCAAAATTTTGACTCTGAAACATGTAATGAACTGTCACTATCTACGATCCACTGCCAAACATTGTGGTCACTGAGCGAAATCTTCGGACAACTGAAATTCCATCATTTAGGTCTCGGTCACACGAAGGAGGAGTCATGTGTGCGACTAGAAAGCTTCCAGTCGCTCTCTCGAGCCTACAAGCGAGCGACTATTGTCCACAACTAAGATTCTGAAACCCTAGATGTCGGTCACACGAAGGACGAGTTGTGCGTGCGACTAGGATGCTTTAGTCGCATGGATGACCCTCGTAGCGAGCAACTACAATGGAGATCTCTTTGTCATGTGCCTAAAACTGAGACCCAAAACCCTAAAATAGAAATGTGAACTTCGAACCCTGCAATTTCATCTTTGAGCAAACCTATTCCTTCGCGGACAAGCCTCAGACCTATGCGCACCAAAAACCAAGATAAAAGAATGTCTCATGATGATGTCCAAATGAGGTAGAGGTCACTTGTATTTATAACCTTCCAAGGGTGTCCACTTTGCTTTAGGGCCGACCTTATCAAATATGCACATATGGGCTTTTCTTCATAAGTACACTTTCCCTTATCAGATTTGAGTGATCTTTAGGTCAACTTTGGTCCTCTTGAAAAGAGAAATTCAATGCAATCATCTTCTTCATCAAGTGAGTTATCCAAAGTGGAATTTGACTGCAATTGCATATTTTAACACTCCCTCTCAACTAGGGAGAATTCCGCTTGCATCATATCATGCGTATCCTGTCATCAGATCATATCCAATCTCAAGCATCTCATCATCACATATCGTCATTGTTCATCTCGATTCAACTCTTCCTTATTCCTGCTTATTTCTTCATTGTCCCTACTCATATGTTGAACATTCTTGAATCTAAAAGAAAAAGAATTTGACATCAGAGGGGAGCTCAATCTACCACCCTCTATCCATCGTGGAGGCACTGCTACCACCTGGAATCTCTGCCAGTGGGGAGCCTAATGCTACCACCCAGGAAACATCAACGGGGAATCAAATTTTTGACCCGCATCATCATTGAAGAGAATATCATCAAGGAACATATCTCAACCTAGAACCACATTGGGGAGCACATCGCAACCCGGAATCTCATGGGGGAGCTAAACATCTATGACCCCATATCGAGCAATAGGTGATATAAGGGAGCTACTACTCAACCTATCCTATTGCCTATTGATCTTCCAAACAATGACCCTCGAGAGTCATGTGGTAGAACACTTGCATCATAATCAGCTTGGGTTGTACACCCCAAAGTACACTCTCAACCCGTTGGCTAGATGGGGAGAGATATTCCCAATAAACCGAGCTTGTGGGTATGATGCCAACTAGGGTATATTCTGCAAAGACCGAGATAGGGGAGCAACCAGTGTTGCAGGAACCCCCCTCCCCCCCAAGGGTATGGAGGCGGAACCGCGTCCCGTATGGATCGGCCACCAATCCTTACGCAGAACCGCAGATCTTAAAATCGGATCCACGGTTCCGCCTTTTTTTGGCGATTCCTTGAAATTTGGACTTGTGAGGGCCCGATCCACGGTTCCTACTGCTCGATCTGCGGATCTGGAAAGGATCGGGTGCGGATCTGTGGAGGTTCGAGCATGTATCCACCGCGAATCTCGAGCGGACCCGAGAGAAGGTGGACGGTTCACACAGTTACGAGGGGATTTTTTGTTTTTCTTTTTTTTTATTTCGAATTGTTATGTGAGGAACTACACTTTCCAATTACTCCCAAGGTGCCCCTTGATGCTCCCTAGATGCTTCCTAGATGCTCCCTAATGGTAATGTTAAATTCTTAAATTAAAAGGATGGAAATGAAAGTTCATTTCCATCCTTTTACTTAAATTTTTAACATTATCATGAAATGACTCGGGATGTTTGAGAGTGGTTCCAACCTCATCAGACTTCATATGGAGAAAATAGAATTTCATATCCCATTCAAAATTCAGCAGACTTAACAGTTTTCAGGATTTCAAGATCAATGGGATCGTGGCGTTTCATTGGATTATATCATGTATGAGGGCATGTGATAGGCGTTTAATCAAGAGCACCAAGCCCTATATGTGCCCCTATCTAATTGTTGTTGATTGTTGAACTCCTTTGTCATGTGCCCTTCACTGAACTCAAAATCGTTGATTAGGCATGTTAAGCTTTCTCTACCATATTATAAGGCTTGGATTAAGCTGTTTGATCAAAATTAGGCAATGTTGACTAATATCCCTATAGAATTGAAGTAGAGGCAAAGGCTAGACAAGAGAAGAGGGAACTAGATTCTAGATGGTTGATGCTATAATAATTAATCATTGATGTACAATGGATGTCATATCTATCTTGATTTATGTAAAAATATGCATTTTTCATGTCTTCTAGAACTAATTTGGTATTTTGGATGTTTTTTAATATAAATGCAAAAAATATAAAATATATATATATAGTAGACAGTGTTGAAAATATCGGTATCGGCAAAATATCGGCAAGGGTCCAGAAAATATCTTATCGGCAATATCAGCAAAAATATCGGCAAAATATCGACAAATATCGGCAAGCATAAAAAATAATTTTTTCAAATTTTTAAATATAGCCGATATTTTGCCGATATTTTCAAAATATCGCGATATTTTCCGATATTTGCCAATATTTTGAAAATATCGCGATATTTTCAAAACAGAAAATATCGCGATATTTTCTCGGCGATATATCGTTTTGCCGAAAATATCGCGATATTTTCGAATATCGTCGATATTATCAACAGTGATAGTAGATGCTTCGCTTCCTAGATATTTGAGAAATGACGCTTCCACGTCCCCGCTTCATGCAACATTGGGAGCAACATCTCCAACCCTATGGGTAACAAATAGGGGAGCAACATCTACGACCCTATTATCCAAAGATCTCTCAACCCCAAAAGCCCTCCATCTCAATTCCACACCTTGGGAGCTCAAACAGGGGGGAAGAGTTGCCTCAGTGTTCTCGATTAGCGATGCTCTTTGTAGATCATCTACATATCATCGTGCTCATATCTAGTAATCATTATGTCTCAATAGCAGTTGTCTCCTGTTCATACAGGACATCAAATCAAATATCATATTAGAGCAAATATATATATATATATATATATATCACAAAAAGGATACCATAATCATCATCCCTCTCAAGGAGGTGCCAACCACAAACCTAAGCTTGTCTCATACATCAACATTGTCTCAATATATGAAGGCATTTTAGTCCAAACTATATATGGGATTCTCTGTCAATCGGATCCCACTCTTTGTCATCACAATGTATTTATGTCATATCCAAAACTTTCTCAAACATCTCTCCAAAACACTTCTTCATCTTGCCTCATAGCTAGCCATGCTAGCAACCTCGTACTCAACCTCGGTCCAAGGATTTGCTTCATACAATGCTCTCTGCAAACATAACACTTTACCAAACCAATATGTTTAGTCTTACATAAATCAATATTGTATAATCAAATCAACTAAGTCAGCTTATCAAAGTTCATATGTTAGATCAGAACTAATATCAAAATCATCAATATCACAGTATCAGATTCTTTAGACCAGGTGACAGGTAGAGCTTTCATCAAGTCATCACATGCCAACAAGTTATCATTTAATTATCAAACCAAGATTCATCGTCATCCTCATGATCATAATATAAGTCACTAAAAGCAAATGCATATACTAAGAATAGGTTCCATCCATTTATTGTGAGATTACTTCACACTGAATCACAATTGTCAATACTTCAACCAATGTGCTAAGAACAAGGAGGCCAATACAAAACCATTATCGAATACCAATATTAGTAACTGAAAGTCACTATGCCCATATAGCATTGTTATAAAGGCAAATCATCAATCATCAAATCAAATCATTAGTCATCAGGCCAAATCCCAAAATTTGATATCATAGTGAGATCTATAGTCCAGAACATATCTCAAACATCAAGTAAAAGTTCTAAGTCATTATCATGTCAAAACTCCAAACACTGCTCATCTATATCGATCAGCGAAACCTAGTCAAACTCTTGCAGCGCAAACTTCAATGGTTAAATCATAATGACATATCTATATGCATATCCCGGTCACCTGCAAACACAAGTTTAGTCAACATATTCACATCAAAGCTTCCCTTCTCATAAAACTTCTTGCATTCTGCTCCATGTCTGTAGGACTATCATCCTTCAGGTGAACTTCTGATTTAATGCACAAAACTTCACTCTTGTGTCCTATAGGCATAGTCGCACCCATAGGCCTTCCTCTGAGCAATTGGGAGGCTATAGTCGCACCCTTGAGCTTACTTTCATGTGGCTGAGAGGCTACAGTCACACCTGTAAGCTTGCATCTGTGTGACTGAGGCTTGGAGTAATGGAAAACTCTCTCTCTCATATCAAAACTTTGCTACAGATCAACAATATCATATATTTGACTATTCATGTCCATAAATCTTACTTCAATAGTAAAGAATATTTTATACATATAATGCAAATGATAATAGGAGTAAGGATCTTATGGAGAGATTCTCCCTCTGAATGGGAATCCACTTCAGTCATCTTCATTCATGCCATCAACCTATCTAGAATGCTATCATGCATCAATAGATTTGTTAGATCGTAAAGTCAGACTATATAACATATTCATCATGGTCATATCAGCTATTTCACCACTACATCATGACATCAATATTTCATCAAGGGTTGGTGTCAAATAGCTAATAGGAGTATACTCCAAGAATCATGATCACAACATTATGTAACTCAATCCATCAAGCCAAGGCATTCAATTTTGCCATATGACATGCACATCAAAACATAACCACAGTAAACAAAAGATCTTGAATATCAATCTCATTATTACACTTCTATCATCATGGCTACCATGCTTTTCACAAACAATGTCAATAGTGTCAAGTTACCATCTACTAGAATCAAGGTGCTAGCCTTCTTTATGGGATCAAGATATTCAAAATGATAGATGTCAGACAAACATCAAGTATACCAATATATCAAAGATCAATATTAAGTAGCTTCATAGAATCAAGAAGTTCATCATGTCTAAAGGATAAAATACTTGCTTACTACTAAGTGCATCATTTCATCATAGGAACCATGAATCCAAATCACTTTCATATGCATGCATGAGCCATTTGAGAAGGAGACATTCTCATCATACCTTAGGACTTACCTTGCCATCAATATTGCAGCTGAAACATAACTTTGAAACAATATACCATGCATACCTTGTAGTATTCAAATACATGTGCACCTTCTTATTTTACATAGGCAGCTTGTAGCGCTTTGTCACCTTTTCATCAGATGCCTCTTCCTGCACTAGCCATGATCCTCAAGAAGGATCCACTTATCATATCTCATCAAGAAGTTAGAAGCATCCAAATACTCAAATATATATGTAAGAAGCATAAGTAATAATCAAAACAATAATCAGATCCATAAGTCTAAACAAAAGTAAAGACATAAAGAAGCATCATAAATCGAAAAGTACTTATCTTCAATGAGAGGTGATCATATCCCTCTTGAACCAGCCTTCAAGAGCCATCACTATCCATTGTCTATAATAATTAATTTGCCTTCAATATTTCAACCAACTATATCAGGAACCAGGCCTAATAGAGAATATCCCATCTAGGGCTTCATCAAATTTGACACAAGTGCTTGAACATCTTCACTTTGACCATGCTAGGGTTTCTAGATTGCATATCTCAAATCTTTGCCATAAACCAGGGTTTCTCTCAAACCCTAACCTCATAATATCCATCAAACCCTAATAACCAAATTGCTTAGGGTTTCCTTCAAACCCTAGAATTATTTTAGGTCTCCTCCATCCTTTCTTGCATCCTTCAATGGTGTCATTCAAGGGGTGATCTCCATGACTTTTCTTCACCCTAGCTTTGATACTTCAGTGGGGCTATATTGTTCTTTGTTTTGATAATTACATTTCTTCATTAACACATTGCATTCACCCCATAACATCATTCAAATTTACATCATTATTCAACAGCATATGCAATTATATAGAAAGAAAAATATCATCATCATCATCAATGCAACAGAACATAAAGGAACAATAGAAGAAAAGCATTCACACATAAAGACACCAGGATTGGTCGCAGACCAGTGCAAAACCCAATATGGGGAAAACACTTTCAAATCCTTCTTCTTATTAGATTGTCATCGAATGATTTAGCAAAAGAGAGTACAATGATCCATATCATACAAATATTCATCAAAAGCAACTACAACATCCATGAAACGAACCCAACAATGCTTATACTCAAAATCCTGATTCTGAAGCCTGTATTGAACTCACTATCTGCGATCAACTGTCAAACACTGTGGTCACTGAGCAAAATCTTCGGACAATTGAAATTCCATCATTTAGGTCTCAGTCGCACAGAGGAGTCATGCATGCGATTGGAAAGCTTTCAGTCACTCTCTAGAGCCTACAAGCAAGTGACTGCAATCTGCAACTGAGATTCTGAAACCCTAGATGTCAATCGCACGGAGGACAAGTTGTGCGTGCAACTGGGATGCTTCGGTCGCATGGATGAGCCTGGTAGCGAGCCACTGCAATCGAGATCTCTCTGTCTTGTGCCTGCCACTGAAGCCCAAAACCCTAAAACAAAAATGCGAGCTTTGAACCCTGCAATTTCATCTTCGAGCGACGTATTCCTCCACAGACGAGCCTCAAACTTGTGAGAGCCAAAAACCAAGATAGAAGAGTGTCTCATGATGATGTCCAAATGAGGTAGAGGTCACTTGTATTGATAGCCTTCCAAGGGTGTCCACTTTGCTTTAGGGTCGACCTTATCAAATATGCACATATTGGCTTTTCTTCATAAGTACACTTTCTCTTATTTGATTTGAGTGATTTGTAGGTCGATTTTGGTCCTCTTGAAAAGAGGAATTCAATGCAATCATTATCTTCATCATGTGAGCCATCCAAAGTGGAATTTGATCGCAGTTGCATATTTTAACACTTAGATCTGCTTTTATAATCTCTTGTTGAGACTTCAACAGACACGATTTAATATCCATCGACAGCTAAGATCAATTAGACTTCATCAATAGAAGTCTCTAGAGCAATCTAGAACATCCTTAATTAATTATCTTTAATTTACCACTTTTCCTAAGTTGTACTTAGGAAATATTTTAATTATGGCAAACTAATTTAATTAAGGTGTTTCCCAAGCTTATCTCATGAAACCATTTCTAGTTTTTGGAGATCCAGTTTTCCTTGGCCTCTTAGCATCATCTGAGACTAGAACACATGTCTGATGCTACCATAAACTAACATTCCCTCTTAGCGAGGAAGGTGTTCTCAACTATACCTATCTATAAACTTAGTAACTCTGTAAGAACATCTTGTAGCTAGACTAACCCGTGTTGCTGGTGTCAAACATCTGTGATACAACTAGCTCTCACTATCCACATGGCTACTGCAAAAGCTTTGATCCACCTACTACAAACTGTAGCTGAATCAACCTTTGATCTCGCACTATTGATGCATTTGCCTATTGTTATGTTGCAACTACTGCTACTGTGTGTACTAATCTCTCCTAATCTCCCTCTGAATAAGAATAGGGAAATCTCTCTTCCTTCTCGCAAAGCCTCTCTTCTGCAACTCGCACTCCTATCTGCATGTCGAACTGGACTGCGTAGTTATGTGGTGGGAAAATCAATCTTGTCTCCAGAAACCCTTTCCAGTAGTAACTTTGCCTCCCGCTACTCACTGACTCTACTCGCTCTTCCTCTGGGTCACCTCTAGGCACTGGCACACAATCTGTAGCGTCTATAACACAAATTGGTTGATTGTCTCTGGCCGGAATTGTGCCTTGCTCTTTGCAACTAGCCAATTCATACTGCTCCTCTCAGCTTCATCTGATGGAAATACCTCGGCCTCCTTTCCTCTTCCAAAAACTGGAAACCTCTTTGGTTGGAATTGTGCCTTTCTTACTACAATTCGCCAATTTGCACTGCCTGTGTCATTGCAGCGAGTTCTACAACTATCCCTCGAGTACTGACTGTAACTAGCTTTGTTGTTGTCTATCTGATTGCATCCTATTAACATTGATCTCCTACTACTCAAACATTGTGGGCTCCTATAGCAAAGGTACTAATCTATGTGAAGAATGATGTTCTTCACACAGATCTTGCCTGATCCTCTAATTCTGAGCCATCACGCTCCTCCTCCATCAGGAGGTATAGCTACTATCAATGCGAACTCCTCCAATCTAGAGGTTATCTCATCTATCTCCACTGAAGTTGTCATCTGCTCTTGCCCCTTCTTTTCCTTCTTTCTCTTTGGACACTGAATGACATAATGACCAAACACACCACATCCGAAGCATATGACCTTCAACGGGTCCTTTTTCTTCTTCTCACCTCCCTTTGAGTTTTGTCCCTGATTGGGACGTTTCTTCACCTTACCTTTACTAGCAAGGGCTACGTTCTCCTCTTCCTCCTTCTCCCCTTTCGGTCCTTTGTTGTTAATGTTGTTGATGGTACCTTCTATGAGGCTAAGTCTCACTTCCTCCTGAGTGAGGTCACTCCATAGGTGATCCCATCCTCGAAGTGTGTCTCGTCCAAATATAACTTGGACGAATGTAAGCCACTCCTCAGAAAACCCATTTAAAGTTGTACACACTAGCTCATCCTCAAACAGTTTCTCCCCAATGGTTGCAAGCTCATCTCAGACACTCTGAAGTCTGGTGAGATAGGAAATCACCCTTCTACATCCTAATGGTCATCAAATTCTCTTTGAGAATCATTTTGCGATTCTTAGATGGATACTCATACAACTTTACGACAACATCCCACATATCCTTGTTGTACTTTAATTTTTAACCTACAACATGCAGGACGACATGATCCCGAACACCATCCAGGATCATTCTCTTAGCTTTGGCCATCTCTTTCTTGAAGGTAATCAATTGTTGTGGATCTGTTGGCTCTACCATGACATTTGTCACAAACTCCTTCAAACCATGCTCATCCAACAGGAATTGCATTCTGACCTTCCAGACACCAAAGTTAGATGGTCCATCAAGTTTGTCTTGATCACTGAGTCCTGATGTGGCCATCTCTGCAAAACTCAATTAAACTAGAGACTAGATCTTGAAATCTCCTTCTCCTTCTTGCTTGGCTTTCCCTCTGCTACTGGCACTCCTCTATCAAATGTGCAGATCTGCCTCCCAAATTCCACTGAATGATATACTGCCTTTAGTGGCTCACTAAGACTACTCACTCTGCCTTTCGGATGACCTTTCTCCAAGAACTGGCACTTGAACTACAACCTCTGCAACTCGAACTGGCTATACTAGCAAACTCGCGCAAGCAAATTACTTTGCTTGATATGGCCCTCTGCAACTGGAAATTATGGATCTCCTCCTGGAAACTAGATCTAGAAACCCTTTGAGAAATTCTTGAAATTTCCCCCATGTGCTTTTCTCTTCCTGCCCCGAGCAGATCTGCAACTAGAACCCTTGCTACAAATCTTTTGCGCCCAAATCCGTTACGCGAATCAACTGATCTACTTACCAAAATTGCTTCCCGGCAACCACACTACCTGCAAAATCTGCTTTGTGGCTATTCGAACTTTTCCTTCAAACTGGATCTGGAAATCAAACCCTCTACCACAGCAATTCGCACACCTGGCTTGGCCTGCGTAGATCTGACCCCTGAGCTTTAGATCTCCCTTTGAAACTGCACGATCTACCAATCTTTCGCCTATAAGCCTCTGATCTAATCAATAATGCTCTTAAACCATGTAAAATTTCTTTGAAATTGCAGCAACTAGAATTTATTCTCCTAATTGATTAACAGTTTAATTGTTTACGGCAATTAACGAATAAATCACACTGCAATTCTTCACAAATAAAAATATGTTGTGGAAGTAAAATCAAGAACTGAGAAATAGATGCACACACACACAAAATTTGACATAGTTATTTAGGACTAAACGTCCCCAACAAAACCACAAAGGGAAAACTAGTGCAGCAGATGAGGGTTTATTTTATTATGCAACAAATGTAAAGAATTACAATCTGGATGCCCAGCTGGAAATCCTCCATCAATCTATCTCAACTAGAAATTAATTTGGGAAATACTTTAACCTCACAACAACTAGATTTGGCCCTCTCTAGCAAATTCACACTTCCCATTTAATTCACACAATTGGATTGGAAATGCACATTATTTGCTCAAAATAATTTAATCTACCTCTAGATCACTTCCAGATGAGTCATCCTGCCTTTCTCTGCCCCTGTATCCAATTTGCTCTACATCTAGGATCCAGCGCTTCGCTCTAGATCCTGAACTCGCACTTTTTGGGCAATTGGGCAACTTGTACTGCAGATTTTCAGCCTCCCTTTCCTGGATCTCGAAACTGGAAAATCTCTTGAGAATTTCTCCAAAAATTCTCCCTACTACAAACCCCTTGCTACTCTCCTTCCCTAGCTCAAACTATGTCGTCACTAGATCTACGAACTAGGTAGCTCGATCTGCCTTAATCACGCTAATCACTCTGATGCAACTAATACTTTCTCTAAGCCCCTCAACCTGCTCTTATAATCTTTCATTGAGACTTCAAAGGTCACGATTTAATCTCCATCGACAGCTAAGATCAATTAGACTTCACCAATAGAAATCTCTAGAGAAATCTCGAACATCCTTAATTAATTATCTTTAATTTACCATTTTTCCTAAGTTAGAATTAGGAAATATTTTAATTATGGAAAATTAATTTAATTAAGGTGTTTTCCAAGCTTATCTTGCAAAACCATTTTTGGGTTTTGGAGATCTAGTGTTCCTTAGCCTCTTAGCATCATCTCACAGTCCAGAACACTGGTCTGATAGACAAATACTACCATAAACTAACAGCAAGCATCTCTCGGACATATCCCACGAGACTTGCATATTCCTCTCTCATATTGCTCACAATCTCTAAGGAATTGGTTGTTGTGCCTTGACACTCTCAACAATGAGCAGTAGGGTGCGGGAAGCTCATCTGAGACAGTTGGATGGGACTCAGTGCGCTAGAAGAGAGACTACCCAGTAATGGCATATGGTCAAGGTGTGAGTTGGCAGATGCAAGCTTCAGTTTGGGCCAACCTACTACGAAGGTAGCACTTGCTCCACCCTTAAGGCCACACTCAGGGAGATGCATGACACACTTTAGGCAAGACATTCTGAGGTGTCACAGGAGCATGCACATTGAATGGTGGACCTTTCTCACAGGCATATGTTTAGACTCCAGAAAATATTGGGGTGCATCCTCAGGACTCAGGAGACAAGATAGCGGATTTTACGGTGTGTTATGGCATGTTGATTTTCCACGATCTTGGTTCTAGGATAGAATCTTAAAATCTCTTAAGTTACCAAACCAAGAATCTCAACGATACTACTTTGCACAACAGAATATAAACAGCAATAAATCACATATGCACAAAATATAGACAACTTTTTATAGTTTTCAACCCAACTTCGTTATATTAAACAAAATATAATACAACAGTTTAGGGCTCCCATACCAGGGATAATGGCCCTCATACATCCACTAGTACAAGATACAAAACTGGCGCTTGGTGTCAGTACATCGACAACCAATCTGCCCTCAACAAGATACTTTGACCATCTGGTTGTCACATGCTCTCTCAGCTGCTCTCGGTCGTACCATGTACCTACCTGGTCCTGTGACTCCCGATCTACAGCTCCTACCTCTATCAATGCTCCAAGTCCATCTGGCCACTGAATCTCGACTATCCAATTTGCTCTGGGATCCAGCTCTTCGCTCTAGATCCTGAACTCGCACTTTTTGGGCAATTAGGCAACTCGTACTGCAGATTTTCAGCCTCCCTACTAGATATTCTGCTTCCCTTTCCTGGATCTCGAAACTGGAAAATCTCTTGAGAATTTCTCCAAAAATTCTCCCTACTACAAACCCCTCGCTACTCTCCTTCCCTGGCTCAAACCGTGTCATCACTAGATCTACGAACTAGGTAACTCGATCCGCCTTAATCACGCTAATCACTCTAATGCAACTAATACTTTCTCTAAGCCCTTCAACCTGCTCTTATAATCTCTCATTGAGACTTCGAAGGTCATGATTTATTCTCCATCCACGGCTAAGATCAATTAGACTTCACCAATAGAAATCTCTAGAGAAATCTCGAACATCCTTAATTAATTAACTTAATTAATTATTAAGTTAGAATTAGGAAATATTTTAATTATGGCAAATTAATTTAATTAAGGTGTTTCCCAAGCTTATCTTGCGAAACCATTTTTGCGTTTTGGAGATCTAGTGTTCCTTAGCCTCTTAGCATCATCTCAGTCCAGAACACCGGTCTGATAGACAAATACTACCATAAACTAACAGCAAGCATCTCTCGGACATATCCCATGAGACACGCATATTCCTCCCTCATATTGCTCACAGTCTCTAAGGAATTGGTTGTTGTGCCTTCACACTCTCAGCAATGAGCAGTAGGGTGCGGGAAGCTCATCTGAGACAGTTGGATGGGACTCAGTGCGCTAGGAGAGAGACTACCCAGCAATGGCATATGGTCAAGGCGCAAGTTGGCAGATGCAAGCTTGGGTTTGGGCCAACCTACTATGAAGGTAGCACTTGCTCCACCCTTAAGGCCACACTTAGGGAGATGCATGACACACTTTGGGCGAGACATTCTGAGGTGTCATAGGGGCATGCACATTGAATGGTGGACCTTTCTCATAGGCAGATGTTTAGACTCAAGACAATATTGGGGTGCATCCTCAGAAGACAAGATAGCGGATTTTACGGTGTTGTAATGCATGTTGATTTTCCACGATCTTGAGTCTAGGATAGAATCTTAAAATCTCTGACGCTACCAAACCAAGAATCTCAACGATACTACTTTGCACAGCGGAATATAAACAACAGTAAATCACATATGCACAGAATATAGACAACTTTTTACAGTTTTCAACCCAACTTCGTTATATTAAACAACATATAATACAACAGTTTAGGGCTCCCGTACCAGGGATAATGACCCTCATACATCCACTAGTACAAGATACAAAATTGGGGCTTGGTGTCAGTACATCGACAACCAATCTGCCCTCAACAAGATATTCTGACCATCTGGTTGTCGCATGCTCTCTCAGCTGCTCTCTCGGTCATACCATGTACCTGCCTGGTCCTGTGACTCTCGATCTACAGCTCCTGCCTCTATCAATGCTCCAAGTCCATCTAGCCACTGAATCTCGACTATCCAATCTGCTCTCTAGTTGTGCCTTCATCCATCAAGGCCACAACACATCGAGACCCATGTCGATTTGTTCACAGCTCCACTTGTGAACAACTCTCAACTACCCACTGTTGCCCCTCAGCTACTCAAGAACTTCAGCCCACTATGGTCTTCCTACACTGCTCCGATGAATACCAACACAGGGCACAGAGGTCTACCACCTATCACTGCAAGATGTCCATCTCCCACAATGAACACAAGCTAGGAGGACTGCCCATCTTCTGTTGTAGATGTCCTTCTCCACACAAGTCTAGGGCTCCACAACTTGCTCTTGGTTGATCAGACCCTTGAGGTCATCAACTACCTCTCTCGCAACTACGTTTGTCCATCAAGGTGTGGCTCACCGAGCTCCAACTTGGACATTATCACACTATCCTCCAGCAAACCATAAGTGCCCAATCACATCCACACTTGGTCTTCTCTCACACTACCCTCCAACAGTCCACGAGAGACCAAGTCCACATTGTAGCATTTGCACCTAGTTAAGGCATCCCCACACTTAGGAGACCCTTACACATGGTTGCCCACAGACTCCACCAATCTGCCATTTTACTCTACAATAGAGTTATTGCACAAATCTGGGCACATCAATATGTCCTCACCTAGGACATCATCAAGCCATCAACCAAGGGAACATCTACAACTCTCCTTGTTGCTGTCCTCTTACCTCTCATCTGATGTGCCTACTATCACCTTGGCTGATTGGTAGGCTTCCCAATAGTCCACGTGGGCTCCTCCAAAGAGCTCCTAAGGTCTTCTACAACTACCCATCAAACTGATCCAAGTCTGCTGCCCAATCACTGTGGAAATTGTTACTGGTTTAGGGCACCTAACCATGAGGTTTGCCCCTCCTCTTTGACTTCCACAGGCTACCCTACAAACGATCCAAGACCGATCCTCAAACTAGGATCCAACAAAACATAAGATGCACTCCAAAGCGCATGCAATAGCTCACTATTTGTGGTCTCTTTTACTGTTGCACCTTTGGACTGGCTAGGGCACAATATATAGTCCTACTAGCCCTCACAAAATTGTTGCAACAATCCTCCTTTAGCTACGGTCACCCTTCTCCATCCTTCTTTAAGCCCACAATGCTTGTTCATGCTTCAACACTCCCAAATAGGTCTTGATGCCCTCTTTTTTTGCCTTGGCACAGACCTCTGATGGCTTTAGGGACTACGGCTTGCTACAGCAAGCCTTCTCCTTGCTGCAACAGCCCTTCCCAAGGGTTTGCACCTCTCCTTAACCCACAAAAATAGTCCAAACTTCCTCCTAGTTGTCTCGGCCTCCAAGAATAGGCCTGTGACCTTCCTTTCTAAACCTCGGCCTCCTCAAAAATCCCTAGAACAGAACTTGGCCTCCTATTCTTGCCTTCTTCCTTTGCTGCGCCCGAAACAAATAAGTCTTCTTCCTCCATGAGCTGATCTCTTCTGTATTTATTGCACAAATGGATGAGAAAAATGACTCTCCATCACCCTCTATTTATACTAAAGAGAGGGGCTCCTTCCAACATCACTCTAGGGTTGTCCAACTTGTCAAGAGGCTTATTTAACCCAAGCTAACCTCGACACATATGGTGTAAACCTACTCATGACCTTCAAAAATTCATAACTCCTCAACGACAACTCGGAATCGGATGATTCTTGTTGCGTTAGAATCGTCTCACCGAGAGCTATCATCCTCATCCATCATATGTCAAAAACTCGTCACAGTTTTGGCCCAAACATCTATGGGTGCAAAACCCTAGGCTTGGGTTCTAAGCCCACAACCCTACTTGTGGCGCTTTGACCTCCAACCCTCAAACACTAAGGCTTGGAGTACCTCCCAAGCTACACAAAAAATCAACATGGTAGACACAGATCAGTTTTGCATGCACTGAATTGATTCATGAAATGTGGAGCATATATATTGATTACACACAAGGACCAAAGACGTGGAACAAGTGGATTCTAGCAGTTGTCAGGACTATGCCATAGCAAATCTGGTTATGGGATCTAGGGATCTAGTTGGCTGATAGGTCACTCCATTTCATGAGGAGCAGGATCATGGCAAAGGATGATCTAGTTCACTTTGGGTTTGACCCATGGAGGATCGTTGAGACCTCCATTGTATGGCGAGGCAGATTTTTCCTAATGTTGCTCAGAATCAAGATTAGCAGTGGATGGGTAGTCATTGGCATCATGTCGATGCTTGGGCAAGACGAGCTAGGCCTTCACATATATTTCGCCATCATTTTACGAGAGAGGAGGATACAGTATGTGCACGATGACCACTCTGTCATAGTCAGAGTGGCGCAGCGACAACATAGTAGCACCATTTTGAGACTAGCCTGCGATCCTGGAATCACGGGACTTGCAATTCAGCTACCCTTAGGTATAAGCTAGTTTCTACAACTGAGGATCATTCAGATCTTCCAGTATTAGTGATTCACTAATGACATGGGGGACTTCACCAGTATGGAAGTATGTTCAACAGGAAGAGAACAGGGGGAGCACATGCAGGCAGGGGTTCGACTCCACTAGGATTGGACTGCATCTTCAGGAGTCTAATCTTGAAGTGCACAAGATCGATTACTCAGGAGGGCAACTTCTCAAGGATCTGCTTAGAATTTCATATAGCCAAGGTGCTCTCCTTACTGATGATTTGTAGAGGGCTTCTAGCAACTTTATCTTGTGGGACAGCGAGTGGAGCGAAGGAGGCTCCACATGGATCAAGATGGTTTGGGACCTTAATGTCATAGGATTTATTCATTTGGTGGTGGTGTCACAGTGAGGGTTCAGTGGTGCAGTTGGGTCCCTGGCATTAGCTAGGCTAGCTTGTGGAGCAGCAGCATATGGGTATTGATTGAGGACAAGCAATGTTTGGGGGAGGACTGTGATGTTCCCAATTTTGTGCATGCAAAAATCACTAAGGAGTTTTGCCAATTTTGGTAATATTAAATAAAATGGGGAAAATAATATATTTCATGGGAGAAAGACAGAAATTATTATCTTAATGGAGAATGGCAGTGAAATAATATTTAATTGGAGAAGGGAGGCAAATCATTATTTTAATGGAGAATGGTCGCAAATAATATTTTATTAGAAAATGGGGACCAATTATTATTTTATTGGAATGGCAGCAAATTATTATTTTACTCAAAATGGCCACAAAAAATCTCGTAGTGGAAAATGGCCCCCACTAATAAAATAATAGGAAAAAAGGAGGATCTAGAAGCTAGAGGGAGGCTTCATCAGGAATTATAAAATGAGGAACTCAATTACAAATTATTCTATTCCTATCCATTTCATTGACAATTGAAGGAGCTCAAGCGAGTTCAAGAGTTTCAAGCGAAACTCAAGCTAATTTCGGTGGACTTCAAGTGCCACCCTCGTTGGCTTTTGGGAAGATTACTTCAGATCTTCCATTGGTGTTTATTGGTTTGCTTGTTTGATTCATCTCCTAAAGATCTGACGACATTTTTACTGTAGGAGATTATTGACATTGTGATTCAGTTTGCAGGACTTTTCTTCCTACACCAAGAGCCATGTGCAAATTGTGTTTCTAGGTGGGCCAAGCACAAGGATTGGAGGGCCAATTCTGGATTATTTTCCTTGTCCAAGCGTCAAATCCGTCAAATCCTTCAAGGACAAGATTCATCTTCAGAAAATGGATGAAATGCCAAGCGTTTAGAGGGCCGAGTTTCACATCTTAGCACCAAGGAAGATACACACTAGAGAGACCAGAATTAAAGACCGAAACTAGCAGACATCTTGGAGATCCACTGTCACAGCTTGAGGCCAATATTCTTCTCCAGATAGATCGTGGGTTTAAGTGGCAGTCCTCCATCTTTTCAGGGATTCCATCAATAAGAGGTCGAGAAATACACAAGAAGAGAAGTCAAAAAGTTTGTGCATCAAGGTAGAATTATTCTGTGCATCAACAGTGCATTTAGGGGCCAAATTCTTGCATCACCTTGGAGGGCCAAATGCTTGAAAATTGTTCCAGAATTGAAGACTCATTGGGCCGCCTTATGGCGCTGTAACAGATCTATCATTTCTCAATATACAGTACTGTAGCAGACCCATTCATGTCTGTCTATAAGGGACCGAATCATTGGAATGTACAGTGTCTTTCTTTAAGGGGCCGTGTAACAATTGTTGGAGAAAATTTGTGCCAAGGAGGACGAATCACTGGTTGTTCCGAGTTGAATTTTGCCTTAGAAATTAAATTCCTTGCACCTATAGCAGCCTATTCCAAGAGGCCGAATTGATATGAGACCTGTAGCAGCTGTTATCAAGAAGCCAAGTTCGTTTAAAGGGCATCTGCAAGTCAAATCCCAATGATTAGAGCTTGTTCCAGGTGTAATCATTCCAGTGGCAATGTAATCTTTTCATCTGCTCCCAAGTAAAACTCAGTTAACTCCATTGGGCTGAAATTTTATTCTTATAATAGCTGAACACATGGGAGGTCCGAGTTCTTCAATGTAAATGCTCATATTCATCTTCAGATTTGAAGGCATTTTCACTTTCAGTTGTTTCTCTCCAAATTGTACTCTCTGGAAATTGCTCAAATAAATATCGGAATTGGCCTCTTCAGATTTGCTTGCTAAATTGTTTGACAAATTGGTGTGTGTTTCCTTGAAGTGTATTTTCCAGTTTTTGCACACTAACTGTTTGTAAAAAGAACTGAAAGGAATTAACTGATATTTTTGGAGATATTGACTTGAAAAGGTTATTACTGTGCTCTAAATTAATTAGAAGATTTGTTTGGTTGAAAATTGTTATGAATATAATTTATATAAAAATAATAAAATGTAAATAATAATAAACATAAATAATGATTAATTAACTAGTAGTCAATAACGAAGAGGCATGTCTCTCAAGACATGACTGTACGTGAAAGGGTACCTGCCTAGTGTATATAAGCAGGCCCTCACCATCATTTGTAATCATCTCACTTGTATTCAAATATTCTTATATATAATTACTTGTCCTACAATAAATGTCCTTGTCTTCGAAATTTTTGAAGATTATTGCAGGTATACAAACTTTGATCCTTACATTGGTATCAGAGCATTCCTTCGAGTATACGAACTTTGTTTGTTACATTGGTATCAAAGCATTCCTCTGAGTATACGAACTTTGTTCGTTACATTGGTATCAAATTTGTTCGATCCTCTGGCCGCTCACCCGCTACACAGAGTCGTGTTTTTTGATCCAGGTCTTTGGCCGTCGAAATTCGTCAACCTTGTTGTCGTCGAAGCGTTTTGCTACAAAATGTGGAGGTTCTCCATTTTGCAGGATGTTATTTAGGCCTTTGGTCAATTAAAAATATATAATAATAATAATAACAATAGACCTTTCCCTATTTAAAAGAAAAGGAAAAAATAGGCTCACTGATCCAGATACCGCTCGGTTAGTTGAGTTGTGCCTTACTTCCACCTTTTTCAGCTTCAAAGGCAAGTTCTATGAGCAAACCTGTGGGGTGGCCATGGGCTCCCCCCTGTCCCCGGTTGTCGCTAATCTTTTTATGGAGGATTTTGAGTCCAGAGCTTTGTCCTTAGCCCGTCTCTTACCAAAGCCTTGGAAGAGATTTGTGGATGACACTGGTGTCGTTTGGTCTCATGGTCATGATGAGTTGGATCTCTTCTTCCGTCATCTCAATGAACAATCCTCCACCATTAAGTTCACTATGGAAAAGGAAGTCAACGGCGGTCTTCCCTTCCTTGATGTTCTCATCTCTAAGAATAATGATGGTTCCTTCTCCCACCAGGTTTTTCGAAAAAAGACTCATACCGATCAATATCTCCACGCCAACTCTCATCATTTCCCTGCTCAAAAGTTAGGCGTTCTCAACACGCTTGCTACTCATGCATTAAGAATCTCTGATGAGAAAAACCTGGCAAAGGAGAAGGCTCATCTCCTGGATGTCTTCGTTAAAAATGGTTTCAGTAGACACCTAGGTCAGAAAGCCTTCCTCAAGGCCCAAAAGGAGCCTTCTGTCCATAAAGATCCTAAAGACCGGATCCTGGGGGTACAGCTCCCCTACATCCAAGGAACCATTGATAGGATTGCCTGGATTCTTAAGAAGCACAATATTCCCTTGACCTTTAGACCTCTTAACACCATCGGTAGCTCCCTTCGATCTATTAAGGATCCTATCGACCCTAAGGACATGAAAGGTGTCTACGTCATTCCCCGTTCCTGTGGGGCCCCAAATTTCCCCATACATTGGTGAAACAAGTCGTTCTATTAATCAGAGGATTAGTGAGCACTCAGCAGACTTGAAGCATGGAAGGGCCAAGTCCTCAGCCCTTGCAGAGCATGCCGAGAAGACTAAACATCATGTCTGTATCGAAGAGGCTCAAGTTATCGCGAGAGTTGCGCAGTTTCACCATCGTAAATTTAGGGAAGCCCTTGAGATCGAGAAAAGACCTATTAATCTCAATAGGGATGACGGCTGGAAGATTAGTAGTTGTTGGATCCCAGCCCTTTTGTCTTAGCCTCTTCTTCATTTTTTCCTTGCCTTACCCCTCTCTGTTTGTTTAGTTGTCCGTTGTTTTCATATGGTAACAATAGTTTAGTAATAATAATATCATTCTTTTAATAACATTAGTCACTTTATTAATTAATAATAATTAATTATTTATCCTATACCAGTATTATTAGTTTTAAGTATAATATTACTATTATTTAGTAATAGTGAATTTTTTACCAGAGAATTAAGTTAATAATGATATCAGTTTAGTCTCTTTAAATATAACGAGTATCATCAAAAGACAATTAAAATAGTAACAATAATAATATTATTCCTTTAATTAAATTACTCACATTATTAATTAGTAAATTTACCTGAGTCTAATAGTATTGATAATATGAATTTGAAGTTAATATAATAATATTAATTTAATATAAATTTGAAGTTAATATAATAATATGACTATTGATAATATTAAATTTAAAAAAAAACATTGCCCTAGTCTATTATTAGATTAATAATATTTATAAAATTAAACTATGGTCTCTTTAAATATGATTTACCATAAGATTAGAAATTATAATATTATTTGAATAATTTAGTTAACAAACCTTGAGCCCAGATCTAATCTAGTCGTTAGGAGTCTTTTTAGTTGTTGCCCGGTCAAATATAGTCGTTGAAGGACCTGCATTCCCTATTTAACTGATCGCTCAGATTTGTTCCTCAACTTGTCCTGACGATGAACCACACTAGTTGGTTCGAAATGCGTCGACAAATGACTCTCTATGTGATTTTGCCGAAATTATTCTCACTACCAAATTTTTGTTTCAAGGAATGTTGAAGTTTGCAGAATCCAGACCTATGCAATGTTTTAAAAACTGATTGGTTTGACCCGGAAACTGGTCAAACCGGCCGGTTAGGTGGCCCATCAGGTCAAACCAGCAGAAAAACCTGGCTTGACCCTTCATTTCGCACATAGAAGGGAAAAATCGGTCCCAACCGGCCGGTTTAGGACAGAACTGGCTGGTTTGTGGTCAAACCAGTCAGTTCTGTCCTAAACCGGTCGGTTAACTGCCAAGGCTACAGAGGACCCACGCAGCGCGGTTTTCCAAGTTTGTAGGGTGTTTTGGAGGGAAAATAAGGGTTCTTTCCCTCCAAAAACAGCCTCTCCAAGCCTTTAAAAGGAGCTCACCCCCCTCATTTGCCTCACACATCTCATTTGGAACTTTTGCAAGTTTGATTAGGAGCTTGGAGAGTGTTGAGTTTTTGCTGGAGTAGTGGAACGGCAGAGAGCTTGAGCTAAGTAGTAGTCATCATGCCTCCAAAAGCCAAGGATACTGCATGGGCTCATTGTGATATGATTGATGGCAAAATGATCTACAAATATTGCCAAAAATCTATTGGAGGGGGTATTAACAGGTTCAAGCAACACTTGGTTGGGATAGGAGGCCATGTAAAGCCATGTGAAGCACCAAATGACTCAATAGGGTATATTAGGGCAAAATACCTTCAGTAGTTTGAGACTCAACTCACTGAACCAATAGAGAAGTTTGTGACTCAAGCAGTTGCAAATTTTGGGAGTTGAGACTCAACCAACTGAGTTTGATCATGATGACTCATCAGAAGTTTCAAGTGATAATGTTGATCACTATTATGATATATGTAGACTTGTAGTAGGCCAGTGGCCCCAGAGTTTGTAGGCTTTGTTTTTGCACTCTAGAGGCCATTTAGAGCCTCATTGCTTATGTATTTTGTCGATGATATGTATTGCACTCGATGCCATTTTGATATATTCACCTTTACATGGTATATAAATGAGCAATCTTTGCATATTTTGTCTCTATTGGCTTGGAATCATGGTTTTAAATCTTAAAAATAGTTTTTTCATTAAAAATTAATTATTTAATGTATTTTTTTTAAACCGGTTCGTTAAGACCTGACCAGTCCCAGTTCGACCGGTTTCGGTTCGAAACCCGGTTCATTAGGTGCACCGGTCCGGTCACCGTTTTGGTTTTTAAAACATTGGTCCTATGATAACAATTCATTACAAATTTCTAGTGATCGGAAGATTCCATAGAAGATTAATCTAGGATGGTCAGATTGCTTCTCAGTTCGACAATTTTATTTATCACTCCAAGGATCTTATCATCTTGTGTCAATGAAGATTACAACTCGAAGAATACCAAAGGATGCAAATAGTTTACAAGACAAAGAAACAGATGACACACTTTATCAACAATAAGCTTTGAAGACAAAGCCTTTTGAAGAGGAAGGCAATGTTATGAATATAATTTATATAAAAATAATAAAAAATGTAAACAATAATAAACATAAATAATGATTAATTAACTAGTAGTCAATAATGAAGAGGCATGTCTCTAAGGACATGATCGTACATGAAAGGATACCTGCCTAGGGTATATAAGCAGGCCCTCACCATCATTTGTAATCATCTCACTTGTATTCAAATATTATTATATATAATTACTTGTCCTACAATGGATGTTTTTGTCTTCGAAGCATTTTGAAGATTATTGCAGGTATACAAACTTTGATCGTTACATTGGTATCAAAGTGTTGATTTGGGGTAGCATCGGATGTGCTCTAGCCACGAAATTTGGTGGAGAGGTTGGGGCACATGAGATCTCCAATACCCAGAAAGGGTTTGGATAGATTCTAAACAGTTCAAGAGATATTAAAATAATTAATATTTTTAATGGAGTAAGTCTAAACTTAGGGAAATTAAAATATTAATGTGGATTAATATAAAACTGTGTTAGAAGGGTCCAAAAGACATGGATCAAGCCAGATCTAATCTTAGCCGTTAATTAGGGACTTAACCTCAATCGTTGATATGTCAACGAGAAAAGTATAAGAGGAAGGCTTGAGGGACACTTGGAGATCACACCAGAGTGATCAGTCATTCTATTCTCTAGAGTGGGGTTTGCTAAGAGAGATAGAATCAGTGATCAGTTGCAGCGAGGGGTAGTGAGTACCAAGTAGAAAGGTAGGGACAGTGCCGAAAGACCAACGCAGAAGTAGAGAGAGGCAGACGCAGAGCCAGAGGGAGCCACGCGGAGGCAGCAGGGACGGCGCAGAGCCAGAAGGGCATGTGTCATCCACGCTGAGGCTGTAGGAGTGACGCAGAGAGCCAGAGAGGCTGCGCAGAGCCTCAGTAGGAGTGCGAGAGGCACAAGAGTGTTGCACCAGTGCAAGATGGCACAGAGAGGGGTGCAACGGTGCGAGATTTAGGGAGTTGTTGCAGCAGCGCAGAGGTCAAAGAGGGAGCACTTGTCAGCAGTAGAGGGAGCTTCAACATCAGGAGGGTCTCTAGCCCAACATAGAGGTCAAAGTTGGGAGATCAGTTACTTACTTCTCAGTAACTGAGTTGCAGTGCAGCAGTGGACAGCACAATGCAGCATGATGAGAGGAGTTGCAGTGTAGATGCAATGTTGGAAGAAAGGACCAGCGGCAACATGGATGCAGAGGGAGTTGTCGTACAGATGCAGCAATGGCAGTGGCAGAGCCATGGGTAGCAGCACAGGATGTGGCAGTGCAGAGGATGACGGGCAACAGGCCTAGCATCAGCACAGGGACCGATGTCGGATGATCAGGGTGATACTCAGTGAGGAGTATTACTAGAGAACACTCTTCTCTAAAAGGGAGTGTTGATTTGGGGTAGCATCGGATGTGCTCTAGCCATGAAATTTGGTGGAGAGGTTGGGGCACATGAGATCTCCAATACCCAGAAAGGGTTTGAGCAGATTCTAAACAGTTCAGGAGATATTAAAATAATTAATATTTTTAATGGAGTCCCTAAGTGTAAACTTAGGGAAATTAAAATATTAATATGGATTAATATAAAATTGTGTTAGAAGGGTCCAAAAGACATGGATCAAGCCAGATCTAATCTTAGCCGTTAATTAGAGACTTAATCTCGGCCGTTGATATGTCAACAAGAAAAGTATAAGAGGAAGGCTTGAGGGTCACTTGGAGAACACACCAGAGTGATCAGTCATTCTATTATCTAAAGCAGGGTTTGCTAAGAGAGATAGAATCAGTGATTAGTTGCAGTGAGGGGCAGTGAGTACGAGGCAAAGAGGTAGGGGCAGTGCCGAGAGACCAGCACAAAAGTAGAGGGAGGCAGACGCAGAGCCAAAGGAAGCCACGCAGAGGCAGCAGAGACTGCGCAGAGCCGGAAGGGCCTGTGTCATCCACGTAGAGGCTGTAGGAGTGACGCAAAGAGCCAAAGAGGCTGCGCAGAGCCTTAGTAGGCTGACGCAGAGGCCAACAGGGATAACACTAACCTTCAGATTGTGCTGGAGAGGGATTTCGTGGAGCAGGCTTTCCAAATACGTGTTTCCGAAGAGAGGTATTGCTGCCAGATTTTTCTCTGTCGGGTTAGCCAGTTTGGCACCTAGTGTACTCAGAAAAGAATTGCTTAAGAATAAAACCCTCAAATAGTTGCACCGGTTTTCCCGCATTGGGTTTTTCCGAACACATTAGTCCAAAAATAATTGTGTCATTTGGTGTGATTGCTTTTGTTTCCTTTAGTTGATGATCTGTAATATGTTGAGCATGCACTAGTGTTTATTTTCAGTACTTACATTGTAAATAACTCGTTAAGTAACGAAACAAGTAGGTAGAAATAAATCAGTAAAGTGCATGGAGCGTTTCTAACTGGTAGACTTAGAAACTTCAACACAGAGCATTCCTCTAAGTATACGAACTTTGTTCGTTATATTAGTATTAGAGCATTCCTCTGAGTATAGAAACTTTGTTCGTTACAAAAATATTGTCGTTGCAACTTGTCACTTAGTACATGTTTGGGTATCTATTGTAAATTTTCCATTAGGAATATTACACACTAGTTGCCTTCTCTAACCATGGATTAATTTGAGCTCTCTAATTGAATGCTAAATAAAATCCCTCGACTAACTTTTTAGCTAAAGAAGGGATTTCAAATGAATTCAAATGCTATACTATAATGTGTTGTGATATTAAGTCGTCAACAATTCTCTATGTCCTCCCTGCAATTATATGCATATCCCTCCAGAATAGGTCCATCTAAGTAACCCCATATAAAGTTAAAAAGACAAACAAGAACACAATTTTATGACTTTGTCTTAAAAGCTTGTTGTGTGTGAGTTGCATATGATCATTTGGAGTACATCATCAAAGCTCACAGAAAAACCTCTTGGAACACACTTACAACACCTAGGCTTACCATACCAAATAGTTTCCTAATTTTAAAAAGGTAGATCACAAAAAATCCCGACATGAAATATATGGAAAGGTCTTGAGTCGTTAGTTGTAACCACCCATCCATCCAGGCTAAGTTAAACTTTCATGACAATCTAATTGTGACTTCTATGTTGGAGCCTCCAACCTGTTGACCACTACGTGTCAACTTCCCATAATAGTACACGCCCTTTTTCGCAAAAGGGATAGCGCTTGAGCGACGTAACCTTGCTTGTCATCATCAGCCCGATCATATCGTTTTGTAAACCCAGTCTGCATGTGTAAATTGTAAATAATGTAAATTGCCTAGGTGGACCTAATTTTCTAGTGATAATCTATATTCCGGAAGGTTTTTTGTCTCACCGATCCATGATCGGCATAGTTTTCCTTCAGTCTAACCCCAAAGCCGAAATGAATTTTGTCATTAGAATCTTAGGTGAATCCTAGTGTGTTGATCTGCTAGATTATATTTGGTTGCAGAACTGGGTGGTCCATGAAGGTCTATGTCAAATGGGTTTTCCCCCCTTGAGATGTAAAATTGTAAAAGTCATGATGTAAAATGTCTTGAGGGTTAGAAAATGTTTTAATCCCCTCATAAGTCCTAAGTCCTAGGTCCTAGGTCCTAGGTAATTTTTCCAAAGGCTAAGTTCGAGGATCCACTTAAAAACAAAAAAAACAATAAAAAATAAAAGATATAAATAAAATTAAAAATAAAATAAAATAAATAAATAAAAATTTAAAAAAATAATAATAATAAAATAATAATAAGTCAAATTTTTGAGTAAATAAATGCAGAATTTTAATTTTTTAATATATTAAAATGCATTTAAAAATTCGACGGATGAGATTAAAAGAAATCTTGATCCTCATCGACGGTCGAGATTAGTTTGACATGGATCACTCGAACTAGCTGTTGGGAATTTTTTTCTTTAAATAGGGTGCTAGGGGTCATTTGAGATCAGATTGGATCTGAGAGTCTGGTGCTAAAGAAAGCTCTCTTGTAGTCATTTTTTGTGCAATAAAGAAAGACTTTGGGGTTAAAAATCTTGTTGGTGTTACTCTTCTGGAAATGCTGTAAGATCTTTTATTTTTCTGCATAATTTTATTTTCAGTCATCGATAATAGCTTGATGAAGATTGATTCAGGCACAGGTATCTTGTCTGATCTTTGGGGTTTGAATGATAGTTTAGATTCTGAAATATAATGGCAGGTATCTCCATTTGATCTAGATTTCACTATCGTTTTTTCCCTCTATGTTAATGGTTGATTTTAAGCTGTGCAGGAAATCTTAGTTTTGAGTTTACCGGGCGTTAGGGGAAGTTCTCGGCTGAACCAGCGAACTCTCGGATCGCGTTTTCTGAAAAATCTCAGCTAGTTTTAATCTCGAGCTTATCATCTGAAATTTGTTATGAATGCATGCAGGGTTTTCTGACGTATCTCACATTAAAATTAAATTTTGATAATATTACTATGATTATTGACAAATCTCACTGCTTAAGAGTCGAAAAGCTGTAAATTTTGTAATTATTTAGCTGGTTCTTAGGGTTTTTAGGGTTTCATTTATTTTACATTTTCAGGTTCTGGTTGTTTGTTTTCATTGTTTTCAGGTTGCAGGTACGAGTTTTCAAATTTTTCTAAAGAAGGTCAGCTATCTGCTCGCTAGGGTTTTATTGCCAGAAAATTTTCTTTTTCGAAATTTTTTAGAAAGTTGTGTGCAGCTCCTGGATTGTTACCAACCCTCAACATTACTGTCCATCAAACTCTCTGCCTCACGCAGCAAGTTCCTACCTCTTCTTTCTCTGCTATCCCCGTAGCCATCTGCGTGTACCAACGCTGCCAAAAATCCGTGATTTTCCTCATTCACGCTGCCATCTTACAGTAGCACGCTGCAACCCTCTGCCAACCCTCACGCGTTTCTTCCAGTCCGAGCTCCATTATCCTTGCCATCACTAACCCTGCAAATTAATTTAAAAAAAAAAAGAGGGGGATACGCTGCCTGTCCACAGCCCATTTCTCTCTTTTCCTTTGCTCATTGTTCCATCTCTTTGCGGACCTGCAAACACAATCAAAGTCCGCATCCATATACCTGCGTCCCCTTGCTCCGCCATATGTTGCAGACTCGTCCACGCAGATTCTCTTCTCTATTTGCCATCGAGCTTCCCTTCCACGCAAAGCCTTCAACTCTCTCTCAGCTCCCCTCGTTGTTGCCTATCCTCAAACCTGCAAAGCTGCTGACCTCCAGTCTCCAAGCTTCCACGCTGCCCTCGAAGCATCATCACGCAGCAGATCCCGCCGTCACAACCTGCAGCTATATACTTCAACTTTTTTTTTCAAGCGTATGTGGTTTAGAGTTAGGTTGTTTTAAATTTAGATCTTGGTATTAGTTTAGCATTGGATATAAAACGATTTCAGTTTTGCTTTATTTTTCTTTTTGCTTTAAAAAAAAAAAAATCAATTCTTTAGATTAGATTAGTCTTGTTTTGTATATATATATATATAAAAGACATAAAAAGTTTTCCTTCTTTTTACTTTAGATTAGATATTAGATTTAGTTTAATTTAGATTAAGACTTTAATTTTGTTTTATTTCAACCTTTTAAATTAAAAAAAATAAAAATAAAAATGAGCATAAAAATGTCTCTTTAGATTCTTTAGATTAGGTGTTAGATTTAATTTTTCTAAAATTTTGACAAAAAAAAAAAATTCATAAACATTTAAATTTAGATTTAGAATTAGACTTTCTTTCTACTTTTGATTTCATAGCTTTCAAGATCCGAAAAATTTTTGTTTAGTTTTGATTTTAATATAAAAAATATAAAAATCTCTCATAAAATATATAAAAGCATGAAAAGTTTTTTTTTAACTTAGAGTAGATTTTTATTTGATTTAGATTAGTTTTTTTAAGCAAAGAAAATCATAAAAAGTTATAAAAACATAAAAATCATAAATGTTTATAAAAAATAAAAACTAAAAGGTCCCTTTAGTTTAGTTTAGATTTTAGTATTATTTAGATTTTAGATTTAAAGTTTCATTTATTTAGCCTTTAGTTAGCTTAGTTTAGTTTTATTTGAAAATATAAAAAATATTTTGGAAATTTTTTCCCAGTTTCAGCCTTGGCTCAGGGATTTGTCATGTTTGCGATATATCTTTTCTGCTGAGGCTAAAATTTTGATGTGGGAATAATATTTATCATTTCTCTATATGGTTAAATATGCTTAAATGTTCATTTGAAGATTAACTATATGAAAGTGATAACTAGTTATCATTTAAAATTACGTGGTTATTTAAAGCATTCAATCTTTCAAACTTTAATTGCTGAAATATTGTTAAGGCATTGAGCATTTATCAATTATCTCTCATCTGGTAAAAGTTAATCTTTGATTGAGTTATTTGATGGTAAACGATTTTTAATGAGTTCATATTTCTGCAGCATTTGATAAATAATCGTTTAATCATTTATTTTATAAGGCACTGGTCTATTAACTTAATAAAATCAATTAAGTGCTTGTTCCCCTCGTATCTCCCAACCCAACTGGTCCACAGTTGGTCATCCATTGTCCTATAGGGTCTACCCCCCTTAGCCGTGGGAGACAGGCTTAAACAGAGAGATCGGCGATCAGGGTGACAGCCCCCGATCTGAGCGTTGTCGTAACAATCTGTGCGACAACACAACCTATGTCTTCTCTGAAAAGATGGGAGTCCTTAATTTCTTGTAAGTAGTAACCTAGGAGAATTCTGTTGATTTTTAATGTACCTTGGACAAGTGGTTTCCCATGGGTTAGTCTCTACCTAGGGAAAAGTGTCCAAAATAATTCTTTTCCTAAGCGTGACTTTATAAAGTGAAAGTGACTTTATAAGTTGTAAAGTCAATGTTAAATTATAAAGTGAAAAGTGACTTTAGACATAAAGTACAATGTGGGTACTTTATTTAATGGATGAGTTAAAAAATAAAAAGTGAGAATTGAATGCACATTTATCCTCATCCCTTGATCTAAATGAATCTGAGCCATTAGATCTTAGGGTTGCCCAAAAGTCATTTAGGGAAACAAAAGGGGGAAAATAAAAGAAAGACTGCATTCATTCTTCATGAGCAGATTGGAGAAAGGAGGCTGAGAGCTGAAGAAGAGTTTTGAAGGAGAAATTTGTTGCAACATGCTGAAGGAGTAATTTCTGGGCAAAGTTGGGCATGGAAATCAAGGCATAGAAGACGGGAGAAGGTGCAATACGAACAGCATTGAATGTGGTGAGCTGCACACCGTTCAAGATAGGTGTTTGAAAAAAATGAAAAAAATCCGTACTATGCATACGGAGTCCGTACAGTCCATACAGAATCCGTACAATACATATTTTCAACTTCAATTGGGCACGAAAATAGAGGCAAAGTGGGCACGATTTTCAAGGAGTTTTGGGCTGAAGATATAAGTTTTATTTTGCTGTTTTGTTTTGTCTGCAAATGTATTTTTCCTGAACTTGAAAGATAAATAAAATTGAAGAGCCCTCTAACAGGTTTTCCCTGGAGAAGATTGAAGGGGTTTTTCCTAGGTCTAAGTTGACCAAAAATTTGTATGTATTTTTATGTGTGTTTCTGGTCTGGTTATGTCCATATTTATTTTCAGCATGTGTTGACAGTCCCATGTGTTTTAATCTGAAAACTTCATTTCCAGAATTCTATATGTCAAATGTATGTTTATGGGAAAGAGCATTTAACTGAATGGCAGTGATAAGGTGAAATTAAAACCGGGTTGGGATTGCAGGAAACTTTTTTTTAGTCATCAAATTTCAACAAATTCATCTTAACAATGAAATTTTTCATGAATGCTAACACTTTTTAATTTAAAAAATGGGTGTTTTAGATAAAATGCCCCCAGAAAACTAAACTTCAACCAAAAACCTAACAACATCAACCCAATCATTCGCAACGAAGACTACATAAAGAATACTTCCTACAATTTCTTCAGTTATAGAAAGAATCATCTCTAAATATTGCATGTTATGTTTATTGCGCAATGTAGATCACGTACCAGATAAGGACCTGCCCCTGATTTACTAAGTTTACATAATAAAATTAGAACATAATAAGATTCCAAGCCATACTCTATGTTTCATGGAACATGAATGCAAACAATGTTTAATTGACATGGGTGGAGAAAACTGCTAGACAAACCCCATTCAAATCACATATGTAACAAAATGAAGAAAATGCACAAATAATCTTGGGTGTAATTCTGAGGACACTAACTATCCACTTTTAGTGTTTGGTAACTAAAAGCCTCTAATAAATTTAGAGTACTAGGCCGTTAACAACACTTGTAGTCCAATCAGCCATTAGGCCAATGTTCTTTATTACTTTCTCACACATGTGACCAATGTTGCGAACATTGGCATTGGGATAAAATCAGCAAGGGTCTGAAAAACCAAAAAATCGTAAAAATCGGGAAAATACCAGTAAAAAATCAGCAAACATCGGCAAAAAAGATACCATAAAAATATCTTTAAAAATCGACAAACATCAGCTGGGCCAAAAAATTGTGATTTCGAGATAAAATCGAGATGTTACCGAGATGTTCACAACACTGCATGTGACAAGTATGTCTTTATGGAAAAATCCTCTATAAAACTTAGAATATATATGACTACAAATCCTATTACCAAAGTCATCAACTCCATAAAAAAATCAAGAGGGCTTTAAGGATAGATTTCAGGGCTTGAAAGTTGCCTCTTGTTCAAGCTTTTCTTTCAGCAGTCTCAAGTCTTCAGCTTTCATGCCCTGCAAGCTGCACAAAGAAGATAAAATATGTCAAATCCGCCGATTAATTTACAATCAAAAAATTTGTGGATAAAATGTATAAAATTTCTTGCAATTTAAAACATGCAGTTCTCAAGCAGTCTGCTAAACAAATGCCAAAAGACAAAGTTCAACTTGCACCATCAACTGAGTCAAATTTCTATAGTGATTGACAGAAGTACACAGTAGCAAAAAGATCTAAACGTTACCTTTTCAGACCAAGGAGTGGTGGTTCATCAGGATAGTTCGCAGTATGTGAAAATGTCAAAGCTACACGGACTGCACATAACAGCAATTCATTAGTAATACCATTTTTCTGTATTATCATCATATTCACTCAATAGCTATGCAACTAATCCTCAAGCTCAACTAAATCTCAAACTCAATGTACAGCGCATAGTATTAGTAAATTTGGTTGTGATGTAGGTATCCAACTTATTAAAAGGCTTTCTTCCTGTACATTCTAAAAAGTCTCAAACATTGCCAGGATGAACATGAACCCATACCATAGTTCTTTAAATTTTAAGGAGTGACTGAACCCTCCCTCACCCCATTACCATTGTAAAGCATTTCTGAATACTTTCCTTCCGTTGAATTAGTTTCAGTGTTTTGATTATTTTACAGTTGTTCTTGTACCAGTTATGCTAATGTTTGATTTTTCCATATGTTGACAGTTTCATATGATATTTTGATGCCCTAGCTCCAAATCTAACTATTATCTTTGTGAGGGATCAAAGGCACTTGGGAGAGCTACAACATGAGTTCCCAAGGGGAAAACCATTCACATGTTATATAATGAGTAATGCATGCAATAATAATATCTAACTCCTATAGAATTGAATCTCAACAAATTAGGGCAGAATAGAAAAACCCTAGATTAACAATATATTCCATACATTAGACATAAAGCAAAACTTTATCAAATACAAGGTTCACTTACAAGATAACAAGCATGAATAATCCATATTGATCCAAGATAACTTCTCCAAAGACAAAGACATAGTTCCAATACAAAATTCGTTCCATAGATCACATCTTTCCACAAGTAATGAAGACTGAAATTCTCCTAAGTGAGGCTGAATTGTCCAAGTGATGATGATCATAAATGAAAAGATTTTTCCTCTATTTATATGAGGAGGGCAAGTCTAATTAGCCTAAAAGCCCCTCATCAGCATGTAAAATCATAATCATGCATTGCATTACAAGTCAACCCAACTAGCTTAGAAAAAGGATCAAAAAATAGCCCACACGTGTGAGCCATGAGACCTTATGAGGTTGACATCATCCTCATTTGGGCTCTGGATCATCTTCCATCTCTCAGAGAGTAACAAGGCTAGCCTGGGAGCATGCTAGTCTAGGTGCATCATCTCGAGGAATCATCAAATGTAGTGCAAAGTAGCAGAACATCCTGGGTGTAGAAGGTGTCCAGGGGTAGGTGTGATGTGATACTACTATTTAGAGAACAAGGCTCTCAACTCTTCACCTGTGGGTGCGAATATGCTTTTCAGATGGCGTGGGTGCCTGTGGGTAAGGTGCCCAAAGCTTGGGTTGTGGAACCAACTGACAATTACAACATAAAGTCTAGTGAAAGCAACCCGTCATCAGGTACAATAATCATTTTTGCATCTAAGTGAACCAAGTTTGAATCTAAAGGGTTATTTAGCAATTCAAATAAGACTTCCCTTCCAAAATTAAGGCCTTGAACTCGCAATCGTGTTTCCTCCCTAGGTAGGAGTGGCTAAAGGACAACCCTATTAGGTGTTTCTAGGCCCCAAGGGGAAGTAACATTTCCTCAGTCCACCCTTCAATTGATAGGTGTTAGTGAATATTGATGGTAACAGAGGGGAAAAAACTTCATGGCCAAGTGTCATGGTCAAAGGGACCAGCAAGATGGGGATCCATATCCTGAGTGTATAGATGCGAGTGTGAAAATTCTTAGACTTGAAGGAACCCCTACTGCAGCAAAGTTGAATCTACTTCACCTACTTGATTTTTAAATTACATTTATCAAGTTATTCTTCTGAATACTGAAGCAATTTATTTCTGCAGCCTACACTAATAAAATATTTGATCTCATGAAACAAAAAACAGAGCAAAGAACAAGATACATAGGACACACTTATTTTTGGACACAATAGTCCCCAGAAAAACCCAATGCAGGAAAACTGGTGCAACAGTTCTGAGGGTTTATTATTATGCAGGAGAAATATCTGAATACAATTCTAGGATGCTCATCTAGCAATCCTTTACAGAGAAAATATTGGCAGAAAATCTAAGTGAGTTTTACCTCACTTCAACCGGCAGAATTTCGACTGATCCGGCACAAGACTGGCTAACCCCGGCTATTTTTGCGTTGGCCCTGCTCACCTTCTCTACCCTCTGTGTCAGCTCTCCCAGTTGTTCCGGCAGTTTCAATTGTTCTGGCAATTCTGGATTCTGCATGACAGGCAGCTTTTCTGCGTCAGCTCTCTCGACTACTATGTTGCCTCTTCATCAACTCTCCCGTCTACTGTGTTGCCTCTGCGTCAGCTCTCTCGTCTACTGCGCTACCTCTGCGTCGGCCCTCCTGGCTGTTCCGGCAGTTTCGGTTGTTCCAACAATTATGGATTCTGCGTGACAGGCAACTTTTCTGCGTTAGCTCTCCCAGCTACTGCATTGCCTCTCTGCAAGCTCTCTCTGCCTTTCTATCAGTATTCTCCAGAAATTCCTTCTTCCGGATTCTCACTGCCCCTTTGCTGCTAGATCTCCCCAATCAATTTTCCTCCTGAGAACTTCTCACCTCAGAAAATCGATTTCCTCGATCTCTCTAAGTGTATTTCCAAATGAACCCCAAGCCTCCATTTTATTTTTCCTACTAAGTCTTCAACGGCCAAGATTAAGTCTTTAATCAACGACTAAGATTAAGACATGACATGATCCGCCTTCTAGATCATTCACACCCATATTTTGATTAATACCCATTAATATTTTAATTTTCATAAGTTTAGAGTTAGGAACACCATTAAAAATATTAATTATTTTAATAAAATACAATCCGGGTGGAATTTCACCAAACGGTTTCTAGGTTCTTTCGAACTCATGTGCCTTAGCCACTCCACCAATTTTCAAGGCTAGAGCACTTCCGATGCTACCAAAAACTAACACTCCCTCTTAGCAAGGAAAATGCTCTAGCAACAATGTCCACCTGCATGTTGCTCTGTTTCTGAAGCACCTCCCCTTTCTACACTGTTGCTACCACCAACACTTTGCTACTGCTGCTACTGTTTTGTTGTCCATGACACTGCCACTGCCACTGTTGCATCTGTACTACAGCTCCCTCTCAAACGCTGCATCTGCTATGCTGCTAGCACTACATCCATACTGCAACTCAGTTGTTGAGAGAAGCAACTGAAAAACATCCAAAATTAACTAAACTTACTCTGTTCAGCGTAATACCATGAATGTTGGAATTTGAATGCTACTAGTCTTTGACCCTCTGAATCTTTTGCGTTGTTGTTGATTTCTGCATTGTGCCAACTGCACTACTGCCAACCTTGCTATGCGTTGATCAATCTCTGGCCCCAAGTAACTGCATCTATCCTCCAAACAATCCACTGCATCATCTGACACTAAGTCCATCTCACTACTGCTGACTCTTGGGCTCTCATAGCAAGGAATTGATCCAAGAGGTGGACTCCTCAAGGACCCTGCCCACATGTAGTGCTCCTGACTACAACTCAATATTGCCCCATCTCCCTCCTGGAGATGTGTGGGCACTCATGGCATACTCTTCCTCGTCTATCTTCATGACTGCAACCTTTGGACCATGCTTCTCGTCCTCATCCTTTTGCTTCAAATGACACTGAGATGCAAAGTGACCCATCTCACCACATCAGAGACATTTCACCTTCAAAATGTCCTTCTTCCGCTTCTGCCTTTGTTGTCCCTTCGATGCTAGAGCTGAGTTTTCCTCCTCCTCGTTCGTCTTTGTGCCACTCCCACTGCTGCCACTAAGGTTGACCTTCACTAGGTCCCTCCTTAACTCCTCTTGTCAAATCTCCTCCCATGAAGGTAGTTTTTCTCTGCCCAATATGCATTGGACGAAAACTTGCCATTCATCGGAGACTACATTCAGGACTATCCTCACCAGTGCGATTCGCTGAGGAGTGGACCCCACTGCAGCAAGTTGGTCTCTAGTGTCCTGAAGACGCTGAAAATAGAAGTTCGCCCCTTCTCCTTTCGGCATCAAAGTCCACTACAACTTCTGCTTCAAATACATCTTCCGCTGTTCAGAAGAGCCTTCATACAGAGAAGACAAGGCTTCCCACATTTCTCGGGTTGTATCCTTGCCCTGCAAGTGTGAGACCGCATGATCTCAAACTCCATCAAGAATGAGCCTCTTTGCCTTCCCCCGCTCGGCCTTGTACTTCTTCTTTTGATCGTTGTCAGCAAGAACAGCTACAACATTTTTGACGTAGGCCTCGAGATCATATTCCTCTAGAACAGCTAAGATTTTGGTCTTCCATATCAAATAGTTGGAGGCTCTGTCCAACTTGTCCTGATCTTTGAGCCCATAAGATGCCATCTCACCCAACTGTCGAACTGACTCCTCTAGTCACTACTTAACACTGCTCAGCGAGTGAGAAATTCGAACTTTCTGGTGGAAAGTTCTTTGAGGAGAAAATTCCCCTTCTACGTGTCTTCGTTCTTTTCCAATGGATTTCTGCCCTGGCAAAAACTACACCCTTCAAGCATTGTGTTGAGGCTATGCGTCACTCCCTCTGCCTCTGCAAACTCACGAACTAGAAATCGTACCTCTCTATCATCTCACTCAGAGAGAGATTTCCTCACATTTGCTTCTGGCAAGGACTGCGCAATCCCTTCAAGGGGATTCAAATTGCTACCAAGTGCAGCTTTCAGCCTCACTACTCAGCACTTGATCTACTCTTCTTGTTTCAAAATCAATGCTTTGATACCATGTGAAAATTCCTAGACTCGAAGGAACCGCTACTGCAACAAATTTGAATCTACTTCACCTACTTGACTTTTAAATTACATTCATCAAGTTATTCTTTTGAATACTAAAGCAAATTACTTCTGCAACCTACACTAATTAAATATTTGATCTCATGAAACAGAAAAAAGAGCAAAGAACAAGATACATAGGACACACTTATTTTTGGACACAATAGTCCCCGGAAAAACCCAATGCAAGAAAACCGGTGCAGCAGTTCTGTTGGATTATTATTATGTAGGAGAAATATCTGAATACAATTCTAGGATGCTCATCTAGCAATCCTTTACAGAGAAAATACTAGTGGAAAATCTGAGTGAGTTTTACCTCACTTCACCCCGCAGAATTTCGGTTGGTCAGGCACAAGACTGGCTAACCCTGGCTATTTCTACGTTGACCCTCCGTCACCTTCTCTGCCCTCTGCATCAGCTCCCCCGGCTGTTCCGACAATTCTTGGCAGTTTCAGTTGTTTTGGAAATTCTGGATTCTGCGTGACAGGTAGCTTTTCCGCATCAGCTCTCCTGACTATTCCGGCAATTCCCGACAGTTTCGATTGTTCCGGCAATTGTAAATTCTGCGTGACAGGCAACTTTTTTGCATCATCTCTCTCGGCTACTACGCTGCCTCTCTGCAAGCTCTCTCTGCCTTTCTATCAGTATTCTACGGAAAGTCCTTTCGAATACTCACTGCCCCTCTGTTGCTAGATCTCCCCAACCGATTTTTCTCCTGAAAACTTCTCACTTTAGAAAATCGATTTCCTCAATCTCTCTGAGTGTATTTCCAAATGAACCCCAAGCCTCCATTTTATACTTTTCCTATTGAGTCTTCAACTGTCGAGATTAAGTCTTTAATCAAAGGATAAGATTAAAACATGACTTGATCCGCCTTCTAGATCATTCTCACCCATATTTTGATAATACCCAATATTTTAATTTTCCTAAGTTTAGACTTAGGAACACCATTAAAAATATTAATTGTTTTAATAAAATACAAACCACGTGGAATTTCACCAAACGGTTTCTGGGTTCTTTAGAACTCATGTGCCTTAGCCTCTCCACCAATTTTCAAGGCTAGAGCACTTCCAATGCTACCAAAAAAAAATAGTGAGGAGGGAGCAATCATGGATGCATGAGTTACCAAATCGGCCTTTGTTTGTCCACCCCTCTTGTGCACCTTTACTTTTGTTTGATTTTCTTGGTATTACTTCTCGTCGCCCAAAGGGTTAGTGCTTGCTTTAAATGATGTATGGCAGTTGTATTACTCCTTAATGATGAGGCAACTCATTGCCCATCGAAATTGGGACATGCAAGGGTTCCTTTTTATGATGTAATGGAGCAACTTGTGCTCAGGAATCGGGTGATGGCCATTATCTTTGTTAGGGATCAAAGGCACTTGGGAGAGCTACAACATGAGTTCCCAAGGGGAATACCATTCACATGTTATATAATGAGTAATGCATGCAATAATGATATCTAGGTTCTATACAATTGATTTTCAACAAATTAGGGCAGAATAGAAAAAACCTAGATTACCAATATATTCCATACATTAGACAAAGCAAAATTTTATCAAATACAAGGTTCACTTACAAGATAACATGCATGAATAATCCATCATTGATCCAAGATAACTTCTCCAAAGATAAAGGCATAGATCCAATACAAAATTCGTTCCATAGATCACATCTTTCCACAGGTAAAGAAGGTCGAAATTTTCATAAGAGAGGTTGAATTCTCCAAATGATGATGATAATAAATGAAAAGATCCTCTCCTCTATTTATATGAGGAGGACTAGTCTAATTAGCCTAAACACCCCTAATCGACAAGTAAAATCATAAGGATGCATTGGGCTACAAGCCAACCCAACTAGCTTAGACAAAAGATCAAATGATAGCCCCCACATGTGAGTTGTGAGGCCTTATGAGGTTTAACATCATCCTCATTTGGACTCTAGATCATCTGCCATCTCTCACAGAGTGACAAGGCTAGCCTAGGGGCATGCTAGTCCAAGTGCATCATCCTAAAGAATCATCAAATGTAGTGCAAAGTGGCAGAATGTCCTTGGTGTAGAAGGTATCCAAGGGTAGGAGTGATGTGTTGCTATTGCTCGAGGAGCCAACCCTCTCAACACTTCACCTATGGGTGTCAATATGCTTCTCAAATGGCTTTGGTGCATGTGGGTAAAGTGTCCAAAGCCTAAGTTGTGGAACCACCTGACAATTACAACATAAATTATAGTGAAAGCAACCAGTCATCAGGTACAATAATCATTTTTGCATCAAAATGAACCAAGCTTGAATGTAAAGGGCTATTTAACAAATCAAATAAGACTTCCCTTCCAAAATTAGGACCTTGGACTCATAATTGTGTTTCTTCCATAGGTAGGAATGGCTAAAGGATAACCCTATTAGGTGTTTCTATCCCCCAAGGGGGAGTAACATTTCCCTTGTCCACCCTTCAATTCGTAGGTGTTATTGAATAAGGATGGTAACGGAGGGAAGAAGACTTCATGGCCAAGTGCCATGGTCAAAGGGACCAGCATGATGGGATTCACATTTTGAGTGTATAGATGTGAGGAGGGAGCAATCATAGATGAATGAGTTACCAACTCGGCCTTTGTTTTTCCACCCCTCTTGTGCGCCTTTTACTTTTGTTTGATTCTTCTTTGTATTATTGCTCATAGCTAAAAGGGTTAGAGCTTGCTTTGTATGATGTGTAGCGGTTGTATTACCCATTAATGATGAGGCACAACATTGCCCATCAAAGTTGGGACATGCAAAGTTCCTTTATGATGTATTGGAACAACATGTGCTCAAGAACTGAGTGATGGCCATATGAGTGATGTAGAGAGCTCATGCTAGGCTTTTGCCCGCGTGCTACTATGTATGTCTTGGCCATCTTTTGCATTTGATATTCTCTTATTCTATTTTGTGGCCATAATATAATTTTCCTTTTCTTTTAGCTACATCAACCTCCCGAGGCAAAGTTTTGAGCCCTACCCAGGTATCTAGGTGTATGTGTGTGCTAGATCCCCAAGAACTAATGGTCAGTTGAACCCAAAGAATGGAAGTGGAATATGGTACGCCTAATTTATTCCTGCAAAGGTTGAATTCACATTATAATACTTTTGTCAACGAGTTTCGAACTAAATAGTCAACAAAAGTATTATAATGTGATTTCCGCCGAAAAATCACAGAAGCTTAAATTCAACAAATGGTTGAAATGTTCGCCTACAATCAATTTGCTCACATACATTGATTAACAAATATATATATATATATATATATATATATATATATATATATATATATGATTCAATTGAGGGATGATTGTTACAAGGTTATGTAGGTATAGGAGTTGACTAGCCATGAACCCGAAAAGACACGTCCCTTGTTGATTTGGGGTAGCATCGGATGTGCTCCAAACCTCAAATTTTGCAAGGAGACTTGAGCACATGTATTCCAAAGAACCCAAAAAGAGTTTTGGGAAATTCCACCCTGAAGTGATTTTATTAAAATAATTAATATTTTTAATGTGGTTCCTAAGTCTAAACTTAGGAAAATTAAAATATTAATGGGTATTAATCTAATCAGGGGTGAAACTTCTAGAAAAAACCATGGATCAAGTCAAATCAATCTGAGCCTTTGATTATGTTTTAATCTAGGTCATTGGTTGTCCAACAAAAAGATATAAGAAAGGGCTTTAGGGTCATTTGGAAAATACACAGAAAGAGAGAAAATCGATTTTCTAAAGTGAGAAATTCTCAAGAGGAAAAATCAATTGAGGAAATCTCTTGCAGTTGAGGGGCAAGGATAGCATCTTCTAGAGAGAGAGATTATGAGTTGGAGATACATCAACAGAGAGAGGCAGTAAGTGATCCAGAAGCCTTGACGCAGGGCCAGAAGGGCCACGCAGAGGTGACACAGAGGCAAAGAGAGAGTCGAAAATCAGAGCAGAGGGTCAGTTTCAGCAGCCGGAAGCCTGGGTGTGAGACAGGGAGGTTGAGAGCAGTGACTCTGGGCTTCTGATCGAATTCCCAACTGGGTGATGCAGTGCCTAAAAGGGTTGACGTTGGGACAGCATAGAGGCAGCGCAAAGCTAGCGCAGTGCCTGCCAGGGGCATCTCATCCAGTAGCCAGAACAGCCGGGACTTTTCTCAATGATTGTGTGAGGTAAACTCACAAAGCTTCTGCCAGTATTTCTCTCTGTAACTGAATAACCCTGTGAGGTATTCAGTGATGTATTCAGATTTTGCTACTGCTTAATAATAATAAGCCCTCAGAGTTGTTGCACCGGTTTTCCCACATTGGGTTTTTCTGGGAACTATTTGTCCAAAAATAACTGTCCTATGTGTGTATTTTTCTTTCTTGCTCCGTGTTTTGTTTCCACATATATATAAATTAAGTGAAGGTTGCAAATGTATTTACTTTGAAATTTACAGTAGAAGACAGTAAATAACTTGCATGATTTAATCAAGTAGGAGAAGTAACATCAGTTTGCTCTAGTAGGATTCCGGCTTCGGAATTTTCACATCCCTTGGGATTGATGCCTCCTTAAATTAATTAAACACCCTTAACTTAAATTATAATTATTAATTTAAATTTATTTAATATTTTTCTCATTTAATTATATATAGTTATGAAACATCTAATTCATAACATTGCCTCTCCCTTGAAAATGTTTTGTCCTCAAAGCAGAGGCAACGTTGGGTGTTGTTGAAGAAAACGTTTTGTTTCCCATGATAAATCTTCCTCTGGTAGTTTCTTCCACTTGATGAGGTACTCTTTAATAGTCTTGGATCGTAATACCTTCTCTCTGGTAGCAAGTATAACTTTAGGCTTGAAGATGATTCTTCCTTCTTCATCAGTTTCAGGTATCTCAGTTTAAACTATTTGATTCTACCCCAATACTTTTTTGAGGCTTGATACATGGAACATGTTGTGGATTCAACAATTCTCTGGTAGCTTCAGTCCATAAGCCACACTACTTATTTTTTTTATTTGGTATGTTCCTTAATATTTAGTATTACAATAATGCTACTTTAGTGTTTAATGTTGTTTCTATTTCTATCTTATTAGCAGTTTCTTAGACGAAACTTGTTATTTCTATTTCTTAGTAAAAACTTGTTGTTTTTATCTATGTAAATACATTTGTATTATTTATTGAACTTCATAGCTCATTGTAAATCAATTCAATTCATTTATTGATTATGGTATCAGAGCTCGGGTATTTCTTCGAAATAATTTTTCAGTGTTTGAAAAATTTCTTGCTTCATTTCGAAATTGCTCTCTAGTCTGAATCTGGGCGCTCCACAAGCAAAGAACTATTCTGACGCAGCTGAATTGCATCAACACGCTTCATAGGTTTATTTCGTTGAAAGAGGGATTGTTGTTCACGAGTGTTGAGAGCAGCCAAAAGAATGTGAATACGATTATGTTCATTAACACAGAATCATTCCAGCCAGTAGCGGAACTTGGTAGTTTTTTGTTTTTTGGCGTCACGCTTTACCTTATTTCACGTTTGACATGTCGGCATCGGAAGTTTCTGATTTGGTTTCAGTCTCGGCAAGCTGAGCATCTTGTCTGGCATGCTCGGCATCGGTCGCTGCACACTTGGCCTCGGCGTTGATATGTTTGGCCTCAACCTCAGCATCTTAAGCTTGAGACTCGTCGTCGATGTGCTGGGCCTCAATCTCCATGCGCTATGCATAGGCTTCCGCATGCACACGCACAACTTCGACATCTACGGGTTTGGCTTCAGCCTCAGCTGATTTGATTTCGAAATTAGCGCACTTGAGCTCGGCCATCAGCGTCCTTGGCGACATCGGCGGCTACACAGTGGTCAGCCTCAACAAAATTGGCAGCGGCCTGCGTGACAGCGGCTTGGCTGTGGGGCGGGTGGTGAACCTCTTCCAAAGTTTGCAGATTCCCAACCAATAGCAGGCGGCCCATTTTTTGCTTCCCTGTCATGAATAGCACGGGGGACGTCGTTGTTCGATCCATCGAGCCCATAATCATTCAACTGTCACGCCCAGTATTCTGTTCACATATTGGTATTCCTGTGGTTGGGGTTTCGTGAAAGAAAAGGTCTGGTCAAATTTTTTTATCTCCGCCATTTCACAACATTTCAACATTATATAATTGAAAGGACCCACAGTCCCTTATTCCTTCTTCTTTGACCGAGTGGATTCCATTTGAAGCTACTGCAAAATCAGACGTCCGAGCTACGATTGGAGAGTTATTCTCAGGGTTTAACGTAATTCCATCTGTGGATATAGAATTCTGTTGTTCCAAAATATAGAATTTGTGAGAATTTTTTTTTTATCTCTGTCATAGACAAACAAAACCTATTTTTAGTATGTGGGGATTCTTGCCCAGTAAGTTATTTTGGTAAAAGATCGTGGTCTATATATTTACTTGAACCTGCTTCTTAGAACAATTTCTGGCACCTGTCAGTTCTTTTTCTCCAGAATCAGCAGGCATCTACATTGAAATCCGTGCCGGATTTTTTTGTTTTCTGCGTCTTGGGAAACGTGCAAATGGCCTCACTAACCAATTTGATGTTGGAAGGCAATCAGCATTTTAATGGCAATAATTATAACATCTGGAAATAGAGAATGTTAACCATTTTTGAATATAAGCGTCTTGACCAGCTCATTCTGGGCAAAGAACTCAGTCTTGGTACACCTGGTACTGATCAAGATAAGTTTGATGATCGAAATCAAGAGGTTGTTATGCTTCTCAAACTCTCTGTGACTGATGATCAATTACCGCAGATTCCTTCCAACAAGACAGCTGCCGAAATCTGGCAACATTTGAAGGAATTGCACGAGACATCCGACAAGAGCAGAGCTTTTTCTCAAGAATCAGTTGTTCTCCATCATGATGGGCGAACATATGTCTTTACAGGAACACCTTAACAAGATTAAAGACATTCAAGATCAGCTCGAAGCCATTGGTCGAACCATGGAGGAAGAAGATATGGTAGTCATCACTCTGAAAAGTCTACCAAAACCTTATGAGCACTTCATAGAAACACTCAACATTACCTCCACTAATGTTGATCTGAAGTTTCCAGAGTTATGCACCAAACTCATGCAGCAGGATCGTTGGAAACAACAGTTTGGTAGTGGTGCTTCATCAGCCTCCTCAGAAAATGCTTTTGCTGCCAAATATCAGTCCTCTCAGTCTTTTCAGCAGAAAGGTTCTTCTCAGCCTTTTGATCTCGCTAAAAAGAAAAATGTGCAGTGTAATTATTGTCACAAGTTCGGTCACATGAAGAAAGATTGCCAACAGAGGATTGCTTTTGAACAGAAGAAACAGGGAGGGTCCCATCAGACAGCGAATGTTGCAGAACATTCCGAGCAGACAGAATCTACCTTTTACACCTTTATGGCTAAGAGGTCATCAAATCATGTCCCGTCTTCTGCCTGGTACATTGACTCTAGTGCATCACACCATTTCTCTCACAGGCATACTGGTTTATTGACTTCTCATCTTTCAGTGACTTCGTGGTATTCGATGGGGGTGAGGAGTACACAGTGGTTGGCAAAGGTACAGTTCAGATCCAGTCTGGTGGGCGCACACTCATCTTCCTGAATGTGTACTATGTTCCTGGTATGGAAATTAATCTGTTGTCTGTCAGCGAGATTATGCAGAACTCTCCTCAGCTCGATGTAATGTTCAGTGCGCACAAGTGCTCCATTATTGACAGGGAGACTCATCTTACGATTGCCGTTGTCCTAGAGGATCATGGTCTATACAGGCTTCTTGACACTAGTGATTCTCCAGAAGTGGCTCTAGCAACTCGTGTTTCTCCCATCAGCACTTTGTGGCATCAGCGATATGGGCATCTAAACATTCAATATCTTTCTCAGCTATCTCGGGAAGGACTTGTGTCAAAGTTACCTGATATTCAGACTCAGCAGTTGGGAGTGTGTGGTGCCTGTCAAGCTGCCAAGCAACACCAGTCTTCATTCAAGAATGGAGAATCTTGGCGCATCTAAGGTATTCCAGTTAATTCATGCTGATATTTGTGGTCCTATGAATACATCTTCTATTACTGGTCGCAAATATTTTTTGCTTATTGTAGATGATTTTAGTAGAAAGATGTGGGTGTACTTTCTAAAACATAAATCTGATGTTTTTAGTATCTTTCAGAAGTTTAAATCCTTAGTTGAAAAAGAGTCTGGCTGTAATATCATAACTCTTAGGACAGATAGCGGGGGGGAATTTTGTTCTTCTGCTTTCTCCAACTTTTGTGATACTCATGGCATCAAACGCCAATTAACTACACCCTACACTCCTCAGCAGAACAGTGTTGTCGAACGTCGCAAGTTGCAACCGTACGGTTGTTGAAATGGCTCGTTCCATGTTACAACACAGGAGTGTTCCAAACAAATTCTGGGCTGAAGCAGTTTTTACTGTTGTCTATCTTCTTAACCGATCACCTACTCAGGCTGTTAAAGGGAAGACTCCAGAAGAGGTTTGGTCTGGTCGTAAGCCTATGATCAGTCACCTCAAAGTATTTGGCTCGATTGCATATGTTTAGATTCCAGCTGCTAAGCGCTCTAAGTTGGATTCCAAAAGCCAGAAACTCATGATGACAGGGTACAGTGATCACCACAAGGCCTATAGGCTGATAGATATAGCCATTGGTCGTCTTAGCTTCAGTCAGGACATAGTATTTGATGAAAATAGAGGATTCTTTCAGTCTCCTCCTTCTGAGCAGTGTTTTGAGGATCAGCCTCACAGTGTTTTTCTTCCATTAGGTCCACCTGATGGGAGGGAATATTGATGCTGCACTACCTGAGCTTCCTCCGGAACATAATCCTCCTCTTGCTGTTCCTCTTGCTCCTGAGCCTCCTCCATCTCCTCCTGATATTAGTTCCTCTACTCTCCGGCCTAAATGGTGGGCTAAAACTATTGGTGATCTCCAGGATAATGAGCTCCTTGAAGGTAGAACTTCCAGAAATAAGAGCACATAGCAGTCTACAGTAAATTTTGCTCTTATGGCTAACCTACACAGTATTTTTGAGCCTCAAACCTATTTAGAGGCTAAGGGTACACCTGAGTGGGAATAGGCTATGGAAGCTGAATTCCAGAGTCTTCAAAAGAATCACACTTGGACCCTTTCTGATCTTCCTACAGAGAAAAAGCCCATTAGCTACAAATGGGTGTATAAAGTGAAATATAAAGCTGACGGAACCCTAAACAAGTGTAAGGCTCATCTTGTTGCTCGAGGGTTCTCACAGAAGGAAGGCATCGACTATGAGGAGACCTTTGCTCCTACAGCCAAGATGAGTACCATACGGCTCGTCCTTGCCTTAGCAGCCAAGATGAGTACCATACGGCTCGTCCTTGCCTTAGCAGCCCAATTCAGTTGGAAAGTCCATCAAATGGATGTAAAGAGTGTTTTTCTGAATGGTGACTTACAGGAAGAAGTCTAAATGATGCAGCCTCCAGGATTCAAGGTTGCCGGTCAAGAACATAAATTTTGTAGATTAGTCAAAGCACTCTATGGTCTGAAACAAGCTCCTTGGGCTTGGTACATGAAAATTGATAAGTACCTAACAGATCATAGCTTTCAACGGAGCCCATCTGATGCAAACCTATATATCAAGCATACTGATGATGATATTTTGTTTGTGGTTGTCTATGTGGATGACCTTATCATTACTGGCAGTTCAGCACAATTGATCCATGGGATCAAACAAGATTTGTGCAGCACCTTTGATATGACAGATTTGGGACTCCTTCACTACTGTTTGGGGGTTGAAGTCTGGCAGACTAAGAACAACATCTTTCTCTCTCAGTCCAAGTATGCCAGAAATCTTGTGGACAGGTTTAGAATGCAGAATTGCAAACCTACCACAACTCCTATGGAACCAGGGCTCAAACTTTCAGCTTAGTCATCCTCACCTCTTATGGATGAAACTTTATTCAGGCAATTAGTGGGCAGCCTCATCTACCTCACTGCCACTAGACCTGACATCAGTTTTGCAGTGAGCTACATTTCACGCTTCATGTCAGGTCCTAAGGCTGATCATTGGATAGCAGCGAAGCGTGTGCTACGTTATGTGCGTGGCACTCCTGATTATGGACTTCTGTACACTCGGAGTTCCGATCCTATACTCAGTGGTTACACAGATTCTGATTGGGCCGGTTCGGTTGATGACCGTAAATCTACAGCTGGGTATGTGTTTAGTCTGGGATCTGGTGCTGTCACATGGACTAGTAAGAAGCAACAGGCAGTGGCTCTTTCCTCAACAGAAGCAGGGTATCAGGGAGAAATTAAGGCATTTTGTGAGGCAATTTGGCTTCGATGTATGCTTGCAAATATGCATGTTTCCCAGGCCAGTCCTACTCCTTTGTTCTGTGATAATCAGGGAGTGCTCAAACTTGCCAAGAATCCAGTCTTCCATGAACGAACAAAGCATGTGGAAACCCATTGTCACTACATTCGACAGCTTGTTGAAGACGGATCCATTCAGTTGTTGTATGTTCCCACAACGGAACAGCCAGCAGACATCCTCACCAAGCCCCTTGGTCCTGATAAATTTGTAAAATTCAGAGGGTCTATAGGCGTTGTAAATAGATTGAGCATTAAGTGAGGGTATTAGAATAATGCTACTTTAGTGTTTAATGTTGTTTCTATTTATGTCTTATTAGCAATTTCTTAAACGAAACTCATTGTTTCTATTTCTTCGTAGAAACTTGTTGTTTCTATCTATGTATATACATTTGTATTATTTATTGAGCTTCATAGCTCATTGTAAATCAATTCAATTCATTCATTGATTATTTAGGGTATAACTTGTTTTTTCCTTGTTGTTTTAATGATAATTGTTTAGAGGGTTGAAGTCTAACAAAGACCCAATCTCCTTCGTCGAACTCTCTTTCGGTGTGGTGTTGGTCGGCTTGTTGTTTCATTCTATTACGTGCCACTGTTAGATTTTCTTTTAGCAAGTTAATAATTCTTTGGTTTTCTTCTAAGTGGTCTTTTACTGCTTGTACCTTAGAATCGAGTAATGCAAAATCCTTCCACCTGGGTAGTTCATAGCCATATAAGGCTTGGAAAGGCATCATCTTAGCTGAAGTATGATAAGTGGTATTATACCACCATTCTGCCAGGTGTAGCCACTGGGTCCATTTGTTTTGTTTGTCGGTGACGAAACAACAAAGATATGTTTCCAAGCATTTATTTATGACTTCAGTTTGACCATCTGTCTGGGGGTGATAGGCCAAACTCATGTTGAGAGATATTCCTGCTTGGTGGCAGAAATCCTTCCAAAAATTGCCTTTAAATTTTGCGTCTCTATCACTGACAATGACCTTGGGAAACCCATGTAGTTTGTAAATATTTTTACAAAATGCATCTACAATTTGCTTAGTTATGTCAGTTTTTTTTTATTGCCATGAAATGGGCATATTTAGAGAGTTTGTCGACTACGACAAATATCTTGTCCTTACCGTCAGACACAGGTAGTCCTTCAATGAATTCCATCGAAATTTCCTCCCATTTTTTATTTGGAATATGTAATGGGTGTAGTAAACTAGGGGTTGGGATATTTTCACTCTTATTCCTCTGACAAACATCATATTCTGCAACATAATTTTGGACTTCCTTACTCATACCTTTCCAATAGAATGATTGTCGAAGGTTGTAGTAAGTTTTGAAGAATCTGACATGCCTAGCTGCAGGAGAACCGTGAGATTCCCTTAGAATTTTCATTCTAAATTTGGATGTTTGGATTAGGTAAATCCTACCTTTGTACCATAGTATGTCATTTTTCCATTCAAAATTGGCATATTGACTGATGTTTTCAATCATAGAACCACAATCCAAATCCTTGGCATACTCGGCTCGTATTTTGTCTAACCACTCAGGAACAACTACCAAGGCGACGCATATTGTGTTGTCTTCATCCTTACGTGAGAGTGCAGCAGCTACAACATTTTCTCTTCCCTTTTTGTGCAGTATTTCTAGTTCAAATGCTAAAAGTTTTTCCATTGTTTGTTGTTCTGTTGGCAATGGTTTTTGTTGAATTAGAAATTGAAGACTATTATGATCAGTTTGGATAGAGAACTTACTTCCGAGCAGGTACTGTCGCCATTTCGTTAAAGCATGTATGATGGCAAGCATCTCCTTTTGGTAAGTTGATTTCAAGCCTTCTCATTTGTTAAGTTTCTTGCTCTCGAATGCTATAGGGTGGTTGTCTTGCATTAATACGGCTCCAATTCCAAACCCTGAAGCATCACATTCGACTACAAACGGTTTGGAGAAGTCTGGAGTTGCCAGTACCAATGTGGTTGACATCACTTCTTTTAGATTCTCGAAGTATTTGTCGGCCTAGTTATTCCATTGAAAAGCATTCTTTTTTAACACGCTGGTCAGGGGTGCTGTCAAATGTGCATAGTTTTTTATGAACCTTCTGTAATACCCAGTTAGACCTAGAAATCCTCTTAGTTTTGATACATTCTTGGGTTTGGGCTATTCTTTGATTGCTTTGATTTTGTTGGGGTCCACTTTGACTCCTTCCCTGGATATAACGTGTCCTAGATATTCAACTTCCTTTTTCTCAAAGGTGCATTTCGATGACTTGGCGTAAAATTGATTCTTCTCTAATGCTGACAACACTTCCTATAGATGCTTGAGGTGCTCCTTCCATGTCTTACTGTAAACGAGAATATCGTCGAAAAAAACTAACACAAACTTTCGCAAGTATGGGTGGAAAAGTTCGTTCATGGTTGCTTGGAAGGTGGTTGGCGCATTTGTTAATCCAAATGGCATAACCTTAAACTCATAGTGCCCTTCGTGAGTTCTAAATGTCGTATTTTTGATGTCTTCTAATCTTACTCGAATTTGATAGTAACCTGATCTCAAATCTAATTTTGAGAAATATTCTGCTCCATGAAGCTCATCTAGCATCTCATCAATGAATGGAATCGGAAATTTATGTTTAATAGTGATTTTGTTTAATCTTCTGATGATGCAGGAGCATCAAGACCTTTTTCTCCAATTGTAAATATGGGGTGTGATAATATTTATTTGTAAATATGGGGTGTGATGATTTTTAATTAAATAGGAGAAGGTGAGGATTTATGTAAATATCCTTTTATTAATAAAAGGATATGAGGAAATTTAATTAATTGAAGGATTTTAGGGATAAAAACCTACCCTTTAGGGATGTTGAGAGATTTAGGGGTTGTTGAGGATTTTAAGGGATTGAGCATTTAATTTAATGATTTTTAAATAGGAAATGTGAGGAGTGAGAAAAGGGAGAGTGAGTACATTATAAGGTCTCTCCTTGGAAGCCTTCGACAGTGGGGGAAAAGGGCCATAGATGTGCATATCTGGCCATGAACACAACTATTGTGTGAATATTTGTTTTATGTTTTATGTACATATAAGTATGATTTGCATAGGCAAGATTGTGTTTAATGAATTTTGAGATATGGTTCTGGTTGCGGAGACCGATGTCATACGACCTTGAATTTGCATGAGATGATTGTGGTTTTAAATTTTCAATACGCTATTGTATATGTGTCGGTCATTGAAGGCACTTTTTTTTTGTGTTGATTGCTTGATTCTTGTTCTGGCGCGCATGTATGCGGGATAATCCAAGTGGCGCACATGTATGAGGGCGGATCCAAGTGTTGATTGCTTTAGTTAATTAACTGTAGTGTATTTGGGGACTGTATAATTGTATGTCCTTAATCACTGGTGACTGTAGTTCTGAGATTATATTGATGTCGAGAGGATCTGAGGAACGTTAGTTGTGTGATCAATTCACGGAGCCGGCGGTTCGAAGGGAGCCATCTTGCAACAGGGCCGAGGTTTGGAAATTGGGAATGATTTGATATAAATTGTAATAAATATGGATCGCCAGCCCGTCATTCGAAGGTGGAACAGTTGCTAGCCGAATAGCGGAACAATGAAAGCATTAACTATTGGTTATGAGATCTTCAGTTCTGGAGAACGGAAGTCTTTGTTTGAGCCATCGGAACGGAAACGTAATTGAAGGGACTTCGATTGGGGAAACCAGAGGCATGCAGATGCCTTCTCTATGTGCTGCGCAGGGAAGACCACTGTTGAATCAAGCGCCGGGTTATGTAGCGTCAGCGGAACCTGTATAGGGAAGGGTTAATCCAATTTCATACAATTAAGGCTTCAGTGGCTCCAGCGCGGTGAACATTGGAGTCATGAATCCAGCGGGTCCAAACCATATGGGTCTGGCCTGTATTGGCGGTAAAAGGTTCTTTAAACCTGTTATTTATACGCTCAATTTACCCAGCTACCACTATTGTATATAATTCCTTCTGCGTAAGCAGTTTAGAGTCTTGGGAATCGCTTGCTTAGTGGATGTATGTGAGCGAGGCATAAAAACGCCATTTGACATAGCGTATAAAAACGCCATTTGACATAGCGTATATATCTTATGCGTGTGTACATTGTATGATTGAGATTCTGGATATATATACATATCGGTTCAAGTGAACGTGTCTGTATGTAGGCTGTGTGCGTAAGTCCAGCAATTATATGTTCTTTAAAGGATTGCATGAGAGCGGCGACACCAAAGAATTGTTGCAGATATGGTTGCGTGGTTGCTTGTTAATTGTGTTGTTACTGTGTATCAACAGGTCTGGATTACGACACAATTTTGAATGTCGTTGTGTATAAAGGTCCGCGGAGCAGAGAGAGCATATGACAGAGCAGATGTCCATGTCAATGGAGAAGAGAGAGCCGAGAGAACGAGCTATTATCAGCCCAAGTGATATCATGGACCTATAATTGTAATAAGGGCCCTCTTATCGTTCCGAAGTTGGTCCGCCATTCTGTCTTATCAGGAACTGTAGATGGTTGGGTTTTAAAGAAGCAAATTATGTTTGTAGTGTAGAAAAATACTACTTGTGTTTGAAGAGAGCAGAATAGAAAGGGATGTCTGTTGGAAGACAAAATTGACAAAGTATGAGAGCACTGTTCGCCACTTAGTTCCTACTGCTTATGTTAAACCTGTACACTATCATATATATGGAACTGAATTATGCTCAAACTTATTTATGTGCTAGATTGCAGAGATCCTGGTAGTTGTGGCCTGGAGCAGGCCTAGCCTGCGTCATCTGATGCCATTGGTAGTAGGTACACCTAATTTATTCCTGCAATGGTTGAACTGTTCGCTTACAATCAATTTGCTCACATAAATTGATTAACAGATATATATATATATATATATATAGATATATATATATTCAATTGATAGATGATTGTTACATATATATAAGATGGATGATGGTTATATATATATATAAGACGGATGATTGTTATATATATATATATATTCAATTGATGGACAATTGTTACAAGGTTATGGCGGTCCTCCTTTATAGGAATTGATTGGCCATGAACCTGAAAAGATATGTCCCTTGGGACTGTTGCCTCCTTAAATTAATTAAACAACCTTAACTTAAATTATAATTATTAATTTATATTTATTTAATATTTTTGTCATTTAATTATATATAGTTATGAAACCTAAGTTGCAGGAAACGTGGCCCTAGGGGTCGTTTCCTCCCGGGAAACGAAACGAAACCCGGAAACGCGTACCGTACGGCCTGGAAACGCGTTTCCGGCCGTACTGCCACGTTTCCCGAAACGGAAACGTGGCAGTACGGCCGGAAACGCGTTTCCAGGCCGTACGAGCCACGTTTCCCCAAATTTATGTGTTGTTTTTTAAATTTTTTTTTTAATTTGTTTTTAATTTTTTTTTAGGTTTCCGGGATGTTCTAGAAACCTATTCTAAAGTTATAAAAGAGCAGTTTGTCTCATTCTCTCATCACACTATTCAGCAAGTCGTTTCTCTTGGAGACTGGCAGTTGTTTCAGCTAGGGTGTTTTGAGCAGTGAGCAAAGTAGATTTCAGCAGCAGGAGAGAGATTTCAGCAGCAAGAGAAAGAGATTTCAGCAGGAGATTTCAATAGCAGCAGATTTGGCTCAGCTACAACCATATTTCTCTTCTCTTTTCTGGCATTTCGGGGTAGTCTCAGCCACAGATAATTAATTTGGGTAAGCCACATTCATTTTTTTAGTTTTTTCTTACTATTTCTTCAATTTTTCTAGGGTTTAGGCAGCCAAAAATATGAAAAACGTTTTTTATTGATAGATTTGTTTTTTAAATTTATTTTTGCAGCAGATTTGGCTCAGCTACAGCCATATTTCTCCTCTTTTCTGGCATTTTAGGGTAGATTCAGCCACAGAAAATTAATTTGCGTAAGCCACATTCATTTCTTAGTTTTTTTCTTACTATTTCTTTAATTTTTCTAGGGTTTATACAGCCAAAATATGAAAAACGTTTTTATTATTTACAGATTTGTTTTTTTAATTTATTTTTGCAGCAATGGCTTCTAGCCAAAGTGCAGCTGCAAGTTCAATCCCTAGGGCCAACCCAAGGGCTGAATATTATCCTCTTTGGAGGCATGTGACGAAGCTTCAAAGATGTGGAGGTGGTGGCTCATGGGAATGGCGATGCAATCTTTGCAATAATACGTACAAGGGCTCCTACCCAAGAGTGAAGGCGCATATATTGCATGGAGGAGGACAGGGGATTTCAGGTTGCACAAAAACATCAGATCCGTTGGCAAGGAGGGCATATCAAAGAGAGAAAGATGAGGCGGATGGTACTAAGAGAAGGCATGATGAGCTTACTCAAGCTCCATCTAACATTGAGCCAAGGATTGTAGTTGAAGCAAGAAAGAGGAGAGCTGGTCACACTCAACAACATGAACAACCAGCACCCAAAAATACCAGAGGCCCAGGGGCATCCCCTTCAGTTCAGGATAGCAGAATTGCTAGATTGGTGAATGTGCAAGCAAGAGAAGAAACTGATTCCAGAGTGGGTAGGTGCATTTATGCATGTGGTATCCCATTCAATGTTGTTCGCTCTCCTTACTGGCAAGATATGATAAGGGCAGTTAACAAAGCTCCTCAAGGGTACAAGGGGCCCAGCTATGAAAAAGTCAGAACCCAGCTTCTCAAAAATGAGAAGGACCTTGTGGAGGACATTTTAGCTCCAATTCGTTCTTCCTAGAGTAGCTCTGGGGTTACCATAGTCTCAGATGGTTGGACAGATATGAGGCGCAGACCATTGATAAATATCATTGCCACTTCCCCCAAAGGAGCAATGTTTATCAAGGCAGAAGACTGCTCAGGAGAGGTGAAAGATGCACAATACATTGTTGATGTTATTATAAAAGCTATTGAACAAATAGGGCCTAACAAGGTGGTGCAAGTTATCACGGATAATGCATCGGTTTGCAAAGCTACAGGTTTAATTATTGAGGGGAGGTATGACCACATCTTTTGGACACCATGCATTGTCCATAATCTGAATCTGATCTTAGAGGAGATCGACAACAAAGTTTCCTGGATAAAGGAACTCACAGGGGAAGCAAGGGAGATTATCAAATTCATCACCAACCACCACTAGTCTCAGGCCATATTTCGAGAGTACTCCAAATTGGAGTTGTTAAAAGTTGCTGAGACAAGATATGCCTCAAACTTCGTGATGTTGCGCCGCCTTGTTGAGGTTAAGCATGCATTAGTTTCTATGGTGGTGAGTCAACTTTGGATTGAGTGGAGACAAGCAGATTCAGAGCGGGGATCTATGGTGCGTAGATTGTGCCTTGATGAGGATTGGTGGAGCAAGGTAGATTTCTTGCTAAAGTTCACAACCCCTGCATTTGAGCTTCTCCGGAGTGCTGACACTGACCAACCTTTCTTGGGAGAGGTATATGATGGCATGGATTCCATGGTTGAGAAAACTATGGAAATCATTTCGCAGGAGTCTCCACAACTTTTGTTTGTTGATGATCATTTTGCTGGTTTGATCAAGAAAATCATTGTTGATAGGTGGAACAATTTCAATACACCATTGCACACTTTAGCACATGCTTTGAACCCCAAATTTTATGATGAGCTTATTGCTAAAAGCAATGGGAAGAGGAAGGCACCCCATAAGGATAGAGAGGTGGCTACTGGGGTGAAAAAAGCCCTTATGAGAATGTTTCCTTCTCATCTACATAGGGAGGTAAAGGAGGAATTTGCCAGTTTTGCTGCAGGAATAGATGATTATGCAGATATATCAGCTTTGGAGGAGAGAAGCACCATGAATCCAGTTAGGTGGTGGATTTGTCATGGAGCAAATGGTGTACATTTGCAAAACCTTGCCATTCGTATTCTTTCACAAGTGGCAAGCTCTTCATCAGCAGAAAGGAATTGGAGCACTTATGGTTTTATTCATTCTGTGAAGCGCAATAGGTTGGACTCACAGAAAGCAGAGGATCTTGTTTATGTGCACCTTCGCCTTGCATCTCGTAGGGGTCCAGAATACAACAGTGGTCCTTCTAAAGAATGGGATGTGGATGCAGAAAATCCTGATTTGGATCTCTCTCTTGCTGCCCTGAATATTGAGGCTGAATCTGATAGTGGAATTGGTGCATCATCTTCTTCAGCACTACCATCCACTGTTGAGCATTGTGCTGCTTCTATTTTTGATGAGGATTGTTATGATGAGGATTAGTCTTTTGTGACTTGTCTCTATAGTTCTTGCAGCCTTATAGTCTTTATTGTACTTGCAGCCTCATATACTAATATAAATAAAGGCTGATTTTGGATTTTCCTATATTTTTATTTTCATTATGTGATCATTCATGACTCATGAGTAAATGTGATGTAAATTTAATCTTAATGTTTAAATGTAATAAATTATAATCATATAATGTAAATGTATCATTCATGCTTTATGATTGCACATATATATAATAATAATTTTTAAATATTTTTAATATATATATATATTATTATATATATTCGCGTTTCCCCGTTTCCAAAATTTGGGGAGGTCGCGTTTCGTTTCGCTTCCCGTTTCAGAAACTCGTTTCCATTTCCCTGTTTCGTGCAACTTAGTATGAAACATTTAATTCATAACAGAATATGGGTTTGTAATGTCAGAGTAGAAGTGGTAAGTATGGAATAGGGATAGATGGGACACACTATCTCAATCGATGCTTCCCAAGTAGTGCCCCTTCTATACCCATTGGGCCATTATGGGAGGTCCCATTGGACTAGGATTGAAGATTGACCCCCCATTTACGCTGAGGGAACAATATCACGGTCAAAACTCCTTTTTCCAAGTCACCCCATAATCCATATCAAAAGCCAAAGTACAAACAAGCATAAGCACCCGATTGCAAAATGAATGAAAGTACCATTTGAACGGAAGCCCACCTTCATTCATGTGCCCTTACTGGATGGGTGAGAAGGCATGTGACATTAATAAAATTATCTTATCTTCCGAAAATGGGAAAATAGTACTCCATTGAATGAAACTTTGAGGATGTTGAGGATGTCTAAACCAGATTGTATTTCTATTTGTTCACAAGCCATTGTCCCTACACCTCAGAACTAGTGAAATCTACTCCAACTGATCAACAAGTGAAGGTTGTTATGAACCATCTTCTTATTACATAGAGGTTGAAGCATTTCAAGAAAGGATAACTCATGAAACATTTTACATTAATCACTCTTCATTGTTAGATTAGAGCATTAAATCCTTTCGTACAAATATAAGATTGCAATATTTTGGAGACTGACAAGGCTCATCTGAGTTGTGGAAAATGCTGTTTATTACATAACAGAGTAAACCAAGATACTAAACCAGACCTAGCCTTTAAATTTCAGCACCAAATATACTTGTGATAAAAATAAATAATAAAATTGGACAAGTTTGGAGTGGCAATCAAAATACAATAAAATTTACCCTCAATGTCAAAAGAGCTACTAGGGTTTAAGTTGAAAATAGAAATCAGGCAATTGCTAAATCAAACAGAACAAACTGAAACCTCAACAAGGATCCCTTTGTAGCTCAAAAACAAAAGTTATATACTGTTATAATAAGTTCTTACATATCTGCACATCCGTGAAGTCAATTTAAAGATCATAAATTAAAACACCATAAAAAATACTTTCAGCGTGAAATGAGTTTTCTCAAAATTAAATTTCAAATACGTTAACTGTGTTATTCCCCTAGAACCATCAAAATTACGTACAGAATTCTATGTTAAAGGGATAGGCATATCAATTACCATAGTGGTCATCCTACTCTGTTGCTAGGTTGTAAACGCATTCTTCGAAGAGATGCAAACCCTCTGGTGGATAAGGATAAATGGTAAAAATGCAAGACTGGTGTTCATAAATATTCTCTCTTTACAAATAGAAAGAGATTTACTTTTCCATCTAACCTACGGATTTGCAAATCCTTTGAATTAAAAGCCCCCACGTATTGAGTTAAATGAAAAGCCCTACCTGGAATATCAGTAGGCTCATCCTCATCTTCATCCTGCAGAAACAATAGTCAGAAAAAAATTAGGCAATGCTGAAAGAGTGATATCAAAACTAAGAATTCCTACAAAGAAAAGATTCAAGAAAATACAGCACTAGAGAAAGCCAACCCAAATATCTTGTAACATAAAGGTCAGGATAAGTAATCTGAAAACAAGTGGAAATTCCAAAGAGAAACTCCTGGGTACTCCACTGTTACAAGAACCGGACCGGATTAACTGGCCGGCTCCATTGATTTTTCTTATAATAGAAACATATTTTCTGATATTGAAAATTACTTCCAATGATTTGTTCTCTCATGTTGTCTTATGTCACTTATATCATCAAGCAATTATACATAGAAAATCTCAACTGTAATGCAATAATAACCACAGGATCATAAAGAGACAACCAGACACAAAAAGACACAAGATTACCCGGGGGAAAACCTAAGCTTAGGAAAAACCCAGTCAACTTTTCTTCTAAAGGGAATTCAATCTTCAACAAAGTTTACAATATAAATTGTCTAGAAATCTGTGCCAATTTCAAGCTTTTAATAACAGTCAAACTTGGTCAAAAGAGAGAATATCCGACTTTTATTTAACTTAGTCCAATCCAGTCAACAGGCCAAATTTTAGCCTCTGCTGCTATCTCAGAAAATTTGGTCAAACTGCCTCAGTCAACCTGTGGTTAATGCTGGTCAAACAATTTGGTCAATGCCCAGAATCCTGCCCAGAATTTTGGTCAACAGTTCAGTCAAAGATGCAGTCATATGCCCAGATAAGTCTTGGTCAACGGAGGTCAGAAACAGTTCAAGAATCCTTCAGTAAATGCAGGTCAATGAGTCAAACTTCTGCTTGGAATTCAATGGTCAAACCTCAGTTTTCTTCTACTCCACACGTGTGAACAGATGGCTAATTGCTCCTGAGATCCAAGTTGATTGATGATAAATTGAGGTCAAATGGTTTATTTATAGTGGTCAAACTGGATCAGTTTTGACCAAGGGTCACACCTATTCACTTGAATTTTGGGCAGTGTTACGAAAATTGCAATATTATCGCGATAACATCAAAAAATCACAACTTTTTCGAATCCCCGATAAACTTGCCTGATTACTACGCAATTTTTTTTCCAAAAAATCGCGATAACTTCAAAAAAGCGCGAGTATTTCGAAATTATCGCGATTCTATGGGAAGTTATCGCAAGGGTGGCGGATGGCGTGTTTTATAAGGAAAAACATGAATTTTTTTTGTCATTTTGAACAAACAGCGACGTGGATTGAGAGTTGAGGAGGAGAAGAACCCTGGAAGGCATCTACTAGGGCAGAGGAAGAGGAAGCCTGGAGATTTTAGCATCCCAAGCAAGAGAACATCGTCTTTGGATCAAATTTCTCCGGCAAACCGTGGTTTCCAGGTATGGGCACCAAATTTGGCTTTTTTGTTTTGGCTTTTTTCTTGTTTTTGCTTGGGTTTCTGTAACCCATTGATTATCAATGATTTTTTAGTGGATTTGATGGTGTTTTTTTCATTTTTGTTGCATAGAGTAGAGAGAGTTCATTTTGAATTGAGTTGGGGTTTTTTTGTTTGTTTGTCAAAAATTCAATGTGTTGTGTCATGTATGTAAAATTTTTTTTAATTTTTGTAACTTGCAATTCTTATTGTGCCATAGGTTCAACTTCAAAGTTTAAACTTCATCTTACATTAAAACTCAAGAGTTCAACCAAGTTACAAACATGTCAAGAAAATTGAACCCTCTATGGGAATTTGGTGAACCTGATAGAGGGTTTGATAGATTGAACTTGTCTTGCAAGTTGTGTGGGCAGCATATGTCAGGAGGGTTTATAGATTGAAGTATCACCTTGCACAAATCCCTGGACATAATGTAGGGCCTTGCAACAATACAAATGCGGAAATCATCCGAAGAGCCATGAGATCATTGGAAGAATTAGAGCAAGAGAGAGTGGTCAAAGCAGATCTAAAGAAGCAAATAGCAGGGAAGATGTTAGGAGGTGAATATGGAAGTGGCATTGGTTCTACTTCAGCGTCAATGTCTACAACCAACCCTGTAGCTGCCTCATCATTTTTTGTTCCTAGAACCACACCTGGATCACAACCATCTATCACTTCAATGCTTAAAAAAAATGAGAAAGAACAAGTTGACAAGTTGTTGGGCAAGTTTCTCCTTTTGAGTGATATTCCTTTCAGCGTTGCAAGGAATAATCCATTTTCCAGCCTGTTGTTGATGCTATTGCAACTGTTGGCCTGGGGTACAAAATCCCTTCTTATGATGACTTTAAAGGTCGCATTCTTCAAGAGGAAAAGGTTGACTGCACCAAAAGATTGGAGAAGTTTAGGGCATCATAGACACAAACAGGATGCACTGTGATGTTAGATGGTTGGACTGACCAAAAGGGGAGAACCCTTGTAAACTTCTTGGTTAGTTGTCCCAAGGGGACAATGTTTATGAAATCTGTTGATGCATCTTCACATATCAAAGATGCAAAAATATTATGTGATTTGCTGGATGTGTTTATTTTGGAGGTGGGTGCAGAACATGTTGTCCAAATCATAACGGACAATGTTGCAAATTATGTTGCTGCGGGCAGAATGCTTATGGAGAGGCATCCTACTTTATTTTGACACCTTGTGCTGCACATTGTATTGATTTGATGTTGGAGGACATAGGGAAAATACAAAGAAAAATCAAGAAAAAGTATAAGGCAATTAGAGGGGCAGAAAAATAAAGGTTGAGATAACTCACGCAGCCACGATTGCTCCCTCCTCACATCTTTACACCCAAGATGTGGAGCTTCCTTCATGTTGATCCCTTCACCATGGCACTTGGCCATGAAGTCTTCACCCTTCATTCTATCACCATTTATGACACCTATTTCTTGACGAGTGAACCAGGGACATGTATTTCCCTTTAAGGGTTGAAAACACCTAATAGGTTCATCTATTAGCCACTCCTAACTAGGGAGGTAACACCATAACGAGATTAAAGCCCCATGTTTGGAAGGCAAACCTTATAAGAAAATTCAATTTACCCATTAAGTTCAAGCTTGGTCCACTTAGATGCAAAAATGATTATATGTACCTAATGGTGAAGTTGCAGCACTGGATATTGTGTGTGATTGACAGGGAGTTTCATAATGGGTTGGGCAACTTAACTAGGGCCCAAGTCCACTAGAGGAGCATATTGACACCCACAGGTGATGCATTGAGAGCCATGTGACTCTAGACAGTTGTAGAGCATCATTTGTATCCATGGGTACCTTCAGCACCTACATAGCTCTTCAATTTTCCCTATATCATTTATGGGATGATTCACCTAGACCAACATGCCCCCAGCCGACTTAGCAATACTACAGGTTTAAGCAGTTGATCCAGGGCCCAAATGAGGTTCGTCTCATACCATGAGACATGGGAGGGCTAGCACCATCTTCAGTGCCCTCAACTTTGGAGCATAATCAAACATTCATGCCACCAAGAAACCCAAGAGACCCATTTTCTGCCCCAAACCCAAAATTGGGGTCCACGGGATGATTATGATATATATATATAGGGGTCAACACCTAGATAGTGATTTAGAGGAGTTCTACACACTTCATGGCACCCCTAGCCCTCAACGCTAGCCCTTAAAGGGCTTACGCTAGCATGACGTTGTCATATATTCTATTTTGGTTCACACAAGTGGGTTGAATTGATTTTGTTTCATTGGCTACTAGGTCAGCTTGTGACCTAGACTGTTACTTGCCCATTATTTTATCTTTTTTGAGGGTCGTTAAGTTAAAATAGCTAATCGAATTACTCATATAAGTAGAGGAAACATTCATTGTTAGAACTCATCATCACATGCTTAGAGATTCCGACCTCTCTCTCTAGATAAACTTCGACCCTCTTTTCCTGTGGCATAGATTGGATCTATAAATGCACTTTGATATTTGGAGCTGATTTTGGTTATCTTTAGAGCTATTCTATTGGAAATAGTACCAAGGAGAGGTGTTACTAGGCATTTATCCCTCTTAACTTAGTAGACACATTAATGACTTTTGTCTTGGTGACTTATGAGTTATATTAATGTCATGGGTGGAAAGGGTACTTAAAAGTGTTTACCGTGTACTTTTCTAATATTAAAGTCACTTGTACTTTATAAAGTGACTTTATGTGTAAATTACTAAATGTACTTTTCTAATATTAAAGTGAGGTGAAAAATCAAATATGAGAAAATTTGAAAAAGGTACTAAGAGGCTTTTAAGTAATGGGACCAATGTGTGAGGGGGGTCAATTGAGAGAGTTAATCTCAACTACACATCTTGAGATTTGGAGATTAAATCTCATCCATTGAATCTTAGGTTTAGGGATTCAATTTTTTCTAAGAGACAAAAGGAGAAAAAGGAGGTTCATTATTCACTTCACACTTGAGAAAGAATGAAGAGAAGAGGAGATAAGAACTTCAAGGAGAATTTGCAGCAAGAGGAGGAGGGGTCGATTTTCTAGGAGCGATGCAACCATAGTAGGCACGAATTCCAAGGAGAAGAGTATGAAAATCAAGGAGACAGTTAGCAGGAATTTCAAAGCAAACAGCGGCACAAAAATTGAGGGAAGCAACACAAATTTCGAGGTTGTTGAACATGAATTTCGAGGTCTTCTCTAGCGTTGACTTGGCTCAAAAATCGAGGAATTTTCGGGTTTGCTACTACAAGGAGGATGATTTTCAAGGAGGGTCCCTATTGTCACCTGGCACAAATTTCGAGGGTTTCCAATCACTTCCAACGCAGAATTCGAGGTTGCTTCAACACATAATTCGACGCAAATTTGGCACAAAAATCAAGGTTGCTTCAACACAAATTTCGAGGCAAATTTATTGGCACAAAAATCAAGGAGTTGAGTTGTGGGAAAGTGCAGAAAATTCTAGGCATGAAAAATTTGTAAGATCTGAAAATTATCAGTGGGCACAAATTTACAGATTTGCATTTAATGCTTGATCTGAAGGGAGATAGGTACTGTGTTTAATTTTATGTACTTAGACTAATTTCTCAAGCAATAAAATCCTCTTTTGAAGACCGGTTTTCCCCAAGAGGCTGTGGGGTTTTTCCAAGGTTAGCTTGACCAAAAACTAGTGTCTCACATGCTTGAATGCTTGCATAAATTTTGTATTAATTTCAGTTGACAGGAAAAGTAAAAAAAAGTAGTACTCTTTGAATGTTTACAATTATGCATTCTGAAATTTATATAAGCATGGAAAAACATGTGGGTTGGGCCAAATAAACACATGCAAACTTGTAAACTAGGATAAGGGTGCAGATCATTAATTTTCTACATGGTATCAAAGCAAAGTTGAGCCAAGATGAGGCTTAAATCTCAAATTCCAGTCAGTTGATAAAGAGGGCAGTAAGCTACCAAAGTCTTCAAATAGTGAACCATACCTTTGAAACTTTTTTTGAAACCCAATGACACCAGCAGTTTAGAGAGAGGTTGGTTCTAGATTCCAGATTTGCTTCATTTTGTTGGTTGTGGGGTCATGACAACTGGGTTGAGAGTAGAGCATGGATTGATGGGGGTTGAAAACTTTGGCCCATGGAAGGAGAGGATTATGCTTTAACTAGGAGGTGGAAGTGTGGGATGTTGTTGAAGCAGTTGTGCAAGCACCCACTAATACAGCTCAATAGGTGGAGTTCAACAATAAGAATGTGAAGGAAAGGAGGATCTTTCTAAATGCCATCAAGGACCATTTATTCCCTCATGTTTCAGGGATGAGATATGCATATCATATGTGGGAATCCTTGGTCTCTTTGCACCAGAGTTCTAATGAGAAAAATAAGATGGTGTTGAGACAAAGACTACGCAACACCAAGATGACCAAGACCGACAGTGCGACATCTTTCCTCACCAGAGTCTCACAAGTGAAGAACAAATTAGCTATTATTGGAGAGACTGTTTCAGAGGAGCAGTTGGTTCGGATTGCTTTAGAGGGGTTCACCGAGAAGTGGGATAGTTTCATCCACAGCTTGGTGGCTAGAGAGCACTTTCCTAGTTGGAGGAGGATGTGGGACGATTTCCTCTAGGAGGAGATCAGGAGAGTATGAAAAGTGGCAGCAAGAGTGGTGGGGGAGGTGAAGAGGAGAATGTTGCTCTTGCAGCAAAGGGAAAGAAGGGAAAGAAGATCAAGAAAGGGTCTTCTAGTGGAGAAAAACAAGATAAGGGGAAGTAGAAGGCTAAGGAGAAGGACATGAGCAAAGTGAAATGCTTTGCTTGTGGGAAGATGGGTCACTATGTTGTTCAGTGTCCCAACAAGAAGGGTAAGAAGAAACAGGGAGTTGCAGCTTCAGCAAATGTGGATGATTTTGCGACTATGTTTGATTCAGAGTGTGCTTTGGTGGTGAGTTTAGCCACTCATGTCACATCTTCCCGTGCATGGTTCATAGACAGTGGAGCATCCTGCCATATGACCAGAGTTAGAGAGCACTTCACAAGCCTTTTGGAGGATGACATTGACTTGGAGGTTGTGCTTGGCGACAACTCCAAAGTCAAGGCGACAGGTATGGGGATAGTTTCATTTCAGAGGGAGTCATCACCTCCTCTGAAGGTGACAGATGTTCTTTATGTTCTAGGGTTAAAGAAGAGTTTGATATCAATTTCCAGCTTGGAGGGCTGGGGGTATGAGGTATTGTTCCGAAAAGGACAAGTGTTGATATATCCTAGAGGATCCAGTATCGAGTCTACTTGTGTGATTGGAGCTCACAGTGTGAGACTATACAAACTCATGTTTCAGCCTCTTCAAGCTATGGTAGCGCAGACCAATAGCAGTGATTTATGTGAGTTGTGGCACAGGAGGATGACGCACTTGCACCATGGAGCTTTCAAGATGTTGAGGGAGATGGTGACCGGGTTGCCAAATTTCAGCACTTAGCATCATGATGTGTGCAAGGGGTATGCTTTGGGAAAGTACACCGAGACACCTTTCCAGAGCAGTGACAGCAAAGCTGCAGGTATCCTTGATTTGATTCATTCTAATATATGTGGTCCTATGTCCCATGTCTCATTGAGTGGATATGAGTACTATGCGACATTCATTGATGACCACTCCAAGAGGACCTGGATTTACTTCCTGAAGACCAAGGATGAGGTCTTTCGACAATTCCAAGAGTTTAAGGCTCTTGTGGAGAACCAAATGTTGAAATATGTAACTAGGTTCAGTCTTGATAATGGCATATGTAATCGTGATTTTATGTATTTAATGAAAAGAGACAAATAAATTTAATATGTGTGTTCTTGAGTGTTAAATTTGGCAACTAGGGCCAAACTCCACCTTAGACAACTCATATGATGGAGATGATATTTTTGTTGGATTCTTCTTTCCGAGAGGTGTAGAATTGATCTAAAGATCATCTCATTCTGACATGTATAAATGGAATTATGAATTTATTTCTTCTATGGACAAATTGTTAAGGTCGGCCAGCAATATAATGTAAGCTCAAGAAGCCCAAAATTCATGTCTCTTCACCCTCAACGTTGCATATAAATAGAAGAAGCATCTACCTCATTTGAACATTCATCATCTCACACATATCTCTCTCTCTCCTCATCTAATTGTGTCGTACGAATTTCAGGCAGCCTTCTTCTCCTCCACACGTGCGAAGGGTTGACTATGTTTTTCTTTTTTCCTGTGTTGACCAAGTTGCAGCGAGTTTGACCAGCGTTGACTGGGCAGCATTTGACCTTGTTTGACTGCGTTTTTCTTGGAAAAATTTCTGTTTGGGCAAGCCACATTCTTTGGCACATATTTCAAGAATTTCTGGGCAAGTTGACCAACATTGACCATAGGCTCTTTGATAGCAAGTTTGACTTTTCGTTGACCAGGTTTGATTGATTTCTTCAAGACTATTTTGAGCTGATTTGGACTATTTTTGGAGGCCGAATTGACTAGGTTTGGCAGAGTTGATTTGGAGGAGTAATTCTGTTGATTTGACTAGCGTTGACTTTCTGGTTAGGAAATCCTGTTGACTGCAATTTAACTGGACAGATTTGACTGTGTTTGGGCAAGTGAATTCTGTATATTGTACTCTCTATCTGCGCTGAACTTTTGAAGAATAATAAGAAGAGGGGTATTTCCCTGGCATCCGCCAAATATTGTGTCCTCTTGTCTTGGCTTGTCTTCTATTTATTACTTATGTTCTATCTACATTTACTACAGTGTTCCACAGGGACACGTCCCCCAGGGTTGGGTGCGCGCCCCCTCGCACCCCATGCACCCGGGACGAGAGGACGTCTGGGGAAACATTTCCCCACGTCCCCCTTTTGGGGAGACGTGGAGAGACACAACGGGAGACGTTTCCCCAGTGTGGGGGACGCGACTCCCCAACCTCAAAATGGGCTATGCGTCCCCCTTAAATTTGCTTGTAAACAATGATTTATGACAAGGGAAACCTAGTATTTGATCATATTTCCCTACTAATGCTATGCAATTCATGGTAATGTTAAATTCTTAAAATAAAAGTGACATTCTCCTTTATTTTTCATTTTCATCCTTTTACTTTAATTTTTTACATTACCATGAAATGACTCGAGATGTTTGAAAGTGGTTCCAACCTCATTGGATTTCATATGCAGAAAGTGGAATTTTAGATCTCACTCAAATCCAGCAGACTTAAACAGTTTTTCAGGAATTCAGGATTCGATGCATTGCAATGTTTCCGTTGCATTTTGTCATGTACAAGTGTATGGAATTAGTATTTAATCAAGAGCACCAAGCCCTTTGTGTACTTTAGAGTGACTTTTAGACTCATCACTCCACTGTTTTTGAATTTAGTTATATCAATTTACTATTCCAATCTTTAGATTTTAGTATCTATCATAGTCTATTTTGCTTAGTACTAATTAGATTCTAGAATGATAAATGATGAATTTTAATTTTAAATCAATTTAGAATCTAGAATGATGAATGATGAATTTAATTTTTAAATCAATGTAGATTCTAGAATGGTGAATAATGAATGATGAATATGTATCAGAGTACTTCATTATTGAATCTCGTGGTCTATGAATGAATCATTTATGTATTAGTAAGGATGATGAGTATGGATCAATGTATTTCATTACTTAATTCAATTAAGTATGTATCATTGTATTTATGCTTTCACTATTGAATATGAATTTGAAATATATATATATATATATAGTAAAAAATTATATACCCCGACGTCCCCCCGTCCCCCCTAAATTTCTCTAAAATTTGAGAGTACTCCCACACGTCCCCCTTGTGCATCTCCCCGCACCCGCGTCTCCCCATCCCAGAGTCTTGGTGGAACATTGATTTACTAGCATGTTAATGTGATGGCTAATCTGGAAATTGATATTGAGCTGATAAGAAAAATTGAAGTAAAATGCTCTTAAGCATAGAACATACCATTGTTATCTAAAATTAACATTGAGGCATGGGTTTCTTGCTCAAGGGAAATTTATTTTTAGGTCAAGCACCCACTGAGTGCTTCTAGGTTTGTCATAAAGTCAATTGAGTCACTGTCATATATTGAAGACCCATTTGGGCATGTTACATATTGTAAAGAAAAATTTGTTGAGTCAGAATAGAGTCAAAAGACCCTCCAAGACCTCATCATAGCACAAAGATCAAGTCGGCCTCAAGATAGCAATTCGTACCCCTCACAAGCCTATAAATAAGAGGGAATTCAACCTCATTTGTACACTCACTCAAGCAAGTTTGATCTCGTCAAGATAGAAGCTGGAAAAGGACGAAGAAGAAGAAGAACATCAAAATCGAAGTTTTTGAGCCTCTCCCTCTCTCTTTCATTAGGGTTTCTACAGTTTTTGGGCTAGGCGAAATTCTAAAGCTGCATCGAAGTTATGAAGTTGTAAGGTCCAAGTTGTGAAGTTATAAGGTTGTGAAACTGCAAGGTCGAAGTTGTGACGCTGCAAGGTCGAAGCTGTGAAGCTGCCTCTAGATCGAAGTTGCAAGGTTGTTAGGTCGAAGCTGCATCAAGGTCGAAGTTGTTGAAGCTGCTAGGTCGAAGTTGCAAAAATTATTGTTGGGGTTGAAGTTGCTACAGAAATTGTTGGAAGGTCGAGGTTTGTTGTTGGAAGTTGTGTAAGGAAAGCTCATCAAGAAGGAAGGATGACTTGGTCATTGAGGGTCTTGGTCAAGGGTCATAGGTCTTGGAATTCGTCAATTGAAGTTTTATAAGAAGAGAAGGATTTTGGTGGGTTTTCCTCTCAGTTGGTAAGGTTTTGGCCTTGGCTGATCGCCTATATCTTATGTCCTATTGTCTCATTGTTCTTTATGATTTGGTAGTTGTTTGATGATAGAGAACACTAATAATAATAAAGGAAAGAAGAAGTTAATCAAGTAAAGTAAAAATACATCACAAGCAGTTACCAAAGTAAGAGAAATAACTACACTTGTTGCCCCCTAAATTCCTCAACACCAAACAGGGAGGAAGATCAGGGTGTTGAGATCAGACAATGGGCGTGAGTACACTTCAACAGAGATGAGAGATTTTTGTGGGAGTGTTGGCATCAAGAGGGAGCTCATTGTGCCTTATAACCCTTAGCAGAATGGGGTGGCAGAAAGGAAGAACAGGACCATTGTGGGTGCAGCTAAAGCGATGTTGCATGATCAGAGTTTACCTTTCTTCTTGTGGGGCGACGTGTGTGACATTGTTGTTTATTTGTAGAATAGGAGCTCACATAGAGTCTTGGGGAGCAAGACTCCTGAGGAGATATATACTAGCAGGAAGCCAGAAGTTGGGCACATCAAGATAATTAGGTGCCTTACATATTCACACATCCCTGAAGAGAAGAGGACAAAGTTGGAACCCACAGCAGAGAGGGGTATCCTAATGGGTTACAGTGAGACCAACAAAGCCTACCGCATATATCTTCCTGCACAGAGGAAGATTGTCTTGAGGAGGGATGTGACATTTAAGAGGAGAGAGGGATGTGACATTTAGGAGGAGAGGGCTTTGAGGAGGTCTTGGGAGGTTGATCAGGTAGAGCAGCAGGCTCCTCAGCAAAAGGTAACACCACAAGTTTCAGGTGCATCAGGTGGTACATCAAGATCAAGAGGTTCACCTTCTTTAGGGGTGACAGGTTCACAAGGTACAGTTTCGCCTGGCACAAGCTCACCTGGTGCAAGTTCATTAGGCACCGTATCTCAGAGTTCAGGATCTCCTTTGGTTATTTCAAAGCCTTCCTCGCCAGGAGGAGAGGCACCAGTAGAGGATTTTCCCATACCACCACAAGAGACTACTACGGGGAAGAGGAAGCCAAGATGGCTTCTGGAGACCCTGAAGGAGGCTCAGGAGGCCGTGGGGAGACCTAAGTGATCAGTAAGGGAGAGTAGACCGCCAGAGAGGTTGGTTGGCTTTGTGGGAGATGTTGTGGAGGTAGAGCCAGCTAGTTTTGAGAACGCCACTAGACAGCAGATTTGGAGGGATGCCATGGAGGAGGAGTATGCCTCTATCATAAAGAATGATGTCTGGGAGGTAGTGCCACATCCTGATGGGAAGTCAATTGTGACTTCCAAGTGGCCCTACAAGGTCAAACATGTTGCAAATGGTAGCGTTGAGAAGTTTAAAGCTCGATTTGTGGCACGGGGCTTCTCACAGGTAGAGGGAGTTGAATATGAGAAGACATTTGCACCAGTTGTTCGTTATACTTCCATTACAGCAATGATATCCATAGCAGCTGAGATGGGATGGAGGATTCAACAGATGGATGTGAAGACCGCCTTTCTCAATGGTGCTATACAGGAGGAGGTGTACATGAGCAACCCGAGGGCTTTGAGTTGCATGGGAGGGAGTCTCATGTATGTAGGCTGAAGAAATCCTTGTATGGATTGAAGCAGGCACCGACGGCATGGTACGAGAGGATAGATGCCTACTTGCATCAAATGGGTTTCTAGAAGATTGATGCAGATCCGAACCTGTACTTTATCATGCTAGGTCACGATCCACTCATTCTGGTACTATATATGGATGACTTGTTTATCACAAGGGAGGACAGTCTCATCCAGCACTACAAGAGAGATCTTGTTTCAAAGTTTCATATGACTGATATGGGGTTGATGGTGTGGTAGGAGGATGGGCACATATTTGTGGGTCAGGGTAGGTATGCAGGAGATATCTTAAGGAGATTCTGTATGGATGGTTGCAGGCCTATGGCTACTCCTATGATCACCAACTGGAAGAAGCTTCATGATGTTGATTCTGAGTTGGTGGATCCCACTTTGTATCATCAGTTGATCGGGTCATTAATGTATCTAGTCAACACTAGACTGGACCTTTGTTTTGCAGTGAACTCATTGAGTCAGTTTATGATGGAGCTGAGGAGAGTACACTAGGTGGCTGCAAAACATGTGTTGAGATACTTACAGGGCACAATGGATTATGGGTTGGACTATGTCAAATGTGATGGGGTCAGATTGATTGGTTGCACAGACTCAGATTCGGATGGCAATGTCAGTGACCGGAAGAGCACTTTCAGATGTTGTTTCTCATTGGGCCTGGCAATCAGTGGCATTGAGCAGCATAGAGGAAGAGTACATGGCAGCGAGTCAAGCAGGGCGCGAGGCATTATGGCTTCACAAGATGCTCCATGGTCTATTTGGTCAGATGTTGAGACCAACTACGATTTACTGTGACAACCAGAGTTGTATTAAACTCTTTGAGAATCAAGTATTTCACAATTGGTCAAAGCATATAAAGATCAAATACCACTTCATCAAAGACTGGGTTCAGAGAGGGCAGTGAAGCTTGAGTATATATCCACTGATGAGCAGGTAGCAAACATTCTCACCAAGTCTTTGCTAAGACGCAAACATGTTTTCTTCAGAGACAAGATGGGAGTGGTGAGCAACACCTTCCTCGGTAAAAGGGAGTGTTGGAAATAGTACCAAGGAGAGGTGTTACTAGGCATTTATCCCTTTTAGCCTAGTAGACACATTAATGACTTTTGTCTTGGTGACATTTATGAGTTATGTTAATGTCATGTGTGTAAAAGGTACTTAAAAGTGTTGTATCGTGTACTTTTCTAATATTAAAGTCACTTGTACTCTATAAAGTGACTTTCTGTGTAGAGTATTGAGTGTTCTTTTTTAATATTAAAGTGAGGTTAAAAATCACTTTATGAGAAAAAAAACGGAAAAGTACATGTTAAGTCCCTATAATACTAGTGATTACCCCATTACTATTGTAGTTGTATCCCTTATTAATATTGTTGTGCCCCTATTGTCCCCATATTGTTATTACTGTGCCCCATAGAATCCCTCTATTGTTATTTTTGTGCCTTTATATTATTATTGTTAGGTCGGCTGAGTTATATTGTCACTCCTTAGACTCCTATATATAGAAAGGAGGTTTTGTCATTTGAATCATCAAAGAATCATTCATTTGTGTAATGTAAAGGAGGCTGCCCCCTCGAAGAAGCTGAATTCTAAGGCGTTGATCCATCTTTTCTATCTTTTTGTGAGCTGGTTTCATAACATTTGGTATCAGAGCTTTGGATTCTAGGGTTTCGCTGCTCCAAATAGGTCATCGTGGCATTTTCGCTATAACTTTTTTCTGCGACGTTTCAGAAGCGAAAAAAACCCATTTGAGACGAAATCGCACTGAACCTCAGGTCCGAATTTCAGAGCTTTTCGCGCTATATTTGCGGAGATATGATCTGAGGAAGTTGGTCTTTTTGCAGACTCCTGAATTACATTCCAAACAGGTGACCTGGGGAAAATCGTCATAACTTTCTCTCTGAGAATCGGATTGAAATTTCATGAGAAGGTACAGAAAGAGGACGGACTGTAGTTTCTTGTATATATTTTCAGAGCCAAAGGTCGAAACAGGGACACGTGGCACGTCGTACAAGTTTGCTCTACTGAACTAGTCTATAATCAGGTCACTGTGGAAGATTTGGCATAACTCTTCCTTGGAGAATCCAATTTGGATCAGACTAGTGGCATTGGAAAGAGGAAACAAGGGCTACTACAATTCGCAATTTCAGAACTGGATGATCCGAAATTACAGAGATACATCAGAGGCAATATCGAGCTCCTACAAAGTGAAAAAAGGTGTGTAGATTTTTTTACATTTTTGCTTAAGCTTGGTTTGAAAAAATATTTTGAAGGAATTCAAAGGGCATAGTAGAGCATTATTATCGGTAACTGATGCCTCGAGAAAAGAAAATGCAAACACCTAGTAAGCAACCTGAAAGCTCTAGCATGACTCATGAAGAAGAGGAAGAAATGCTACATGATATATCAAAATTACAAGACCAAATGCAACAAATGTCACTCTCACAAAAGCTAACAGAAGCTAAGATAAATGGCGTGGAATCTAAGATAAAGGGCGTGGAAGCTAAGCTGAATGGCGTGGAAGCTAATATGGACGATTTGAAGATAGATTTTAAGATAGGCATGGCAAATTTGAAGACAGATTTGACAAATTTTCTACAAGAAATACTTACTAATGGTGAAAGGGTAGTAAAGGAAACTCATGATGCGAACAAAAGAAATGTTAATCATGATTTCATAGACTCTAATGTTGGATCGAAGACCCACCATATTCCAAAAATCGATATGAGGAAGTTTGATGGCAAGGATCCCGCAACATGGATATTACAAATAGAGCAATTTTTCGATCTCAATAGTGTGCAAAACACACAAAAGGTACGTATTGCAACTTTATATTTGGAACCAAATCAGTTTATAGGTATCAATGGCTTTGCTCTTGTAAACAAATTATCACTTGGGCAATTTTTATGGAAGAATTGACAACATATTATGAGGATACAAAAAGCAACACTTTTTTTAGCCAATTGATAAGTCTCAAACAAAAGGGTTCAATAATGGAGCACATTGAGGAGTTCCAAAAATTGAACATAAGGGTAAAAAATATTCCAGAGGAGCATAGGATTGATGTGTCATAGGGACTTTAAAGGATAATATCCAACATGATGTTCGCCTTTGGGAACCTGATTCATTAGAGAAGGCATTCAGGTTAGCAAGAAAAATGGAAAGCAAAATTATGGCAACCAGGAAGCATACCACTCACAACTATAAAGATGGAAGTGTTGTTGCCCCTACTCTTCCACAACCTAGAAGGTTGACACCACAACAATTGGAAGAAAAAAGAGCAAAAGAGCTTTGTTACAGTTGTGATAGCAAATACACTAAAAGTCATAAGTGTGCTAAGAAGAAATTATTCTACATAGATTGTGAAGAGGAAGAAGAAAATGAGCAAGAAAGGTCAAAAGAAGAGGATATACTCCAGGAACAAAGCCTAGATAAAGAAGAAATGAATCCGACCATATCTTGTAATGCATTGGCTGGAATTACCACTCCTCAAACCATCAAGATAGAAGGACAAATCAAGAAGAAAAAGGTAATAGTGTTGATTGATTCAGGAAGTACCCACAATTTTATTCATTGTAAGATAGCAAAAGAATTGAATTGCTTCCTATATCCAGCACCAGAGTGTCAAGTGATGGTTGCAAATGGAGGAACGATAAATTGCTCTGGAAAGTGCCATAATATCAAGCAATCCATGGGAGAATATGTATTGACTAGCCCAATGCTTTACATTCCAATGGAAGGTGTTGATGTTGTACTAGGAGTCCAATGGCTACAATCCTTGGGTACAATAGCTTTTAGTTTTCAAGAACTTTTCATCAAATTTTCTGCGGAAGGAAAGGAAGTTGAATTAAAGGGTATTGCAGGGAAACCGGGAAAGATAATTAGCTCTAACGGTATGACAAAGCTTCTAAAAAAGGAACAAAGAGGTGTAATTGCACAATTAGGTTTGCTAGATGTTTCCACATCAAAATCATCTATTTCTCCAGATCTCCAAAAAGTCTTGGACAATCATTCCAAGGTATTTGAGACTCCCAAAGGTGTCCCACCTATTCGTGATCATGATCATGCTATTCATCTGATTCTAGGAAGTGTTCCCCCAAACATTAGGCCGTACAGATATCCCTATGCCCAAAAGAGTGAAATTGAACGTATGGTTGCAAAAATGCTAATGGTTGGTATAATTCAACCTAGTCAAAGTTCTTTCTCTGCTCCAGTAGTATTGGTGCACAAGAAGGATGGATCATGGCGCATGTCTAGATTATAGGGAGCTCAACAAGCTCACTATTAAAGATAAGTTTCCCATCCCTGTCATTGATGAATTACTGGATGAATTTCATGGATCAATTTACTTCACCAAGTTGGATCTTCGTTTAGGATATCATCAAATCAGAATGAAGACTGAAGACATTCCGAAAACAGCATTTAGAACTCATGAGGGTCATTATGAATTTTTGGTCACGCCTTTTGGCCTTATCAATGCACCTTCTACATTTCAAGGTTTGATGAATTCCATTTTCAAACTCTTCCTTAGAAAATTTGTGTTAGTATTTTTTGATGATATACTAATCTACAGCAAGTCTTGGAAGGATCATGTTGAACATGTTGACAAGGTGCTACAACTATTGGAGGAGAAACAATTATATGCAAAAAGATCCAAATGTTTCTTTGGAGTACAAGAGGTGGAATATCTGGGTCATATTGTATCTCATGAAGGAATTAAGGTAGACCCTAGCAAAATTAAAGCCATTAAGGAATGGAAAATCCCCACATCCATAAAGCATCTGTGAGGATTTCTCGGGTTGACAGGGTATTATCGCAATTTTGTTAAGAATTATGGGAGAATAGCAGCACCTCTAACAACATTATTGAAGAAAGATGCATTCTCATGGACTCTAGAAGCAACAAAGGCCTTCGAACATCTTAAAGAGGCAATGTGCCAAGCATCGTCTTAGCTACACCGGACTTCACAAAAACCTTTATTGTGGAATGTGATGCTTCAGGAAATGGAATTGGTGTTGTTTTAATGCAAGATGAAAGACCCATTGCTTTTGAAAGTCATCCAATCAAGGGAAGTATTTACACAAAGCTATTTATGAGAAGAAAATGTTGGCAATACTATATGCACTTAAGAAATAGCGACCCTACCTAATGGGAAGACACTTCAAGGTAAAAACGGATCATGATAGCCTTAAATACTTTTTAGAACAAAGATTATCCTCTGAAGAGTAACAAAAGTGGGTCACAAAGATGTTGGGTTATGACTTTGAAATCATCTACAAAAAAGAGAAGCAAAATGTGGTGGCAGATGCACTCTCAAGAAAGGATGAGGATGTGGAAGCATTGTTGTGTGTCATTTCTATTATCCAACCAGATTGGATAAACGAAGCAAGGGAGGGATGGAAGAATGATGAAGAAGTGTGGGCATTCATTCGAAAGTTACAACAAGATTCCAGTACATCTAATACATTTAGCTGGCAAAATGATTTATTATGATACAAAGATCACTTGTACCTCTGTAAGAATTCCCAACTCAAACAAAAGATTCTTATGGAATTGCACACTTCTCCCTTAGGAGGGCACTCAGGATTTTTAAAAACTTACCACAGGGTTAAGAAGGAATTTTTTTGGGATGGCCTTAAATCGGATATTCAAAAGTTTGTGGCGGAATGTTTAATTTGCCAACAAAATAAAGTTGAAACAATTAAGACCCCGGGTCTATTACAACCATTATCCATTCCAAGCCAACGTTGGGAGGAGGTTTCAATGGATTTTATCACAGGTTTACCCAAGTCTGAGGGAAAGAGTGTCATCATGGTGGTAGTTGACAGATTTACCAAGTATGCACACTTTTGTGCATTATCACATCCATTTAAAGCCAGTACACTTTCTACTACATTTATGGAAACAATTCAAAAGCTACAAGGAAACCCAAAGATTATTGTAAGTGACAGAGATCCCATTTTCACTGGAAATTTTTGGACAGAATTATTTTCTTGTCTCAGTACTCAGTTAGCTCATAGCTCATCTTATCATCCTCAATCTGATGGGCAAACTGAGATAGTAAACAAATGTTTGCAAGAATATCTTCGTTGCTTTGTATCTGATAAACAGACACAATGGGTCAAATGGTTGCCTCTGGCTGAATGGTAGTATAACACTTCCTTCCATACAGCAACAAAAATGACCCCATTTATGGCACTTTATGGATATCAGCCACCATCCATCATGTAATAACCAAATAAATAAAGCTAAAATACAGGAACCGTAAAATATTTAGAGTACCTACCTGAACTGCTGCGTGCTGCCTGCTCTGGTGATGATGCTGCGGCTACTCTAATCCAATTACCGGAAGACCAATTTCCACCCAGCCAGACTGAGCAGAGCCTGGCTGCTCAATCCAGTAAGCTTCCCAACAGAAGCTCACTGTCCCCCGTGCCCAGAACCTCAGACGGATTAAAGCTCTTCCAATGGCAGAGCTCTCTCACTGCTGAATTCCTCCTCTGGTTTCAAACTCCGTTTTTTTCCCCCCCGTACTCGGTTCATATTTCCGGTTTTAACCACGGGCTTGGCGGTGGCTGCCCTCCTGCATGCAACCACCGCCTCCCTCCCTGATGCCACGCTCCTGTCCACGTCCCTCAGACCAGAAGCTAATCCCAGAGTTTATTATGAATCTTTCACTTTATTTGGTTTTGCCTTTAAATCGTATTAAGTTTAAGATAATTCATTTTGGTATTTAAATTTTAAATTTATAAAGTTTGATTTGTATTTTTAATATAAGGTTCGATTTACATCTATATTTTAAATATGAAGTTTATTAAAAAATTTTAAATATAAAGTTTAAAATTTGATATTAGTTATTTATTTTTATTATTTCTTAACTTTTATAAATGGGTCGTTACATACACTCCCCCTTCAGAAAACTTCGTCCCGAAGTTAGAGTTTTATCTTATCTGATTACTTATGATGGTAATTAGTACCCCTTTCTTAGCTTTAAAATTTTATTTTAATATCAAGAGACTAAAACAAAATTAGAATTTTAGGTTTACGATTTAATGGACATATCGTGCTCCATCCAGGTTCCCAAGCTATTCTAAAATCAACCTATCCTTCCTAATATCTTCCGCTCCCATCCTATCCGTCCTCTACTGGAGTATGCCATGGCGTCAGTTTTACTGACTCGGCCATTCATAAACTCTAAGGTGACAGCGTCGGTTATACCAACCTGATTCCTAGTAGGCATCTGGCAGTCATCATCACACGTATAGGGGAGCGTGGTTCACACAGTCCTCCCATGACTCCAGGGTTCGGAGGATAAACGGTGGGCAACACCTCCACCCCTCCCAATAGAACTTAGGGCTAACACCCTATCATAGAATCACTTGGAGCTTTAATTGTTCTGAGGTTCTGTCATCACGTGGTCATCCCGGTAACTGTCTATTACCTGCAATCATACACTTATCCATGCATCCGTAAAATGTGCATCAGCATATTCAAAATAACTCACATATTATTCCCTTATTAATTCATTTATGATACTACAGTACAACATATTTTTCCATATTCCATGCATGTCTTTTGACTTTCATCTAGAATGTATTCACTTCCTGATTTCTATCCCATTGATCATATTGACATGTATAAATAAATCAGATCTATAATATCTTAATTTCTATCAGAAGGAACATCATTCAACTGTCTTAACTTTACTTCGACAACGATAATTTAGTAAAATGAACCATATATATTGTTTTGGTATCCATGTACCAGCAGGAATTAAACATGTATTATGCCACAAAATTTCACGTTTATCCATAATCAGTCAAAAAGTTTATGAGTCTCTGATTGTAGTGAAGTAAATATATACTAAACATAGTTTAAAGTTCTTCAAAATTGACATAGATTAGGGTATCTTTGACATATGTCCTCTGTATTTTCCCAAGTTGCTGATCCAGGACTATACTTGTCCCATTGGACCCTAACTTGGTCCACCAGACGGTTCCTCAGCTATCGAACCCTACGTCCCAGTATACGTAATAGTTCGACCGTTACGATTCCCTTGTTCCATACCTGAAGATCCCGCTATAGTGGGTTGATGCGCTGCTTGGTCGTTGCTGATTACTGCATGAATTCTATGATTATCTTGATTGTTTGATATTGGTCCCTCTCCAGTCCTAAGCGACATATTCGACGAAGCTTCAGGGCAATCCCGTTGAAAATGTGGTCCCCCACATCCCTAACAATTTAGCGGCATTGATCCTCTTGACTCAAGACGTGAATTTCTAGAGAACGAGCTTCGTCCTCTCATGTTGATTTCTCTCGAATTTCTTCCTCTGCTGGCAGTCCCTCGAGATGACCATGACCTAGCGTTTGATGATTCCGAGGCTATAGTGTTTACTGCCATGGGAGCTCTTGTTACTATATTTCTCGAGGTAGACCTGTTATCGTAAGGTGGCCTTGAGCTACCTCCGTTGATAAAGTTTCGAGGAGTCTTTCCAGGAAATCCTGATTGTAAAGGTTCTGCTAGCCCTATCTCTTTTTTGATTCCAAGGTGCTCTTCTGCATAACGACCACATTCAACCGCCTCGGCTACTGATGACGGTTTCCACATGGTTACCAAGGCTCTAATGCGAGGATTTAACCCAAATATGAAGCGTTCAGCTTGACGTTCATCAGAATCTAAGTAGTGAATGTATTTTACAAGCTCCATAAACCTAATCTCTTACTCTTCCACCGTTTTATTTCCCTGAATTAATGTATGAAAGGCTCTCGCTTGCTGTTGTTGAAAGTATGGAGGTAAATACTTTGCGCGGAACCTTTCCTCAAACAGTTCCCAAGGGACATTATCCGATGTAAGGTGCAGCTGCTTCTCCAGATTTCCCCACCAAATTAAGGCACTCTCCTTTAATTGAAACACGGCAATTTTTGTTTTTGCCGAAGAAGAATATTCTCTTAACCTAAAGCATCTGTTCATTCCTTCTAACCATGCTTCAGCGCGTTCACCTGCTCGACCTCCTGAGAATTCTGGGAGTCTAATTTTCTGAAGCTCCCTGGAAATGTCTTCTTTCGGTCTTCTGGGCTCATAATTATTTGGTTCTACTGAACTGGTGGCTACATGATGAAATTCCCCTTTGGTTCTGGCCTTAGTGGATTCTTTTAATGTTTCCAATAAGGCTTCCAAAGAATTCATTATCACAGTTAACTCTGGCGCTGGGGCGATTGATGTTGATGATGGTCTTGGTGGTGACGATGGTGATGGAGATGACGATGGCGACGGTGGCGGCATTATTGGTGGTGATGCTGCCCGATCACGTCGTCGTCGCTCATACGTCCTTACCATTGTAATGGTTCCTGAACACATAATAAAATTATATATATATATATATATATATATATATATATATAAATTGAGGTAGACAACCGAATTTAACACATAATTTTCCTTTTACAATTTCACATTCATAAACGGGTATAGTTTTGCTATTTTTATCCGCTAGGCGGATCTTACTGGTACCGAGGTCAAGGAGGGTGGTCTCGCGACCTCCTTGTCCTAATGCAGGGTGTTCTATCCTAGAATGAATAATGCAGAAGTGTATGGTTATTAGCTCCTAAGATCAAACATCTAAATAATATCCACAAAATGAAAATGTTTAAATGTCTCGTTACAATATACCTCGGTAACATACCCGTCATACCTCAATCTAGCTATTTCCTTTAAAGAAGGTCATACATACTTATATTTTTGAATATATTACTTAGATATGGATTAAACCTATAATAAAATGGAGGGTTGTTCTGGTTCCAAATCAGTTTGTCCTTTAGCCGGAAAATTTACCATAGACATGTCATGATTACAATCTAGAAGAGATACAGTTCAGCAGATAATGTAGCATAAAGGCAATATAAGGTATGCAATTTTAACAGTTCACCATGGCACATGACAGAGGGGTAATTGGCATTTGCATTCAGTAAACTTGAATGCATTTGGGGCAGTGTAAAGATTATAAGAGGTTAGTTTAATAGTATGTAAATAAAATGATCTATACTATCCTTTCCTACATTAGTGCACCATCTCATTTCTAGATGTTTAAGAGCCACCTACAGGCATTATGTAACGGGACTACCAAAATCAAAACTTTGTAAGATCATGGCAATGTTAGAGTTACTTTAGAGATGACCTAGCAATGCATTATATTGAAACTACTCTGTAGCTAAACACAAATCGTTGTATGTAAGTACGTTTATGTATATCTAATTTTTGTTTATAAGCTCACGAGATTGTACTGGAAGATCATAAAGTTATGGTTTTGGAAAAATACTAGTTTACTGAGTTTAATACCGGTGTTTGCAAAAATTCATGATGCTGGAGCAATTAATCTATGAAAATGGTTGACCTCTTTCCAAATCTTTGTATTATTTTTAAACTAATAACGCTGCCTTTTCTCGATTCCTTATTAAAGGAATTGATGCAATAGCAAGGTTTCGATGACTTCTTTGTGGTGACACAAGTGCCTATGGTATAAATTACCATTTGTTTTCATATTTATTGCAACAGGCAAAATGGAGATGAGATTAAGGAGTGTAGAGAACCTATGGTTCAGAGACCTGGAGATACTCAAATGGGTCCCGCACATGCCATCTTTGATTTAATGATTTCTATCATGGTTGCTGTTATGCACTCTGTACAACATGCAAAATTATGACAGCAACAGCAACAACCTATAATTCATGGTGACCAATAAATAACCAAGGCTTTTGAATAAAATAATTGAAAGGGTTGCAGCAACTTTCTAATGGTTGAAAAATACATAACACAGCTGTCAATGGTAGCTGTCAGCATCTAAGATGGTTTCCAAGACTCCTTCAACTTATCAAAGTATGCTTAAATTCAAGAGATGTTTCAACGAATGCTTAGCTTCAAGGTAATAAAGCTTACAGGTGCACTTACAATAGAGCCACAAACTGATTTACTAATAACATTCCTATGATCAGCTAAAGATCAAATATAATAATTGTATAACGTCTGTAAATGGTTGGATGGCACAGCTGAAGTGTGGTTCGCTTTTCGGTTTGGTCTTACGTGTCTGTTTATTGTTTGACCCTCACATGCTGGCCCTTGTATATAATTCTTTCACTACAGCTTTATTTCAGTTTATAAAGTCGCTCCTTCATCTAAACTGTCTCCTTGATCTGCTTGTCATACAATCATAGGAATGCACTCAAATACAAGTACATTGTCAGCAATGTCAAAATCACACGCAGCAGACCTAAACTAATTTGTGTACAATCCAAATTGACCTTGTTTTCAGATAAATGTCTACACAATTGGGTTGATGAAAAACGGAAACGACAAAAAGCCCTTCTTGTGCTCATTATTAAATTAATCTGACAGGTACTCTAAATAGAAAAAAAAAAAACACTCCAGAATCTAAGATGAATTTGAAATACTGCATTATTTAATATAGTAATATAACATAAGCATGGGTTTAACAAGCCTAGCAAAATGACTATATAAATAATCAAAGCACACCTTTCAAACGAAGCAATAGATAACAGACGACATTGCAATCTCATTTAGTGCCATGCAAATCTTAATTAACCACCCCACCTTCACATTAACAAAATAAAAAGGAAATAGAACAAAGAATCGTATCAATATCCACAATGCTACAAATAGTCAATGGATAGCTGAGTATGGTAACAAATAGTATATAAATTTTAAGTGCATAAAGGATTCCCTGCAGACGCCTATCTTGAAGGAAGAAAACAAAAATAAAAGAAGAATAAACATATCCCTAAAGTAAAAGGTCAACAAAATCAGCCAACATCCTGAGTACAAAAATTACCTGAAGGTTGGATTTAGCATCCCGAATGCCCATGTGGCATACATATATATAGTGCAAGATAACAGGAATATTGGAGAATAGAAATTCTACACTTACAGTGTTTCATTGACATATAAGAAACAAATCATGCAAAATGGAAGTAATGTAAATTTATGGAATGGGGACGTCTCTTTAGGAGTAATACTATGCCCCAAACCTTTACACTTATAGTATTCCGTTGACATATAAGAATCAAATCATGCAAGATGGATGTAAATTGATGGAACAGGAACATCTCTTTGAGAACATTACTATGCTTGTAATAATTCTGTGTGTGTGCGACAGATATACCTGTTCTGGTGCATTTCTCCTGTGCCCAACTATGTCTTCTGCATGTGTAACAATGTGTGACAGGTCTTCGCACTAATTGAGACTCTTCTCTGCAGCAATTCTGCACTTGTATCTCTCAGACTCTGCTTTTCTTCTGCAATTTATGTGCTTTTGCAATTGTAATAGCTGCAGATTGCTGCTGTACCATGTTGACACCCTAACATTATGTCAGCAACAGATTCATAGGCAGATTCTCTGCCTATGAATAGAGCCTCAGTGCCCTAAATCTGTTTGTGACTGCTAAACAATTTTCCTTGAATCTGCTTGCCATTTTATCCTATAGAACTCATATATTTTCTTTCTCCATGAATTTTAAAATATCTTTTAAAAGGCTTTATAAATACTAATTCCACATTACAATAAAACTTTGTAATTACCATTATTTCGTGTAAAATCGAACCCCGAGAAACAGAGGATCTGTTGAATCTCAGGGATTTCGTCTAACTGATCGGAAGCATCAGATATTTAAAACTCAAAATTCACAATATATAACTCAATTCTTTCCAACGATTTGCCTCTGCTTACTAAAATAAAAGTTGAAGAGTTTTCAAACGATTTTTAATGACAATATTCAAATAATAGGGCTATGACCGTCAATCGATTCTAAATTATTTGGCATATTATACGTCATAAATTGTAATGTTTGAGGAATAGGAGTTGGACATACAGTGTTACATACACGCGCCTCTTTTCTTTAAATTTTGATTTTGCTCGTTAATGTTCTCTCCTCTATGCGCCCTAGCATAGTCTAATGGTTTTCTACCCTCACTTGCGTGATTCCGAGGTCCATTTTCTCTTCTGAAGAAACTCTGTAACAGCAGCGGATTGGAAGGTAATTTTAAAAGAAATAACTCAGTCTTCGCTAGATCCCTGGTTGGGACTCCTCCCGAGGTTGCGCTGCGTCTAGATGCGCTTAGCCATGAATACGAAACCAGCAACATCGGTCGAGTCTCAATCCTACCCCATTTATCAACAGCAAGTCGCATTGAACCTTTAAACATGTCGCTCTTAGCATTGCGCAAGATGACTGTAGACCCTTCCTTCATAAGATCCACTTGATCGTTTCTGGCCGTGAAAATAACGATGCATGTGTCGTCGCCAATCACACATTCAGCGGTCCGCATTTGACGTACTTGGCTGTCAGGACGGCCCTTCTGAAGCACAATCTTGGCACTTGTTACCTTCACTATCAAATTGTCGTCGGAAGTTCCCGGTCGAAGCTGATCAATCTTGGTAAACACTGCTTCCTCAAATTCGAATTAGGATTGGAATTGGGAGACGACATTATCTCTCTCACTCCTCAACACGAAACCCTAAAGAATGCGTGATCGGATGGTGTGGAAACACGGTCCGGGAAAAGACGGCAGCGATTTAAGCAGATGAATTCCAAGATTTCTGTGTCGAAGAAACATTTCGCCCTCAGGAAGCTGAACCGATTTCCCTTTTCTCATAACACACAGCGCTTGTAAACATGGGGTTTTAGATTCAAACCGCAGAAATGTAACCGATAATTTCTTAAAAGTTTTTACGCAGCAGAATTTAACCAGCAAATTTACACGAGCTTAGGGCCTGTGAGGTCCCGAAGGGTTTGAACGACAGCTCCGATACCATGTGTAATAACCAAATATATAAAGCTGAAATACATGAACCGTAAAATATTTAGAGTACCTACCTGAACTGCTGCGTGCTGCCTGCTCTGGTGATGATGCTGCGGCTACTCTAATCCAATTACCGGAAGACCAATTTCCACCCAGCCAGACTGAGCAGAGCCTGGCTGCTCAATCCAGTAAGCTTCCCAACAGAAGCTCACTGTCCCCCGTGCCCAGAACCTCAGACGGATTAAATCTCTTCCAATGGCAGAGCTCTCTCACTGCTGAATTCCTCCTCTGGTTTCAAACTCTGTTTTTTCCCCCCCGTACTCGGTTCATATTTCCGGTTTTAACCACGGGCTTGGCGGTGGCCGCCCTCCTGCATGCAACCACCGCCTCCCTCCCTGATGCCACGCTCCTGTCCACGTCCCTCAGACCAGAAGCTAATCCCAGAGTTTATTATGAATCTTTCACTTTATTTGGTTTTGCCTTTAAATCGTATTAAGTTTAAGATAATTCATTTTGGTATTTAAATTTTAAATTTATAAAGTTTGATTTGTATTTTTAATATAAGGTTTGATTTACATCTATATTTTAAATATGAAGTTTATTAATATTTTTTAAATATAAAGTTTAAAATTTTATATTAGTTATTTATTTTTATTATTTCTTAACTTTTATAAATGGGTTGTTACACATCACATCATATTTAAGAGAAAATTCTAAGGTTCAAGCAGTGGAATATCACATCGAGCATCAACAACAAGTCCTCCAACTCTTAATGGATAACCTCGTGCTGGCACAGAATAGAATGAAACAACAGGCAGATCAACATCGCAGCGAAATAAGTTTTGATGTAGGTGATTGGGTATTCCTATGGCTACAACCATATAAACAAATGTCCCTCAAGCAAGCTAAGAAGGATAATAAATTATCACCAAATTATTATGGTCCGTACATGGTGTTGCAAAAGATTGGTACTATGGAATACAAATTGAAGCTTCCTGTAGCTTCTCGAGTGCACCCAGTTTTCCATGTTTCATGTTTAAAGAAAGTTATAGGCGACAAGCTCCCAGTTCAAACAATATTGCCAGAACTTGACGAGGAAGGAAAAATTATATTGGACCCAGAAGCAGTCACAGAAACAAGAACTCGACAACTACGAAATCGATCAATTTCAGAGTATCTCATCAAGTGGAAGAACTTATCTGTTGAAGATTCCACATGGGAGGTTGAGAATTTTATACAGAAGCATCCAGAACTACTAAAGCGTTGAAGACAACACTTTTTTGAAGGAGAGGGGCATGTTAGGTCCCTATAATATTAGTGATTACCCCATTACTATTGTAGTTGTATCCCTTATTAATATTGTTGTGCCCCTATTGTCCCCATATTTTTATTACTGTGCCCAATAGAATCCCTCCATTGTTATTTTTGTGCCTTTATATTATTATTGTTAGGTCGGTTGGCTTATATTGCGACTCCTTAGACTCCTATATATAGAAAGGAGGTTTTGTCATTTGAATCATCAAAGAATCATTCATTTGTGTAATGTAAAGGAGGTTGCCCCCTCGAAGAGGCTGAATTCTAAGGCGTTGATCTATCTTTTCTATCTTTTTGTGAGCTGGTTTCATAACAGTACACAACTTGAAAAAGGTATGAAGAAGCTTTTAAGTAATGGGGTCAATGTGTGAGGGGGGTCAATTGGGAGAGTTAATCTAAACCACACATCTTGAGATTTGGAGATTAAATCTCATCCATTGAATCCTAGGTTTAGGGATTCAATTTTTTCTAAGAGACAAAAGGAGAAAAGGGAGGCTCATCTTTACTTCACACCAATGTTTTAAAACTCTGACTCCGACTCCGACTCGGCCGAGGGTCGACTCCAACTCCTACTCGGGCGAGGGTCGACTCCGACTCCGTATCAACTCGGCCTGCTCGATTTCAATGACTCGGTCGTTGTAAAAAATACATTAAATATTTATTTTTTATAAAAACACATAATTTTAAAGATTTTCATTCATGTTTCCAAACACACAGCATTAGAATATAGATAGAAGACAACATATGATCAAAGTAGGCTCATGAATATATCCATTATATCAAAATGGCACCCAATGCACTGTCCAATACATACACGATGATGAGATAGAGATCAAAACAAAAACACATAACCAAGGAGACTAGAAATGGCCTCTACAACAAAAGTTTGTGACCAGTACTACTGGCTACTGCTAGAGTTGCCAACATCATTTGGCTCAGTGTTACTTGGGAGCGAGAGCGAAAGCGGGGAGCGGGAGCAAAAACGGGAGCGGGAGTGACATTTTCAGAAGCTCTTGGTTTGGGAGCAAATACCGGAGGAGTTCGACAACCAATGTCACTAACATCAAGTTACATAGAGGGATTGGTACTCTTGATTAAATACGAGTTCCATACCCTAATACATGACAAAATTCAATGGAAACATTGCAATCCCCCAATCCTAAAATCCTGAAAAACTGATAAATCTACTGGATTGTGAATGAAATCTAAAATTCTACTTTCTCCATATGAAACCCAATGAGGCCGGAACCACTCTCAAACATCTTGAGTCATTTCATGGTAATGTTAAAAATTTAAGTAAAATGATGAAAATGAAGATTAAGGAGAATGTCCCTTTTACTTTAAGAATTTAACATTACTATGAATAGCATATCAATACTAGGGATCAGAGTCAAAGAGGTAAACCCATGAGTCAGACAGGGAAGCCCAGGGAGTCCCCATAAATAAAAATAAAAAGCCGATTTTTTGGGTTCACTGGCCACTGTACGTAACCTGGCTCGGTTGATATGGACTCAGCCGAGTCGGCCGGGTTGATATGGACTCGGCCGAGCCGGCCGGGTTGATATGGACTCGGCCGAGCCGGCCAAGTTAATACCGAGCCAACAGAGTTATGTAACAACTCGGCTAGCTCGGTATTAACCCAGCCAACTGAACCGGTTCAATGGCCGGGTCAAATTTTTTTTGATCGAGTCAGTTCCGAGCTGGCCGGGTTTAAAAACACTGCTTCACACTTGAGAGAGCATGAGGAGAAGAGGAGAGGAGAACTTCAAGGAGAATTTGCAGTAAAAGGAGGGTTCTATTTTCTAGGAGGGAGGCAGCCATATGAGGCACAAATTCCAAAGAGAGGAGTACGAAAATCAAGGAGAATCACCACAAATTTCAAGGCAAACAAAAGCACACAAATCGAGGGCAGCAGCACGAATTTCGAGGCTATTGGGCATGAATTTTGAGGTTGTTGGGCATGAATTTTGAGGTCTACTCCAGCATTGACTTGGCTCAAAAATCAAGGAGGAATTTTCAAGTTTGCTACTACATGCAACATGATTTTCGAGGAGGGTCCCTACTGTCACTTGGCATTGAATTTTGAGGGTTTCCAGTCACTTCCAGCGCAGAATTTGAGGTTGCTTCAGCACATAATTCGAGGCAGATTTGGCACAGAAATCGAGGCTACTTCAGAACAAATTTTGATGCAGATTGCTAGGCAGAAAAATCAAGGCGCTGAGCTGTGGGAAAGTGCAGAAAATTCTGGGCATGAAAAAATTGTAAATCTGAAAATTATCAATGGGCACAAATTTCCAGATTTGCATTTAATGATTTAACTGAAGGGAGATAAGTATTGTGTTTAATTTTATGTACTTAGACTAATTTCTCAAGCAATAAAATCCTCCTTTGAAGACTGGTTTTCCCCAAGAGGCTATGGGGTTTTTCTGGGGTCACCTTGACCAAAAACTAGTGTCTCACATGCTTGAATGCTTTCCTAAATTTTGTATTAATTTCCACTGATAGGAAAAGTGAGAAATAGTAGAAGTATTCTTCGAATGTTTACAATTAATGCATTCTGAAATTTATATCAGCATGACAAAACATGTGGGTTGGGCCAAATAAACACATGCAAACTTGTAAACTGGGGTAAGAGTGCAGATCATTAATTTTCTACATATTCCTTGGACAAATGGATGGAATCTTTGCATGTTATCTTCTAAGTGTACCTAATTGTTTAATATCTAGTTTCTTCATGTTTAATGTATGGTAGAATGTTGATTCTAGGTTATGCTAATTGTGCCCTAATTTGTTGAAGATATATTTAATGCTATCTATATGAGCTATTGGGTGCATTACTCATATAACATGTGAATGAATCGTCCTAGTGGTGAACTCCTAGTAACTCTCCCATGAAAATTCCATTATCCATCTCATAGGTAATTATTGAAATTTTGGTTGCTAGGGCATCAAAATCTCAACCTCCTTGGAAACTTATTGGCTGACCTATCACATTATAGACAACACTCACCCAAGAATGAGGCACTAGCGCTCGTTTGGTGGTGATCACTTTAATTTTTATCCATAAATTTCCTCCTTTTTCTTTGCCCTAATTCGGCCCCTTTAAGGCCAAGCGACCAAGCTAGGGTTGGTGCAAATTCCTATGGAAAAGGAATTTCCGAAGTTGGAGAGTCTAAATGACAAAAGGATAGTGGTTGCCACTAAATCCCTCCTTTTGGCAGGCATTCATTGCAATTTCGTCCATAAATTTATTTCCCCTAGTTACTAGCTCTAAGCTAAACCTAGTTTTGGATTTAGCTTCAACTTGGGGCTTGTTGAGGTTTCATGTGCCCTGTTCTTGTTGAAATCATTATTTGAAACCCTTTCTCCTCACCTAGACCTTTGGCCGCCCCAACTATCAACTCATTGATCAAGCCCTAGGTCTTGGTTTGCTTATATTTGGTCTCTCTAAGGAAAGCATATTGCCTCCTCTTGGAGCCTTGAGCCTAAAATTGTGTCTTTCCATTGTAGATCTTTGTGTCATCTCACTCCTCAAACCTAGAATACCTATTACATAACCTTCCACATACCGAGACTCCTCCCCTCGGTGAAAATTCATAAAAAGCAGGGGGTTTTGGCTGTGGTGATAGCGGGCCACTACCCCATTGTTGTCTCTTGGTCTAGTTTACGCCTAGTAAGGCATCCCTCTCCTAAGCCTACTAGATTTTGCGGCAACAGGGAATTAATAATATTATCTTGTTTATTATCTTATCTATTATCAAATTTCACCACATCAGATTCCAATAAATCAGTTGGCTATGTATAATCCTTATTTTTTCTACAGATTAGCAAATGTAGAAAATAATTTTAGGCTAAATTATACGGCACAAACTTAACCTTATTATCACATAGGAAAAATAATCGAGATTGTTTTCAATATGGTTGGTCATCTCAAAAGAAGTGTAATAACCTTTTCACATATGATTAATATCAAGTTGTAGAAAACACTTCTTGGTTAGATGATCCATCTATTTCAAAATTCAGTCAAGAAACTAAAATTAATATTGTTATAGATAATATACAATAATTGATTTTTGGTTGCTATCAATGTCCATAAAGAATTAATGTGATAATTAATTTCCTTGAGTTCTTCCTTCGAAAAAGGCAAGAAATCCAAAGCATAGAAATATTTCAGATCAAATATGTGACGACTCTTATTGAGTATTTTCAGAAAATTTAGATCGCAAGCCCTGATGTTTGGGAGGTCACAAGTTCAACTCTCTTGATCCCCTGATGGTTAGGATCCATCATCAGGGAAAACAATGTTAGTTTTTGTAGCATCAGACGATGTCTTAGTCTCGAAACTTTGTGGAGAGGCTAAAACACAGGAGTTCTCCAAAACCCAGAAATCATTTCTGGAAATTCCACCTAGAGATAGTTCAATTAAATTAATTGACCAAAATTTAAATTTTTCCCAAGTCTATCTTAAGAAAACTAGTTAATTTATAGCAATTAATTGAGAACGGTTAGAATTCTCTAGAAACTCACATGAATCAACTTGGAGATGACCTCAATCATCAATTAAGTTTTAATCTTGGCCATTGGAGTCCCAACTGGAGATTATAAGAAGTCAATGTGTAGATGGAGACACACATCACAGTGAGTGAGAGCCAGCAGTGTGAGTTCCTTGGGCGGTTCGAGCTAGCCAACAACAGAGTTCGAGCCAGAGAGAGAATAAAGGGCTAGAGAGGGTTAGAGACAGTGATCAGGACCAAGATTTTCTAGTTTCGAAGAGGCAAGAGAGGAAGCTGAATTATTTCTCCTAGAAGCAGCGCAAGGCTTGCTGTTAAGTTTTGATAATCATGTTCTTTGCTTAAGACAGTTTCCAAGATAGCCCAATTTATATTTCTCTCATTATCATTAAATTGATGGTAACCTAAGTCACACGACACGAGACACGGAGGACACGTAAATACGAGTATTCAATACGAAACGTAGCAACCTGGAAACAGGACACGGGGGACACGTTTTATATATATTTAATAAATATATATATATATATATATACCGAAATATAGTTTTTTATCCATATTAAATTGCAGGTTGCAGCTTATCTAATTAAATTAAAATATAATTACTTCTCAAAGTTCATAGTTCACTTTAAAAAAAAAAATAGAATCAAAATTTACTATTTAGAAATTAGAATGTGATATGCTTGGTCTTGATTCTTGAATATTCAATGTTCATTGTTCATGTACAACTTACAAGCACATAAAAAAATAACTAAAGTCTAATCCTATTGATTTCCTCTGCCCCTCTTGCGAGAAAATGCCACACCTTTCACTTTCCCTTGACCGTTAGATGTAGATGTTGGTGCTGGTGGAGTTGGCAGTGGAGTTTGCTATGCTCTAGAAGCTGAAGAACTAGAAGTAGGAGCTATAGGAGCTAGACCACGTCCTCTACTAGTGGCAGGGGTAGCCTGGGCAGGTGGTGTCACCTGGAAACATTACAATCTCCCAATCCTGAAACCCTGAAAAACTGATAAGTCTACTGCATTTTGAATCAAATCTAAAATTCTACTTTCTCCATATGAAATCCAATGAGGCCGGAACCACTCTCAAACATCCTGAGTCATTTCATGGTAATGTTAAAAATTTAAGTAAAAGGATAAAAATCCTTTTACTTTAAGAATTTAACATTACCATGAATAACATATCAATACTAGGGCCTAGACTTGATCATTAAGCTGCCCCACTCAAAAATTATTTGTTTCTTTCAAAAAAAATTGCAGCTTATGCAGGCAACGTTTTCTATCAACGGAATACGCGTTTTCTAGATGCAGGCACGACGAAAACCGGCGAATACATTTTACATTTACAGGACACGATGAAAAACGTTTTCGACACGTTTTAGGGCTGTTTTCGTGTCCGACACGTAAAATACGGGACACGGGACCTTGGAGGACGTGTCCTGTGACTTAGATGGTAACTAAAGAAAGAACATAAATCATAAATGCAGAAGACATGACAAGACAAGAGAACACAAAAATTTGGCTCAAGCCAGGGAAAAACTCCAAGATGGGGAAAACCCTTGATCAATCTTCCTTATCATTAATATCAAATGCTCAACAGAGAGAGAGTACAATAATTCTCAGTCAAAATTGACTTGCCATATTACAGAAAAATAGAAGACCCAAAAATAGCAATCTTGAATAAGACAAACTGTTGTAGAAGCGTGCTCTGGATAGGGCTACCACTGCTATCTTATTCAACAAGACTATGGTGGTGATGACTCCTCCAAACAGACACTATAACCTTTGTCTTCTCTGCAATAATACCAGGGATCTGCTACTTATAGTACTGAGACAAAATCACACCCAAAACTTGCACATACCAACTCAGAATTGTGCTACTCAAGGATAGAAACCCTTCAACTTAAATACAACATTCTCATACCTCAAGTCTGGTGTGTTTCTGTTGTAGGTTAGGCTGACTAGTTAGGGCTTCTATCAGCTCCCGGTTAGCCCTTCCTTTCACCTCTTCAAGGCCTCCAATAGTTGTGGCATACTTCTCTTGTCTTACTACTGTTACATGTTGGTTGTAGGGTCAATCTCCAGCCCTCTATTCATACTTTTGGCCCTATCCAAGCAATGGAACAGAGTTCGGCTCTCTGTCTAAGTTATGATGCAGACCTGCGGTTTCATCATAAAGAAAATCAGCCCCAAACGAGTCATAAAAACAACCCAGATTTGCACTAGGAGTCTCGGCCTACTCAAACAGTCATAGAAAGGACAAAGCACAATTCCTCCTTCCTTCGTTTGGGCTTCTTATTATCCTTGCGGCTACAAAAGCTCTGGAACAAGGTCTTCAAGAGGGGCCGAAAATCGTTCTGTAATTCTGCCTTAGGAAGATCGGATGATGCCACAAACTTGCCTCAGGACTTCACACGGTGTCACAGAAATGAATATCACAGTGAAAAACTCAGCCTTCTTTGATTGCTGGAGCGAGAGCAAACTAAATGGATTTCTCCCTTCTAATTTCGTCTTTACTATCCTTTCTTTCGCTCAGATCAAAGATAGATAAGCAGATCAAAGTGCTTCTTGAGGTAGACCAATAGACTATTTATATCCTTCATGGGTAAGCTGACTTGGTCACTTGAGGAGGCAAATTCAAATTTCAATTTTTCAATTTTCCCACTTTAATAAAGTCATGACTTGTCGAATTTCTTTTGAATAAATAAATATTTTCCCTTATCCAAATTTGGTGTTCTATAGGTCGGTTTTGGTCCTCTCGAAAAGAGGAATTCAATGCCACAATTATCTTCCTCAAAGGAGCTGTCCAAAGTGGGACTTGGCCCTCATTGCCAATTTTAACACCTGCACAATTGCTTCAATGAGCAGTTTGATTTTGTTGGAGAGGAAGTCATTTCAGTTTCCAAAGGTTGAGAGGATTTTCAGTAGACAGGAGAGACATTTCCCCAGTGAGCAACAGGCAAGACGGCTTGATTAGCATCAGTTTCAGGATGAGCGTGTCGCAAGAAGCACAAAGGTGATGCTGGGCCTATGCAGAGGCTTTGGACGGCTTGCTTTTCAGTTGTCAATTTGAGTCAGGATTGCTTGGAGATGAGGGTAAATTCCCTCAAGTGATTTTCCCAGTATTTCTTTCAGATTGAATAGCTAGTTGGGCATCCAAATTTATTGTACTCAGAATTCGTTGTTGCATAATAATAAAACCCTCATTTGTTGCACTGCTTTTCCCACATTGGGTTATTCCAGGGACAATTGTCCAAAAATAATTGTCATTTTTATATGTGTGTGTGCTAGTATTTCTCAGTTCCTATTATTGCTTCCACGGTATTTTTTATTTGGTGAAGTAATTGCAGTGTGAATAAATTGTTATTTTGTCGTAAACAAAATAAACTTCATAATTAATTTATCAATTAGAAGAATTATTTCCAGTTGCTGCATTTCAAGGAATTTTCACATTGTATCAGAGCATATTGAAGGACGGGAAGCTCACGGGTGGAACAGAGAAAATTTCATTGTTCGAAGGGAGCATCAGACCGAAATTTTCAAAGGATGCGCAGTGCCTAGCCAGGCAGTGCAAATTGCTAGACAGAGGGTTCAATTTTCAGTTGCAGGGTGGCAAAAAATTTGATTTGTCCAAAATAGTGATTCTAGCAAGCAGAGGGAGCAGCAACTCAGTTTTTTCGTAGAGCAAATTTCTTGTCTGGGTACAGAGGGTTTGCAGCAGTTTGCTAGAGCAAATTCATTGTTGGGTGGAAGAGAAATAGCACACAGATTTATACTCAGGATGTCTTTAGTAAATTCTCCAAAATTCTCCAGTATGACCATGGACAAATTTGATATTCAAGGGGGCTTCAGAATTGTCTTCCAGATTGGAGGACGAATTTGCTTGCTTAAATAGCTCAGCTTCACAGGGTGTTTGGTACATTGACAGTGGAGCGTCAGCTCACATGACAGGGATTAAAGAATATTTCTCTAACTACAATGAAGAGCAGATGGACTCCCAGATTACGATGGGAAAGATGACCAAGTGCACCCCTGTGGGGAGAGGTACCATCGATTTTCAGAGGGAGTCAGGAGCAAGTACCAGTGTTATAAATGTACTGCATGTGTCGGGATTAGGTATGAACCTGATTTCAGTATCTCAACTATAGGATAAGGGATATGTTGTTCACTTTGTAGGGAAGAAAGTGTTTGTTAAACACCCAAGTCGAAAGAGGGTGAAACTAATTGGAGTTCGAAGAAACAGGTTGTACAAGTTGCAACTCGATTCTCCAATGGCACTGACAAGCAGTGTGTTATCACTGAAAAGATTTCAAAGGAAAAGGGTAAGGTAAGGGAGAATTGGTCTTGGTTATTCTCCTGTGTTTCTTTCATGCATAAGAAGACAATTGGCAAGCTTAAGGATGACACTCATCAGAACTTTTTGAAATCTAAAGCGAGGCAGTTATCAATTTCAAATTCAAGCAAGGTAGTGTTCAAACCAATAAAGTGCAGGTTTATCTTCAAGTTTCCTTGTAGGGATTTCATAGACATGTTTGAATAAAAGAAGAGTAACCAGAAGCCAATTTCAAAAGAGTAAAAGTCATTTGGAAAGATGTAAAAGTTCCAAGACATGAACTAGTTGACAGCCATGCTCAACATTTCACTTGGATTGTCCCTGCAATAAAGAAGGCAAAATATATCAGAATGATCAATGGAAATTAGGAACTAAAATCAGGATGATGAAGAGACAGTTGAGGACCTGCAAATTCAGTTGAGAAAACCAGGAGGACAGTCTTAGCATAAAAGAACCGGGCAGTAAGTGATTGGAGCCTTAACACAATTTTGGTTAGAACATTACCTTTTTGAAGCTGTTTATGGATGAATTATGTCAAAGATATGTGGCCTATTGGCATAAGATGAAGCTGTGAAGAAATCACAAGAAGAATAATTTTTGAGAAAAAGCTGTGTTTTTGTAATTACACAGCAGTTTCGTAGCGCGCTACGAAACTGCTGTAGGAGCACATTATGATTTCATGGACCAATGTTGAAAGAAAAAGGCAAATCTTCTTGAAGGAGAACCTCTACAAAGAATCATTTAAAAGGTGTAAACATTCAGCAAGGGCAAAACAAGTAGAGGAGAGACATTTTTGAACTCCAAACTTTATCAGTCAACTTATCAGTCAAACTGTCTTCTTGTTTTTACCAGTCAACTTCTAGAAGAGTTTCTGAGCAGTTGAAAACTCATCTCTGAAAATTGAAAGAGGTTTTCATTCCTAAGATACTAAAGTACAAAAACCTCTTCCACTTTCTTCAAATCCATTATGAGCTGGGAGAAACGGGTGACTAAAACTTGCGCTACGAAACTGTTGTAGGTGCAAGTTTTTCACAGGCATATTTCTCTGTTTGACACAGGTTTTTCAAAGACACATTCTGGGCGGTAGGAAAGGTGTTTCAAAAAACCAAGAGAGGTTTTTGTTAAGCACGGATTGGTTCACAAAAGCCTCCTTCAGTTTTTCGAAATACATTTTTTATGAGAAGTTATGAGCTCTGTCCCAAGACCTATTTTTCAGCCAGAACAGAGCAAGGGACAGTCTCCTAGTTTCTAGGAACAGCAAAAGGATGAGTCATCAAAGGCCAGCTGGAAGGTTATGAGCACCATCAAATTCGACTTCATGGAGCTTTAGGTGTCAAATAATGTTTTAAATGTTTAGATAAGGTTGTTGTAATCATAATAAGGAGTTACACTCCTAGTTGTATTAGGTCTCTAGGACTCCTAGTTAGCTGTCCTTTGTATTAAATAGTTAGTTTTAAGTGTCAATAGGTGTCAAATTGGGAGGAATTCGAATTCCCCTCATGCTGGAGGAAGGAATCTACATGAACTCTATATATGGGAGAAGAAATAATGTATTAGAGGTTGGAAAATTTTATGGAAAAGCTTGTATTTGGCCTATGTAAGACTCATTTTTAGTAATACATGCTTGACTTTACTTCTCAGGATTCATGAAGGATTTTTTATGTTCAGAATATGTGATGTTGTCCTTTCCTTAATTCTTACAGTGGTATGGATGTATAATCACTCAGAATTCACTGAATGTGCTCTGACTTCCTGTATACATTTATAAACTGTGTGGTCCCATATGAGTTTATGTTCTGAATGTTTAAATGTTGAATGCCCTGACTTCCATGTAGAGTTGAGTTCATTGTTATATTGAGGTGTTGTTGACTCCATAAGCCCAATGGATAGTTTTGTTTAATGTGTTTCCACCATTCATATTTTTCACAGTTGTTCTATAAGAGTTAGCCATCTTATCTTTAATCAAAATCATTAATCCATCAAGAGAGAGCCCTCTCAGGTTGAGGAGGCTAAGCCTCAGCCTAAAGTAGGTTGAAATAGTTACTTAGAGTCAACCTGACCAGCAGCCTATCAGGATCTGATTTTGAGATAACACAGTGAAAGTAACAAGGGGAAAGACCTGAATGAGCTATGGCATAGGAGAATGGGACATTTACAACATGGAGCACTTAGAATGCTCAAGGAGACAGTGATGGGCGTTCCAAAACTTGGCACAGAACACGATGATGTGTGCAAAGGGTGTATGCTTGGGAAATATGCTAGGGAAACATTCCCAAGAAGTGACAACAGAGCAAATGGCGTGTTGAGGTTGATACATTCAAACATTTGTGGTCCTATGTCCACTAGAGCTCTCAGTGGGGCCAAGTATTTCGTCACCTTTATTGATGACCATTCCAAGAAAACCTGGATCAACTTCTTAAAGACCAAGGATGAGGTCTTCGATCGCTTCAAGGAGTTCAAGCTTCTGGTGGAGAATGCAACAGGGAAGAAGACCAAGGTGCTTCGCTCAGATAATGGTGGAGAGTACACAGATAAAGACTTCACAGACTTTTGTGTGAAGGAAGGCATCGGAAAAGAGTGGGCTCCACAGCAAAATGGGGTAACGGAGTGGAAGAACAGATCTATAGTTGGGGTAGCAAAAGCGATGTTATATGAGCAGGATTTGACCAAATTTCTATGGGCAGAGGCATGTAACACAATGGTGTATATATAGAACAAGTTCCTCATAAGGAATTGGAGAAGATAACGCCAGAAGAGGTCTTCTCAAGAAAGAATCCCAAGGTAAGTCATTTCAAGGTCTTCGACAGCGTAGCTTACTGCCATGTGCCAGATGAGAAACGCACCAAGTTGGATCAGACTGCAGACAAGGGGTTCCTTGTTGGGTATAGCGAAACCTCAAAGGCATACAAGATCTATGTTCCTAGCAGCAGGAACATCGTAGTGAGATGGGATGTAAACTTCATGAAGGACAGAGCCTTCAAGAAGTCTCACAAGATGCCAGCATGTGGTCAGAATGAGTCAGCAGAAGCTCCATTGGTCCAGCAACAGGTGTAGCCAGTGGGACCACTAGTAGGACAGTCACAGGGATCCAGTACAATTACCAATACTAGCATATCCTCAAGTGTAGGGGATTCGGTGAGTTCATAGCAGACGAAGCAGCAGAGGCAGGATGAGAAGCTGGTTGAACCTCCCACAACTAGTGGACGAACCAGCATGGAAGCTCGTTAGACATTGAGAGATACAAAGGAGTTCACTGGAGCTTCTAAGACGAGCAAAAGGGAGCGCAGACAACTTGACAGGTACCAAGCATTGGAGGCACAGATTGCAGAACCTTCCAGCTATTAGGAGGCCGCACAACGTCAGGTTTGGATAGATGCCACGGTAGAGGAGTACAATTCTATCATGACAAACTATGTTTGGGAGGTGGTGCCAAGACCTGAGGACAAGTCAGTTGTAGGTTCCTGATGGATCTACAAGATCAAGTACGCTGCAAATGGTAGCATTGAGAAGTACAAGGCTAGGTTCGTGGTAAAGGGTTATGCACAAAAAGAAGGGACAAATTACGAGGAGACCTTCGCCCCAGTTGCCAGATACACTTCTATCCAATCAGTTATATCCCTAGTTGCACAAATGAGGTGGCAGATTCACCAAATGGACATCAAGACAGTGTTCTTGAACGGGGTGATAAAGGAAGAGGTGTACATAGAACAGCCAGAGGGCTTCGAGACTCATGAGAAGAGCACACATGTGTGCAGGTTGAAGAAAGCTCTATACGAGCTCAAGCGAGTTCCCAAGGCATGTTATTGTCGAATCAATAGCTACTTGCAACAAATGGGATTCATCAGAGTGACGCAGATCCCAACCTTTACTACTTGATGGTAGAGGATGAGCCACTCATCCTAGTTTCATATGTGGATGACCTCTTCTTGACAGGGTCATCAAGGCTCATAGAAGACTGCAAGAGGAACCTGGCAGCATAGTTTGACTTGAAGGACTTGGCATTGACGCACTATTTCCTAGGATTGGAAGTGTGGCAAAAGGACAAGGATATATTCCTTGGTCAAGGGAGATATGCTACAGATATTTTGAAGAGATTTAGAATGCATGATTGTAGACCCATGTCTACTCCCATTATCACCAACTAGAAGAAGATAAACGCATCAAATGATAAGGATGTTGACCCCACGTTGTATAAACAGCTCATCAGTTCTCTCATGTATTTGGTCAACACTAGGCCAGATATCTGCTTCGCGGTCAACACTCTCAGTCAATTTATGGTGGAGCCGAAGAGAGTGCATTGGACAGCAACAAGACACATTTTGAGGTATTTGCACAGCACAATAGAGTATGGGTTGAAATATACCCGAGGGGATGACGTCAGACTATGTGGATTCACAGATGCAAATTGGGCAGGTAGTTTAGTGGACAAGAAAAGTACCTTTGGGTACTGCTTCAGCGTGGGAATAGGGATGGTTTCTTGGTGCAGCAGGAAGCAAAATTCAGTAGCACTGAGCTCTACAAAAGCAAAGTATATGGCAGCTAACACAGCTACGTGCGAAGCTATATGGCTTCAGAAGCTGTTGGTGAGCTTGTTCAGGCAGAGGATGGAGGCGACCAGTGTCTACTGTGATAATTAGAGTTGCATCAAGCTCTCTGATAATCCAGTGTTTCATGACACGGCAAAACACAGATATTCAATGTCATTTCATCAGAGATGTTGTGCAGCGTGGAGCAGTACAGCTATAGTATGTTCCCACAAAAGCGCAGGTTGCAGATATGCTCGCGAAAGCACTAGGGAGAGCTAAGTTCATATATTTTAGAGAACATATGAATATCGTGGAGAACACATTTCAGTAGCAGGGACAGAGTATTTTGGATGATTCTCAGTTGCAGTAGTTGCAATAGCAACAGCAATAGTTGAGAGGGAGTATTAGTTGGGTTGCAGTGCAAATGCAGAGTTGGCACCGTTGATTTTTAATGTACTTTGGACAAGTGGTTTCTCATGGGTTAGTCTCTACCTAGTGAAAAGTGTCCAAAATAATTATTTTCCTATGTGTGACTTTATAAAGTGAAAGTGACTTTATAAGTGGTAAAGTCAATGTTAAATTATAAAGTGAAAAGTGACTTTAGACATAAAGTACAATGTGGGTACTTTATTTAATGGGTGAGTTAAAAAATAGAAAGTGAAAATTAAATGCACATTTATTCGCATCCCTTGATCTAAATTAATCTGAGCCATTAGATCTTAGGGTTGCCCAAAAGTCATTTAAGGAAACAAAAGGGGGAAAAGAAAAGAAACACTGCATTCATTCTTCATGCGCAGATTGGAGAAAGGAGACTAAGAGCTGGAGAAAAGTTCTGAAGGAGAAATGTTGCAACAAGCTGAAGGAGCAATTTCTAGGAAAAGTTGGGCACGAAAATCGAGGCATAGAAGACAATGGAAGGTACAGTACGAACAACATTGAATGTTGTGAGCTGCATGTCATTCGAGAGAAGTTTTTGAAAAAAAATCCATACAGTCCGTACAGCAGTATGGAGATCTATATAATCCGTACGGAATCCGTACAGTACCATCTGTACGTTTGTATGCGTACAATACATATTTTCAACTTCAAGTGGGCACAGAAGTCGAGGCAAAGTGGGCACGATTTTCAAGGAGTTTGGGCTAAAGAGATAAGTTGTATTTTGTTGCTTTGTTTTGTCTGCAAATGTATTTTTCCTGAACTTGAAAGATAAATAAATTTGAAGAGCTCTCTAACAGGTTTTCCCTGGAGAAGATTTAAGGGGTTTTGCCTGGGTCTAAGTTGACCAAAAATCTATGTGTATTTTTATGTGTGTCGCTGGTCTATTTATGTCCATATTTATTTTCAGCGTGTGTTGACAGTCCCATGTGTTTTAATCTGAAAATTTCATTTCCAGAATTCTATATGTTGAATGTATGTTTAGGGGAAAGGGCATTTAACTGAATGGGAGTGATAAGGTGAAATTAATACAGGGTTGGGATTGCAAGAAACTTTTTAGTCATCAAATTTCAACAGGCAGCAGTACAGATTGTAGAGTGTAATGTCAGTAGCAACATAGATGCAGCTTGGTTCAGCTACAATCAGTGGTAGATGAATCAGAGTTAGCACAGTGGTTAATGGACAGTGGCAAGCAGCTATAGTTGTCAGACATCAGCAGCGTGTATCGAGGATGATGCAGAGATAGGGTGTTGTAGCAGGAGTGCGGCGCTAGAGAGAACATCTTCCTCGCTAAGAGGGAGTGTTAGCTTTTGTAGCATCGGACAGTGTTCAAGTCTCAAAACTTTGTGTAGAGGCTAGAACACATGAGTTCTCCAAAGACCAGAAATTGTTTCTGAAAATTCCTCATAAAGATAGCTCAATTAAATTAATTGATCATCATTTAAATTTTTCGTAAGTCTAACTTAGGAAAACTGGTTAATTAATAGCAATTAATTGAGAAAGGTGAGAATTCTCTACAAACTCACACGAATCGACTTGGAGATGATCTCAGCCATCGATTAAGTTTTAATCTTGGTCGTTATAGCCCCAACTAGAAATTATAAATTGAAGTTGATGAGTAGATGGAGACACACATCACAGTAAGTGAGAGCCAATAATGTGAGTTCATTGGGCAGTTCGAGCTAGCCAGCAACAGAGTTCAAGCCAGAGAGAGGACGCAGAGCTAGAGAGGGGCAGAGACAGTGATCTGGACAAAGATTTTCGAGCTTCGGAGAGGCAAGAGAAAAGGTCGCATTATTTCTCCTGGATGTAGCGTACGGCCTGCCAGTTGCTTCAGTGAGCAGTTTGATTTTGCTAGAGAGGAGGACGTTTCAGTTTCCAGAGGTCGAGAGGATTTAATATGCAGGAGAGACACTTCCCCAGTCAGCGATAGGCAAGACAGCTTGATTAGCATCAGTTCCGAGTTGAGCGTGTGGCAGGTTGCGCAGAGGTGACACAGGGCCTACATAGAGGGTTTGGACGGCTTGCTTTTTAATTGTCAATTTGAGTCGAGATTGCTTAGAGACGAGGGTAAATTCCCTCAGGTGATTTTGCCAATATTTCTCTCAGATTGGATAGTTAGTTGGGCACCCAAATTTATAGTACTCATAATTCATTGTTGCATAATAATAAAACCCTCAATTGCTGCGTCGGCTTTCCTGCATTGGATTTTTCCAGGGACATTTGCCCAAAAATAATTGTGTTATTTTTATGTGTGTACTAGCATTTCTCAGTTCCTATTTTTGCTTCAGCAGTATTTTTTATTTAGTGAAGAAACTGCAGTGTGAATAATTCATTATTTTGACCTAAATAAAATAAATTGCATAATTAATTTATCAGTTTGAAGAATTATTTCCAGTTGTTAAATTTTAAGGAATTTTCACAAATAGTTTGCCCCATTTACCATCCATGGATCATGGGAAAGTACTTGGACAGTTTTCCACAAATTTTCCTTGGAAACTAAAAAAGATAGTGGATCTACAGGGAAATCTCTAATAAATCCTAATCCATCCAAGCAAAAAATATGGAAGAAATAAAGTAGCACTTAAATGATGAACACGAGAGATTGTTGTAATACCTAAGTACATAAAAAAGAGAAGCATGCTAGAGAAAGATTGTCCTTGGGCCTTTATCCAACAATCACTAGAGTGAATGAATTACAAATGAGTGTTGTGCTTTAATTATACATCTTTAATGCTTAGGGCATGAACCTCAAAAGAGTGACTAGGTCAACCTAGTCAGATATTAAAAATACAATCAAGCGGGTTAATTACCCTTATGTAGGCTCAATAAAATCACCAATGCATCAAATGGAGTGTCAACATGTGGCATAGAGTGAAGATTAAACATAATTGCAACACTTGTTGCTCTTTGTGCACCACTTCTATTTTGCTTGGCTATTGTTGTTGGTCATAGTCACTACTACCTTTGACTTATTTTGGTCTCTAGTGGGCATTCATACAAATTTCATTTCAACGTGTTGAAAATATAGCGAGCAAGAACTTTTGGCTTGTGCCTTAACCAATTAAGACCTCGAATTGTCCTCGTGAGTTAGACTTCAATTAGGATGAGTTATTTCTAGTTTACTCGAATAATCATCAAGTTAACATGCATAGAGTTGAAGCTTCAATCATATAGGAGTCTTCACCAGTTTGAATACAAAACAAGGTGGCAGTTAGCAGTACAGTTACAGTGAGTTACAAGTTAAGAACTCCACTGTTGATTGAAGAGAGAAAAAGCATCTCTCAGTTAACCCATCAATCAAGAACTCAAGTTCTAAATTTGAACTAGGTCTTATTGCATGTTTGAATTAGGGCTATAAAGAAGAGGATGAAGGCACAAGGAAATTCATTGTTTTGTGCACAAAGATTTGTGACAAGGCAGAGCTCACGAGTCTATGAGAGAACCTTGATTGTGGAGAGTGCAGGGATTGTGTCCTAAGAAATAGAAGGCACAAGTGCGCTAGGATTTAGGAGTTGGTTGTGCGCAGAGAAGAGGAGTTGGGTCCTAAGATTTAGGAGGCAGTAAGTGCGCAAGGATATAGGGAATTTCCCTATAAAATAGGAGTTGATTTGCGCCAGAGAATAGGGGTTAACGTGCAGTAGGAAAAAGGGGTCTAGTGCGCAAGGATTAAGAAGCCTCTAGTGCGTAGAGATCAAGCAGAAGTGAGCAGGTTTTGCAGAGAAAGTCAAGGAGGCAACACAGGAACAATTGTGTGCTAGGGGCCAAGATCAAGAAGGATCTATGCTAGACAAAATCAATTGTATCAGTTGAGATTTGTGCGAGCAGCAGAACACTTTCTCAAGAGAGATGGATTGCTTTATAATAGATCCAAGTGCTCAAGAACAATCCATAAAATAGCCACATCAAGCAAGGAGGTTTTCCCTGTTGGGATTCCTAAGAAAAATAAGTGTGCCAATTTGTGCATGTCTTTGTGCTTTATTTCACTGCTTATAAGTTATTAAGAAACTTTGTGTCTTGATGAAAGTAAACTAGTTTTCAGTTTTCAATCATTCATCTAAGTAGTTGCAAAGTTTGATGGAAATTTAACATGGTATAAGAGTAGAGATTAGTATAAAGACAAGCACCAGATTGACCAGTTAGTGGACAGCGCAGATCAAGCAGAAGGCTTGTGCTAGAGTTTGAAGAGCACAACAATTCTTTGGATAGTAGTATGGCGTTCCAAGGACTAAGGTCAGATCACAATTTAGAGGAAGCCTCAATTTTTTTCTCATGGAAGGAGCAGATCTCAGTGTGTTGGAAGATAGTGGAGTGCTCGAGTGTGTGAACCAGGCAATAGCTCCACCTCAAGATGACCAACAGTTGATACAACATAAAGAGAATGACACCAAGGCGAGGAGAATCATTCTTGAGGGGATAAAAGATCATATTATCCCTCATCTCCATGAGAAGAAGACAACATGTGAGATGTTTAAAGCCATCTTAGATCTATATCAAGGTCCCAATGATGCCACGAAGCTTGCTCTCGAGGAGAAGCTAAGCAGTATCTAGCTAAGCAATGGAGAGCTCATCATCACATATCTTTCGAAGTTCACTCAAGTTCGAGATGAGCTAGGTGGAGTGGGTGTCACTGTAGCAGATGTTGACCTTGTGAGTCTTGCGTTTCTAGGACTTCATAAGTCTTGGTATAGTTTCTAGGATGCAGTAAGTGGCAGAGAGAATATTCCCAGTTCAGAAAGGTTATGGAGTGATTGTGTTCAAGAAGAAAATTAGGAGAGGGATGAGAGCTAGTAGAGAAGCTTCAGCAGAGGACGAGGAGAACTTTGCCTTGGCAAGCAAAAGTAGCAAAGCCATGGGAAAGAAGGGCCCAGGAGAGGCCAAGTCCAGTTAGAAGGGCGAGACGAAGAAGAAGGATCTGATCAAGATCAAGTGCTTCCATTGCCATGAGTTCGGACACTATGCCACTAAGTGTCCTAATCGGAAGGAGTCCAGTAAGGATCATGTAGTTGTAGCAGCTAAGGTAGATGTGTTTTATGCTCAGTTCGAGAGAGATTTCTCATTGATAGCTAGCATTGCAAGATCAAGAGATAGCAGTGCATGGTATATTGATTCAATGGAATCCTTCTACATGACTAGGAAAAAGGAGTATTTCAACTACCTGAAGGAGAAGGACATGCAGTTTCAAATTGACCTAGGAGATGATGGCAAGTAAGCAACCAGGGGAGTTTGTACTGTCAGTTTCGGGAGGGAGTCAGGTAGCTCTCTCCATCTTATAGATATCCTATGTGTTTTAGGCCTAAACCAGAACCTTGTTTCAATAGCTACTCTTGAGGACAAGGGTTATGATGTTATCTTAAGCAGAGGTAAGGCTTACCTCCAACACTTAGCTTTTGGATGTAAGAAGCAGATGGGTGTAAGAAAGAAGAATCTATACCTGCTACAAGTTGGGACAGGGACAGCCTTGAGTAGCAACGCAAGAAGTGCATTGAGTAGAGACATGAAGGTGGAGAAGAGTAAAACTCTGAGGGAGTCCTTGGAGCCAAAGCAAGTTAGAGCTTTCAAGAAGGCGCCTCAGCCAATATCACAATTTGAGTCTCGGCTAGTTGGCAAGTGGGCCAACCAGCAGGATGACAAGGAAAGTCTTATAGTTCAGAGGGAGCAGCGGCAGTAGCGGATAACGTTGTGGTGTTGAAGACAAATCCAGGGGAAAGAGGTTCTTCTAGAAGTACCTCCCTCACTGAGTGTTGAAAATATAGCAAGCAAGGTCTTTTGGCTTGTGCCTTAGCCAATGAAGACTTTGAATTGTCCTCATGAGTTAGACTTCAGTTAGGATGAGTTATTTCCAGTTTACTGGAATAATCATCAAGTTAACATGTGTAGAGTTGAAGTTGCAATAATATAGGAGCCTTCATCAATTTGACTACAAAACGAGGTGGCAGTTAGCAGTTCAGTAAGAGCAGGTTAGCCTTCAGTCTTGATTGAAGGAAGGACAAGTTAAGAACACTAATGTTGATTGGAGAGAGAAATAGTATCACTCTCAGTTAATTCATCAATCAAGAACTTGAGTTCTAAATTTGAACCGGGTCTCCTTGTATGTTTGAATTGGGCCTATAATGAGGAGGATGAAGGCAGAAGGAAATTCATTGTTTTGTGCACAATGGTTTGTGACAAGACAGAGCTCACAAGTTTGTGAGAGAGCCTTGATTGTGGAAAGCGTGGGAATTGTGTCCTAACAAATAGAAGGCACAAGTGACCTAGGATTTAGGAGTTGGTTGTGCGCAGAGAAGACGAGTTGGGTCCTAAGATTTAGGAGGCAGGAAGTGCGCAAGGATATAGGGATTTTCCCTATAAAATAGGAGTTGATCTGTGCTAGAGAATAGGGGCTGATGTGCGCTAGGAAATAGGGACCTAGTGCGCAAGGATTAAGGAGCCTCTAGTGCGCAGAGATCAAGCAGAAGTGAGCAGGTTTTGCAGAGCAAGTCAAGGAGGCAGCAAAGGAACAATTGTGTGCTAGAGGGCCAAGATCAAGCAAGATCTAGGCCAGCCAAGATCAATTGTATCAGCTGAGATTTGTGTGAGAAGCAAAATGCTTTCTCAAGAGAGACAGATTGCTTTGTAATAGATCCAAGTGCTCAAGAACAAACAACAAAATAGCCACATCAAGCAAGCAAGTTTTCCCTGTTGGGTTTCCTGAGAAAAAAAAGTGTGTCAATTTGTGCATGTTTTTTTATTCCATTGCTTATAAGTTGCTAAGAAACTCTGTATCTAGATGAAAGTAAACTAGTTTTTCCGTTTTTTCAGTTATTCATCTAAGTAGTTGCAGAGTTTCATGGGAATTTAACACAATGTTCAGTTTTCTGACAACAATATGCAGGAAGTGGGACAAAATTAGGCTCTGCTAAAAGGAGTTTCCTCAATAAATTTCTCTATTAACAGATTTTACTACACATCGGATTCCAATAAATGAATTGGCTATGTATAATCCTTATTTTTTCCACAGATCAGCACTCACACAATTCATCTGCAATTTTAGGCTGAATTATAAACCACACTTTTAACCTCATTATCACATACGAATTTTTAAATCCAACTGGTGATCTCGAAAGAAGTGTGACAACCTTTTCACATCTGATTGATATCCAGTTGTAGAAAACACTTGTTGGACAGACAATCCATCTATTTCAATCAAGAAACTAAAGTTAGAACTGTTATAGGTGATATACAATAATTGATTTTTTATTGCTATCAATGTCCATAAGGAAGTAATGCTATAATCTAATGTCGTTGGGTTCTTCCTTCCAAAAAGGCAAGGAAGCCAGAACGTAGAACTGTTTCAGATCAAATATGGGAAGGTTACCACACAAATCTGAAAGGAAACATGAGACTTAATGATACTGACTGAATAGTATGGAGTTGCTGAATTCCACTACCATCATGCACATCACAGGTCAGTTACAGCCAACTAATTTTCTGATCTTTTAAACAGTTCAAATGTACACAATATCCTTGACTGGCTGATCATAACAAAATCCCATACATGAAAATATTTTATTCGTTATCTGTTTGACCCATTGATGGGAAATGTAGATTAGTCCTAAAGCATTTAACAAAGATTGTTTCCGTTAGAAGTTTCTCCAACTCTAAAGTATTGACTGCAACTTCAGATCATCAAAGGCAATACAATGCAAAAGCATGTTCACGGTCTATATTAACTATTACTATCTAGAAGTATCCATTAATTCCCCAGAGACTATGATGTACCTTGGGAGACAATGTAATTTGAAAACACCGACCTTGGGCATCAAGACCACTCTCATTGCCGTCAACCTCTGTCAAAGTAAACAAAAGAACAATCTAGATATGGTAAAACCCTTCTCAATAACACTGAGAAGCATAAACAGCAAGAAAGCAAGTTCCACATTAAAGTGTTAAGAACTCTAGAATCTAGACCATATTTCTCTGCTTCAGTTCACCAGAACCTCCATACAGTGGCCAAAAAGCACAAAAACCTTAGAAACATAAAGTAGCAACAAAGGCTGTGACATATAGTTTTAATGATTAGAAAAACCTCTTATGTCATCCATCAATATTGCTTGCAGAGCTTCAATTTCCATTTCTTGATCTTGACCGTAGTCTGCAGACAAATGCCACAATCAACCATCAGTAGTTTCTTCAAATAGTCCCTCACACAATCTGCAAATATATCACCAAATATATCATCAAAGAAGTCCAAAGTTAAAGCATTCTTGGGATCCTCACTCAAATCATCATCACAAGGAAGGACACCTCAAAAGACCCTCATTCTACTTGAATTGAAGAAATCATAAAATCAAAGCATCTTGAAGCATACTCATCCAAGGGAAGGAAGAAGAAAGGAGTCGTTGGCATCATCAAAAGTCTCAAGGTGATCTCCCTCTCTTTGGAGTCAAGGACCACTTTTGAAGAAAACCATCTTTATCAAGAAGTTTTCTATTATCTATATCATCATCAAATTCAAGAAGGCAGCAGATTGAAGGAGCATCTTCACAAGTAAGTATATATATGTCTACATTTGAATCTCTCAAAAAGTCTTTTTGCAAGGAAAGCAACAAACTGGTTGGGGCTTCAAACTTTCTTGCATGGAGGAAAAGAACAAATCTGAAGCTCATAGAAAATGAGGTCATGGAAAATGTTAAGGGCTCAATCACAAACCTCCAAAGGAAGATGCTCAAGCACTTGCAAGGTATATGAAAGGGGAAGTAAGGGCTCAAAGGATTCTCATAGAATCCATCAAGGATCCCCTCATTCCCTATGTATCAAAACTAGAAACATCAAAAGAAATATATGACAAACTTGTAGAATTGTTCTCTGTAAGCACTATAGGAGAAGTAATCTTGTTAAGACAAGAACTCTACAAGATGAAGATATCAAAAGAAGAAGGAATAGCCTCATACTTTATGAGGATATCTGAAATAAGAGATCAACTACAAGAATTAGGAGAGATAATGTCTGACAAAGAGATGTCTAGCATAGTGCTCAATGCACTACTGGAAGAATGGGGCAACTATTGCTTTGGGGTAGCATCGGATGTGCCCTAGCCACGAAAATTGGTGGAGAGGCTAAGGCGCATGAGATATCCAATACCCAGAAAGGGTTTGGGCAGATTCTAAAAAGTTTGGGAGATATTAAAATAATTAATATTTTTAATGGAGTCCCTAAGTCTAAACTTAGGGAAATTAAAATATTAATGTGAATTAATATAAAACAGTGTTAGAATGGTCCAAAAGTCATGGATCAAGCCAGATCTAATCTTAGCCGTCGATTAGGGACTTAATCTCGGCCGTTGATTTGTCAACGAGAAAAGTATAAGAGGAGGCTTGAGGGTCACTTGCAGAACACACCAAGAGATCAAGATTTCGACTTTCTGGGCCTGGGTTTGCTGAGAAAGTTGAGAGAGTGATCAGAGTTGCAGTTGAGGGGCAGTGAATACAGAAGCAAAGTGGCAGAGATAGCATCGAGAGGATCAGCGCAGTAGCCGGAGAGAGGGACACAAAAGCAGCCAAGGGTTCACGCAAAGCCAGCGAGGGCTCACACAGAAGCAGCCAGGAGCTGCGCAGTGCCTCAGAGGGCTACCGTGGGTAACGCAAAGGGCTAGAGGACTGACGCAGTGCCTCCAAAGGCTAACACAGGCCAAGCCAGAGTGACGTTGGGCTAACGCTAGGCCAGAGAGAGGCTGACGCTAGGGTTTCGTGGGGCAGATTGGAGCTGTGGAGCTACCGGAGTGTTTATCTGGGGTTTCAGCCAGAATATCTGCTTCCGAGTAGAGAGGTACTACTGCCGAGATTTTTCTTTGTTGGGTGAGCCGGATTTGGCACCCATATTGTATTCTAAAACTACTTAATAAATCAAACCCTCAGATAGCTGCACCGGTTTTCCCGCATTGGGTTTTTCCGGGGACATTAGTCCAAAAATAACGATGTCACTTGTGTGCTTGTTTCTAATTCCTTCAATTGATGATCTGTAATGTGTTGAGCATGTACTTGTATTTATTTCCAGTATTTACATAGTAAATAACTTGTTAATTAACAGAAGAAGTAGGTAGGAATAAATCAGTAAAGTGCATGAAGGGTTTCTAACTTGTCAGACTTAGAAATTCCAACAACAACTTCACATCAAGTATCTATGGGAAGAAGGAAGCTACTCCATTTAATGATCTATGGTCACTATGCAAAATTGAAGAAACCAGGTTGAAGGCAAAATTTGATGTAGGATCAAATGAACAAACTCAAGCATATACTGCTATGAAAAAAAGAGGAAGTTTGGGAAATTTGGTCCTCGTAAAAGAAAGAAGAATATGGCAAAGGTTCAATGCTATGGATGTCAAGAATATGGGCACTACAACAGAGCTTGTCCTAAACTTAAGAAGGACAACAACCAAAAAGGAAGGGAAGAAGCCCATATCGCTGAAGAAGTGGAGGAAGTTGAAAAGAAGAAATCCAAGAAAGAGGAAGTAAAAGATCTCAAATATGATTGAGATAGCCTTCCTCACCTAGTTCTTTTCAAGTTTTTGTCTCAAGTTCTTCTGTTGTAAAATATAGCTATCATAGGAATCATTTGAGGCATGACAGGATGCATCATAGCATCATAAAAGCATACGATTGAAGGCAAGAGATCATGACATCATCTTAAGCAAGCATGAAGGATAGCTGAAATTGAAGTCTATGGCAGCCACCCATAGAAAGATGTAGCTCTTGGTAACCTCATTAGAAGCATAAGTAGTACTTATGGGAAAAAGAAAGTCATCTAGTATAGAGCTCCTCATACATCATTCAAAAGGAGAATTCGCGGGATGAGGATGATCAAGATCCTTCATTGGAAGGTTCACCTACTAGAAGAAGCAAGTGTCTCGCGAGGAATTCCAACTTGTATGGGATTCATGGGATAATGGTATGATGTCAAAAGAAGTAAAGCAAGTCAAGGGATTAAAGTTCTTTTAATCAAGAAAGTTGTCGAAGGAAGTCTAGATGACCAAAAGAAAGAGACGAGGTATGTATGCTTGTACTATAAAATAGACTCATGTCATATGGTTGCAGATATCATGAATGAGTGCTCTACCTCAAGAGCATGATCAAAAGAAAGGATCTCTCCTGTGAAAGGATGCATGAAGGCATGGTTCACACATTGACTAGATGAAATCAACATAATATGTCCTCAGATGAAATATGAGGTGGTTGACAAAGTTGAAGGAACTACGATTGGAATTTCCTGGGAGGAAATGTGTGAATGAAGAAAAGAAGAGATCATGAAAAATGCAACTATAGAGAAGGTAATTAACATCCAAGGACTAGAAGATTTGACTATGATATCTCAATGGATAAGATATGAAGATCTTGATAAACTCTGGAAAAAAAAAAGATCCTTGACATTGTATATCTTTTTGGAGATGTGTCAATATATATATGAAGAATGTTGATGCAATCAAGGAGATGTCATGATGAAAGACCATCACAAAGGTATTTTTTATTTACTGTTCATTTTCTATTTTTGAATAATATCTAGATGAGCTTATGCAGGGCTACCAAAGGAAGAGCTATAGATGTCATCTACAACTGGCACTCATGTGGTAAGATGAAAGATCCTGAAGAAAACATGATGCAAAGAAGGCAGCAAGGTATAAAGGAAAGGCTAGATAAGGACTAATGAATCACTTTCCAATAAAAGAAAGAATGACATGACTGACATGATGAATGAAAGTGATGGATGGTCAATGCCCTTCGAAGAAGTCCCAAAAAAATGAAGACTCCTAAATAAAGAGAAAGAAGTTCATGACATCGAAAGGAGGAGCTTTTCAAGCAGTTGGTTGTCCCATGATCTCCACCTAAAGAGTTGCTAGAAGCAAGTCCCTAATCAAGAGGGAGTTTGGTCAAGTCCCTAATTAAGAGGGAGTTTGGTCAAGTCCCTGATTAAGAGGGAGCTTGGGTACATTCCTTTTATAGGAATGGGTACATTCCTTCACTGGAATGGGCATATCCTCCCTAATTGAGAGGGATAGATAGACATATCATTCTTGTCTTTGCTTGGGATGATAGAATGGAGGATTGGATAAGCATATGGCATCCGATACTCTTTGAGAATGTGGTAGGGCATCCAAGATAAAAGTAGTCGTAGAGGACCAATATTCTTTGAGGACTGGGAATCCAAGATAAGGATAGTCCTAGCGAAACATACTCTGAGTGAACCTAGGTGGGGTATGTTCCAAGAGAGACAATGATGAGGGTGTCTATAAATCATTGGTCTCGCCAGCATTGTGATCTGATCTCGTGGAGAGATAGAGCAGTTAGTCAAGGCCTTGCTATGTGACAATGCTGGATTATATGATGCTAAACAGATAGATTACCAATCCAACTCTTCTTATGAGAATTCTTCAAATTCAGAATGTCCAAGTGCCTTGTATGGATTGTGAATACCTCCCTAGTTAAGAGGGAGTGTTGAAATATGTAGCTAGGTTTAGTCTTCATAATGACATGTGTAATCATGGTTTTATGTAATTGATGTAAAGAAGAAAAATAAAATTATTTGTGTCATGCTTGAGTCATGGATTTCATGCTCAAAAATTTTTATTTTTATAGATCAAGCTCCCATTGTGAGCTATTAGGATTGGTCATAAACTCAATTAAGTCATTGTCATGTATTGAAGACCCATTTGGGCATGTTATATATTGTAAAAGAAAATTTATTTGAGTCATAAACCCTCCAAGACCTTGTCACAAGCACTCAATCAAGTCAGCCTTCCAAAATATGCTTTAGATCGTTCTAGAAGGTGATGTCGGCCTACACACTAGCACAAGTCAACTTATTTTTCATGGGCAAACTACTATATAAAGGAGGACTTAGCCTCACTTGAAGACAACTCGTTCAAGCATCTGAAATAGAATATCAAGTGTGAGAAACACAAGAAGAGAAGCCTCTCATCAAGCGAAGAAGGGAGGAGAAGGAACCGGAGTAATTTTTTATCTGTTTTGAGGCAAATACCTCTCACACGTGCGAAGAAGATTAGTATCATCTACTGCAGAAGAAGTCGAGTTATCACAGTCATCATAGGAGGCCAAATCAAGGAAGAAACCAAGTCACTTATCAAGCCGAATTGTAGAAAAAGGAAATACTATCCAAGCGAGAAGGAAATCAACGATAAAAACATTGTTTGTCCCTCACACGTGCTGCAACTAGGGTTTTTGAAGAGGCTGAGAATTGTAGGACTATGTCAACAGTCGAAATTTGAAGAGAAGTCAAGATCTATGTTGAAGAAATCAAGTTTGTCTAGCGTTGACTCAAGGAAGAAGAATTGTTTCAAAGAAGTCTTCTGACTTGTTCTTGGAGAGGTTGTTAGATCAAAGGTCTTGGTCATGGAATTCACTACTTGAAGATTCTATAAAAAGAAGAATTTGTTTGGGTTTCCCTCTCAACTTGGAGAGGTTTTGGCCTTAGTTGATCACCTACATCTTGTGTCCCTTGTCTTATTGTTGTTCATATTTTAATAGTTGTTTGATGAAAAGAACACTATAATATTCAAGCTAAAGAAGAACCTAAACATAAGAAATAAAAAGTATTCACAAGCAATTATCATTTCTAGAGAAATCACTCCTTGTCTTTGCCCTAGATTTCTCAACATGATGTAGAAGTGTCTAGGTAAGCTCCCAATGTACAAGTCAGTGAGCCAGTGGAAGTCGACCTAGAAAGGGTTAATGAATCCGCCTTGGAAGACTATAAAAGGAAGACTCGTCCTCCATTTGTGAACAAGCAATCAAGCTTGCATATCTTAGTATTATGGTCTATGACTTGAGGAGGCATGTGAAGGATATTAGGGGGGCTAGAAGAGCCTTACAAAGATGGAAGTTCGAAGTCTCTTTTTTATGTGATGTCCTTAGATTCTGCTAGGGTTTCCACAAAAGTAACGAAGTTGTAGATGTAGACAAAATGTAGAATTAACGAAGTTACAGAAGTGAAGAAGACCTGATTGGCTAGCTGGTTGACTTGTATCTTGATGGAAACTAAAGACCTTAGGTTTGGTCTTGGAAGTCTCCTTTGATAGTTGACAAGAAAGAGAAGTAATGATGGGTTTTCCCCTTTTAAGGGGTTTTGCCCTAGCGTGGAGCCTATATCCTGTGTTCATTATATTTGGCATTTACTTTATGATAAGAACATAAGCATAATTAAGTTAAGAAGCACCTAAATCACAAGTAAATGTCAAAGAAGGAAAATGTTAAGTTAAATATGCTACCCTAATTAATTTTCCAATAGAAATTGAGTGTAGAGGGCTCCAAAAATCATGATCTAGGGGTTGGCGGGCACAAAATGGATCTCATGGGTCTCCTAGCGATAAAATAGCATGTTTTTGCTCCAACGTTGAGGCCTCTAAGGATGTTGTTATCCGTCACATGTCTCAAAGGGTGAGACAAACCTCACTTGGGCCTCCAATCAGCTGCCAAACCATGTGTACACTGCTAAGTCGGTCGGGGCATGCTATTCCAGGTGCATCATCTTATGAATAATGTGGAACAAAGTGCAAATTGATGAGGGTGTTGTGGGTGCCCGTGGAATGGAATAATTATCTGCAAGTGATAGAAGTCCCATGGCTCTCAACACTTCACCTGCAGGGTGTCATAATGCTCCTCTAGTGGAGTTGGGCCCCAGTTAAGTTGCCCATCCCATGATGAAAACCATCTACCAATCACACAACAAGTCCAGTGTTGCATCTTCACCATTAAGAACAATAATCATTAATGCATCTAAGTGGACCAAGCTTGCAAGTCATAGGCAATTTGACACTTCATACAAGTCTTCCCTTTCAAATTTTGGGCTTTGATCACGTAATAGTGTTACCTCCCTAGGTAGGAGTGGCTAATTGAGGAACCTATAGCGTGTTCCCAACCCCTACAAGGAAAGACAAGTCCCTGGTACATCCCTCAATCAATAGATGCCATGTGAATAATGATGGAACAGAGGGGACAAGGGGTCACAAATATGCCACGGTCAAAAGAGGTAGCAATGATGAGGAAATCCACATTTTGGGCATACAGATGTGAGGAGGGAGCAATTGTGGATGCATGAGTTACGTCGGCCATTGTTTTCCACCCCTCTTATTGTCTTTTGCCTTTTCTTGATTCTTTTCTTTATATTATTGCTCAAAGCTCTAGGAAATGAGAGCATGTTGTGAATGGTATGTAGTAGTGGATCACCCCCTTAAAGGTGGGGCAGTTCATCACCCACCAGGGGTTGGAACATGCAAGGGTTGCTTTTATAATGTGGAAGGGCAAGATTGGTCCTAGGAATCAAGTGATGGCCATAATGATAAGGGGTAGAGCTCATGCTTGACTTTTGCCCATGTGTTAATGTTAATGTCCCATCCATCTTTCGCATTTTATAATCTTCTCTTTCTTTTGTCTCTTGCTTGTGGCCATGATATGCTTTTTACTTTTCTTTTAACTACATCAACCCCCGACGGCAAAGTTTCCAAGCCCAGCCCATATTTGTGGACAAAGAGAGGGGGTGTGCTAGAACCTAGTGGACTATGGTCATGTGGACCCGGAGATGAGAGGTGGAAAATAGGGCTTATAATGGGGATGGAAAGTGATAAGTATGGAATCGGGAAAAAGGGACCACGCTATCTCAAACAAGGTTTCCCATAGTACCCTTCCTAAAGCCATGGGCCATTAGGGGAGGTCCCACTACACTAGGATTGAAGATTAATGTTAGTTTTTGTAGCATCATATGGTGTTCTAGTCTCGAAATTTTGAGGAGAGGCTGAAACAAAGGATTTCTCCAAAACCCAGAAATCGTTTCTGGAAATTCCACCTAGAGATGGCTCAATTAAATTAATTGACCATAATTAAAAATTTCCTAAGTCTAACTTACGAAAAATGGTTAATTAATAGCAATTAATTGAGAAAGGTGAGAATTCTCTAGAAACTCACATGGATCGACTTGGAAATGATCTCAGCCATCAATTAAGTTTTAATCTTGGTCATTGGAGTCCCAACTAGAGATTATAAGAAGAGGTCGATGGGTAGATGGAGAACACACCAACGCAAATACTTAATGATCAAGGCAGTTTGATTTTGCAGTAGCAAGTGATTCAGCAGCAAGATTGAGCCAATGATCAAGTAGCAAGGGGAAGAGGGGCAGCATAGCAGTATTCCGAAGGAATTTCCAGTTCCAGAGAGTCAGAAAGAGGAGGCTGAAATTTATCTCAAGGAGCCAGCGCAGGGGCTGCACAGAGCCTCAAGATAGGCAGCTCGATTTGGCTGAAGGGAAGGTTGTTTCAGTTTCCAGAGGCCGGGAGGATTTTCCAATGTGATGGAGAGACATTTTCCCAGTCAGCAGTAAGCAAGACGGCTTGATTAGCATCAGTTTCGGACCAAGCGTGTGAGGGCCTGCACAGAGGTGACGCGGGGCCTGCAAAGAGGGTTTGGATGGCTTGCCTTTCAGAGGTCAAAATGTGCCGAGATTGCTTGGAGCGACGGTAAAACTCCCTCAAATATTTTTGCCATTATATCTCTCAGATAGAATCACCAATTTGGCGACATTTTTATTGTACTCATAATTTTTGTTGTTGCATAATAATAAAAACCCTCATTGTAGCATTGGTTTTCCCACATTGGGTTTTTCCGGGGATTTTGTCCTAAATAAATGGGGTCATAATTTTTGTGTGTGTGTTAACATTTCTCAATTTCCAGCATTTTATTTACGCAGCGTTTATTTTATTTTGTGAAGAAATTGCAGTGTGATTAATTCGATATTAATCAGAAAATTAATAAACTAAATAATCAGTTAGGAGAATTAATTTCAGTTGTTGTATTTCAAGGAATTTTCACATGGTATCAGAGCATATTTGACGGACAGGAAGCACAGAGGCGAAAGAGAGAAAAAATCGTTGTTTAGAGGGAGCAGCAGGACGAAATTTTCTAGGGTTGCGCAGTGCCTAGCCAGGCAATGCGAATTGTTGGACAGGGTTCGATTTTCCAACTGCAGGATGCTAGAAAGTTAGATTTGTCAAGGCAAGCGATTCCAACAGGCATAAGGCACAACAAGAGCTTAATATTTTCATAGAGCAAATTTCTTGTCTGGGCACAGAGGGTTTTGCAACAGTTTGCTAGCGCGGAATCAATATCAGGTGGAAGAGAAAGTGCACACACAAAGGAGTTTCTCTCAGAGGGTTTCTAGCTTCAGAATTCCAAATTTCCAGTTGTAGTCAACAATGGCAAGAGGTAGATAGTCTCACTCCAGAAGGGAGTGTGAATACCAGAGCTAGTAGCCGAGCAGGAGAAAGAGGGAAATTTCCAGTACAAGTCGACTTTTTGCAGAAGTAACCCAATCGAGCTTAGAGATCAAGAAAAATTGGACAGTGCCTCCAACTATAACATCTGGAAGGCCAGAATGTCCTTTCTCATGGATGAGCAGGGTCTAAAAACTTATGCAGACAATGTTGTGGAAGAACCTACAAACCAGCAACAGTTAGCAACTTTCAGAAAACCTGGATGGAATCAGAAACCATATAGTCTCACACATATCTGCCAAGAATACAGCCAAGGAGATGTGGGATGCTCTTGCAAGGTTGTATCAAAATCCTTCCAAGCAACAGAAGATGTATCAAAAAGAGAAGTTGCAAAATAATAGGATGCAGAAGGGTGAAGGCGTAGATCCCTTTCTCACCAGAATTTAGGACATTTAGGATTAGCATGTTGTAGTAGTAGAAGCACCTTAAGCTATAGAGCTTGTGCGTTTGGCCCTGAACAGTGTCTCAGAGGAATGGAAAATCTTCATCCAAGGCATTTTGGGACGAGATGCAATACCAGGGTGGGACAAGATGTGGTCATACTTGCAGCAGGAGGAGATGAGGCGATCTCTAGTAAAGAGCTCCATCAGCGGCAGTAGCAGCAAGGGATCAAAAGGTGTGAAGGAGGAAGACAATGTGGCCCTTGCATCAAAGGGGAAAGCAAAAGGTCCCAATCAAGGACAAGGCTTGCAGGGAGAGAAGAAGAAGAAAAAGGATCTATCTAAGATCAAGTGCTTCAAGTGTGGCGAGTTTGACCACTACAGTACTCAATGTCCTCAAAGGAAGAAGGACAAGAAGGAGAAGCAGGATTAGGCGGCAGCATCCACAGAGATAGACCAGGTGTCCTCCCAGTTGGAGGAACAATTCGCCATGTTTGCAGCGATACCTCCAGAAGTGAGGCGGGGCAATATGGAGCCTTAGTCCTAGAGTTGCGAAGAGATTTGGGTAGGGTCCAGTGAGGTGAGCATCGTATGGTGTTTCCTCATGGATCATTACCCTTGCTACAAGGTCCCACAGTGTTCAATAGCACAAGGATCAGTGTCAGTTGAGGCAATCAAATTCCAAAGTGACAGTTACAGACTAGTTGCAACCAGATGCTGACGAGCGCAAAGCAATGTTGATAGCAATGTAGGAGGCTCAATGGCAAAGTCAACAGCAGCGTAGATTTCCTAGTAGACAATGCAGAGGCTAGTAGCAGTTAGATGCTAAGGAGACAGTTGCAACATAGAGACAGTTGATTCAGTATTTTGGATGCTTCCAGTTACAGTAGCAACAACAATAGTTGAGATGGATTATTAGTTGGGTTGCAACAGTACAAGTTGGCAACAGTACAAGTTGTACGATGTAGTGTCAGGAGCAGCATGGTTCAGCTACAGTCTGTGGCGGATGAATCAGAGTTAGCGCAATGGTTGGTGGACAGTGGCAGGAGCTACAGTTGTCAGACATCAGAAACATTGTTGGAGGATGTTGTAGAGACAAGTTGTTGTGGCAAATTGTGCGGCACTAGAGAGAGAACACCTTCCTCACTAAGAGAGAGTGCTAGTTTTTGTAGCATCGGATGGTGTTCTAGTCTCGAAGCTTTGGGGAGAAGCTAAAACAAAGGAGTTCTCCAAAACCCAAAAATCATTTTTGGAAATTCCACCTAAAGATGGCTCAATTAAACTAATTGACTATAATTAAATAATTTCTTAAGTCTAACACAAGAAAAATGGGTAATTAATAGCAATTAATTAAGAAAGATGAGAATTTTCTAGAAACTCACACAGATCAACTTGGAGATGATCTCAGCCATCAATTAAATTTTAATATTGGTCGTTGGAGTCCCAACTAGAGATATAAGAAGAGGTCAATGGGTAGATGGAGAACACATCAGTGCAGATACTCAGTGATCAAAGCAGCTGGATTTTGCAGTAGTAGGTGATTCAGCGGCGAGATTGAGACAGTGATTGCATAGTAGGTGGAAGAGGAGTAGCATAACAGTATTTCGAAGGAATTTCCAATTCCAGAGAGTCAAAAAGAGGAGGCCGAAATTTATCGCCAGGAGGCAGCGCAGGGACTGTGTAGAGCCTCAACATAGGCAGCTTGACTTGGCTGAAGGAAAGGTTGTTTCATTTTCCAGAAGCCAGGAGGATTTTCCAGTGTGCCGAAGAGACATTTTCCCAGTCAGCAACAAGAAGGACAGATTGATTAGTGTTAGGATATTCCGACACATAGGAAATAGTTAAGTTCAACTTGGTCTAGTATAGAGTTAGGTATAGAGTTAGGTAAAGTGTGTTTCTTTACCGTTGTACATTTTGTAACTTACAATCCGACGGTCACGATATGTAGTAATCCAACGGTTCATTCTCTCCTCGGTATTACCGACACTTGATCCGTGGCTTGACACCCGATTGGTCCATGAGTTCTATTTAAAGCGCATGGAGGGTCATTGTTCGGGTAATCCGTGCATGAGAGAAGCTTATGTAAATTTTCGTTCTTTGATTAATAAATTGCCTGTAGTACCCACGTTGGGACAGGCCGTGGACTGTTTCCCTCTTTGAGGGTTTTAACCACGTCAAAAATACTGGTGTATTGATCTGTGATCTGGTTGTGAGCGGTGTCCTTTTGGTATTCTTTCTGAGGAACTTACCCTGTAAATTCCTACATGGTATCAGAGCTATTTGAGGGCCGCGTCCGTTGGTGATCCAAATCTGAAGCCGGTAGAACTGCATGCCGCTGTCGTTTCCTAGATCTGCTGTTTCTGACTGCTTTCGGGCCGAGAGGACTGCTCTATTGCATTCGGAGCATCTGTTCCAATGAGGAACCCCTTTCGTTTCACGCAAAAGGTTTCCGGTAGCCCTAGCTGTGTCATTTTTCAGATCGGGAGGTATACAGTTTTTTTTGCAGTTTACTGTTATTTTCTCTCTGCTTATTTCGGTTTCGGTTTATTTAGCCTTTTTTTTAACCGGATCTATACCTTTCATTTCTGCGTATGCTCTTTGCCCTGCGACTCTGTGCGGTCTGGGCAAATCAGAAACAGAAAGGAAGGATTTTTCTCATGCGTATGCTCTTTTCCCTGCACCTTAGTGTGATCTCGGAAAATCAGAAACATTGAGAAAAATATTTAGTTTTTCGGCTAAAGCTAACTTTGAGATTTTTTTTAAATTTCTAGTTTTTTGGCTAAAGCTAACTTCGAACCGCAAGGTTCGTTTTTCTTTGCATATTCGTGTTGGGTTTGTGTTTTGTGTTTTGTAGGGAAAAATAGCTTTCTCAAGGCAAGCACGCAAACCAAGGCCCCCCCCCTCTCTCTCTCTCTCTCTCTCAAATTTTTTGTATAGATCAATTGGTTCAAAGCTATTTTAAGAGAGTAGAGGTCTTGGGTTCAAGTCTCCATTTTGTGGGGGCGGATTTTTTCATTCCCGCACATTCGCGCACTTTGCCGGCAACGTCAACAATTTTTTTTTAAAAAGCCATAACTTCTTCATCCGGAAGCCTTTTTCAAAGCCGTTTTTTTTAAAACCGCCTATTTTTTCGAGATCTATCCATTGGAACACTTACTTTCAGCATCTTCAGCTTCAATTTAAAAAAAAAAAATGGAAAGTCCATGCCAAGTCATTCTTGACAGCACTAACTACTTCCAATGGGTAGCCTACATGGAAGATTTACTTAGAAGTAAAGGCCTCTTCAGAATAGCCACAGACCAAGAGAAGAAACCAAAAGATGAAGACAAGGCTGCAAAATGGGAAAATAAACAAGATCAAGCACGTGGTTTGATAGGGATGTCTATTTCTCCTGATCTTAGATTCCACATTGCAGAACTTGAGACTCCTCATGAAGCATTAGAAAAACTCGCTAAAGTTTTTGGGATTAAAAATGAAATTAGAGCCCATCAACTTGAAAATGAGTTGCTTACTTTGGATCCTAATAATTTTTCTTGCATTGAAGATTTCTTGTCCAAATTCAAGACCCTTAGATATCTCTTGGAAGGTGTTAAATTTAAGAAAGAAGATGGTAACCTTATTTATTCCATCCTTACTAAGTTGGGACCAGCCTACTCTGTATTTGTTTCCACTTTCCATTCTACAAGGGAAGCTTTCATTTGTCAAGGAAAAGACTACAAGGCCCCTTCCTTTGACTCCTTTTGTGATTCCTTAATAAGAGAACAAGAAAAACTCTTACACCTTGGTCTTCTTAATCTTGGAAACTCTTCCACGAAAGCGTTAGCCGCCCAGCAGCAACCAAATTCAAAGAATCCTAAGAAGTCATATCCTCAAAAGAATGGTCCTAAACCAACTCAGCCTCAAAATGAAAGATCATTTCAGCAAAATGATAAGACCAATAAAAACAAATGGAAGAAGACTGATAGACATTGTAACTTTTGTAATCGAGATGGCCACTTAGAATCTAAATGCTTTAAGAAGATGGAAGCCTTGGAAGCCGCAATGAAGAAACATAACATCCATGTGGAGCCTACTTCAACTTCAACTTCCGGAATGGCACTTTCTGCATGTCGTTGTCAATCATCTCAGTCTGGTTATGCATTAAATGTATCTTCTTCTTCTTCTCATTCTCATGAGTGGCTCATTGATTCTGGAGCCTCTTATCACATGGCCAAAAACCAAGCCATGTTTTCTTCTTTAAATGATTGTAACACCAAAAATATATATGTTGGTGATGATAGATCTCTTAATGTTGTAGGGACTGGAACTGTTCATCTAGACAATGGTCAGTTTAATGATGTATTATGTGTTCCAACCTTATCCTGCAACCTTCTATCTGTCTATCAGATAACTCATTCAGGTGAAGGTAAAATTGTTGAATTTTCACCTCATGATGTTGTAATCAAGGGTCTAAAAGATCCTAAACAGATTCTAGCTACTGGTCTTGCTGATGATTCCACAAGGTTGTATAAGTTTCACAACTTTTGGTCATCAAATCTTCCCTCAGTATTTGTTGCTCATAATGATGAAGTGAGCAAACTTTGGCATGAGCGATTTGGTCACTTAAACTATCGCTCCCTTCAGCATCTATGTAAAGAAAATATGGTGACAGGTCTTCCTATGGTATCTTGCAGAGATGGTGTTTGTTCCGGATGTGTACTCGGAAAACATCATCGGGACAGTTTTGACAAACGTGCCTCTTGGCACACCTCAGCCCCTTTACAGCTTGTGCACAGTGATTTATGTGGTCCTCTTCCTGTTGCTTCGTTCTCTGCTGCAAGTACTTCTTAACTTTCATTGATGATTTCTCCAGACGCACTTGGGTATACTTCTTAAAACTCAAGAGCGAAGTATTTAACACATTTTTGGCCTTCAAAGCCTTTGTTGAAAAACAATCTGGACATCAAATTCTTAAGCTAAGAACTGATAATGGTGGAGAATATGTTAAAAACACATTCATCAACTTTTGCACCGAAAATGGAATTCAAATGCAACATACTGTTCCATACACTCCACAACAAAATGGTGTAGCTGAAAGGAAAAATCGCACCTTAAAGGAAATGGCTAATTGTATGCTGCAATCTAAAGGACTCAGTCTTAGTTTTTGGGCCGAAGCAATTAATTGTGCAAATTATATAATCAATCGCACTCCTACTAAGGTTCTAGAGAATATCACTCCAGAAGAAGCTTGGAGTTCCATTAAACCAGATGTAAGTCACTTTCGTGTGTTTGGAAGTGAAGCATGGGCCCATATTCCAGATGAAAAGCATAAAGCTTTAGAACCTAAGAGTGAGAAATGTACTTCTGTTGGATATTCTGAAGATGTAAAAGGTTATAGACTTATTCCATTTAAGTCCAAAAATGTTATCATTAGAAGAGATGTAAAATTTGATGAAAATAAATCGGCCTGCGAGCCTAGTCCGGCGGATGTGCCACCTCTTCCTATCTCTTCTACTTTTGAAAACATTTCTTCTTCAGATGATGAAAGCGAGGATGATAATCCTCCCCCACCTTCTCAGGATCCTCAACTTCCAAGATGGGTCCGTGCTACTCGGGATGCAGCAGGTGATCTTGCCGGTGATCCTACAGATCAGCGACGTACACGTTCTCAGTTTGAAAGAGCCTCTTCTTTACTGGCTCAAGCTCCAGTAAATCATGATCCTGACACTTTTGCAGAAGCTTCAGGCCATCCACATTGGGAAGCAGCTATGAATGAAGAATATCATTCATTGATGACAAATGATACATGGGATCTTGTTCCTCTACCAAAGGGACGCAAACTTGTTAGATGTAAATGGGTTTACAGAACCAAGTATGGACCAGATGGGAAAGTTGATAAACATAAAGCTTGTCTCGTTGCTAAGGGCTTTTCACAGGTTGAAGGCATTGACTACACTGAAACCTTCTCCCCTGTTGCCAAAATGAACTCTATCCGCCTTGTTCTTTCCCTTGCTGCCTCTTTAAAATGGGAAGTCCATCAGATGGATGTTAAATCTGCCTTCTTGCATGGGGACTTGCAGGAAGAAATCTATATGGAACAACCCATTGGCTTCATACAAACAGACTCCAGCCTTGTTTGTCGACTTAAGAAATCCCTTTATGGCCTCAAGCAAGCTCCTCGGGCTTGGTATGCCAAAATGGATAGCTTTCTTTTAGAATCTGGCTTTTCTAGGTGTCATTCTGACAATACTGTCTACACCAAGAAAGTGGGCAACTCTCTTATCATCCTTGTTCTTTATGTTGATGATCTTATTCTTACTGGTAGTGATCCCAACCTTATAAACCATGTGAAGTCCAGCCTTAAAAAGAAATTTGAAATGACAGACTTAGGACACTTACACTATTTTCTCGGTCTTCAAGTCTTGCAATCCAAGGAGGGTATTTTCCTTTCCCAGTCCAAGTATGCTTGTGATATTCTTCGTCATTTTCACATGGAAGATTGTAAGCCAGCCCCTTCTCCCTTTCAGTCTGGAGTCAAACTTTCAGTCTCTTGTACTTCTCCTGAAGTTGATGCTACCTTATACCGTCAACTTGTAGGAAAACTCTTGTATTTAACCCATACTCGTCCTAATCTTTCCTTTGTTGTTGGCCTTGTTGCTCGTTTTATGCAAAACCCCCGTGAAAGTCATTGGAAAGCAGCTAAAAGAATACTTCGTTATGTTCGAGGTACAGTACAGTTTGGGATTCATTACAGTGCCAAAGCAGCTCCTCTGTTAGTTGGTTTCACTGATTCTGATTGGGCTGGTGACCCTGATGATCGGAAGTCTACTGCCGGTTATGTCTTCACTCTTGGTTCAGGACCTATTACATGGGCTTGTAAGAAACAGGTTGCCATCTCTCTTTCGTCAGCAGAAGCAGAGTATCGTGGTGCCGTGGAAGCTAGTAAGGAAGACTTGTGGCTTCGTCAGATCCTATCAGAGTTTGGCTTTGAGCAGCAGCATCCAACCACACTTTGGTGTGATAATCAAAGTGCCATTCAGCTATGCAAAGATCCAGTCCAGCATCAGCGCAGCAAACACATTGAACTACACATGCACTTCATCAGAAAGCTCATTCATGACCATGTTCTTGAAGTGCAATATTGTTCAACAGATGATCAGGTTGCAGACATCTTCACAAAGGCTCTCACAGAGGCGAAGTTCACTAAACTTCGATATATGCTTGGAGTTCAGGAAGTTGTCACTAAGGGGGGATAGGCTCTAGTGCCTCCTTCCTTCTCCTATTGTGTCATATTTGTAAATCCTTCAATCCTATCCCAAGTTGTTCTTAAGGGGGGATGTTAGGATATTCCGACACATAGGAAATAGTTAAGTTCAACTTGGTCTAGTATAGAGTTAGGTATAGAGTTAGGTAAAGTGTGTTTCTTTACCGTTGTACATTTTGTAACTTACAATCCGACGGTCACGATATGTAGTAATCCGACGGTTCATTCTCTCCTCGGTATTACCGACACTTGATCCGTGGCTTGACACCCGATTGGTCCATGAGTTCTATTTAAAGCGCATGGAGGGTCATTGTTCGGGTAATCCGTGCATGAGAGAAGCTTATGTAAATTTTCATTCTTTGATTAATAAATTGCCTGTAGTACCCACGTTGGGGCCGTGGACTGTTTCCCTCTTTGAGGGTTTTAACCACGTCAAAAATATTGGTGTATTGATCTGTGATCTGGTTGTGAGCGGTGTCCTTTTGGTATTCTTTCTGAGGAACTTACCCCATAAATTCCTACAATTAGCACCAGTTCCAGGCGAAGCGTGTGAGGGTATGTGCAGAGGTGACGCAGGGCCTGCGTAGAGGGTTTGTACGGCTTGCTTTTTAAAGGTCAGACTGAGTCGGGATTGCTAGGAGCGAGGGTAAAATTCCCTCAGGTATTTTTGCTAGTATTTCTCTCTGATAGAATCATCAGTTTTGGCGACATTTTCATTGTAGTCAGAATTTATGTTGCTGCATAATAATAAAAACCCTCATTGTTGCACCGGTTTTCCCACATTGGATTTTTCCAGGGACTTTTGTCCAAAAATAACGGTGTCATAATTAAGGAATTAAGACTTCTGTGATCCATAACATTGTTTAGAAAATCTTCGGCAAAATCACATAACCAATCTTTTGTCGACGCGTTTCGAACCAACCAGTGTGGTTCATCGTCAGGACAAGTTGAAGAACCAATCCGGCTTAGCTTGATTAAATAGAGTGTGCAGAGACTCCAACGGCTATAATGCCAACGGCTAATTTTGACCAGAGGTCCTAGTCAAACCCTAATTTTATTATTAATATTCTTGGAAAAAGCTAAAACTTATAATTCATTATTTCATATATTAAGAGAGTTCATTAGTTAATTTGAGTATATCTAAAATATAAAATCTATTAATAATAATTTATATAAATATTATCATTCAATATTATTTAAATTTAAATAATAGTATTAAATCACTATTATATTAGGTAATTTGTGTATTTATTAACAATAATTATTTAAATCTAAAGGTCAATACCCTAAAATATAAAAATTATATAATCCATTTTTTTTTTTAATTATTTAGACATAATAGTTATGTATGATCGTTCATATTTTATTTTATTTTATTTTATTTTATTTTTTTTATTTTTTTTTTAAATCTATATATATATTACCATTCCAATATTATTTAAATTTAAATAATAGTATTAAATCACTATTATTATACCAATTTTGTTCCATTAGGTAAATTGTGTATTTATTTAATAATAATTATTTAAATCTAATGGTCCAGAGGTAAAAAATTTTAAAAACTAATTGAGTATATCTGAAATATAAAAACTATATAATAAATAAAAAATGATTATATAGTTTTTATATTTCAGATATACTCAATTAGTTTTTAAAAAATTTTACCTCTGGACCATTAGATTTAAATAATTATTATTAAATAAATACACAATTTACCTAATGGAACAAAATTGGTATAATAATAGTGATTTAATACTATTATTTAAATTTAAATAATATTGGAATGGTAATTTATATATAGATTTAAAAAATAAAAAATAAAAAAAATAAAAAATAAAATAAAATAAAATATGAACGATCATACATAACTATTATGTCTAAATAATTTAAAAAAAAAAAAAAATGGATTATATAATTTTTATATTTTAGGGTATTGACCTTTAGATTTAAATAATTATTGTTAATAAATACACAAATTACCTAATATAATAGTGATTTAATACTATTATTTAAATTTAAATAATATTGAATGATAATATTTATATAAATTATTATTAATAGATTTTATATTTTAGATATACTCAAATTAACTAATGAACTCTCTTAATGTATGAAATAATGAATTATAAGTTTTAGCTTTTTCCAAGAATATTAATAATAAAATTAGGGTTTGACTAGGACCTCTGGTCAAAATTAGCGGTTGGCATTATAGCCGTTGGAGTCTCTGCACACTCTATTTAATCAAGCTAAGCCGGATTGGTTCTTCAACTTGTCCTGATGATGAACCACACTGGTTGGTTCGAAACGCGTCGACAAAAGATTGGTTATGTGATTTTGCCGAAGATTTTCTAAACGGTGTCATAATTTTTGTGACATTTCTCACTGTCCAGCATTTTATCCTTGTAGTGTTTATTTTATTTTGTGAAGAAATTGCGGTGTGATTAATTCGATATTAATCAGAAAATTAATAAATTGAATAATCAGCTAGGAAAATTAATACCATTTGCTGCATTTCAAGGAAGTTTCACAATTAACCCCCCATTTAAGGTGAGGGAACAAAACCACGGTCAAAACCCTTCCTTCTTCCAAGTCACCCGATAATCCATGCCAAATGCCTAAATGAACAATAAGCAAAAGCACCCGATTGCACAATCAATAACATACCTTTTTGGATCAGAATGCCTGACTTCTAAAATGTGCTCTTGACAAATGGGCAAGGAAACATATGGTTGATGCAGGTGGCAGAGATAAAATGGCACATCACATTGGCTACAAGGTGGTTGTCAGTTGTTGTTGGTTATCGACTGGAAGAAGATGATTAGGAGAAAAGTCCACTTGGGTGTACCCACTTTTTGTGGATTACAAGTCCAATGAGTATAATATTAGGGGCATTTAAAAGAACTATTTTTTGCAATTGTCAAAGGTGAGTGACACATGGCATCCTTCCTATGGCAACATGTGATGATTAAGGGAATGACATTTGGCATCTTGAGGTGTGCACAAGCATTAATATGATTGGGATGCATGCATGAAGTATATATATATTAAAATTAAAAGAAATCCATTTCCTAAAAGCCCTTGGCAGTAGAGCATCTTTGGGGCGCATATATATATCTTGGCAATAGAGATTCTTTGAGGCACACACACAGACACATATATACATACATACATGTGTGTGTATGTGTATGTATGTATGTGCTCCCGAGATGCTCTACTCCCAAGGGTTGGGTTTTTGGGAAATGGATTTCTTTTAAGTTTATATATATATATATATATATATACTTTATGCTTGCATCCCAATCATATTAACACTTGTGCACACCTCAAGGTTCCAAATGTCATTATATATGTGTGTGTGTGTGTGCCCCCAATATGCTCTACTCCCAAGGGTTTTTGGGAAATAGCGATCCTACTCTTGCTTCGCTCCCATGTAATGGCAATCTTGCATGTACATGTGCTCCCACGTTGTGGCAACCTTGCATGTACATGTTCCAATAAGTTCCATGTAAATAAACGAATGAGAAAGCCATAGAAGAAGCATAGACACTGATTTCAATTTAACATTGAACTGGGTGGTGAATTTGCAGATTTCAATGTGCATATCTTCCTTGCATTGTTGTAATGTCCTCTACGAACTGAGGATGAATGAAGGACGTCATACCCTATCGGTCTTCGTAGGCTATAATCCTCAATAAAGTGGAAAACGCCAAAATATCCAATTTTGGGCGAGTTTTGGGGCAACTGGGCAAAGAAGCCCAAAATTGGGGTTCGAAGTAAACTTTACTCAATCAATTAAGCAGAAGAGACCCCTCTTGCAAATCTATAAATACAAGAGGATTGAATTCATTTTGGATCATCATTATGGATCATCTCATTTGTTTCATAAGCATTAGCTCTTAGGGTTTTAAGACCCCTTTCCTCTTGTCAATTTCGGTGGTGAATGATTCAACCATAGTTGACACCTCTGTTATTTTTCTTACTCTGTTCTGGAACAGGAAAGCAATTTGGAAGGCAACAAAATTATGTGTTGGTTCTTGTTCTAGCACAGGAATACGTTCTGGAAGGGCAGCGAGATTTCTACTGGTTTTGATCTTTGTCCTGTGCATAGGAATATCATAGGATAAGCAGTGAGGTTCTTTGTGGAAGTCTGTTGTAAATCTAGACAAGATCATTAATCTCCTCCTTTGTGGAAGTCTGTTGTAAATCTAGACAAGATCATTAATCTCCTCCTGAGACAGAAGTCGAAGCTAGGGTTTCCTTGAGTTAGACGTGCCTGTTGAGGGCATGCGAATTATTCCTATGATAAGTGAATTGATAGTTCTAAGGATGCATGAAAGTCTGGGATCTAGCGCTCCCGCCATCCTGTAACTCTGAAGTACCCAGATCAAGTTTTCCAAAAGCAACACCATGGCAAATCAAGTATCATTGGTGATCCAAAGGGTAAACGAGACTTAGCATCGCTATTAGTGCTCTGAGTTCTTTCTGAGGTAATTCCGTGGAGATCCTACAACAGACGAGTAAAATTGGAAGAGGACGGATCGTGCATAAAGCACAAATGACTTCCTGAGAAATGCTTAAGTCGTAAACAGCCAGGTCCGACACAGGCAACAAGTGTGAAGCTAAGCACAAAAAGGTTTTATAAGGAAGGTGTAGGTCTTAAATAGGCGGAGTCGAGGCTACCAAAGAAGCGTGAGTCTGAAACATACCTAGTATTAAAGTTGGCAGGAAATTGTATAGCATTCATCAATCTATGGGCTACATTTGAGACTTTGTCTAGACACTAGATTATTGAATATAGAATTCGGCCTAATACTAAGGGGTTAAGGAATATTGAGCTATCTGAAGGCATACACCGAATTATAAGGTTATGAGGTTAAAGGTAGAACTATTCTCTGTTATAATGTTGATATATTTCATAAATTGTTGTAGTCCATTGGATTGGTATTGCTTTCTATTTGTTGATGAATTGTTGAACTGATTACTCTTGGAGCACTGTTGTACTCCAAATTTAACTATAGTCTATGGATTCGACTAGAACCATTTGATGATTTACTATTGAATTACACTACAGGAATTTTTACAGTATTGATATTTATGTGTTGCAATTATTTTATTGTACACAATACATGAAATTTTATTGAAATCCTAGTCACTTAAAGGAAAATCTAGGGCAAAAATTGCCCTAGCATATTACAGTGGTATCAGAGCCCTAGAGTCCTGCCAACCTGTCAACTTTGTATGTTTCTGGGAGATACAAGTAACGTTACAATCAGGAAGAATAAGGTTAATCACAGGGCAGCATTGGAGGATAAGGAGGAATGAGGAGATCTAGACACTAAGGATCTCTTACATGTACTGATACATGGACAGACAGAAATATCAAATTTGGTATTACAATGGGCTACAGCAAGGACAACAGTTAATGCAAACATTGGCCTAGGGACAGCAACAACTTGGTCAGTGGGTGACTCATCTCATAGGAAATGAAAATGTTGCTTGCAACAACAGAACTAACATAGGAGGGAGTGGGAATCATAACCTTGGTCCTCCTAACACCAGGGAAACCAACAGAAGGAGTCACCGACCATTGCTTCCTCAATTCACAAATAATCAAGTCGTGGCAAACCAAGAAGTTGTTGAACCAAACAGATTGTTGGACAGTTACTTTCAAGAATATGCAGTGCTAGAAGAAAACAAGTGAGCAGCCATGACCTTCAATGAATATAGTAATTTCAAATTCAGAAACATACCCAAGGGACGGCCTAACTCTGTTCTAATACGCATGGTTAGTAAACTTTTCCTTCCCTCATTTGATGGATCATCTAAATGTACAACAAGAGCTTGGATGCAAAAATTAGACACCTGCTTCAGGCTCAACCCTATGGCAGAAGCAGGTGCGATCCAATTTTCCACATTTCATCTAGAAGGGGAAGCTCATGAATGGCGATATCATGGTCTAGTAACATTGGGGCATGCCAACATTACTTTTTATCAACATTTTACGCAAAGTTTAATATAAAGATTTGACTGGAATAACCCAGACATCCACTTCAGAGAATTGGCACTTCTCAAGCAGATGAGAACGTGTGAAGAATTTATTGCAGAATTTGAACAAGCAACAATCATTGTAACAAATATATTTGAGGAGCGATTAGTCAGCTTTTCACTGAGGCATTAGTCGAACCCTACAAGGTTGGGTCAAGGCATTCAACCCCACTACCCTTTAAGAGGCTATCAAGAAGACTCGTGATATGGGAAATGCAGTAGCCAAATCTAAAGCCCCTCCAAAACCTTTCATTCCCCCAAAGGATAAGGAAAAGAAGTTATTTCAACGTGATTGACCCAGGAAGGACAGATTAGATGAGGAAACACGAAGTGAACTCACACGAAAGAAGTGATCCAGATCTTTTACTTCACGGATGCATACAGAATTGCATTTAAAAGAGCATGTAACCAAGTAACATAAACACATGAAAGAAGCGGAAATCAAAAGCAACCATGAGATCAAAAGCACAAGACAATTTGGTGACGAAGTTCACCCAATGTGGGCTACGTCTTCAGGCCCTGCTCATTGTGGGGAGGACTCTTTCATTAAATGGCCGTAGAAATAAATTACAATCAGTTATGTAAATGACCCTTATACCTCCATTTTCTGGAATGATCTAAAAATGCAAAGTGTAGCTACAAAAACGGACATCACTATTGAATTCATGGCGCGAAATCGTATCAAACAACTATAAACTTGACACCTTTCTGACACCATCAATATCTGGACCCTCGGGAATTTCAAAGATTCCCCAAAAGATTCCTTCTCGCTGGTTGGTTGGAGTTTTGCTACTCAGATGAAAATTCTGAGTTCACCACTACGCTCCTTGCAAAATTCTGAGAAAATGACTATAAAGTCGGCATCATTCTGTGTCTGTCAAAAATCAGCCTCCAAGGGAATATAAAGATTCCTTAGGCATCAAGAATATTCTTACAAGATTTTGTCTCAAAAAATGTGCCAGACATGGTTCTGCCTCGACCACTGTCTCAAGCTTTTGCCCTCTCACCCTCATGCTCGACCTCTGTCGATTAGGCAATGAAACGAATGGTTTAAGTCATTTTTGTGGCGGAGTTCCCAATGGTGGCCCCGTTGGCACATTGGTGACGTGGCTAAAATGGGGGGGGCAAGCCCGGGGCCAACCCCTGCGGCCTCCCCAAAAATGCCGGTTGTTTTCTTTTTAATTAGTGCGCTCATCATTTTATTTTTGGTGGTCGTTATAATTTACGTTGACAGTTTGTTTGATTTTGGGGCCGCCCAAACGGCAGGCAAGCCAAACCGGATGGGCAGGTTCGACCCTCGTCAGCCCCTCTCCATAATTGTTATGTCGTTTAATAGTTGGGTGGACGAACCCACCCCCATTTAAATATATAATATATATAGGGACCAGTAGGGTGAGCGGGTCCATCAGGCCCAACCAGCGCCCTTTTTTTATTAATTGTTTTTATATATAAAAAATACTATTCAAAAATTTTTTACCAAATTTTGGGGTTTACCAGACAAATTAACAAGATGACAAATTCACCTGTCCTGGCTACTGGAATCCGTCATCAGTAAGTGCAAAATTGTTGCCGCGTTAGTGGCTACCAATGGGCCTAGTTTGACCAAAACTTTGACTGGCCATAACTTTCACATATGAACTCGGATTGAGGTGTCGTTCGCACCGTTGGAAAGCTTGTGATGATATCTTCAATTTGACCATGGTTTCACATCAATCCAACAACTTTGATTTTTGAGCTTTTCCAAGGCCACTTCAGAATTTAGAGCATTTCTGGAGCCACATGGATCATTCCTCCCCACTAAGGAGCTTTTGGTCCTCCAAAAGCATGAACACATCCTGCAATCTACATGTGTCCTTGTCAAACCACACTTTCAACATCTGCATTCCATGCAAATCTGTGGTACATTCTTTGCAACCACGTACAAAACCAAACATGACTCAAACAACCCCATACTTGCCAAGAGTTTATAACACACACTCTTTGGTCAATTTTACATCATAATAGAAACCAATACCCCAACTATCAACAAAAGGCCAAAACATCATTGTTGCTTTAATAAGCGATGGAAAACACATCATCACTTTTACAATTATATTGCAACACATGATTTACAAAATGTGGTCATGACAAGCTACCATATCTAGTAAAACCATCTCTTACTCAACAAAGTGAATGGGTCATCTCCCTGTGGCGGATTCGCTTGTTGAACATCTTCACCAGCTAGTTTCTTCATAGGTGCTTTCTGGGCCTGGAGTGTCGAACACACGGCTCTCTAGTGTCCATCCTCATTGCAATAACTACAATGATTCTTTCTACTCCAAACTTTCTAGATCGTCATGGAATGCTAATTCCAGGTGCGCCTCTGATAAGTGCCCGTGGAATCCTCACTATCACTGGATTGTGATGAAGTGCTCTAATCATTTGTCGTTGGTTGGTCACTAGTTGTCTTGGAGCATTCTCCAACCTCTCTTATGACATACCCAAGTCCTGCATAGCGAGGCAGTTCCTCTACCTTGATGGGATTCACAATGCCTCGGCCATTAATGTTGAAGCCCTTCCCTTGATACCCCATCTTCCTCAACAATTTTGATCCAATTCTTGTAGTGTGTTTCTCAAAAGCAGCGAAATCATCATCATAAAAAGAACATGGAATTGAAGAATCACCTTATACCTCAGGCTTGTTATGTTGCAACTTTTCCAAAGCCTCCTCCTTGGCTTGTAACTGATGTTGCAACCTTTGTTTCTCCTTCTCTGCTTCTTGTAGGAGTCTTCTTAGTTCAGCATTCTCTACTTGGATTCTTTGGTTGACCTCTTCAAGCTCTTGGAGCCATGCCGCATTTGGAGCCCTCATTTTTGGCACAACATCTGCTAAAATCTTTGTCTCATTGCCTGAATCAGAACCCAAGTCAATAGGTCCATCTTCTGCGATCCCAAGCGCTGCAATCTCCATCTCATCACTAATTTCGTTCTCAGGTCAATTGGTCCAACACCTGCAAACCCTACAGTTGTGATCTTCTCATTATCCTTTGATTCAGATTCTTGGTCTTGTTGCACAGTTGCAACTGTCTTCTACTTCTCTTTTTTGTCGTTCCTCTTAGGCCTCAATTCTAAATGCAGTTTGTAGCAATTCTTCTCATCATGTCCTTCTTTCTCACAATGAGTACAAGAGGGCTTTGCTTCTCTTCTCTTAGTTGTTGCTACCCTCTTTGGGTGGTCATCTTGTTCATGCTTCCCTCTGCGTTCAAGATGTACAACCTTCACACTAGCTTCATCAAAGGTTTTAGGTTCAAATAATAACAATGAATGATGCAAATACCTATGCAAAAAGCCAATATATTTCATCAACGTCTCAGGAGTGTCTATTGAACATTCAATGCTAATGCTTGTTTCGTAAACTCCTCTGTAAAATTATGAACAGTTTGACCTTTACTTTGTTTCAAATGTTGCCATTCCATCATGGCCTTTCGTCTCTAACCCAATGGATAAAATTGTCCTCTTAAAGCAGAAATAAACTCAAACCAAGATGAAATAAGTTTACGACTATTTTTACCACCTTTCTGCAGCTTGCCTTCCCACCAGACAAGAGCAATGCCACTCAATCGAAGGGATGCTAGTTGGACCTTGGCTTCACCCTCTTTGATTCTTTGTATGCGACAATATACCTCAACCTATCTGATCTAGTTGTCTAGCTTTTATGCATTAGATTCTCCGCCAAACATAGGTAAATCAAATTTGACATCCAGCTTGAAAAAGGGCTTTTTGAGTTCTTCTACCTCTAGAATGACAAGAAGAGAATGAAAAAGAATTTTCGCTAGACAATGGAGAGGGAGGTTCAGGAGGCTCCTTTCCTCCTCCTTCGTGATTTATCAAGGCATGATCATCTGGTTTTTTCTTCTCATGCTTGATTGTCTTCTCATATTCTACATACAACTTGTCAACTTTCTCTGCCATGGTGAAGAAGATCTTGCGATAATTTCGCTCTTCCTCCATCCGAGCTTCCTCATCTGCTATGTTTTGTCTTCGTGCTACACGCCCCGCTTCGGGATCAAAGAATTTGAGTTTTCCTTCTCTTTGGAGCTTGTTCCTGGTTAACATTCACTCATGCAATTCGCATCAACAAGACCTGCTCTGATACCAAACTTGACCCAAATCTTTCACTTCACAGATGCATACAATATTGCATTTAAAAGAGCATGTAACCAAGAAACATAAACACATGAAAGAAGCAGAAATCAAAAGCAACCATGAGATCAAAGGCACAAGACAATTTGATGACGGATTTCACCCAATGTGGGCTACATCTACGACCCCCCTTTTTTAATCCTTATAAATTATAATATTATTGACCTTATAACAGAATTGACTTTAATATTTTTGAATAAATAAAATTTGAATAAATATCGACTATTAATAGAATCTTACCTTAGATTTTAAGGATAAATTATGATTGACCAATGATTTTAGTTATATTCTTAGGAATAATCATTCAACCCTATAAGTAATAATTTATTTACCTAAGGGCTTAGTTACCTCTAATATTTTTGAATAAAAAATATTGAACTAATATGGATTATTTGACCATTAAAGGAATAATACTATTATGAATTAACTTGGACCTTACCCTTAATTATGGCATTTACCTAGGATAACAAAACTCTAGGAAGAATAATGTTTTAACAATTTGTTTAGTTAGTTAGTAGTTATAGATTATTCAATAAGCATATATTATAAGTTTAATGACCATTATATTTAAATAATAAAGAACTAACTTACCAATGGACCATTAAGAAATTATTACATAATTATCCAATGTAACTAAATTATAAAAAATAGTAGTGAATTATTACATAATAATTAGATAGCAATTGAATAATAATAAATCATTTAATATATATTATATAATGACCATGTAGATAATTGAAATAATATTAAACTAACAAATGAATTCAATTATATATATTATTAATAATAATTATTTAGTAATATAATTAAATAATAATAAATCATTTAAAATATATATAATGACCATTATAATTAAAATATTAATAGATTCTCTTAATATTTGAAATAATATTATTAATATATCGAATTTTAAATTAATTTATTTAAATAATAATGGAATAATATTAAATCATTGAATATATATTATATAATGACCATTATAATTAAAATATTATTATTATCCTTAAATTAACAAATAAACTCCTTTATTTACCTATTTTAACTATTTCTTGAAATATTAATTAGATATTTGAGTAGTTTGACCAGGTTCATTAGGTCAAATTAGCCGTTACCTTATAGCTGTTGGAGTCTCTGCACACTCTATTTAATCGAGCTAAGCCTGATTAGATCTTCAACTTGTCCTGACGATGAACCACACTGGTTGGTTCGAAACGCGTCGACAAAAAATTGGTTATGTGATTTTGCCGAAGATTATCTTAACAATGTTATGGATCACAGAGGTCTAAATTCCTTTATAATCAATTACATAAATGACTCTTATACCTCCATTTTCCGGAATGGTTTGAAAATGCAAAGCTCAGCTGCAAAAACAGACATCACCGTTGAATTCATGGGGCGAAATCATGTCAAATGACTGTAAACATGACCCCTTTCTGACACTGTCAAAATTTGGACCCTCGAGAATCTCAAAGATTTCCCCAAAGATTCCTTCTAGTGGTTGGCTAGAGTTCTGCTGCTCAGATGAAAATTTTGAGTTCACCATTGTGCTCCTTGCGAAATTCTGAGAAAAATGACTATAAAGTCAGCATCATTCTACCTCTGTCAAAAATCAACCTCCAAGGGAATATAAAGATTACTCAAGCGTCAAGAACATTCCTACAAGATTTTGTCTCGAAAAACGTGCCAAGCATGGTTCTGCCCTCTCAGCCCTCATACTCGACCTTTGTCCGCTGGGCAATGAAAAGAATGGTTTTAGTATTTTTTGTGGCAGAGTTCCCAATGGTGGCCCCGTTGGAACATTGGTGACATAGCTAAAATGGGGGGAGGGGTGCTGAATCCAACCCCTATGGCCTCCCCATTGTAAAAATTTCTCATTTCCCACCCCGGTTTTCAGTTTCACCTTATTTCTCCAAAATAGTTAAATGCCCTTTCCCATATCCATACATTCAACAACTGAAAAATAAATTTTGCTGAAAACACAAATTCTGGAAATTTTACAGAATGCTGGAAAATGCAGAAATATAAAAATCAGCACATACAAACAGCCATTTAACTCATTTAAACACAGTGATTTTTGGTCAAGGTGACCCTGGAAAAACCCTCTACAACTCTTGGGGAAAATCAGTTCGAGAGCTCCTTATTTCTGGAAAATGCTTTTTACAATGAGAAATATTCAGCAAAAAATCAGCAAGCAAATTTTACAACTTATCTTGTTTTCCGTGCCTCACAGCCAACTGGGAAAACTTGCAAACAGCAAAACAGAACAGCAATAAATGTTGTACGGCCTCCTCGAAAAAATAGCAGTCCAGTTGTACGGATTTCTGCCCTCGACTTGCTGAAACTCCACTGTACGGACTCGCTGAAACTACGCTGTACGGACTCGCTGAAACTCCTCCTCCTCACTGTCCAGAAATCTCCCTTGCTCTCTTGCTCTCCTTCTCTCAATCTGCTCATGAAAGAATTAATGACCTTTTCCTCCTTTTCCTCCTTTAATCTAACCCTAAGTAACTTTTGAGTGATCCCTAAATCCAATGGTTGAAATAGATTGAGATCTAGGGCTGAGATTAAATGCTCATTTAAATCTCACTTTCTATTTTTTAATTCACTCCACTTTAATAAAAACCCACTTAGTCATTTATTTCCAAAGTCACTTTTCCTTTCTAATTTTACATTGGCTTTATTAAAGTCACTTTAAAATTAGACTTTAGTAACTTTATCACTTAAAGTCACTTTTAAATTAGATTTGATTTTATAAAAATTATGAAGTCACTTTAGGAGAAAAAAATTAAATTCTTTTGGACACTTTTCCTTAGGCCAAAGATCAAAGCCTTAGGGAACCACCTGTCCTCCGGTACCAAATTTAAACACTCCCTCTTACCGAAGGTGGTGTTCCTCACCACACCCATCTTGTCTCTGAAGTAGTCATGCTTGCCCCATGGTAAGGCTTTGGTAAGAATATCTGCAGCCTGCTCATCAGTGGGAATATACTCAAGCTTCACAGCGCCCTTCTGAACACAGTCTCTAATGAAATGATATTTGATCCCGATATGCTTTGACCTGTCATGAAATACTAGATTCTCTGTGAGTTTAATGCAACTCTGATTATCACAGTAAATCACTAAAGGTCTCAACGGCTGACCAAATAAGCCAAACAACATCTTGCGAAGCCAGATGGCCTCACAACTAGCTAGACTGGCTGCCATATACTCTGCTTCCGCTGAACTCAATGCTACTGACTGCTGCTTCTGGCTGAACCATGACACTACTGTTGAACCCAACCCAAAACAGTACCCTGAAGTGCTCTTCCTATCAGAAGCACAACCTGCCCAATCAAAATCAGTATAACCTGCCAATCTCACTCCATCCCCCTGCTTGTAGTCCAGACAATAATCCATTGTCCCCTGCAAGTACCGCAAAATGTGTTTTGCAGCCACCCAGTGAACCTTCCTAGGCTCACACATAAACTGACTCATCGTGTTGACTGAAAAACAAATATCTGGTCTAGTGTTGACCAAATACATCAAAGAACCAATCAGCTGCCTGTACAATGTGGGATCCACCAACTCGGAATCCGAAGCATGAAGCTTCTTCCAGTTGGTAATCATCGGTGTCGGCATGGGTTTACAATCCTCCATGTGGAATCTGCCAAGGATGTCCACAATATACTTCCCCTGCCCCAGGGAGAAATGCCCCTCCTCCTGCCACACCTCCAAACCCAAAAAGTAATGCATCAAGCCGATGTCCTTCATCTCAAACTCCGCCGCAAGATCTCTCTTGCAGTGCTCTATGAGTCTCTATGCACCTGTAATGACCAAGTCATCCACATACATCACCAGAATGAGAGGCTCCTCACTTATCACAATATAGTAAAGGTTCGGATCTGCCTCACTCTTTGTGAAACCCATCCCCTGCAAGTATGTATCTATCCTGGAGTATCAAGCTCTGGGAGCTTGCTTCAGGACATAAAGGGCCTTCTTCAGTCTGCACACATGGGACTCCTTCCCATGCACCTCAAAGCCCTGTGGCTGCTCAATGTACACCTCCTCCTGTATGAAGCCATTGAGAAATGCAGTCTTCACATCCATCTGGTGGATCTTCCAACCCATCTCTGCTGCTATCGATATAATGGAGCGGATTGAAGTATATCGAGCCACGGGAGCGAAGGTCTCCTCATAATCAACTCCCTCTACCTGGGAGAACCCTCTAGCCACAAACCTCGCTTTGAATTTCTCAATGCTGCCAACTGCAGCATGCTTTACCTTGTAAAGCCATCTGAAAGTAACCACGGATTTGTCCTCAGGCCTCGGCACCACCTCCCAAACATCATTCTTCATGATAGAACAATACTCCTCCTGCATGGCCTCTCTCCAGACCTGCTGGCTAGCTGCCTCCTCATAGCTAGAAGGCTCAGAGTCAAGGATGCTGGTAGTCATTGCCATATAACTACAAAACCTCTCAGGTGGTCTACTCTCTCTGATCGGCCTCTTAGGCTCAGCAACAGATGTGGCATCTCTCAAGGTGTCCTGAAGCCACTTGGGCTTCCTCTTCCCTGAGCGCACTTCTCCCACTGGAGAATGAAACTCCTCCTCCTCATCATCATCAGGAGCCTGAACCCCTGACTGTCTGTTTGTTGTCCTCCTGCCTGCACCTGAACCTGTAGAAGCTGAGGTACCGTGTGAACTATCCATCAGTGGACTCCCTAGTGAACTGCTCTGTGAACTGCTCTGCATGCTGCCCAGAGCACCACCCCTCTGGCTTGGCGAGCCACTACTCACTGACGGACCTGACATCCTCATAGATGTACCTCCGGATCGTCCTGATCCCTGCCCACTGGATCCTTGCGACTGACTCAACTGCTACTGAGGGTCTAGCTGATCCAGATACTCTAACTCCCGTGACCTCCTAAAGGCCCTGTCCTCCTCGAACTTCACATCCCGCCTGACAACAACTTTCCTCTGTGCGGGAATGTAAATCCGAAAGGCCTTTGAGGTCTCACTGTAGCCCACAAAGATACCCTTCTCTGCGGTGGGCTCTAGTTTGGTCCTCTTCTCCTTGGGTATGTAGGAGTATGTAATGCATCCAAAGATATGAAGATGACCAATATCAGGCTTCTTCCCAGAAAAAGCCTCCTCCGGAGTCATGTGCCCCAAGGCACGATGCGGACTCCTGTTCTGCAAATAAACAGTTGTGTTGCAGGCCTCTGCCCACAAGAACAATGGCAACCCCTGATCATGTAACATGGCTTTGGCACTACGATGGATCTGTTCTTCCTCTCCGCAACCCCGTTCTGTTGGGGGTTGTAAGGAACAGTGAACTCCCTCCTAATGCTTGCCTCCGCACAATAGTCAACAAACTCTCCAAGGGTGTACTCTCCCCCATTGTCCGACCTCAGGGACTTGATCTTCCGACCTGTGTGTGTCTCCACAAGAGCTCTAAACTCCTGAAACCGCTTGAAGACCTCACTCTTGGTCGTTCAAGAAATAAATCCAGGTCCTCCTGGAGTGATCATCAATGAATAAAACATAGTACTCATATCCACTCAAGGAAACATGAGACATCCGACCGCTCACATCGGAATGAATCAAATCAAGTATCCCAGTCGCTCTGCTGTCACTGCTAGGAAAACGGGATTTGGCAAACTTGCCCATCACACATCCTCTGCAAGTATCAAAGTGATCAGTACTGAAATCTGGCACATCTGTAGTGATCTCCCGCAATGTCCTCAAGGCTCCATGATACATATGCCCCATCCTGCGGTGCCAAATCTCACACAGCTCAGAACTGTTAGCTCTGTTGTCGGTACTACTGCTCAATGCCAAAAGGGGCTGGAATGCAAACTTGTACACCTTTGCATGGCGTACACCTATCACTCTAGCTGAATCAGCTGGAGTGCCCCTGGGATACATCAACACCTGTACTCCCCTGAACAGTACCTCATATCCTCTGTCCTCCAAAGCTGAGACGGATATGAGGTTCTTCCTCATCCCTGGCACATAAAGAACATATGTCACCTTCAAGGGAGGTTTGGACTCCCTCTGAAATGTCAGTGTCCCCACCCCGACTGCTCTAACAACTCTGTCATCACCGAGTACTACCTCTATATCAGTGCCACTCTCTGAAAGCTCTGAGAAGTACTCACGAACTCCTGTCATGTGACGTGAAGCCCCACTGTCCACATACCAGATACCCGAAGATGCTCCGCTAATCAAGGGAAAAGCATGCTCCCTCTGAACCTATGTGGTAGGTGATCCTGCACTAGAGGACTCATACGTAGTGAACCCAAACTCCCGATCAAAACGAACTGCAAAGTCCTCAACCTCTGCTGAAGTTGCCATGCTCTGGTTCTTCCCCTTCTTCTTCTTCTTCTCCGGACACACAACTGAATAGTGTCCCATCTTTTGACATTTCCAACACTTCACCTTGGAATAGTCCTTTTGTGTGTTATCATGTTTACCTGTACCTTTGCCTTTCTTGCCTCCTGCCGACAGTGCTACATCCTCATCCTGCTCAACTGGCTTGGCTGCCCCAAGCTGACCTTTCCTGATCTCTGTCTGAATGCAATCATCCCAAAACCTCTCCCATGTGGAAAGGGTCTCACGTGCACAAACCCCATCAGCAAAGTTCATCCATGAACGGGGGAGGCCATTCACTGCAATCTGCACCAAATCAGTGGGTGGAATGTCCTCTCCAACTACTGCCAACTCATCTCTCACATTAGTAATCTTTGTGAGATATCCAGCTGCACTATCATTACCCATCTTAATGGTCTTCAGCTTCTCCTTCAGGACCATTTTCCAGTTCTCATTGGTACTCTGGTAGAGATTGGACAATGTTGTCCACATCTCATGGGCATTATTCTTTCCTCTCACATGAGGAATGCAATGGTCTTTGATTCCGTCTAGAATCAGTCTCTTACCCTTGTTGTTCTTTTTATTATACTCAGCCAACTGAGTAGTATCAGTAGGCACAGCAACAGGGTTCTGTGTGATATGCACCATGATGTCCCAGACTTCTGCCTCCTGAAAGATACTCTGCATTCTCTCCTTCCGAACGCTGTAATTTGTATGCCCATCCAACCTATCCTCCACCCTCAATCCCAATGACATCCTGTTGTCCTAAAACTGAAAAATAGCACTGCAGTAGTAAAGATAAAACTGTTGTTTGTGAAAAATCAGCTTGCTAGAATTTTCTGAGTGAAAAAATCAGCAAGCTGTAATTTTCCTCCTTGCTGTTCCAAACTGCACTTCAGCACTCAAGCTCTGATACCATGTAAAAATTTCTCATTTCCCACCCCGGTTTTCAGTTTCACCTTATTTCTCCAAAATAGTTAAATGCCCTTTCCCATATCCATACATTCAACAACTGAAAAATAAATTTTGCTGAAAACACAAATTCTGGAAATTTTACAGAACACTGGAAAATGCAAAAATATAAAAATCAGCACATACAAACAGCCATTTAACTCATTTAAACACAGTGATTTTTTGTCAAGGTGACCCTAGAAAAATCCCCTACAACTCTTGGAGAAAACAAGTTCGAGAGTTCCTTATTTCTGGAAAATGCTTTTTACAATGAGAAATATTCAGTAAAAAATCAGCAAGCAAATTTTACAACTTATCTCGTTTTCCGTGCCTCACAGCCAACTGGGAAAACTTGCAAACAGCAAAACATAATAGCAATAAATGTTGTACGGCCTCCTTGAAAAATAGCAGTACAGCTGTACGGATTTCTGCCCTCGACTTGCTGAAACTCAGCTATACGAACTTGCTGAAACTCCGCTGTACGGACTTGCTGAAACTCCTTCTCCTCACTATCCAAAAATCTCCCTTGCTCTCTTGCTCTCCTTCTCTCAATCTGCTCATAAAAGAATTAATGACCTTTTCCTCCTTTTCCTCCTTTAATCTAATCCTAAGTGACTTTTGGGTGATCCCTAAATCCAATGGCTGAAATAGATTGAGATCTAGGGCTGAGATTAAATGCTCATTTAAATCTCACTTTCTATTTTTTAATTCACCCCACTTTAATAAAGACCCACTTAGTCATTTATTTCCAAAATCACTTTTCCTTTCTAATTTTACATTGACTTTATTAAAGTCACTTTAAAATTAGACTTTAGTAACTTTATCAATTAAAGTCACTTTTAAATTAGATTTGACTTTATAAAAATTATAAAGTCACTTTAGGAGAAAAAAACTAAATTCTTTTTGACACTTTTCCCTAGGCCAAAGATCAAAGCCTTAGGGAACCACCTATCCTCCGGTACCAAATCTCAACACCCAAAAACTTCGGTTGTTTTCTTTTTAATTGGTGCGTTGGTCATTTTATTTTTTGTGGCCGTGACTATTTATGTTGGCGGTTTGTTTGATTTTGGGACCGACCAAAGCAGCCAGGCGGGTTCGACCCCCGTCGGCCCCTCTCCATAATTGTTATGTCGTTTAACAGTTGTGTGGCAACTCCGCCCACAGCAGCCCGCCCCCAATTAAATATATAATATATAGTGACCGGTGGGGTGGGCGGATCTGTGGGACTCGGCCCACCCCCTTTTTTATTAATTGTTTATATATATATATATATATATATATATATATATATATATATATATATAATTCAAAAAATATTGACCAAATTTTGGGGTTTATCCGACAAATTAACGAGGCGACAAATTCGCCCGTTCTGGCCACCAGAATCGGTCGTCGATAAGTGCCAAATTGTTGTCTCATTAGTGGCTGCGATAAGACCTAGTTTGACCAAAACTTTGACTCGCCATAACTTTCACATACGAACTCGGATTAAGGTGTCATTCGCACCGTTGGAAAGCTTGCAACGAGATCTTTGATCTAACCCTGGTTTCACTTCAATCCACCAACTTTGATTTTTGAGTTTTTCCAAATCCACTTCTGAATTCAGAGCGTTTTTGGAGCCACCTGGATCAAGACACTATGCTTCAATTGCAAGGAGCCATGGGAACCAAGACGTTGCTGCTTAAGTAAGGGAAAAATTCACTACATCCAAGTAATCTCTGATGATGAGCAAGAAGGAGAGGAACCCACTTCAAATGTTGAAGGAGAATCATCACAAGAGAAAGTAAAAGAACAAGAAAAGCCTAGCAGCCCCCAGGAGGAACCACCACAAGCAGAAGCGAAAGGAGAGGTAAGGTCCAACGAAGAAAATAAGACACGACCATAGGTTAAGATTGCAACCCTTTCGTCAAGTCCCACAAGCACAACCGGTTGAGGATGGGCCATGTCAGCAAGGCGACCCAGGACCAAACCTCACAGAGGGTGTTTGTGCCTTGTGCTAGGGGGTGTAGACATGCTAAAAATCCAACCAATTGGTGTGGCCTAGGCCAAGTGCGATCCTTGGGTGACTTTAACGGCTTAGATGCCCCTGGGTCGTGGCTCCTCAAGCCACAGGTCAAGCCTGGAGGATCATAGACAACTTGACAAACAAGATGAAAAAGATTGCAATCTTTTCAGGCACGCCCAAGTATTACACCTTTAGGATCAAGGGAGTTGTCAAAGGATAATGCATCACAGCACTAATTAATGGAGGAGCTACACAACTTCATTGATGCAGCATTAGTAGCAAGGAGAGGACTTCCCACCGAAGAATTTGAGGGCCTTGACGTAATAGTAGCAGATGGATACAACTTAGATTGAACACGGATGATTCCAGGTTTGAGTGTAACACTTGGTAATTATACTTTCACTAGCGACTTTTACGTAATAGATCTTGCAGATATTAATATGGTATTGGGAGTTCAATGGCTATATTCGTTGGGGAAACACACTATGGACTACAAGCTTTGGAAATGGAATTTAAATCCCTTGATGGAAGTAAGGTAGTTTTGAGGAGCTTGACTAATGGGGGCCCACAAGTCGTATCTGCCAGAAGAATGGAGGCCATATTTAGACACGAAGATGTAGCATATGCAGCAGAATGCAGGGTTACGAGCCAAAAGACTCGCAGCTGTAACAAACCGCAATACAGAGCAGACATTCAACGAGTGTTTGACAAGCATGATCAAGTATTTGGTGATATTCCCCCAAGATTGCCTCCTAAAAGAGGATTTGAGCATACTATAGAATTGGAAGAAGGGGCTAAGCCCGTAATCACCACACCATATCGACATCCAAAGAAATTCAAAGACGGGATAGAGAAGACCATCTAGGAATTATTAGCAATGGACCATAACAGACCTAGCTCGAGTTTGTTCACCTCATCCATGGTTTTGGTGAAAAAAAGGACGGCACGTGGAGGACGTGTATTCATTACTAAGCTCTCAACAAGAAAACCATCAAAAATAGGTATCCTACTCCCAGGATCGATGAGTTACTGGACGAGCTTCATGGAGCAATATATTTTTCAAAGATTGACTTACAATCAGAGTATCATCAAATCCGAGTTCAAGAGCAAGACGTGCCAAAAACAGCATGCCGTTTGGACTAACCCATGCTCCCGCCGCTTTCCAATCTTGCAAGAAGAACATCTTCAACAAGCAACAAAGGAAGTTTTTATTAGTATTCTTTGACGACCTTCTCATTTACAGCAAGACATGAGATGACCACTTGGAACATTTGGATAAATTCTTGAGCATCATGCAGGAACAGCCACTCTATGCCAAGGCATCAAAATGCAAGTTTGGAATGACAGAGATCCTCTATTTGGGACATATAATTAGTGCAAAGGGTATATAGGTTCATCAAGAGAAGATTCAAGCAATATTGGATTGGCCCACACCTAAGAATCTCACTGAGTTGCGAGGATTTTTCGGGATTTGCAGCTATTACCGGCGATTTGTCAAAGGGTTCTCTCAATTAAGCGCACCATTAACCAATTTGATGAAGAAAGGAGCATTTAGGTGGACAGAAGTAGTAGGCAAAATGTTCAACAAGCTCAAAGAAGTGATGAGCTCATGTCTAGTCTTGGCCCTTCCCGATTTCAATCAACCCTTTGTATTAGAATGTGATGCATCAAGAGAAGGAATAAGGGTTGTTTTGTTAATTTTAGGTATGTTCTATGCTTAGAGCAATTTATTTCAATTTTCACAGTTAGCTCAATATCTTTTCCAGATTAGCAATCACATCAGCATTAAAGTAAACTGCAGATAGAACATAAACATAAATCGCAGAAGACATGCCAAGACAGGAGGACACAAGATGTGGTGCTAGCCAAGGACAAACCCCAATGTGGGGAAACCCTTGATCATTTCTTCTTATATGTTCTTTAATAGTTCAGCACGGAGAGAGAGAGTACGTTTACAACAGAAGTCAACACTTTGACTTATCTAGATAAAAGCATAGATCATCTCTAAGAAGATGATACATGAGATCAATTGAAGACATGCTGCTTCAACTGATCCTCCAAGGTGACTCCTTCACGTATCGTTGTGCTGCATTTCGTCATCATGCTGCACCTCATCGCGCTGCACCATGCTGCACCCATCATCACTATGCTGCATCTCATCACGCTTCATTAATCATGGTTGTACCCATCACTGTACTGTATTATGTGCCATTGCTGCACCATGTTGCCATCCTGACCTATGTGTTGGCTACACCTTGCTTGCTTGTCGTCCTTAGCATGCTTGTCGTTTCATGCTAGTTGTCCCTTGCATGCTAGCTGTGCCTATAATATTGCATGCTTGGTGTATTTGCTGCTAAGTACCATACAATTGTCCCAATGTTAATTAGTTGTCCCTTGCATGCTGCTCTCCTTCGGAGACAGATGCTCCGGTTGTTTCGGCAGTTCCCGGCAATTCTGGCAGTTCCGGCTGTTCCTAGCAGTTCCAGTTGTTCTCTGCAGTTCCGGCTTTTCCAGCAGTTCCGATTGTTCTCGACAGTTCCGACAGTCCCAGCAATTCCAGCTTTTCTGGCAATTCCGGCTTTTCCAGCAGTTCCAATTGTTCTCGGCAGTCCCAACAATTCCAGCTTTTCCGGCAGTTCCAGCGTTTCCGACTTTTTCGACATTTCCGTCTTTTCCAGCAGTTCCAACTTTTCCGGCAGTTCTGATTTTTCCAAATTTTCTGGCAGTTCCGGCATTTCCGACTTTTCCGGCAGTTCCAGCAGTTCCATCTATTCCCGGCAGTTCCGACTTCTATTCCAAATAGTTCCGGTAGTTCTGGCGTCTGCCCTCTGGATTAGGGCAGTCTTATCCCTTAGGATCTCTCCTCCTACTAAAACCCAAAGACAAGTAGAGAGGAAGAGATCTCAAGTGTGTTGAAATGACTTGAAGGCCACCTCTATTTATACTAAAACGTTGAACACAAGTGGGGTTTATTTGGTTATTGGCCGGCCTTGACGAATTGTCCCATAACACAAATAAATTCATATCTCCATGAATAGTTATCCGAATCGGATGATCTTTAGATCAATCCTACACCTCTCAATGAGAGGGATCCAAGAAAAATATCAGCTTCGATTAATAAGATGACCCACATGGAGTTTGGCCCTAGTTGCCAATTTTAACATGTTTTAATGCAAAAGGGCCAGCCCATTGCATTTGAAAGTCAAAAGCTCCAGGAGGCAGAGAGAGTTTACTCCATATACAACAAAGAGATGCTTGCTATCATGCACGCTTTGGCAAAGTTCAAACAATACTTGCTGGGAAACAGATTCGTAGTCAGGACAAAACCATAATAATTTACGTCATTTCTTGGAGTAAAACGACCTGAACAAATGGCAGTAAAGTGGGTAAGTAAAGTCCAAGCCTATGATTTTGATATTGAGTATGTGAAGAGGAAGAGGAATGTTATAGCCGGTGCACTTTCCAAGAAACTAGTAGTGTGTTCCCTCATAGAACTTGCAAAAGGTTGGAAGGCTCATCTCTCAACAGAATACACCAAGAACTAGTTTGCATGTGCACTAACCAACAAAATCATTCAAGATGACGGGTACAAAATAGTCAATGATATTATTTACTACAAAGACAAGATATACCTAGTTCTTGAATACGCCCTCAAGGAGGAGATTTTGAAGGTTATGCATAACATCCCATTAGTTAGAGATCAGGGGTTCTTCAAAACCTACCGACGGATTATGGAATGATTTTCATGGAAAGGTCTCAAGGAAGATGTGATGAAATGCATCAAGGAATGTGTGACATGCCAGTAGAATAAGGACGATCACACACATCCTGCAGGCTTCTCCAACCTCTCCAAATTCCAAAACAAAAATGGGAAAGCATCTCAATGGACTTCATCACATGGTTACCCAAAACGCAAGGCAAAGATTGTATCTATATCGTGGTGGATAGATTGACAAAATTCACGCACTTATTTGCAATCTCAACTCACTACTCGGCCAAACAAGTAGCAGAACTCTTCTTCAAAGAAGTCTTCAAACTCCACAGATTGCCGAAAAATATAGTCAGTGATCGGGATAGCGAGTTTATGGGTGCATTATGGCAGGAGCTCTTTAGGCTAATGGGGATAGAATTAACCCCTAACACTAGTTATCACCCACAAACAGATGGGCAGACAGAAATCGTGAATAAGTAGATTGAAGGGTACTTGCATAATTATGTGATGTGTCAACAAAAAGCATGGATCAAATAATTGTACCTTGCAAAGAATTGTTATAATACCACCTACCATTTATCCATTGGGATGACGCCTTTCAAAGCATTATATGGTTATAATGCACCATCCTTTATCGACAGGATTTTTGGAGACAACAAGGCACCTATTGCTAAAAACTGGATACAGGCGAGTCAAGGCATTCTCAGGGTAGTCAAGGAAAACATTAAGGTTGCTCAAATTTGGCAAAAGATGTACGCAAACCAACATCAAACAGAACGCGGATTTGAAGTAGGAGACTTCGTTTTCTTGAGATTGCAACCTTATAGGCAATCTTCACTTAAGAAGAGCGGCACAGAAAAATTGACGCCTAGTCTGTATTCCATGTGTTGTGCCTCAAGAAGGCTGTGAGATAGCAAGTCACCACCTCTATCGAATTGCCACCATTAGACGAAGAAGGACAACTACAACTCATTCCAGAGACAATCATGGTCGTGCGAGAAAAAGAAGTTAAGAGGAAGAGTAATTCTAGAATACCTTATCAAATGGAAGAATCTACCGGAAGAGGATGCAACATGGGAAGGAGAATGAGTTTTGCAGCACCTGAATCTGCAAATGCTTGAGGGCAAGCAATTTTGAGGACGGGGGACTATAATGTCCTCTATAAATTGAGAATGAATGAAGGACGTAATACCCTATCGATCCCCATAAGCTACAGTCCTCAATAAAGGGGAAAACCCCAAAATATCCAATTTTGGGCAAGTTCTGGGGCAGTTGGGCAAAGAAGCCCAAAATTGAGGTTTGGAGTAAAATTTACTCAATCAATTAAGCAGAAGAGACCCCTTTTGGAAATATATAAAAATAAGAGGATTGGATTCATTTTGGATCATCATTGTGGATCATCTCATTTGTTTCTTGAGCATTAGCTCTGAGGGTTTTAAGACCCCTTTCTTCTTGTCAATTTCGGTGGTGAAAGATTCCACCCTAGTTAACACATCCGCTATTTTTCTTATTATGTTCTAGCACAGGAAAGAGATCTGGAAGGCAAAAATTATCTGTTGGTTCTTGTTCTGGCATAGGAATACGTTCTGGAGGGCAACGAGATTTCTACTGGTTTTGATCTTTGTGCTAGGCATAGGAATATCATAAGAGAAGCAACGAGGTTCTCTGTGGAAGTTCACTGTAAATCTAGCCAACATCATTAATCTCCTCCTAAGATAGGAGTCGAAGTAAGGGTTTCCCTGAGTTAGGCGTACCTGTTGAGGGCATTCAAATTATTCCTGTGATAAGTGAAGTCTATTCCTAGAGCAAATTGATTGTTCTAAGGACAAGCGAAAGTTTGGGATCTAGGGCTCCCACCATCCTGTAACTACAAAGTACATAGATCAATTTTTCCAAAAGCAAGACTATGGCAAATCAAGTATCATTGGTGATCTGAAGGGTAAATGACACTGAGCATCATTATTAGTTCTTTGAGTTCTTTCTGAGGTCATTCCGTGGAGATCCTATATCAGACGAGTAAACTTGGAAGAGGATGGATCGTGCACAGAGCACAGACGACTTCCTAAGAAATGCTTTAGTCTAAACGCCTAGGTCCGAGACAGGCAGAAAGTGTGAAGCTAAGCACATGAAGGTTTCCCAAGGAAGGCGTAGGACTTAAATAGGCAGAGTCGAGGCTACTGAAGAAGCATGAGTCTGAAACATACCTAGTATTAAAGTCGACAGGAAATTGTATAGTATTCATCAATCTACGGGCTATGTTCGAGACTCTATCTTGACACTGGATTATTGAATACAGAATTCGACATGATACTAAGGAAAGGTTTAAGGAATATTGAGTTATATGAAGGCATACACAGAATTATAAGGTTATCAGGTTAGAGGTAGAACTATTCTCTATTGGAATGTTGCTATATTTCATAAATTGTTGTAGTCTACTGGATTGGTATGGTTTCTATCTATTGATAAGTTATTCAATTGATTACTCTTGGAGCACTGTTCTACTTCAAATTTAACTGTAGTTTGTGGATTGTACTAAAACCATTTGAAGATGTACTATAGAATTGCACTATAGGAATTATTACAGTGTTGATATTTATATGTTGCAATTATTTGATTGTACACAATACACGAAAATTTATTGAAATCCTAGTCACTTCAAAGGAAAATATAGGGCCAAAATTGCCCTAGCATATTACAATTCTCCTTGTTTTAAAGGTTTGGGAATTTTGTCAATGGTATGCCCATGTGCATAGTGACCATTTGCTAGAAGTTTCCGTATTAGCAACACTATACCATGAATCATTCCATATCATCAATATCTACTATTTCCCCGAAACGGTGTCTTCAAAGTCATCCAATCACTAGGAGGACTACTATTTTAGTGGATTTATTTAGAATGGGTGCTTGATTAGAGGCTTAAGCACCAAACTTATACATCTAAGGATCGCCATTCTTCATTCCAAGTGCTTTCATTTCAATTTTCATATGTTATACAATTCACCATCATATGTGGTCTAGTTCTTTTCGTTGTCAGCATCTACTTTATTTATGGTTACCTATCTTTTCTTTTACAAATATTTACAGGATATTATAGAAGTTCGATAATATTTACAAAATAGAAGAAATATTTTCAAAAAAAAATACTATAAAATTTATCGAGCACTTGCATAAGAAAATAACCATAGCTATTATTGAAGTGTGGTCATAAAAAAGGTCAGTCGTGAGTCAATTGGGCCTAGCTCAGACGCTTTGAGAGGAAGAATTGTTATCCTTCCCACCCAAGTTCAAATCCCACTAATGACATGTTGGCTCTTTGTAACCCAGTTGAGGCTTTCATGAGCCATGAGGAATATCTCATTGTTGCCTATGGGTCGGAGTGTGGGATGCATCATTACATGAAAAAAAGGATTAGCCATGGAGAAGCAACAAAATTAAGACTCTGAGAAGATAAGATCGGATAAGATAATTTTATTAATGTCCAACAAATGACCACAAAAGTAGGTCAATGGGACTAGAGGATACATCCAGTACAAGTACAATGTGGGAGTGCAAATGCCACTCCTAGAAAAGTTAAATCTAATACAAAAACTATATGCAAAATGAAGTAATGAAAAATACAAACAATAAGACATCCTCATGAACATGAACATGTATAAAACCGTATCAACGGCCCAATGAAGAGCCCATGGAGAGAGAGAGTTGAACATAAGGTCCATGATGTCAAGAATGCCCAAGTCTGATAATTGACAGCGAGGAGCACGATCATGTTGGAAATGTAACTAGTTTCAATCTTCATAATTGTTGTTGTACTCATTTCAATATGTATATCTTATGTAACAAACAAAAGAAGAAAGAAAAGTTATTATTTTAAAGCATGGGTTGCATGCTTCTTATTGATGTTCTAAGTAGAAGCGTGTTCTTCATGCTTCCAGGGTTTGTTAGGTCATAGGATTTATTGTCATGAGCCAAGAGAGTCAACATCATGTTTGTAAGACCCTTCTGGGCAAGATATAACTTGTAAAAGAATTTATTGTGAGTCTAGAAGGTCCTGGAAACCTCCAAAGTACAAGTCGGTCCTAGCAGTTTCATGTCGGCCTAAAGGAGGGAATTCGACCCCTTGGAAAGGCTATAAATAGAAGCAAATTCGACCTCATTTGACACTGACTCACTCACAAGTTTGATCTCTCAAGAAGAAGTTCGATCTAGAGCTAGGAGAAGCAAGAAAGGGAAAGCAAAGGACTAGAAGGCAAGGAGAATCCAAGAAGAAGGAAGTTCATTTTTGGGCTCTATCTCTCTCAAACATGTGAAATCTAGGGTTTCTACAGCGTCCAGGAAGGCCAAAATTGCAGGTTTGAATTGCAGGAGATCAAGTTGAAGTATCAAGTTGTTGGAAGAGCAAATACTTTGTTTTGACCTCGTTGATTTTGGGAAGATCTGTTTTGGTCAAGGAAGGATCCCTTGAAGAACTGTTTGTGCAAATATTAGAGTTTTTGCAACAGCTATAGGGCCTAAGTTGCATAGTCGAAGTCGACATTGGAAGCTAGTTGAAGCAGGATTGAGTTGATCCTATTGGAAGGACTCCTTGGAGGGTTGACTTGGTACTTGGAGGACTTGGTCTAGGGTTTGGATTTTGATTGTCTCATTTGAAGCAAATTCTATAAGAAGAGAGGAGATTTTTTGGGTTTTGCCCTGGCTTGGAGCTTAATTTTTGTGTCCATTGTCTTTACTGTTTTGCACTTGATATTTGTTTGATGAAAAGATCTAATAAAGAAACACAAGAAGATAAATAAAGCTCACAAGCAAATACTAAGGTTGAGGAAAATTTGATTTAATAGCTTCCATATTGCATTTTCCAACAAATCGAGGCGTTGGTTCACTATCTGAGTCCTCTTGAGCCTATCTAGGAATCCCGCTGCATGATCCTAGGGTGAAAGGAAGGAGCGAGGGATACTCCTAACAACCGAGACAAAAAGGAAAAATATTTGGATAAGCCTTTGGCTACTCTGTTGTGGTTGGGACAGAATCTGTCTGAGGGACACCCTGCTCTAGATCCGCTTAGAACTAATCCCTTTGGTGCTATGGACATGCATAAACTGATGTGCTATTCGGCACCATCGAATCAGTCTCGAGGATATCAGTCAACCTCCTCTAGCGGGGGGCCGAGGGGAGACCGATGTCTCACTACTCTACTATCTGAAGTACTCTGGAACTCAACTAGTCGCTTATTACTTAAATTAGTCGTATCCACTTGAAAGTATGATGTGATCATTTGGTCATCCCCATGCAATGTGACATATGTAAGGCCAAAGATCTGTGTTTGAATGTCCCTGATGAAGAGGGTTAAGCAACTCTGATCGAGATATCAAAGAAGGTAGAGAGGGAGCCCTTGAATCTCTATAGAGGCAATGGAAATGCCCTCTAATCTCATAATATAGGGGGCACCTAAAAATGAGGTGGTCTCTGGCTCCTGTAGGTGACACATCTGGCATATCCTATCAGATCATGGTATATTGTGGTCAGTCTCCACTCGGAGTTTATGAGAATAAACTCGAATTTATCTAAGGGGATCCTAAATGAGTGCATCCAATGTCTATGTGTGTATGGGGAGCAGACAACGATACCATCTTGCAACTCCTGTTGAAAATTGACAGTTATGGGATGAATTTCCTTAAATAAAATTTCATTTCCGACCTTTCTAAAGTGACTTTCTAAATAGAAAGTCATGTTTATCTTTGCAACCATGACTTTCCAAAAATAGTAAATCACTTTCCATCAATTCATAATCATATATATATATATATGAATGATGGAAAATCACTTAACTTGTCTTTAATCAATCTCAATTGTTTAATTTTTAACTTAATCATCAATATTATTATTATTGCTACTATTATCCTCTTTATGATATTATTATATTATTATTAAAAAGAAATTCAAATCTCTCAATCATGAGACTCAATCATGTCATATGTAACTCCCCTCAATTAATGCATATGTTACTCTCTCTCTCTCTCTCTCTCTCTCTCTCTCTCTCTCTTAATGGATTCATTCCTCTCTCTCTTTAATGCTCTTACACACATCTTACACTCTCTTACACAATTTAATGAATCGTCATAAAAATATTCTTCTTACACCTTTTAATGCATAAGTTACACTTTTCTCCTCAATGCATAAGTTACACTCCTCTCCTTTATGACATAAGTTACACTCCTATTTTGGCATATGTAACTCCTCCTCAAGGCATAGGAGTTACTTCGTCATGAATTCAACCTCCTTGCTCTTCCTATATATTTGTGCCTCTCATCCTCACTTGACACACTTACTTGTGCTTGTGAGAAGAGGATTCGAACTTGAGAAAGAGAGAGTTGGAGTGTCTAGAGGAATATTGAGAGAGAGAGAAAGAGTCTTGAAGAGCAAGAATAGATCTTGGAGAGCCAAATTGATCAGTGTTTGCATCAGCTACTGTTGTCAGAGATCTTCTTCAGATTTAGGTGAACTTCTTCATTCTCTCATTGTACTTTGTATCTCTGCTAAACAATTGATTTCTAATAGAAGAATAATCTGGTTGGGCTTTCCCCTTGAGGGTTTTGCCCTGGTCATTGACCTAACTTCTGTGTGTCTCATTGAGTTCTTGTTTGTCTTCAATTGTGCATATGGTTTATGTTCTACCAACAATTACTTAACTTGTTTTGCAGCATAAAGAACTTCTGGATTTAAGTGATTGTAACAGCATAGAGCATCAAAATTTCAACAACTCCAAGAAGTGCTCAAGGTAGAAGGACATCTTCAGGCCTAGGCTTGTCGGGGGTGAAGTCCAAGTGAACTAAATGTGCAATCTGTAGATATCCTCTCTAATGCATTGATTCAGTATCTGTCTAGACCATAGAAGATGGCTCAGAGCATCAAGGGAGAATCTAAAAGGGGGGAGGCGCTCTGGAGAGATGGTCAGTGATTAGAGAAGTTGAGATACATCTGAATAAGAGACTAGAGTTGGATATATAAGTGTGTCAAAGTTAACCAAAAAAGGGTTTTATACATAGGATTGCCATGTTTAAGCATGATGTCAAAACCATGATAAGAAGAGCGTCTGAGAAATATATAATCAATTTGCTACAGCCACAAAGATGGACAGTTTGGAGAAATCAACCAAAAAGTTGAGGCGCTCCTTTTGAAATGATGCTTAATTAGCAGAAAGTTGGAGTCTTCATAGACTATCCACAAATTTTGTATTGAATCTGAAGATATGTAACACAGCATTTAATGTAGAGATAGAATAATTTTGAACTACACATATGCAACTACGTCTGCAGGCATGTGATAGTGGATTTACGGCCACCATCTACTCAAAAGTTAAAAGGAGAAAACTTGCTGTTTGCACTTTACATGCCTATCTTTGTTTGTTAAAACTTCTATGTCAAGTTAGCATAAAACACTCATTGCACTCGTATGCTTCTCGGTTCATCACATCGATAAGCAGCTAACAGGCAACCGCATGCCAATAAAAACAAACTGGATTTAAAATGATGCTGATTGCAGAGACACGAAAAAGAACAATGGCAGTGGCCAGATGTCCACTGGACTGTGGTCGAGTGGTAACTATGTATGGGAGCTTTACACCGATATGATACAAGTTCAAATCCTGGTGGGCATGCCCCACACAGTAAAGAGCTGTTTTAAGGCAGAGAGGGAGCCATGTTTACGTAGTTGTTGTGTCCAGTGTTATGGAGTTTCATGGTGCTTCTGCCTTAACAAATGTGTTTCAGTAGCTGAAAGAAAGAGAAAACATTAGTCAGGTTTTAGAATGACCGATCCTCTTCACTGGTTACTGAGATCGTCTCCACTTTTCCAGGCAAATAATGACAGTAGAGGCACAGGTCGTATCTGCGTCGATGATGGTTTCCTGTTGTGCGTCATTCGGAAACCATGGAACATGAAAAGGGATTTTATTAAATGCAAAAACTTAACCTTGGCCATAGTTCAGCCCAAACCACCCAGACTAACTGCAAACGGCACCCAAGCCCTTACTACAGACATAACCTTTAAAACCTAATAAGCCTGTTTCGGAGAAGCAGGATTAAAGAATTGGGATTGATCGTATGTCGGGATCAATGAACGACTAGATTCGCCTAATGCCCAACAGATGAAATTTCATCAATTGAAGATGCAAATACTTGTTGAGCAAAAATCACTGTACAGGATCAATTTGTACTTTACCAACCAAAATCTCAGTTATAGGACGGACAAAAATTGATGTCTCTGTATTGAATAAAATGAAGATTTTAATCATAGAAACCACGTGAAGATTTTAATCACAGAAATCACTTACCTGTCATTGTGGATGAATGACCGGAACTAGTTTGTCCGTTTTACAGAGCCGAGTTAATCGTGGATTCGGAAAGCAGGCTATCGTGCTCTGCCCCGAAATCAGATTGAAGAGTACAGAAGACCAGTGAGATATAGATATGGAGTACCCAGGTCACTTTACTTCGAACTGAATTTGCCCATTCGTCTTGTCGAGATACCATACATTATGTTTTGAATTCAATTTCATAAATTTATGGTTCCTTTGGGTTTTATATTTATTGTGTTTGGTTTTGTTGTTTTTTTCGTTGGGCTTTTTCTCATTTCATTTGGTATGTGGGAGAAACTTTTATACGGGTACAAGCACATGGCAAGAATTTTAGTTTAAAATGTAAATATGAAAATTTTGAATAGTTTTAATAATTAAAAATATTTGTTTATTATTTTATCTATATATATAATTTGAATGGGTTAAATGATTAAGAATATGTTTTTACTGGTAGGAGATTTATAAATTTAAATTTAAAGGGGTAGAGTATGTATATTTTTAGAAATTTTAGTAGTTAAATCATTATATAAAAGTTGGCATTTTATTTTATAAATAAAAAAATTATTATACACCAATTTGACGTCTAACATAACCATGACTTTAAAAAGAGATTATTATTATTATTATTATGGTAAACAAAGTTTCCTTTGGCTCATTGTGATAAGGCTCAAGGAGTAGGCTCCCCACCCTCAAAGTAGGTAACCACTAAGGTTAATCTTGGCCTCGCCCAAATTAATCAAATGAAAAGTGGTAAAAAAATTAAATTAATAATAATAAGAAAATGGGTCAACTAATAATATGTAATGAAAAAATAAATTATAATAATAATAATAATAAGAACCCTTTGTTTGTAGGATAAAAGATTCATTTCTACTCAATTATTTAATTGATAAAATTTACAAAAGTGTATATAATCTAGTCTCTTTGGATTTAAATATGTAAATTTTTAAGAGAAAACACATGTTCTCAACTTTTAAACCCGCTTATATAAGGTGTGTACCTACCACCCTTTGAGGAGTATGTGTTGGATAGCCACCTTTCGTATGGTGATTTACTGCATCCGGATCAGAAACAGCTAGCAAGAGATGGGTGTAGTAAGCCTCGTAGAAGGAAACCGCCGAAAGTGGTAAAATCAAACAAGGAAACTGTGCAGTTACGATTTGGAAAGGATGTATTATGGGGTAGGATTGTTGGTCTGCAGAAGCATGCCTTAGTTAGTAGATGGGAGTTTGTTGATATGGATGGGGCAAGAATGCTAGAATGGGTCAAGGTAAACTATATGCCCATCCTGAAGTATAACCCATTAGTGTCCTAATGAACAGCTGGTTAATGGTCAAAGTATTTTGCAGCTTCATCACGGTTATGTTGGCTTCAATCCTTTGTCGGAGGTTCCTCGAAAGAGATTGATTTGGGCAAAATTACCCAAACTCCCACTAGAGTATTGGACTAAACATGTCATTATGAAGATTAGTAATTCTATAGGGAAATTCATATATCTGAACGTGAGGAGCCTTTGCACAGTGGACAAGCAGGTCGCATGGCTATTAGTGGAAGTAAATTTTTTGGGTTGCCTTCCGGAGGAGATCGAACTGTTATGGGGATCAATTAAACACAAACAGTGCATCAACTTTTGGGGGATTCCCTTCATATGCTTGATGTGTGATAAAACGTTCATGTGATGGAAAATTTCCCACAATGAATGAGGAATAGATGCAATTTGCTATCTAAGGGAGGACCTAGGATGGATTCGCCATTTTGTTCGACTGAAAACGATTCGGGTGGAGACCCATCAGGTAATATTTTTTCTCCGCACTCTTTCTATCAATTTTGTGATTTATCATTAAATCCGCCTATGGATGGAAAATAAATATATTGTATTGGGTGTTAGCATCAGTTTCACACCTTCATTTCAAGGCAATGATATTAGTCCATCTTTTGCAAGGTCGTAATTATGTAAAGGAGGTATTGTATTCTTTGTAAAGTTTGTCAAGCCTAGGAAGATGTGTCATTAAACCTCTTTCACCTAACCCTAAGTTTATGCAAAAATTCTCGTAGCATTTTGGCCTATAGTAAAAGTTTGGTTGGCGCTACGAAATGTTTTTGTAGCACGTTTCGAAAAAATGTAAAACTTGTTTTTCAACACACTAATCTAAATTTTCTGAGCGCTCAAGTGTCGATTTATAAAGTATTGGTCCTCCTCCTGCATGATATGACATTTTCCAGTGTTTTTATGCCCAATAGAGTTGTTTAAGATCAAACCCTAATTTGGTATGTTTTCCTTAACTTTTCCATCAAACCCAAATTTGCAGTTTTCATGTGCAGAAAAGTTGTTGAGTGTCTTGCGACCTTCTATTAGGGTATTTCAAGGTTATTAAAAATGTTTGCAGGTCCAAGAGCTTTGCAAGATGGGTCGGTCTGATCATGTAAAGAGATATGAACCCTAGGTTGAAGGAAACAATGGTCATTAATGCAGAATATAACACATAATAGACTTCAAAAAACAGAAAAAGATAGAAGAAAGCATATCATCTTGAGAAGAAGAAAATAAAAACCATAAAAGCTGACAAAAGTCCACAAAAACTCACTAGAAGGATGACAAGGAGTCAAAACAAGTTGGATATCCTTGCTCAAGTTGCAGAAGTCATAGAGAAATGATCAGTTTACTTCATGGAGTGGAGTATTTCACAAACCCTAGTTTTGTTGCACAAACACTAATGGTCCCTCAACAGTTTGGCCTACTCAGGTTAATATTTAAGGAGTAAATTATTTTTTGCTATACTATGGTCATATATCATATGTTTTTGTGGCTGAGGAAGTGCAAAGAATACAAATCAACATAAGGAAAAACAACCTTGAAGTAATAGGTTTACCAACACTTCGTTTTTCCTATTTTAGTTGCTATGTTGAAATAGAGTTTCCGAGCAGATGGTAATGAATTTTAAAAAACCAAAGAAGGTTTTTCTTGGGAGCGGGGTGATTTCAAAGAGCCTCTTTAATATTTTAGCCATACCTCATAGTTTAGAAACTACAGAGGAATGTTTGAGGCCCAGTTTTCATATTTTGTAATTTTGTATTTTCTTATTTTAGTTATTATTCCAAAAGCAGTTTTCGAATAGATGGAGATGAACTTTGGAAAACCACAAGAGGTTTGTGGAGCTAATGGATCAATTAACAAAAAATTTCTCCATTTTCTAATGGGTGACGTGATTTGGAAGATATGAATGTACCTTTGGACCCTATTTTTAGGAATTTGCCTAATTTTTAGAAATTTGGTTTCCTATAAAAATGGCAAGTCAACAGTTGAAGGCCACCTCATCAAATTCAACTTAGAGAGAAAGCTAGAGATGGGTTTTCAGATCCATTTTCTTTTTGGATATTGTTGGTTATTGTAATTAATACTTTCCACATGTTGTGGATCTAAATCTCTACTGTATTTTCCTATATATTACATGAAAAATATGGAGAAAGGGTTGGTTTTCTGAAAAGATATAGTCATTGTCTATGTGTTTTGAATGCTTTATTCATTTCATTTGCCAAAATCAATAAATTCTTACCAATGATATAAATATCCATGCGATAGTAGGTTCTAGTATGTACTCTCTTTATGTTTTTTCAGATTCTTCTTTATAATCTCATGAATGCATTCCTTCTGAATGTTTGGAAAAGATTATTTGATTTAGAATTCATCTTTGTGTTGATGCTCTGAGTTAAGTTTTTCAAAGGTTCCCATTTTGATCTTCTAAAGCTACCATAGGATTCACTGTATATGCCCTATTGTAGTGGATTTTTCTTCTTTTTCTTCATCCATCTACAACAAATAACAAAGGTCTAGGATCTCTATCCACCTTGCCTTTATCAATCTTGATCAAACAACCAGCTATCTTGGTAAAATTATATAAACCCTAGCTATTTAACTACATCACCCAATGAGCTATTGATTTCAGGTCCAACCAAACCCTACATCAACACAACTTATTTAAAGATCTAGCCACTGTGTAAAGGTCAGAGAGAGCCCTTTTTGGATTGAATGGGCTAGCCTTCAATCTATAAGTTGGAGTGAAAAAGGTTACCTTGGAAATTTCTCTTATACAGCCAAGAGAATATTTCTAAGTGCTAACATCTTAGTGACCATATTGGGGACATTCGAAAGGTTTATCTTCCATAAAACTACTTTGAAGATCATATCTACTTTATGAGGGGAAACAAAAGGTTAGATAACATATTGGTTGTTCAATTTGTCCTGGCAACTCCATTATCAGTGAGATCCAAAATTTAAAGTGTCACTGGTGACTCCACAATACGAAGATGGCTTCCATGGAGGCTTACAGATCTATAAGGTATGCTCCTATGAACTGCTCACATGTTCTTGGTTTTCCAAACTGTTTGCCCTGCATAGATTGGAAAACATATCTCCCAAAGTTCAATGATCAGGAAGGAGATGATGTAGTTTTGCATCTGATTAAGTTTCATAGACATATATATAAGCTTGGGATTAAGTTTCATGAGGATTGTTTAATGAAGATGTTTATGGCTACCCTGGTAGACAAAGCTAGATCATGGTATGAGAGATTAAAACTAGGTAGCTTATACTCTCTTAAAGATTTCCACACAGTATTCTTGGAGTATTATGCAGCATTTCATCCTTCTTTGTCACTCTTCCAAAACTATTGTGAGTATTGTGAGGAGCTTATGGATGATGAAATTATAGAATCCCTTTATGAATATTCTTCTCAACAAGAAATTGTAGAAACTGGTTGTTGTGATAATCATACCAATTTTCAGCAGATTAGAGCTTCTCCCTTGTGTAAAAATGAAATAGATTAGCTTCTTAGTGTAGACAGTCATGTTTCATCCCCTGAAATTGATGAAGATATGCAGCAGGTTTGTTAACTTTTATGTGACCAAGAGTATGAGGATAGTCAAATAGTTGCCTCTTAAAAACAATAATTTTCTGAGTTTTTGTCCCATGATGAAATTATTGAAAATCAAAATTGTGAAAGTGCTCATATTGGTGTTTTCTCACATTCGCAAGAGAATCATGTACAAGAACTTATTTCTCTTCATTCATTTGAAAGTCAAATTGATAGTTTCTAAACAAAGTTACTGAAGGTTAATGAGGGAAGATCATAATTTTTTGATGAGCAAGAGAGTGTTTTTAATGCACTTGATGTGGTTGTCATATTTGAACCTATTCTAAATGGTATAGAGTCTTTTTTTGATGAGAATGATGAACAATCTACTGCCATGTTTTTTAAGAATGATGTTGAGAATCAAGGTATAAACCAAGAACAACTAGCGGTTATAGATAAAGTTTGTTCTCCTGCATTTGTTCATCAAAAAGAGGTGAATTTGCATGTTTTCCATGATCCTTTGGCTAGTTTATTACAGTCATCAGTGAAGGTGGAGTTTTTTTTGTTCATAAGCTCAGGTTTTTGATTTAATTTTTGTTTTGAGTTGTCATCCTTTACATTTACTTGTTTGCTTATGGAAGTTGTGAGCAAAATTCCAGTGAGTGGCCATCTCCTTTCCTAGTTGCACTGGAAATTTTGTATCACCTGATTAGGCAGAATTTCAACAGGTTAGTGTAGATAGAGGTGTGCAATAAGATTTTTAGGGAAAGCATGAGTTTCAGCATCTATTTCAGCTTTTTGTTTTTCAGTGTGCAGTAGTTTCAGGTCATTTTGCAGTTTGCTTTCAGTTGCAAGTCAGGTTGTTGGACAGATCAGTGTACAAGCTTAGAGTTTGGTTGGGAGAAGCCCAATGGATTAGACACAGGGTCTACGTGTTCTTTAATGCCTCCTATGGAGTATCCCCGTTTGATCCAACTGTTAGCATCAGGTTTACACCTTCATTTCAAGGCAAAGATATCAATCCATCTTTTGCAAGGTCATAATTATGTAAAGGAGGTATTGTATTATTTGTAAAGTTTGCTAAGCCTAGGAATATGTGTCATTAAACCTCTTTCACCTAACCCTAAGTTTGTGAAAAACTTCTCGCAACATTTTAACCTATAGTAAAAGTTCGGCTGGCGCTACGAACTGTTTTCGTAACGCATTTCAAAAAAAATTACAACTTATTTTTCGATGCGTTAATCTCATTTTTTTTTAGCGCTCAAATGTCGATCTATAAAGTATTCGTCCTCCTCTTACATGATATGACATTTTCCAATGTTTTTATGCCCAATATAGTCGTTTAATATCAAACCCTAATTCGCCATGTTTTCCTTAAAACAAATTTTTCCAACAAACCCGTAGGAAGGTTCTTGATTGTCTTGTGACCTTCTGTTAATGTAGTAAAAGTGTTTGCAGGTCCAATAGCTTTGTAAGATCAGTAGGTTTGGCCATGTAAAGAGATATGAACCCTACGATGAAGGAAACAATTATCATTGATGCATAAGAGAAAACATAACAGACTTCAAAGAACAGAAAAAAGACATAAGAAAACAGAGCATGTTGAGAAGAAGAAACGAAAAACCCTAAAAGCTGACAAAATTCCACAAAAACTCACTAGAAGGATGAAAAGGAGTCAAAAAAAAGTTGCATATCCTTGCTTAAGTTGCAGAAGACATATAAAAATGATCAATTTACTTCACGGGGCAGAGTACACAAACCCTAGTTTTGTTGCACTAACCCTAATGGTCCCTCAACATTTTGGCCTACTCAATTTAATCTTTAAGGAGTAAATTATTTTTTGATATACTTTGGTCATATACCATAGGTTTTTTTGGCTAAGGAAGTGCAAAGAATACAAGTCAACATACGGAAAAACAACCTTGAAGTAACAGGTTTACCAACACTATGTTTTTTCTTGTTTTAGTCGCTATGTTCAAACAGAGTTTCCGAGCAGGTGGTAATGAATTTTAAAAAACCAAAAAAGGTTTTTCTTGGGAATGTCAAAAAGCATCTTTCATATTTTTCCCCCTCGTGGTTTAGAAACTATAGAGTAATGTTTGAGGCCCAATTTTTAGATTTTGTAATTCAGTATTTTCATGTTTTAGTTACTATTTTCAAAAGCAGTTTCCGAAGATATGGAGATGAATTTTGAAAAACCATAAGAGGTTTTTGGAGCTAATGGATAATTTAACAAAAAACTCCCTCCGTTTTTTAACAGGTTTCATGGTTTTGAAGATACGAATGCACCTCTGGACACTATTTTTAGGAATTTGGCAGATCTTTTGAAATTTTGTTTCCTATAAAAATGCCAAGTCAACAGTTGAAGGCCACCTCATCAAATTCGACTTAGTGAGCAAAATAAATATGGGTTTTCAGATCCATTTCTTTTGGATCTTGATGGTTATTGTAATTAATAATTTCCACAAATAGTGGATCTATATCTCTATTGTATTTTCCTATATATTACATGAAAAACATGAAGAAAGGGTTGGTTTTCTGAAAATATATAGTCATTGTCTGTGTGTTTTGAATTCTTCATTCATTTCATTTTCCAAGATCAGTATATTATGACCAGTGATATAAAGATCCATGCGATAGTAGGTTCTAGTATGTACTCTCTCTATGCCATCGAGTTCTTATTCTCATGCTTAGGAATCCTAGTAAAGTTACATCCAAGTTTAGTAATAGAATATAAATTCACTTAACATCTATCTAGATCAATCAAAGAGATATGAAAATAGGCCTAATTTGTGACTTTACCTCCACTCATTGACTTGGACCATTTGACGAGGATAAGGGCAAGCTTTAAGGTGTCAAAAGGGTAAAAATGTAGCAAGGCATCACAGAAGATGACAAAATAAGGTATTTAAAAGAGACAAAACTAGGCCCCAACATCTCCCCCATGCCAAAGAGGATGCATGTCCTCATGCAGATGTATTTTACAAATTTTATTTGGACATCAAAATTGGGGCCAACCTTGTTCTCAGATTCTTGCTGCACTAACTAAAATTTCCAGGTCACAATCATTCAATGCCCTATGTTGTCAAAGTGTTTGAATTGCATCATAAGCAGTGTATATTCAGGCAGGTTTCAAGTGCCTTACCTTTCAGTGGAGCAACTTTTTATTTTTGGTAGTCAACCTATCATTTTATGATCTCAAAGTCAAATTTTGAGCCTTATAAAATTCATTCTCACTTATAACATGCCTATACAGAACCTTGTATTTATGGGCCTTCTCCTTTAGCTTAATATTTTTCCTTTGTAGCTTATCGACTTGATACTGTAACTCCCTCTCAACAGAATTAGGCACATTTTCAGGAGGAAACCTACTTTCTCTTAAACTAGTCTCTTCATGAACCATTTTTTCTTGAATTTGACTTATCATTGTTTTAGCTACCTCTTTATCTATAGTAGGCCCATGTTCAGATAAAGCATTGGGTGGAGAGTTACCTTGAAAGTCATCAAAATTATCCATAGGCCCTTCCTCCTATAATGATGATGGAATAGACATTGGTTTGAGGGGTTCAGTTGTTTGTGGAGGACATTATTGTCATGCCATGCTATGTGTAAACCTTTTGCCCTTTTGCAAAGTCGTGACCTCTGCTAAATTAGGAATTTATTTAGTTGTGGGTGAGAAGACAAGGTTGTTGGTGGCATAATATCCTTTTACTTTTGAAATAAATTCCTTTGGCCCTTATTAGTGCATTCCCTTAACTGTTTTGCTCCTTGTTTATTTCCTATCGTAACATCTGGTTTCGCAACCTATGTCTCTAGCTTCTTCCCAACACATTCTTACAGTTGCTTTGGCATCGGTTCCTTCTCTGTCTGGATATTTGTGTATAAACTCGTTTTCATACCCCTTTCTTTTTCTTTTCTTGGGATACCAAGGTTTCTTTATCTTGAGTAGGGCTAGAGTTTCTCGAGGAGAACCCATTTGGAGATTTTGTTGCATTTCCTTCGATCCCCATTGATTCTGATTTCTTTATAGGCTCCTTAAATGTTTGGTAACTGATTTAACAGGGGCCTTAGATCCTTCACCCATCTTCTTTGACTTCAAACTAATTGTTCATTGTTTCAACTTGATTTGATTTTATTCTCCATGAAAATTTCCAGGAAAAAAATTATGCCCATGTATCTTTTCGTTGTCCCAATTCATAAACAATAACCATCTTAATGAGGTCGTAATGGCATAGGCTAGTTTTTTGTTCTTTTGGAGGTCTATTAAACATTCCTAACAACTTTTTGCAGACTTTTGCAAATGAAGAAAGGGAAATTTATATCATAACCATCTATGAAATGTAGAAAAAGCCTTATATGCTAAACAAATGTAGTAATATACCTTCCTTTGCAAGTCACAAATCTCTGCAATGTTGTCATAATTGACCACCATTCTTCTGCAATACAACTCCCAGGGACTCCTTTGGTCCAACTGACATGTTTTTATGTAGCCTTAAGAAATTTCGAGCACTCCTCCCAATCAATCTGGAACCCCTTGAAATATTTTTCACCACTCAAAGGTAACCTCATTACCTTGACCATTAATGCATCTATTATTTTAATTTCAAAATCTCCATTTTTTATCGTCTTCCCATTGATTTTTTGTGAAAATTCCATGGCGACCCTCTCATCATTCCCTTTAAAATTCTAGAGGAAATCTATCCACCCTTTCTCTTTAAACTTAGCTTTCCATGCAGCATACTCAGTGCTAGTACTAAAATGAGTAAAGGTAGGGTCATGCCTATCTTCCCCCATGCCGGTGATAAAATTGTTTCAAGGCTTAACGGGAAATTGAGAAGCCACTGGGCTGAACATAAAGAGGATATGAAATTGGGAGTAGAAGGATTCTTGTTGTGGTCTTTCATGGGTTCATAATAGACAAATGGGATTAAATAGAAAGGGGTGACCTGTTTTTTTTATTATAAATTATGACGATAATAGGGTCTAAAAATGATGGGTGAAAACACGAACGCATGTATAATAACAAGAAATTGGTAATCATGATTTGTTGATGGATATGACAATTCAAAATTTCATTTCAATGGCACAAGGAATGGAATATATTTAATCATAATGGCACATAATTTAGAAAAATGGAGGTCAAGACCACTAGTTAGACTCTATCATCCACATTCTTTACATAAACCTAAATAAATGAAAGTGAATTCATACCTTCGTTTTGACTGTGTAATAATAGCTAGAGATTCAAAAGAAACGAGTGATAAAATACTCTTAGCATTATCAAAAGTTAATGTTGATGCTTCTAAATTGTTGAATTTGATGCGGACAAATTGATGCTTCCCAATTATTGAATTTGATGTGTACAAACTAATGCTTCCCAATCATTGAATTTGATGTTGATACGAACATAATTAGTGAAACCTAGAGTATCGAATTGGTTCGGTAATCAGAACTTCTGGACAATGTTTAAGTACCGAAGTACTTGAGTTATCTAGGAACTGTAAATGAATTTAATAACAACATTGGTACCAAATCACTAGAACTGTGTTGAAACAACAACTATGAAGTACAACTTATTGGAGTAAATAATTTTACATTCAAATTAGCTTGGAACTGGTATAGAAAATCAACTACAGGAGGAAGGTCTAAACTGAGAGTCTGACTAACATTAAGATTTGTTGCTTCAAACCAATTGTTGTAACCACTATTCTATGGATTTTGAACCAGGCTTGGAATAGTTACTGCCTAGTGGCATTTCAATTTTAGAGAGTCTGAAACGTGCCAAAGAAGACTCCCCAAGTTTCCTCTCCGTAATTATTCTACCTGCCCAGAAAATAACAATTATCTACTTGGTAGATCCCTAACTACCACTATCCCATCCAAATTTTAACGAGCTTGGGTTAGTCTCTGCTTGGAGTTCTTCAATGTTAGAGAGTTTGAAGATACTCAAAGTAAACTCCAGGGGGACTTTCTTTCCGTAATTATTCTACCAAGCCTGGAAAAGAACAACTCTATGCTTGGCAAATACTTGACTATTGCCATCCCATTGGTTTTAACGAGCCTAGGTTAGCTTATGCTCAGAGTATTCAATTTTAGAGAGCCTAAAGATACTCGAAGAAGACTCCAAGGGTATCCTTTTCTATAAATAATCTAGTTAGTCCGGATAAAGGAATAAACTCACACTTGATAGATTCCATTTTTATTCTATGTGGGCCTAAGGAGAAAAGCAAAATTAATCCCACTATTATTTATATTATGTACACACACATAATATATATATATGTGTGTGTGTGTGTGTGTGTGTTCACTATTATTTATATTATGTACACACACATAATATGTGTGTGTGTGTGTGTGTAGTTTAAAGAACCAACAGGAGCTGGGTCCTCCTTATTAATAAGCTCCATCTCTAACTTTTGCGAGACAATTCGTAGAAATTCCTATTTGAAAAGTGGTCAGTGATAAACCTTCAATCTGTGTCCATTCACTACAAAAGAAGTATGATTATAAACCATAGTCTTGATCTTGACTGAGCCATTGTCAAAAACCTCTTCCACTTCATAGGGTCCTAGCCATCTAGTTGAAAATTTCCCTTTGAAGTGTTTGAATTTACCGTCATACAATAACACCCAGTCTCCTGGTTGGAAAGTCTTCTTTTTTATGTACTTATCATGCCAACGAGCCCTTTGATCCTATACCAACATAGTCTTCTAGAGAGCATTTTGCCTAATCTCATCAAGTTCATTTAGTTGCAACATTCTTCATTTATATATATATATATATATATATATATATATATATATATATATATATATAGACATATATAACCTATTCCGCTTCATAGGGTCCTAGCCATCTAGTTGAAAATTTCCCTTTGAAGTGTTTGAATTTACCGTCATACAATAATGCCCAGTCTCCTGGTTGGAAAGTCTTTTTTTTTTTATGTACTTATCATGTCAACAAGCCCTTTGATCCTCTACCAACATAGTCTTCTAGAGAGAATTTTGCCTAATCTCATCAAGTTCATTTAGCTGCAACATTCTTCGTTTATATCTATATATATATTCAGCTTAAAGAACCAACGGGAGTTGGATCCTCCTTATTAATAAGCTCCATCTCTAAGTTTTGCAAGGAAGTTCATAGAAATTCTTATTTGGAAAGTGGTCGGTGATAAACCTTCAATCTATGTCCATTCACTACAAAAGAAGTCTGATTATCATCAATAGTCTTGATCTTGACTGAGCCATTGTCAAAAACCTCTTCCACTTCATAGGGTCCTAACCATCTAGTTGAAAATTTCCCTTTGAAGTGTTTGAATTTACCATCATACAATAATGCCCAGTCTCCTAGTTGGAAAGTCTTCTTTTTTATGTACTTATCATGCCAACGAGCCCTTTGATCCTCTACCAACATATCTTCTAGAGAACATTATGCTTAATCTCATCAAGTTCATTTAGCTGCAACATTCTTTGTTTATGAGCTTCATTCAAATCCATCCCTAATTGAACAACAGTCCTAAAGGTACTTACCTGAAATTCAATGGGTAGCAATACCTGCTTCCCATTGCTTCCCATAAATCAATTCATAGGGAGTATATCTAGTCACATTTCTCCAAGTTATTCTATAGGCCCACAGTGCTTATAGTAACCTGTCAGCCCAGTCTCCATGATGCAACTGAATTGTTTTAGTAAGAATAGACTCCAAGACTTTATTGGTAGATTCTACTTGGCCATTAGCCTAGGGATGGTATGATGTAGACTTGCAGTGCTTAATTTGGTATTGTTTAGTGATAGATTTCACCAGCTTGGAAGTAAATTGTGTCCCTTGATTGGTGACAATATCTCTAGGTATGCCAAAGTGGGTAAATATGTCTTCAAAGAGAAAATCCACAACATATTTTTGACAAGTATAATATAGCCTCTACCCATTTTTTCATATAATCGACGCAGACTAGAATATACCTCTTCTTTCTATACATAGGAGAAATAGGTCCTACAAAATCCGATGCCCACTTTTCAAAAGGTTCAATTGATACTTAGGTTTAAAGAGGCATCTTGTCACTTGAAACTAGTCTTCCCATTCTCTGGCATGCATCACACTAGCAACAAACTTTTTAGCATCTTTAAAAAGGGCAGGCCAATAATAGTCCGCATGCAACACTTTGTAAGTTGTCCTTTTATTATTAAAGGGCCCACCACATGGCTCATTGTGGCAAGCTTTCAAAACATCATACATCTCGTATGCCCATACACATCTCCTCATAATTAGATATGGTCCAGTGCAGTACAAATATCCTTCAATCCATGAATAATTGGCACTCAATTGAACAATGTTGTGTTTCTCCATGGCAGGTAAGTTTTGTGGCAGCTTGCCTAACACCAAGTAATTAGCCACATCAGTGAACTAAGAAGTATGAGTGGAAATTGAAAATAGATTCTTGCTAGGGAAGTCATCCTGGACTAGAGCAACATCTTGTGAAATGTTCGTTCTAGACAAAAAGTTTGCAACTGAATTGTCTTGCCCATGCCTGTCAATCACAATAATGTTAAATTCCTGAAGTAAAAGTAACCATCTTGTAACTCTACCATGTGTAATAGGTTTATTCATGAGAAATCTAATAGCAGAGTGATCAGTGTGCACAAAGGTTTCATAGCCAGTAATATAATGCCTGAACTTATTAATGGCATGGACTACAACTAACAACTCCTTTTTAGTAACAATGTAATTCAATTATGCAGGTGAGAGATTTTTGCTAACAAAATAAATAGCATAAGGAATTTGATTTTCTCTCTGACCCAACACAACTCCAAGGGCTATATCTGATGCATCGATACAAATATGAAAAGGAAGAGACCAGTTAGATCTCCTCAATACTAGTGCAATTGATAGCCTATCTTTCAATACTTGAAAAGCTTTTTGATAGTCAGTGTCCCATGAAAAATCAACATCTTTAGCTAATAACTTAAACATAGGAGCAACACGTTTAGTGAATTTTTCAGTGAATCTTATATAGTACTCCCAAGCAAATGCTACATATTGTTTTTGGATCATTTTTATTACTTGCTCTCTTTTTTTTTGTATTTAATCAATACCAATGCATAATATTATGCTAGGGATAATCTCAACAGGTTGAACACCTAATTTTCTATTTTCCCCCATGGTTGCAATAGTAAAATATGCAAAAACAATAGGATAACAAGTTTCTTGAAATTCATAACTGAAAGCATGATTATAACTGCTAAAGGAAACGAGATATTCAATGCACCTTATGTCTGATTCAAATTATTAAAAGATATGATCCTCTATTTGTTGTTGAAATCCCTTGATTGTTCTAAAGTTAATAGCTGCAACATGCATTATTCTTCTCCATAAGGGTTCTCTAACCAAGAGAGAACTTCATTTGTCAATTGAGCAGGTGGAAAAATGGTCAGGTTTTGGATTTGGGATCCATTAGAAATTGTCATTTCTCTAGTTTTGCAACTAGTAAAGGCATCAACAATTGCTAGCCATGGTCTGCCCAAAACTATTGGGTGTCTTGGTTTAGTGGTTTTGGGAGAGATCACTATAAAATCTACCGGATATTCCCAGGAAACCATAGTTACTATCACATCTTTGAGGACTCGAATAGGCTTAACAATAGACTTGTATGTCAGTTCTAACACAATAGGTGTTGGTCTCACCTTGTTTAGTTGTAGCAAGGTCATAGTATCAATGGCCATTGCATTAATGGCTGATCTTAAATCCACTAGAGTGTTGGGCAGAAAGTCCCATTAATTCCTATAGTTACTACTGGATTCCCTATATCATAATATTTTGGTGGCATTTCTGATATCATTTCAGAAATTTGGCCAACTACCTTAATGGTTTGGTTTTTTTTTTTCCTTCTTGGTTTCTTTATACAAAGATTCCTAATAATCTTAGTGCAATTAGGTATATATTTAATGGCCCAAAGTAAGGGGATCTTTATACAAATGTTTCTTAGTTCTGATTCCAAGTCATATTCCACAGGTACTTTAGTTTTCTTTATGAGAATTCTTTCTAAAAAAGGACGTTATTTAGGTTCCCATTGTTCCCGTGGTTCTCTTATCATGTCATTTTTGTAGGTTTCCATTTGTTTATTTTCATCAAGCTTTTCTCAGATTTTATTTGGGGATCCTCCTCTTGAATAATGACTGCAAGTTTATTTTTACTTAACATTTTCCTAGACCTTAGTTGAATTTCATTTACAAGAAAAGAAGCAATGACATAGGTGGGGAAGGTATGCAGTTCTATGTTTTGGACAGGTTGAGGATGTCTATTATTAGGATTAGGTATAGGTTGTGCATGCAGTTGCATTGGTCTCAGAGGATTTGAATTAAATGGCTATTGTATTTTCTGTGAAGGTTGATTAGTACCTTGAGATAATGGGAGTGGCTGTTGTGGTGGTGGTGGTAATCGTTGTGTGGGTTGTTGTGGTGTGGAATAGGGTGGATTATACCCTTGCTAATATTGAGGGACATTAGGTGTGTATGGTGCATAAGCTGGGTATTGTGGTTGATATTGGGAGTATGAGGGTGCTGGAAATTGGGGCTGATAGACATTCCCATAAGGATTTCCTCTTTGTCCTTAACTCCATGGTGAATTTTAAGGTGATTAAGTTGACCAAGGGCAATAAGATGTTTGAGGATTCCATGTTTGATATTTGGGATAAGGCTGCATACTAGGGTCTTGAAAAGAGTTCAGAATTGGTGCCCTCCATGTTGGTCTTCTAGGAGGATGGAAAGGTTCACTTGTTTCAACCCCTCCTTTATAAATAACTTGTAATCCTTGTAAGGAAGGGCATTGTTCAGTTGGGTGGTCATGTGTACAAATTCCACAAACCTCCACTACATTTATAGGGCACTCTCTCTCAACGTGTTTCTTTTTGGACTTAGGATAGAAAATGGCCAAAGCAACCTTTTCTTCTTCCAACTTTTTTCTTGATCTTAAGAGTGTCCAATTGATCACTAATGGTGTTCAAGATATCTGTTTTAAATTTTTCTAAAAGATTCCCCAATTTTGTTCAAGTAAATCCCCCTTATATAGGTTTAGTAATTTTTATTACAAAGTCTCTTATATTGTCTCTAATCCTTTTTCCTACTTTAGCTTGACTCATAGAATATGTTCTACAAAGTTCAGTTATCTCAACAAAAGGTTTCTTGTAAATGTTGTTGGGTTGTGTTATATTCTTTCCACGAATAGCCCACGTAGTTAACTGGGGGGTTAGAAGGGGGGTGAAGCCCCCCTTTGTTGCGTCGATTATGTAGCAGGGGGGGAGTCACAAGGGGTTTGAGGGGTGCAAGTAACCCCACTCTATGGGGTCTGGGGTAGCGCCCCAGAAAATTTTGTTTTTGGACCCTATATTAGATTGGGCAAACCTACCTATGGTTTTGTGCATGATTTTTTGCACATGGTTTTAGATGTGATGGTTTTTGGTCCATGGTTTTGGACGCGATGGCTTTCGGTCCATGGTATTGGATGCTTTGGCGTGTATAAATATGTATTATAACATTGAAAAGAACATAATGTAAAATCACGCTGGTAGTCCCGGTTTTGGGATCTAGGGAAAAATATGTGTTTTATGTGTTATGCTCTCACATTGTTTATTTTCTGTGTTTTATAATTCATATGCAGGTAATTTCTGTACGGGGTTAAAACCTACATTTGGTATTAGAGCTATTTTGGCTTCAAGGGGATGCCTTTGTTGCTGAGGGGTTTCGCTCAGGCCTGTGGTAAACCCTGTTCAGTGGGAGATTGTGGGATCGATTCTGGTGGTGAAAGATGATAGCGAGCAGTGGAAAGATAGAGATTGAGAAATTTAATGGTTAGAGTTTTGAGTTATGGAAACTCAATATGGAGGATGTGTTGGTGGATAAAGATCAGTGGATCGCAGTAGATCCGGGTACTAAACCAACGGGTGTGTCCGATGAAGAATGGAAGAAGTTGAATCGAAAGGCTAAGAGCAGAATAAGATTGTGTGTCTTAGTATTGCTGAATGTATCAGGGGAAGCTACGATGAAGGCTTTATGGGACAAGTTAAGGACTTTGTACCAATCTAAGTCTCTAGTGAATAAATTGTTCCTGCAGAAAAAGTTGTATAACCTGAGGATGAAAGATAGAGACTCGGTGACAGAACATCTGAACGCATTTAATACTGTGGTAAGTCAGTTATTATCTGTTGATATTAAAATTTCAGATGAAGATAAGTGCATCAGTTTGTTGTGTTCTCTACCAGATTCGTGGGATAGTTTGGTTATTGTAATAGGTAGCAATGCAACTGCCTTGCAGTTTGATGAAATAGTCTCATCCTCGCTGACAGAGGAGATGTGACGGAAAAATATGGAGAGCCAGAATGGTGATGCCTTGTCTGTACGAGGATGGCCCCAGAACAGAAACAAAAATAAGTCATCGAGTGGGAGATCTAAATCTAGAGGGTTATCGAAATCTCCAGGAAAACCTATAAAGGTGGTGTGCTGGAAATGCAGAAAGGAAGGGCACTACAAAAGGGATTGTAAATCCAAAGCTCTTGACAAAGGAAAGGGATCTGATGATGCTCCTTCTACAAAGGTGAAAACCACCTTAGATGAAGGTGGGGATGTGTACTTGGCTTCTTCAAGTACACATGTAGATCATAAGGCATGGTTGATTGACTCAGGTGCATCCTTTCACTTCACTCCCCATAGAGAGTGGTTCTGCAAGTATGAGAAATATGATGGTGGTGATGTCTTTTTGGGGGATGACAGGAAGGCTAGAATCATTGGTAGTGGAAAAGTAAAGTTGAAGTTGCAAGGTTAGAACACTTCTGGGTGTTCTGCATATTCCTGCATTGGCCAGAAATCTGATTTTCATAAGCAAGTTGGATGATGCAGGTGTAAAAATAGTGTTCGATAAGGATACCCGCAAAATGGTTCGAGGAGCACTGGTATTGATGCGGGTAGTTTGGATTAGAACTCTGTACAAGCTGCAAGGTAGCACTGTTATTGATGGGTGCAATAGCTCTATGGTTCTTGAAAGTGGAGCAGAAAATATAGTGGTCTCTGGAGAGAAGACCATGCTGTGGCATCAAAGGCTTGGACATATTGGAGAGAAGGGCCTTCGAATACTTCACGGTAAAGGCATGGTAGAAGGTATGAGTAATAGCTCTCTGGATTTTGATTTCTGTGAAAATTGTGTATATGGGAAGCAGAATCAGGTGAGTTCCCCCTCTGGTGGTAAGAGGGCGAAACTTATATTAGAGCTTGTGCATAGTGATGTGTTTGGACCTATGAAGGTTCCATCACTGGGTAAGTCTATGTACTATGTATAATTTATAGATGACTTCTCAAGGAATACATGGATATATTTCCTTAAGAAGAAATCTGAAGTCTTTGACAGGTTTAAAGAATTTAAGGCTCTGGTGGAAAACTAGACAGAGAAGAAGATAAAGGTGTTAAGGACAAATAACGATGGAGAGTTTTGCAGTAAGGAATTTGAAGAATTCTATAAGAAGTGTGGTATAGTACGACAAAACACTACTCCATATACACCTTAGCAAAATGGAGTTGCAGAAAGAATGAACAAGATGTTGGTGGAAAGGGAAAGAAGCATGCTCAGCGGTGTCGGGTTGGGACAAGAATTCTGGGCAGAGGCAGTGGAGACTGCATGTTACCTAGTCAGTAGATCACCTTCATCAGTATTGGAAGATAAGACTCCACAAGAGGTATGGACTGGTAAGAAACCTTCTCTTTCACATCTGAGGGTATTTGGATGTGATTCATATGTACATGTTCCAAAGGAGAAAAGAACCAAGTTGGATAGTAAATCTAAAATGTGCATCTTTATTGGGTATAAGGATGGTTTAAAGGGTTATAAGCTTTGGAACCCAGTGATAAGGAAGGTTGTGTACAGTCGAGATGTGGTGTTCAAAGAGGTGAAATATGTTATTAAACAAGAAGTCCAACCAAAGGAACCTGAGAAGATAGAGTTTGAGCTAAAGGAGGAAGAGTCAGACTCTACAACCGAGGAGGAATTAGAAGATGAAGAGCCACAAACTCCGGGTGTGAGAAGATCAGTTCGAGAAAGAATGCAGCCAGAAAGGTATAGTCCATCTGCTTTCTGTTCAAATTTTGGTTTATCTATTACTGATGATGATCCCAGAACTGTGAAGGAAGCAGTAGATTGAAAGGATGGAAAACTTTGGAAAGAGACCATGGTTGATGAAATGGAATATTTGCACAAAAATGAGGCTTGGGATTTGGTGGAGTTGCTAGTTGGAAGGAAACCCATTGGCAACAAATGGGTGTTCAAGAAGAAGACAAATGCAGAAGGAAAGGTGAAGAAATACAAAGCTCGGTTGGTAGCACAAGGTTATTCCCAGGTGTCAGGAATTGATTTTGATGATATTTTTTCTCCTATTGCCAAGGTAACTTCTATTAGATTACTTTTATCTGTTGCTGCTGCTTTTGATTTTGAGGTAGAACAGATGGATGTGTTTTATGTGTTATGCTCTCACATTGTTTATTTTCTGTACTTTAGAATTCATATGCAGGTAATTTTTGTACAGGGTTAAAACCTACAAATGTCTCCTGAGCTTGAGAGGTTTAACGTTTCCATGCAATCTTCCCTTAATCCCTTTAAGAAGAAATTCGTAATAATTCACTCATCTAGATTACCTATTCGAGACTCATGAAAGTTATAAAGGAATCTCTTAAGATATTATTTTAGACTTTCATCTTCCATTTGTTGCAACCTAAAAATGTTATTGCTGTCTCTACTTTTACAGTAATCTTGGTACTTTTTAATAAAAGCATATTTCATTTCATCCCACAAAAAGATGGTATTTTCTCCCTGGCTCATGAACCACCTAAGGGTTGAATCTTTCAAAGTGGCAGGGAGTAGATTGAGTTTATGAGCATCATAATGATAATTGTAACTCCTACCAAGAATGCCAAACTCAAGCAAAAAAGAATTAGGGCCCTCTGAAGGCATACCATGAAAAAGTGGAAGAGATGCCAAAGGCATGTTTTTCATAGTAATATTCCTTGAGACATCCAAGACGGGGAACTTGAATGTGGTCTATGTTTCCTCTTCATGTTCGTTTTCATCGGGTCCACCTCTAGGTCCTTCTCTTCTGCCACCATTGCCATGAATTATGTCATTGTTTTTGTTCTCTTCGCCAACCATTCCTCCAAAATATTTGAAAGCAGTAGAATCTGGTGTAGTGTCCCAGATGGAAGAAGATTAAGCTGAATTAGGTCTTATATGCACAAGTCCTAAGTCCCTTTGAGGTGCTCCCACTGCAGAATCTACTTTTGAAATCACCACCTCTTACAGTACTCGTACTTGTTATGTCTCCACAATTGCTTCCAATACAGGTTGTTCTTGTTGTGATATACCTCTAAGCTATACAATTTCTTCTATATACGATGCATCCTTATTTGAGGCTACTTCCACAGTTGAACTTTCTCCTTTCTCCACGTTGCCTGCATAACGATTAGCAGGGTTAATTTGGGCGGGGGGGGGGGGGGGGGTTTGTAGGACCAGACAAATATGAAGGAAACTTCTCACTCTGAATAAATCTTCCTTTACTATCTCTAGGTCTACCTTTGGCTCTACGCATATGAAAAATGTTGAAGAAAAGTGTAACTAGGTCCGGTATTTGTGAATGTAATTTTGATCTTTGTACTTGTCAAGAAAAAGCAATATTATTTTTATAAAATTATATGAATGATTTTCTTGCTCATTCCATGGTCTAGGAAAGTCAAAGAATCAAGATTACGTTAAAGAGATCTTTATGAGCATTTATGTAATGTACACAGGTCAACCCAGTGTCAAGAAGCCCTCCAGGACAAGCATCATTCTTCAATAAAGAAGTATGCAAGATAAACGATGTAGAAACACATTTATGTCGACCTTCAAATTAAATATAAGTCACGTTGGCTTGCATCAATGGACACACCTCTTCAGACTATCATGTCGGCTAATTATGGAGGAGGAACCACTATAAATACCCAGCTAGTGTATCCGTAAAACTGCAGTGCAAAAACTTGGACTTGTCTGAGGTTTTCGGACATACCTCTGCAATTTTCGGGTGTAACAATGAGTACAGGATCTCGAATATCAATGAAGATTTTGGTGGATAGTGTAACCTTCTTGGTCGTATCAGTATCAGCATAAATATGACAATAATGCTCTCGATGCAAGGAGAATGTTATCACTTAGAATTTAAAAAAAAAAAAATTATGCATATAGTTGTTTGTCCTAGTCCAAGTACAAAGGTCTGTGTCAAGTTGATTTCATCTTATATGTCTTTCTTAGGATTTGAGTGTTAAAGTTCTTAACTTAAACCATACTCGACTCCCATTGGTTCTAATTCATCCATCATTGTTCCATAGTCATGTCTTATCCATGCCCGAGTCATCGTGTCTTTTAGTGATTTCGCAGCATAAATCCCATTGGCCAGTTTCGCAGCGCAATTATGGTTTAGCAATTTCGCAGCGCGTCATGATTAGGCCGTTTCGCAGCGCATTATTAGAATTTCAAACTAACAGCGCTGCGAAATCATGGATTCGTGTTTTTTGCAGCGAATCTTTCCTGAAAGGTCAAGTCTGTTATCCGAGTCATCAGTTGTGTCCACTCATGTCAGTTTTTGTACCTCTCGTATCATGTTTGAACACTCATTTGCCACTATCCCACTACTAGTTCTGTCAACATGCACAGAAATATCATTCTTAAGGGATTTTACCGTGCATGTACTTAATGATAGTCGTAAATGCTGCATGAGTGACAAAGAATTTGGATTTCAAGCGAGGCTGTTTTCAAGCGAGCCTGATTTCAAGCGAGGCTGAATTAAAAGGAACTGAACTACCATTGCAACTGAAGCTGTTAGACTCTGTGTGTGTGAAGATTTTGAAAGGAAAATACACAGATCCGGCAAATGCCAGAGGACTGAACCTGAGGGCTTGGATATAGCGTTGAGGGATGAAGGTGTGAAGAAAGCATTCAAAGATGCCGGCTGCTGGAACTTCTGCAAGAAGCTACAAGGAGGACATGCGCAGGTAACCAAAGAATTTGCGCTTAATTTCACTGGGTTAAATTCAAAGATTGCTATGCTAGAAGTTCAAGTCTCTCCAGAAGCCATAGCTGCTGTGACAGAGATCCCAAGAGGGCGGGAAGAATGGTTTAAAAATTTTAAGTTTGATATGAACCCCTGTAAAGAATTTTTAAAAGAGGCATATGTAAATGAAGACTTAACAAAAGCAGTGCCCAGAAACTATGTCAAGGAACATTATGCTCTTCTTCTCACCTGCATTCAGAAATACTTGACCTGTGAAGGAAGATACAATAAGGTCTATTCTTACCATTTCAAACTGCTCTTGCATTTCACGGGAAAAATCTCCATAGACATTCCTTTCTATTTGTTTCGCAGTCTGAGTAAAATGTGTGATAAAGTGCAGCTAAGGAAAGAGGACTGTGAAACTTCTTTATTTCATCATGGGTTGATTAAGTTGCTAGTTTTAGATGGTCTCCAGAAGATAGGCAGAGACTGGAATTCGTTTATTTTCATGGCTGGTTTCCAAAGCAAGACTGGCCTTACTCCACAACCAGTCAAAGAATTCACAATAGCTGAGCTCCAGAAAGAAGCAAGAGCTAAAAAGCAAACCAAAACACAGCTAAACAAACCAGTGAAGCCACTAATCATTCAGGATCAACCTCAGCAATCAACAAAGGGAAAAACTCATGATAAGAAGACTGTCCCTGAAACAAGTGGAGCTGAAGCAGTTTCAAGAGTAAGGACAAGAAGCCAGATAAACAAAGAAAAGGGCAAAGCCATAGCTGTTGAAGAGAGCCCAACATCCAAGGCAAGCTTGAATGATTTATTACAGGCCATTGAATTCGAGCAGTCTGAACCGGTCCATATTGATTTGACACAGTCATCACCAGAAACTGCCAAGAAGTCTAAAGCCTCAAAAAAGCTCAAGTTCGATGAGCCAGGTGAGGAATTCATTGTAAAACCCAGAAGACCTATCACAAGGAAGCAAGTAAAAGAAGCACTGTCAAAGATAGAGGCAATCGAGAGAGTTAGGCAAAATAATGCAAGCAGAACAATCATCACATCTCAAGAAGATAGTATAGCAGTCATGAAGAGCCAATTAGAAGCAGCCCAATATGAGATTGCCAGATTGAAGCAAGCAGTTAGAAAGCATGCAGATGTGTATACAAAATATCGTAAGGCTCTGTGGGGTGAAACTAAAATTTTTCAAGACCAGATGAATTCAGTAGTTGATAGCCATGCACAATTTCACACATGGACAGTGCCAGCCATCAAAGAGGCCCAGTTCGTTAGAAAAATAAATATGCAATTAAGGGCTGAGAATAAAGTTCTGAAGAAGAAGATTGAAGACCTAAAGGTACAGCTGTACCAATTATCTGCTAATTGAATTTTCTCTTCAAGAGAGGTTTTGTTCCAAATTTTTGTCAAATCTGCTTAATCTTATTGTTTTAAAGACATATAAATCCCTGCTATACATATGTAAACTCAGAGGAAGTTTTGGCAATCAAATATTTCGGTGATAAAGGTATCGGGTAAAGGCATGCTGTTTTAAATAATTCAGCAGTTTCGTAGCGCGCTACGAAACTGCTGAAGGTGATGATTTTAGCACAGAACAGGCAGTTTTGTATTTTGAGCGAAAATTTTGAAAAGGAAACGCCAAAGGGGTATACAAGATATCAGCGGGAACGACAATAGCCAATCAAAACAATACAGGTGGAGGATTTAAAAAGGTGAAATATTTCAACTCATTTTCAAAGTTCTGTGATATCCCCGTTGTCACCGTTCAAGAGGTAGCAAATCTTTTGCATACAAAGACCTTTTGCTTGCACACATGTCAATCGATGCAGCTCACAACACATCCAGAACGTGGCAGTGTTCCATATTATGGGTTATTAAAGGCTAGAAACATGCTTAGTACATTCGAGCATTTTGAGGAAAATTGGAGCCGAGAAACCAGGCACATCTCCTAATACTTCTGAGCAGTTGAAAGGTTCAGCGTTCAAGATCACTATGGAGTATTAAACATCCAGCTCAGCCAAGTCGAAAGAGGACCAGGTGTCAGAGAATAAGAAGAAGTCATTATGCATGCAAAGTGGAGTCAGAGTCATAGTTAATTTAGAACTCTTAAACACTACAGTCAGTTCCTTATTGTATTTATTAGTTAGTTCAATAGCTAATAGGTGTCATTAGAGGCAGTTATCGAGTTCCCCTCATGCTGGAGGAGGAAGCTCGAAGTAGTTAGAATAAGGATTCTATATATAGCTGGAACATCTATGTAATGAGGGTTGGAGATTTTATAAAACAGAGGACTGTTTTGGCTTATGTAGAAAGACAAAGTTCAGTAATATAATAGAACTGCTTTTCTTCTCAGGATTCATAAAGTGTTTCTATGTTCAAGATGTATGGTTTTGCTTTATCCCTGATCTATTTTACAGTTTCATAAATGTGTAATCACTCAGAATTCACTTATGCTGCTCTGATTTCCTGTGCACATTCATGAACTGTGGTTTTCTAAAAGTTGTGTTTTGAACATTTAAATGCCACATGCCCTGACTTCTATGTAAAGGCTGTATCATTATTTGCTGAAGTTTTATTGACTCCATAGGCCCAATGGAAACTTATGTAATGTTTGTCCAACCTTCATATTTGTCACTGTTATTTCACAAGAGTTAGCCCTCTTACTTTTTAATCAAAATCAATAACCTTTTGAGAGAGCCCTCTCAGGCTAAGGAGGCTAAACCTTAGTCAAAAGATTGGTCTGAAACAGTTACTTGAAGTCTTCCTGGTCAGCAGCCTTCCAGGGTCTGATTTTGAGATAACAGAGAACACAGTCATAAGGTATTAGTACAAGAAGAAGACACAGTGATGAACTCGGTGATGGATATGATCTCAGGATCTCACAGTAGTACACACAACCTCAACATAATTATGGTGAAATGATTTCATAGTGATGATATCATTGTCTCGGCATACTGAATGGAGTCATAGTCTTGACATACTAATAAGAAGGATCACAATTATCCCATTGTGATACATTTTGTCTCTACATATTTGTGACAAGAAGAAGCTCGATGATCACACAGTAATGCACTCTCGGCATACTGAACACAATCATGATCTCGGTCTCAGTAAAGGAGTAGTAAGGATATAAGTGAAGAGGCAACAATGGTGCAGTTGTAATAACCTCTGTGTTGCAACAATGATTACCTCAGTGAAGCAGCAGTGATGATGAAGAACTCAACAGTAACAAAGAGGAGGATTGGTGCCTTGGTCTTGGAGTGGCATAATAAGTCAAGGGTAAAGGTCTTGGTGTTCGTCAATTGGAATCTTTATACGAAGAATTTTGTGCGGGTTTTCCTCTCCAAGAGAGAGAGGTTTTGGCCCTGAAAGAAAGCCAAACATCTTGTGTTCTTGTCTATTTGTTTTGGTAGCAGTTTGATGAAGCAAACACACACACTAATAATAAGAAGAAGATTAAGCTAAGAAAAAATTGTAAAATCACTTCATAAATTGTTATCAAGTCTAGAAGAATCCTACTAATACTAATTGCCCTAGATTCTTCAACATGGTATCAGAACTAAGGTGCAGAAGTCAAAGGAAGGGCAGCAAAAGAGACATACAAGGACCAGTCCTCAAGAAGGGCATCAAAGTAAGGTTAAGGGTTTTGTCAAGAATAAAGGATCAAGTATACAACAAGCAGTCTACATCAACAAAGAACCTTTTCTCCATAGTCATCATCAAAAAGGTCACCAAGAACCTTATCAATATGAGTACAAAGCAAGATAACTCAAAGTCAAATATTATCATCTTGGAGAAGGTCAAAAATCTGAGGAGAAGTCCTAATCTACACTACAACAAAAGGAAAACACAGTACCTTTCACAGTCTCGGTGCTAGCCTCAAAATTTGGGTGTCATTACAACCCATGTCATACCATATTAATCTTAATGACTTAAGAAATTTTGATGATTGGTATTGAACAATCCTCGAAGGCCACAAAGATATTTTCTCATGCTAGTCAACTCAAGCAAGGTTCTACCCCAACAAGGAGCATTGCAACAAGGCTACAATGATATACAGTCACAACATACATTACAACAATATCACTTCAGAAGGAGAACCCAATGCCACATCTCGGGTGGACATCATGATAGTGCTCTCAAAATTCTTGATTTTGATTCCATACCCTCACAGTCATGGGAATCAAATAATCTCAACATATCATAAAAGACAGGTGTGCTTCATGCTGAACAATGCAAGGAAGTCTCAAGAAAGGTTCTGGAATTCTATTGTACCAGGCAGCTCAAGCAAGAATCTCATTGAAGGAGATCACTCAAGAAAGCATAAATGTGAAGATTTCACCTTCACATGGCAAGTAAGTATCTTTTTATTCTATATTCAAGTTTGGTTAAATGACTTCATGATTGCAAGGACATCTATGAATTGGATGGGTTATCAAGATTCCTTGCATGAAGAAGGAGAATACACATAGTCCTCTAAGTAGCTGAAGTCATCAAAAGGTCTCCTCTAAATTTATGAAAAGGGATATTTATGAAAGATTCCCTCACATAGAAAAATGGAGACATCAAAGTGATGTAGATGATAAACTCATTCTCTTAAGGTGCAATGAAGAAGGTTACATGAAATCTGATCTACATTAATGTGTTGAAGTTTCTAAGTTTACTTAGTTTAGAAATCCTTCATGCACTTTTACTGATTTATTCCTGCCTACTTGTTATTTTTCTTTAACAAGTTATTTACAAAGTAAATACTAAAAATAAACACCATTGCATGCTCAACGTATTATAGATCAGTAACTAAAAGAAACAAGAACAAACACACCACATGACACCATTATTTTTGGACCAATGTCCCCAAATATCCACACCATTATCCACTCGACTACAGCTCTATGTCTCCCCACTTCAGCTCAAGTGGCGTGTGTGCACTCATGGTGTTGGGTGAAACTATGTTCGTTTAAATCTGTTGTAGTACTTACCCAACTATTTAATTTGTCAATCCGAGGTCCGTAGACTTACGAGACACATGCACTATATATGCAGGACTGAAGTGGTACTAATCTAATCTAATCTAAATTACTGAAATCAAATTACTCTAAGAAGGCATTGAAATATTAACTATGAAAGCAGGAAATTGCATAAAGGAAAAGCAATACAACATGTGAAGAAGTGAATGACAAACAACATATGTGAGCTCACAACAATAAAACTATGTCAAATTATATTACAAGAACTAAATTACAAATCATGAAAGCATAACAATAAAAGAATATGAATCAAAGTTAATCTCCATTCTCTATTATTCATTATTCATCATTCCAATGAAGAGAGAGCACTCTCTTATATACATGAGGAAGATAACCTTTCCATAATTACATATCCAATATTCTCTCAAGCACTCTCAACTAGTTTCCCATTATTACAAGATATGATGCCACAAATCTCTCAAACATGATCCCACAAATCTCTCACATATCTTGGATAAGATATGCCAACCAAATCCTCCATGCTTTTCTCCTAATTATCTCCTCGGATAAGATATGTCTCCATGATTTTCTCCTTAGGAATTGGATAAGATATGCCTCCATGATTTTCTCCTTAGAAAAAGGCTTGCATAATTATCTCCTTGATCTGGTGGAGGAGATATTGATTCTTCACATATTTCCTACACATCACAAAACTCACATATTCTTGAGATATATATAAAAATATGTACATTTTCTAATAATTAATCATAAATTAACTTATAATACAAAAATGAATAAAATGGAAAATAAGAAGGGGAAACCCAAATGTATGTATGAAAATGATATGATGAAAGGTTAATGGGATGATGAAACGTAAGGAAAAGGTGGATGAAAATATGACTTTTATGAGTCCCAACATCCTCCCCAACTGAACTTGTTGCATGTCCTCATGCAACCATGCATGGGTCTCTTTAAGAACATTTGGCATTTTGAACTTTGGCTTTACATGATGATGTCTTTTAATAATTAATGTTTCCAGGATATGTGAAAGACATGAGTAACAATTTACATTTTCTTATGGTTGGTTCTTGTGTGACAACCATGAATACAAAGAATGTTGGTTCTTGTGTTAACAACATTCATTTCATTTTCTGTTCTCTTTTCTTCAATAATAATGTAAACAATCACTGGAAATCATAATGTGCATAAGAAAGCCCTTTTGTAATATTAATGAAGCATGCCAATATCGTGTATGAAGCAAAGTGCAACAAAATATCATTGGAAAATGAATGTTGGTGAATGGTAAATGGAGTGATAGTGGTGAAAAAATGGAATCATGGTAGTGAATATGTAGTGAATATAGTTCTTCCCCCCTGTCAACTGAATGGGTTGCATGTCCTGACATGGCTCATGAAAAGAAATGTAGCATGGTGAGGGAATTTTCCAAAATATTCAAGTTAGCATATAAGGAATTGCATGATTAAAGATTAGAAAACAACATACCTCTACTTACCCAAGAATGATGAATTATGCAATAGGAATGTAACTGCTGCTGCTGCTGGATCAGGAAAATGTGACTGATGTTTTTATAACTGGATCCTGGGAAATGAAGGAATCTGAACTGCTGATGCTGAATCATGGAAAAGATAAACGCTGAAAGTGGAACTGTGGTACTCTCAGAGATCAGAATGCATTCTGTTGTAACTACTGAGGGAGTCGTGAAAAAGTGTATAGTCTTCACCTGCTACAAACCCGATGGTACAATTCTAAACATGCGAATGAATGTTTGATGTCGAGCATGAATAGAAATCATTGGATTACCGACCATTGATGTATGCCGTTAACCAATGCAAGGCAACTCACCCGTGATGTCAATGAGTGCCAAGGTACCCGAGTACATCTTGCGAAGTGCGAATGGATGTGTCGAGGTCGAGCCACTTGCAAGATCTGAAGATCAAGGGACATTGATGTATTCCCACGATCGTCAGCGAGAGAACTTGCCATTAAGGCATGCAAACCTCTAGGTACTCAAAATGAACTCTAGTCTATTTCCCAGATAAGGTGCTGATGTCGATGGGGCAAGACTTGTTGAAAGGTGGGCCTTAAGGAATCCCACATCAGTCAACGCGAGTTTGTACAAAAGATTTGGTAGGACTATAAATGGAAAGAAATCACGGACAAGCAATGTGGATCAGCATGGCTAGGAAATCAAGGCAATGTAATCATGGAAAGGGAATGAGTTTTATTCAGAAGGCAAACTAGAAGGCAAAAATAAACTGAAAACGATAAAGGGATGTATGCTATTCAGAAAAATAGGCGTGCATGAAGTCGTGAAAGATAAGGAAATGGAAGATGGGCTGCAACACAAGGATGGTGAGTAGTCATGACGCAAAAGGATTTTTGTGTAGTGGAAAATGTCATGATATGTGCAGTGAAGAATTAGTTCCTTCAAGCGTCCAATGATGCATGTTTCATTGTGATTTCGAAAAATCACTTTTGCATTAGATTGTCTTCAACGCTTAGCACCATTCTTGCATAAAAATTGTCACCTTTGTGTGCCATCTCCATCGATCATACCTGTATGAAGTGACTCAAAAACAAATTAGCGCATTTTCAAGAATTTACAAAATGTCCATTTTTTTAATTATTTTCCGAAATAACTCTAATTGTGGATGAAAAAGGTGTCGCATCGTAATGTTGAGCTTTCTGCATAAGCTTCTCGTTGTCCTACACATAACACCAATCTCATTTCACTTGTTAGTATATGCATCCTAACTTTTGCCCATAAATTCACAAAAAAAATCCAACATACTTTGATTCCCTCCCCAACTAGAAATATTGCATGTCCCCATGCAATGTATTCATTGATTTTGCAATATTTTTTCAAAATGTTTTTATTGGTTTGCAGGAAAATTGATTTAAAACATTTGAAAAGGCATTGTACTTGTTAGGGAACAAGTAATGAGTTTATGAATGAGGGCAATTTTATTTGATTATTATTATTATTATTATTATTATTATTATTATTTTTTAAAGCTACAAGTCAGCAACTATACATTATGCATTACATTAAGTTAGGCAAGTTCGAATAATTGAAACACTTCGTGTGTCCCGCAAACATTATATCTCCGCCACTACATCATTCATAATTTCATATAGAATCAAAGCGATGCCATCCATTCCTACTGAAACAGTAATATAAATCATATTTTTCAAGCCCTTATGATACTTATCTGTTCCAAAATATCCTCTTTGCAGTTACTTATCTACTGCTATATCAGATGCATATAATTATCAGAAAGAAAGAAAATCCATGTACTGTATCGAATTATACATAATAAAGCAATTTTGACTAAACCAGAGTTTATAACGTTAATAACTCTCCTAAGTCGCCACATCAGAACTTCAACGACAATTCCTGCATATTGCGGTAGTGGGTGGCCAAAGACTGGAGAGCTAGGGTAATGTCGAAGGAAGGCTCAAGCTCGAGTGAAAACTTCAGAAGCGTCGGACAATTCTCACCTATTTTTATCAAACCAAACGGAGTAATTCCAAAATGACCCTTTAAACCCAATTCTTGGATATTCTCACAGTTTTTAAGGCTTTTCAGGGTATCATCAGACAAATAGCGTTAAGCTTATTACAAACTCTAGTCATGGCCTCGATACCTGAATCCTGCAAATTGCGTATGGAAGTCAAGGAAACATTCTCGAGCATGGTACAAGTTTTCACAAAACTCACAAACCCTGCATTTGAAATGCATTCCTGTGGTTGGGCAGGGTTCCCTAATGATAATATACGTAGGTTTTTAAGGCATTTGGAGGCCATCTGGAGATCTTGATCGTGAAATTGATCAGTGCATCGAGAGAGATTCAGCTGCTTAACATGTTTGAAGCGAGGAAGAAGAGAAGGGAGGAGTACACGCGACCTGATTGTCAACCTCTGGGCTAACGATGTCGGCACCTCGTTCCAGTCTTTGCAGACCATGGAAGCCGAGAGCTGGTCCTGGGAGCATTCAATCCGCATTAACATGAGGGACAACATTCCTTTGTCCCTGAGCGCGATCTCCATGCTGCTCTGTCTCGTCCGGAAAAAATCAGACAACGTTGCTCCCGTGGGTAGGTCAAAACTCAGATACTCAGACACTGAACCGGGCTCGGTTTATCAGCGACTCAGCGTGGATTTGTTTGATGTTTTGTATATACAATGAATGATGCAGAGTTGTTTTTTATTTCGCTGGTTTTTTTATGTTTTGTTTTTATGAATGCGCTGGTTGGTTTTGTTTCTTTTTTTATTAAAAGTCTAAAAAAATGGAATTAATCCTATCTTTGAAAAACAAAAATGGTAATCCTATCTTTAAAAACAAAAATGGTTAGTTGTTAATTTTTTTTTTTTTTTTTTTTAATCAATGAAAAACTAAAGTTGAGAAAGAAATTAAACTTTCTCTTAATTTTTTTTTCTTTTTTAACAAATGGACATAATAATTTGCATATCGAAAGATGTTGGTGATGAAGCATATTGCAAAACATGAATTTATTCTTGAAATTAGTCTAAATCATTCCTATTTTATGATCCTCGAGATCGTACAAAGATGCAGGAGGAGAGCATACTTATTCTAGGTAAAAGCAAAACTGAAAATGAAAGCAAACGTTGAAAATGAAAGCCTAACTACTCTATACTAATTAGAATTTACAAATTAGTTACGTGTAGGTAAACTTCCAATGAAGCCACTCACGTAGCAGTAACAACAATAGATTCAGTAGCAATTTGTCAGATGAAAAATGAAAATATTCAAGAGTGAATGAGTCTAGTTGCTGTAACTGCAAATTAACTAAAAAATTAAAAAATGAATCTAATCTAGTACTTACCTGGAACCATTGTTCGATGAAGCTTTGATAGGCACAGTTTCTCTCACTCAGATCATGCTGTAACTCCTGTTCTTCTTCGATCTGTTGTTCTTCTTCCTCGATCTCCTGTTCGAATGATTGTTCGCCATCAGATATGCATGATTCTTCATATGTTGAATCTTCGTTTATTTCTTGGGGAGTAGTTGAACTTTCAATTTTTGTCAAGATCTCCTTTTCCAGGGAAGAGGAGATTTTGACTTCTGCAAGGACCTGAGTGAGTAGTTCCATGCTGACACTCATTACAAAACCATGTTGAAAGAGAAAAGCAAATAAAAATCAGCACACTAAAAATTGAATTAAAAACAAAAGGACCACAGAAATAATCTTGAATTCAATACTCAATTAAACCCTCTTACAAGGACTGCTCATTAATTGAGTAATCGAATGCTTCAATTATAACCATGAACCATGAATTCATCAAACATTCTTCACAGTTGCGAAAATCAAACACACTTGCAGAAATTGAAATTCACACTTGCATAAATGTAAACACACCCTACATGCCCTGATCCATAAGAGGTCGAGCCCGTTACGGTATCTCGAATGCGATGCATAGGCTGTTCCCCACGTCTTACCGCCTTAACACCTCGGAGTTAGGAACATGTCTAAACACACTTGCATAAAAAATCAAACTAAACTTCAATCCATCGTGCCTCCCCGGCAACGGCGCCAAAATGTTGGGTGAAACTATGTTCGTTTAATTCTGTTGTAGTACTTACCCAACTATTTAATTTGTCAATCCGAGGTCCGTAGACTTACGAGACACATGCACTATATATGCAGGACTGAAGTGGAACTAATCTAATCTAATCTAAATTACTGAAATCAAATTACTCTAAGAAGGCATTGAAACATTAACTATGAAAGCAGGAAATTGCATAAAGGAAAAGCAATACAACATGTGAAGAAGTGAATGACAAACAACATATGTGAGCTCACAACAATAAAACTATGTCAAATTATATTACAAGAACTAAATTACAAATCATGAAAGCATAACAATAAAAGAATATGAATCAAAGTTAATCTCCATTCTCTATTATTCATTATTCATCATTCCAATGAAGAGAGAGCACTCTCTTATATACATGAGGAAGATAACCTTTCCATAATTACACATCCAATATTCTCTCAAGCACTCTCAACTAGTTTCCCATTATTACAGGATATGAAGCCACAAATCTCTCAAACATGATACCACAAATCTCTCACATATCTTGGATAAGATATGCCAACCAAATCCTCCATGCTTTTCTCCTAATTATCTCCTCGGATAAGATATGTCTCCATGATTTTCTCCTTAGGAATTGGATAAGATATGCCTCCATGATTTTCTCCTTAGGAATTGGATAAGATATGCCTCCATGATTTTCTCCTTAGAAAAAGGCTTGCATAATTATCTCCTTGATCTGGTGGAGGAGATATTAATTCTTCACATATTTCCCACACATCACAAAACTCACATATTCTTGAGATATATATATAAATATGTACATTTTCTAATAATTAATCATAAATTCACTTATAATACAAAAATGAATCAAATGGAAAATAAGAAGGGGAAACCCAAATGTATGTATGAAAATGATATGATGAAAGGTTAATGGGATGATGAAACGTAAGGAAAAGGTGGATGAAAATATGACTTTTATGAGTCCCAACACATGGCACAATCGTCGTCTGTCAAAACTTCCTTCTCTGCCAGTGCTGGCGCTGCCTTAGTCTTGAAAGTCTCTCCCTTACTCTCCTTCCTTGGACACTGGGTCACATAATGACCCATATCCCCACAGTGGAAGCACTTGATCTTGGAGATATCTTTCTTCTTCTGCTTCTCCTGCTTTCCCTCAGATGTTAGGGCCACATCCTCCTCCTCCTGGTTGACCTTGATCCCTTTGCTGCTGCTACCTATCTTTGACTGTCGTCTGATCTCTTCCTGGCGAAGAGCTGCCCACATCTCATCCCAAGGTAGGAGAGTCCCTCTACCCATGATGCTCTGGACAAACACTTCCCACTCTTCTGAGACAGCATTCAGGGTTGTCCTCACCATAAGCTCCTGATCCGGTGTCACTCCTATAGCAGTCAACTGATCTCGGATCTCATTCAGTCCTCCGAGGAAGGAGTCAATCGTTTGACCCTTCTTCATCTAATACGACCTCATTTGGTTCTCGAGAAACATTCTTATCTACACAAAAGTATGATGATACAGGTTCTTGAGAGCCTCCCACATCTCAACTGTCGTTTCCTTCTCGGCTATATGTGGTACCACATGATCCTTGACCCCACCAAGGATAATGCACTTGGCGCTCACCATCGCCTCTTCGTACTTGTCATTATCATTTGGGTCAACTGGGATAGCTATTGTCTTCAAGGCGAAGTTCCTGACACAATTCCTATCAAGCACTAAGAAGATTCTAGGCTACCAGACTGCGAAGTTTGATGCTCCGTCCAGTCTATCCTGGTCTCTTACTCTGTGTAGTGCCATGATGCTCGTCTAATTCCCTCCTGGAAGTTCTCTGTTCAACTCCTCTAAGTCTCTACTTCCCGTTTGGAAGTTCTCTTCTGGACTCCCTCTGAGTCCTGATTTCCTTCCTGGAAATCCTTTTGTGGCTTGTCGAGATGCCCCCTACTCTGATCGTCTTGTGCAACTGCACTTCTGATCCAGGTTCCTTGGCTAGAAACCCTCGGTAACAACTCCTCTGGCCCTGCTCTGTCAGGTATTGTTCTGACTATAGTACCTCACCAGCTCCACTCTGCAATATTCCTGCAACCTTCTAGACTGCAACAACTGCCTCTTCGTGAACTACGTCAACCCCTCTCTGCCCCACGCTGGCTTTACGTCAACCCTGTGTTGGGTTGTGTTATATTCTTTCCACGACTAACCTACGTAGTTAAACGGGGGGTTAGAGGGGGGCGGTAGCCCCCCTTCGTTGCGCTGATTGCACAGCGGGGGGCGGGTAGCCCCCCTCTACGGGGTCCGGGGCAGCGCCCCGGGAATTTTTTTTTGGACCCTATATTAGGTTGGGCGAACCTACCTATGGTTTTGTGCATGATTTTTGCACATGGTATTAGACGCGATGGTTTTTCGGTCCATGGTATTGGATGCTTTGGCATGTATAAATATGTATTGTAACATTGAAAGGAACATAATGAAAAATCAAGCTGGTAGTCCCGGTTTTGGGATCCAGGGAAAAATCTCTGTGCATATGTGTTCTATGGGTTATGCTCTCGCATTGTTTATTTTCTTTGTTTAAGAATTCGTATGCAGGTAATTTCTGTACAGGGTTAAAACCTACATTTGGTATCAGAGCTGTTTTGGCTTCAAGGGTACGCCTTTGTTGCTGAGGGGTTTCGCTCGGGCCTGTGGTAGACCCTGTTCAGTGGGAGATCTGCGAGATCGATTCTGGTGGTGAAAGAAGATGGCGAGCAGTGGAAAGATCGAGATTGAGAAGTTCAATGGTCAGAGTTTTGAGTTGTGGAAACTCAAGATGGAGGATCTGTTGGTCGATAAAGATCAGTGGATCGCGGTAGATCCGGGTACTAAACCATCGGGAGTGACCGATGAAGAATGGAAGAAATTGGATCGGAAGGCAAAGAGCACAATACGATTGTGTGTCTCAGATTCAGTATTGCTGAATGTATCAGGGGAAGCTACGGCAAAGGCTTTGTGGGTCAAGTTAGGGACTTTGTACCAATCTAAGTCTCTGGTGAATAAACTGTTCCTGCGGAAAAAGATGTATAACCTGAGGATGAAAGATGGAGACTCGGTGACAGAGCATCTGAATGCGTTTAATACTGTGGTAAGTCAATTATTATCTGTTGATATTAAAATTTCAGATGAAGATAAGTGCATCAGTCTATTGTGTTCTCTACCAGATTCGTGGGATAGTCTGGTTATTGCAATAGGTAGCAATGCAACTGCTTTGCAGTTTGATGAAATAGTCTCAGCCTTGCTGACGGAGGAGATGAGACGGAAGAATATGGACAACTAGAATGGTGATGCCTTGTCTGTACGAGGACGGTCCCAGAATAGAAACAAAAATAAGTCATCGAGTGGGAGATCTAAATCTAGAGGGAGATCTAAATCTCCAGGGAAACCTACAAAGCTGGTGTGCTGGAAATGCGGAAAGGAAGGGCACTTCAGAAGGGATTGTATATCTAAAGCTCCTGATAAAGGAAAGGGATCTGATGATGCTCCTTCTGCAGAGGCGAAAACCACCTCAGATGAAGGTGGGGATGTGTACTTGGCTTCTTCAAGTACACATGTAGATCACGAGGCATGGTTGATTGACTCAGGTGCATCCTTTCACTTCACTCCCCATAGAGAGTGGTTCTGCGAGTATGAGAAATACGATGGTGGTGATGTCTTCTTAGGAGATGATAGGAAGGCTAGAATCATTGGTCGGGGAAAAGTAAAGTTGAAGTTGCAAGGTGGAAGGGTTAGAACACTTCCGGGTGTTCTACATATTCCTGCATTGGCCAGAAAGCTGATTTCTGTAAGCAAGTTGGATGATGCAGGCGTAAAGACGGTGTTCGAGAAAGATACCTGCAAGATGGTTCGAGGAGCACTGATATTGATGCGGGGAGTTCGGATTGGAACTTTGTACAAGCTGCAAGGTAGCACTGTTGTTGATGGGTGCAATAGTTCTATGGTTCCTGAAAATGGAGTAGAAAATCTAGTGGTCTCTGGAGAGAAGACCATGTTGTGGCATCAAAGGCTTGGACATATTGGAGATAAGGGCCTTCGAATACTTCATGGTAAAGGTATGGTAGAAGGTATGAATGATAGCTCTCTGGATTTTGATTTCTGTGAAAATTGTGTGTATGGGAAGCAGAATCGAGTGAGTTTCCCCTCTGGTGGTAAGAGGACGAAACAGATATTAGAGCTTGTGCACAGTGATGTGTTTGGACCTGTGAAGGTTCCATCACTGGGTAAGTCTGTGTACTATGTATCATTCATATATGACTTCTCAAGGAATACATGGATATATTTCCTTAAGAAGAAATCTGAAGTCTTTGACAGGTTTAAAGAATTTAAGGCTCTGGTGGAAAATCAGACAGAGAAGAAGATAAAGGTGCTGAGGACAGATAATGGTGGAGAATTTTGTAGCAAGGAATTTGAAGAATTTTGTAAGAAGTGTGGTATAGCACGGCAGAAGACTACTCCATATACACCTCAGCAAAATGGAGTCGCAAAAAGAATGAACAAGACGTTGATGGAAAGGGCAAGAAGCATGCTCAGTGGTGCCGGGTTAGGACAGGAATTCTGGGCATAGGCGGTGGATACTGCACGTTACCTGATCAATAGATCACCCTCATCAGCGTTGGAGGATAAGACTCCACAAGAAGTATGGACTGGTAAGAAACCCTCTCTTTCACATCTGAGGGTATTTGGATGTGATGCATATGTACATGTTCCAAAGGAGAAACGAACCAAGTTGGATAGTAAATCTGAAAAGTGCATCTTTATTGGGTATAAGGATGGTTTAAAGGGTTATAAGCTTTGGAACCCAGTCACACGGAAGGTTGTGTACAGCCGAGATGTGGTGTTCAGAGAGGTAAAAGATGTTATTCAATCTGAAGTCCAACCAAAGGAACCTGAGAAGATAGAGTTTGAGCCAAAGGAGGAAGAATCAGACTCTGCAGCAGAGGAGGAATCAGAAGATGAAGAGCCACAAACTCTGGCTGTGAGAAGATCAGGTTGAGAAAGAAGGCAGCCAGAAAGGTATAGTCCATCTGCTTTCAGTTCAAATTTTGCTTTGTCTGTTACTGATGATGATCCCAGAACTGTGAAGGAAGCAGTGGATTCAGAGGATGGAAAACTCTGGAAAGAGGCCATGGTTGATGAAATGGCATCTTTGCACAAAAATGAGGCTTGGGATCTGGTAGAGTTGCCGGCTGGAAGGAAACCCATTGGCAACAAATGGGTGTTCAAGAAGAAGACTAATGCAGAAGGAAAGGTGGAGAAATACAAAGCTCGGTTGGTAGCAAAAGGTTATTCCCAGGTGCCGGGAATTGATTTTGGTGATATTTTTTCTCCTGTTGCCAAGGTAGCCTCTATTAGATTACTTTTATTTGTTGCTGCTGCTTTTGATTTTGAGGTAGAACAGATGGATGTGAAGATAGCATTTCTTCACGGGGATTTGGAAGAGGAAATCTACATGAGGCAACCTGAAGGCTTTGCGGTGAAGGGTAAGAAAGAACTAGTATGCAAGTTAAAGAAGTCTCTGTATGGGTTAAAACAGTCACCAAGGATGTGGTATCAGAAATTTGATACATTTATACGGGGACTTGGCTTCACCAGAAGCAAAGCAGATCATTGTGTGTATTTTAAATTAATTGGTGACCATGTTATTTATCTGGTCTTGTATGTGGATGATATGTTGCTGGTTGGAAATGACAAAGAAATTATCCAAGATTTGAAGACCCAATTGTCCTCCAAATTTGACATGAAAGATCTTGGTGCTGCAAACTATATTTTGGGCATGGAAATTAAAAGAGATCGGGCAAAGAGGAAGCTCTGGTTAAACCAGAGGAAGTATGTTGAGACAATACTGCAGAGGTTTAATATGCAGGATAGTAAACCAGTGAAGGTTCCTATTCCTGTAGGTGTGAGGTTATCTGCTGAACAGTGTCCCAAGACACAAGAAGAGGAAGAGGACATGTCCCGTGTTCCATATGCAAGTGCAGTCGGTAGCCTGATGTATGCAATGGTCTATACTAGACCAGACATTGCACATGCAGTGGGAGTATTGAGCAGGTTTATGTCAAAACCTGGGAAGGAGCACTGGACAGCAGCGAAGCGGGTTTTCAGGTATTTGCGTGGAACTAGTGATTATGGTTTGTGCTACCAAGGGAGACCAGGATTGGACAGAGTGTTGGATATTCATGGTTTTGTTGATGCAGACTGGGCTGGAGATCTGGATCAGAGAAGATCTACAAGTGGGTATGTGTTTAACCTATTTGGAGGTGCAGTCAGTTGGATGAGTAAGAAACAATCTGTAGTGGCACTATCAACTACAGAGGCAGAATACATGGCAGCCACTCATGCAAGCAAGGAAGCAGTTTGGTTGCAGAGATTGTGTTCAAGTATGGGGTTAGTACAGGGAGCTATAAGAATAGACTGTGACAGCCAAAGTGCAATTTTCTTGGCAAAGAACCCTGCTTATCATTCAAAGACAAAGCACATTGATGTTCAGTATCACTTTGTGAGGGATATGATAGAAGACAAAAAGGTGTTGCTGGTAAAGGTGGACACTTTGAAGAATACTGCAGATGCATTGACAAAATCTGTGAGCTCTGAGAAGTTCTCTTGGTGTAGAGAAACAATGGGTGTTTCAGGGCTGGAAAAATGACTAAGCTCTCCTGTTTTTGTGCATGATTTTCGCACATGGTATTGGACGCGATGGTTTTTCGGTCCATGGTATTGGATGCTTCGGCATGTATAAATATGTATTGTAACATTGAAAGGAACATAATGAAAAATCAAGCTGGTAGTCCCGGTTTTGGGATCCAGGGACAAATCTCTGTGCATATGTGTTTTATGGGTTATGCTCTCGCATTGTTTATTTTCTTTGTTTAAGAATTCGTATGCAGGTAATTTCTGTACAGGGTTAAAACCTACACCCTGGGATGCCCTGCATTAACCCTCTAGCCCTTTGCGTCAACAACGATGGCCTCTTTGAGGCTTTGCGCAGCTGCCGGCTTCTTCTGCATGGATCTGGCTAGCTTTGCGTCACACTTCTTGGCCTCTGTGCTGCTAGAAACAACTTCTGTCACCTCGGGACAACTGTTTTCTGCTGCTATTGCTCCGCTTAGCTAATGTCTCTTAGTCCTCTTGTGATCTGCAATCACTCTGTGATACCATGTTGAAGTTTCTAAGTTTACTTCGTTTAGAAACCCTTCATGCACTTTTTCTGATTTATTCCTACATATTTGTTATTTTTCTTTAACAAGTTATTTACAAAGTAAATACTGAAAATAAACACCAGTGCATGCTCAACATATTACATATCAGAAACTAAAAGAAACAAGAACAAACACACCACATGGCACCATTATTTTTGGACCAATGTCCCTGAAAAAACCCAATGCTGGAAAACCGGTGCAACTATCTGAGGGTTTTCTTGTTAAGCAATATCAGAGTACAATCTAGGTGTCGTAACTGGCCTACCCAATGGAGAATTTCCTTAGGAGCTATACCTCACAGTTTGAGAGAAATCTCCTAGCTGAAACCCCAGAAAACCCTTCCAGCAGCTCCTCAGTACAAAAATGCTCCTACAACCCCAGCGTCTGCCCAATCTGGACTGCGTCAGCCCCTCTCTGTCTCACGTTGGCCTTGCGTTATCCTTTCTAGGCCTGTGTCAGCCCCAGGAGGCCCTGCGTCAGCTCTGGGAGCCTCTACATCAGATGCGCTGGCCCCTCTGGCGCTCTACACAACACTTGGCTGCCTCTGCGTGGCCCTGCGTGAGCCCTTGCTGGCTCTGTGTCAATCTCCTTGGTTGCTGTGCTGCTCTCCCAGCACAATCTCTGCCTTCTTTGTTCCTCTGTACTCAATGCCCCTTAGCTGCTCCCCCGATCACTGATTCTATCTCTCTTAGCAAACCCCACTCTGGAGAATAGAATGTCTAATCACTATGGTGTATTCTCCAAGTGACCCTCAAGCCTCCTCTTATACTTTTCCTGTTGACATATCAATGGCCGAGATTAAGTCCCTAATCAACATCTAAGATTAGATCTGGCTTGATTCATGTCTTTTGGACCACTCTAACATAGATTCATATTAATATACATTAATATTTTATTATCTATAAGTTTAGACTTAGGGACTCCACTAAAAATATTAATTATTTTAATATTTCCTGATCTATTTAGAATCTTCCCAAACCCTTTTTGGGTATTGGAGATCTCATGTGCCCCAACCTCTCCACCAAATTTCGTGGCTAGAGTACATCTGATGCTACCCCGAATCAACAGAATGTAAAGGGTATCAAAGGATGTAATATATCTTCCATCTACAAGGCCTAAAAAGGAAGATAACCATAACGCACTAACAATTAAGGTAACAAATGTCCATGAACAAGAAGGTTACCTCATTTAGCAACTTGTGGGCTTTATGCCAAATAGAGAAGGAAAAGTTGATGGCATAAATATTGAAGGTCAAAATAACTCAACCATGTGCAGAAAAGGAAGGCAAGGTTAGTCCTCAAGCAAGACAAAATAAGTAAAGTTAAGATTCAATGCTATAGAAAGATTTTAGAAACTCATATCACTGAAAGATGGAGGAAGCTGAAGAAAAGGGCGAAGGAAAGAGGGAGTAACAAATCTCTCCTATGAGTAAGATAACATCCCTCATAAAAAGGTCCTATCATAAGCTCCTAGATCTTGTGTTATAAGATATGACAATAAGATGCATCATGGCATCATGGAAGCATTAGAAACAAGAGCACGTAACGTCTCCATAGGGATAATGAAGGACAAAAAGCCATGGCAGACAACATGTAGGATATATATCTCTTGGGAGCCTCAGTGGACATTGAAGGAAAGAAAGGAGTCATCTAAGGCTCGTCATACATCAAGTAAAAAAGGAAACATCTACCAATTGGGGATATACAAGATCCTCAAATGGAATCCTCATCGTAGGATTCACTAATCTAGAGAGGAAGCAAGTGTTTCAATAGGAACTCCAACTTATGGAATCCATGAGATGATGATGTGATGACATGAAGCAAATCAAGGGATTGAAAATATTTTTAGTCAAGGAAGTTGTTGGAAGAAGCCTCAATGACCTGAAGCTAAAACAAGGTATGTATGATTATGTTTAATATTATAATGTCATGTCATATGGTTGCAGGTAACATGGATCATTACTTCTATCTTGAGAAGCACGAACAAGAGAAAAAATATCTCTTCCTCTGAAAAGATACAGGAAGGCATAAGTCACACTAGATGAAATCAACATAATATGTCCTCATATGAAGTATGAGGTGATTGACTACAATAAAGAAACCCTGGTTGAAAGCTATGGAATGTGTGAGGAAGGAAGAGATCGTGAGATATGCAACCATGATGAAAGGCAATCAACATCCAAAATACCAAGAAGATTTGACTAGGAAATCTCCCAGAAAGATATGAAGACTCTAATAAAAGTCTGAAAAGAATGAAGACCCTTGCTAATGGATATCTTTGGGAGATGTGACAATATGTGTGCAGGATGTTGATACCTACAAGAAGATGTCATGATGAAGAGCCATCTCGTACGGTATGATTTAATTTAATATAATTTCCTGGATAATATCTAGATGAGTTCATGTAGGTCTACTAGAACAAGACTTGTAAGTACAAGTGCAAACATCATTCATGTGATGGACGGAAACTCCTGAAAGAAGCATGGAGAGAAAAGAAGCAGTCATATTAAGAAGGTTCCAGATATGTACCAAGAAGGCCACTTTTCATGAAGAAAGGAATGACATGATAGAATAAGAAGGAAAGTGGTTGATGGTTGTTGCCATATAAGAAAGAAGCTCGACAAAATTCCATGACATCAAGGAGAGAAGTGGATCAAGCAACTGAAGGACCCACAAAGAAAAAGTTGCTGATATATAGAGGAGTCCCTAGCTAAGAGGGAGCTCTGACAGGTCTCTGATCAAGAGGGAGTTTGAATTAAGATCACCCTTGATTACAAAGGTGTGACAATTGTGTTTTTCCATGTCATGTGTCATGCACTAGACCAGGACTAACAACTGTAGGTCTAGATGAAGGCCATGAATGGAAATGTAGACACATGATAGACACAACATTATTGTCTTCACTTGGGAAGAAAGAATGGGAGGATTGGGTAATCGTTTGGCATCCAATACTCTTTGAGGATGTGTAGGGAATCCAAGATAAGAGTAGGAAAGAGGATCGATATTCTTTGAGGGTTGGGAACCCAAGATAAGAATAGTCCTAGAAGGTCATACTCGGTGAACACCCGAGTGGGTATGTACCTTGAGAGACAATGATGAAGGTGTCTATAAATCACTGGTCTTGCCAACATTGTAGCTCATGGTCTCATGGAGAGATGGAGTTGTTAGTCAAGGCCTTACACTATGAAAATGTTGATTGATATGATGCTATACAGATTGGATTACCAATTCGATTCTTCTTATGATAAATTCTTCAGATTAAGAATAACCAAGTACCATTGTAAATACCTCCCTAATTAAGAGGCAGTGTTGAAGAAAAGTGTAACTAGGTTTGGTATTTGTCAATTAATTTTGATCTTTGTACTTGTCAAGAAAAAAGAAATATTATTTTTACAAAATTATATGAATGAGTTTCTTGCTCATTCCATAGGTCTAGGAAAGTCAAAGAGTCAAGATTATGTTAAAGAGCTCTTTATGAGCATTTATGTAATGTACATAGGTCAACCTAGTGTCAAGAAGCCCTCCAAGACAAGCACCATTCTTCAACAAAGAAGTCTACAAGATAAATGATGTAGAAACACAGTCACGTTGGCCTGCAAATTAAATATAAGTCATGTCATATTGCATCAACAGACACACCTCTTCACACTATCATGTCGGCTAATTATGGAGGACGAACCACTATAAATACCCAACTAGGGTATCCGCAAAACTGCAGTGCAAAGACTCAGACTTGTCTGATATTTTCAGACATACCTCTGCAATTTTCAGGTGGAACAATGAGTACATGATCTTGGATGTTAATGAAGATTTCGGTAGATAGTGTAACCTTTTCGGTGGTATCAATATCGACATAAATATGACAATAAAGCTCTTGATGCAAGGAGAACACAGTCACAAGGTATTAGTACAAGAAGAAGACACAGTCATGATCTTAGAGATGGAGATGATCTCAAGATCTCACACTAGTACACACAACCTCAATATAATTATGGTGAAATGATTTCATAGTGATGATATCATTGTTTTGGCATAGTAAATGGAGTCACATACTTGACATACTGATAAGAAGGATCACAATGATCCCATTGTGATACATTTTGTCTCTACATATTTGTGATAAGAAGAAGCCCGATTATCACACAGTAATGCACTTTCGAAATACTGAATACAATCATGATCTCGGTCTCAATAAATGAGCATCAAGGATATAGCTGAAGAGGCAACAATGATGGTGAAGCAGCAATGATGATGAAGAACTCAATAGTAACAAAGAAGAGGATTTTTATCTTGGTCTTGGAGTGGCATAATAGGTCAAGGGTCAAGGTCTTGGTGTTCGTCAATTGGAATCTCTACAAGAAGAATTTTGTGCGGTTTTTCCTCTCCAAGAGGGAGAGGTTTTGGCCCTGACAGAAGGCCAAACATCTTGTGTTCTTGTCTCTTTGTTTTGGTAGCAGTTTGATGAAGAAAACACACACACTAATAATAAGAAGAAGATCAAGCTAAGAAAAAAATGTAAAAGCACTTCACAAATTGTTATCAAGTCGAGAAGAATCCCATTAATACTAATTTCCCTAGATTCTTCAACAAAAAAGAAACTAAAGAAATTGATCAAGGACAACCAAACTTTGGAGCAACCCCACCATAGTGGATGTGTGGCTCTTCACTCACGTCTTACCGTAATTTCTCCACCATATTGTTGCCCTGCAAATTTGATATCAAAACATGAATCTACGAACTCTTATCAAAGCAAAATGTTACCTGGACCGTTTGCAACTCCCCGGCAATGACACCAAAAATGTTAGTATTTTTATTCGTTGAATTAATTGCCTCACATTATAGTAGAAAATATCATAATATTTGAGTTACAATATAATCTGATCTAGGTACACTTCTATGAACCTAAGAAAACTGAGAAATTTCTAATTATGGATTCGCAACTCATGAAAAACTGAAACTCTGACTTCAGATTCAAAATTTGGCACTCTACAATTTTTTGGTACTTAGATGAAATAGATTGTCAGCTCAATCATATAACTTTAATCTTAAATATTAAAAGAACTTAACTAAGAAACAAACAAATGAAATATTAGAAATCCTTTGATACCATTATGAAAAAAAGGAATCTACAATTAACTCTTTGTTCAACAATCTGATTAAGACATCAATTCATAATAACTTCAGCACTCAAGTCATAAACTTAAAGAGATATAATCAAAAATTAAATACTAAAACAATATTCTTAAACACTCAGAAGGAAGCGATAACAATCATAAGCAAAGGTTGCAATGAATCTATGCCTTAACATGCAACTCTATTCTAATTGAAAATGGTTACAAACTTGACAAATATCAGTGTTGGGTCCTTACCATGACCTAAGGCAAGTTAAATTATTATAGTAAACTAAACTATTCAATAACACACCAATGATTAAGGAATAGATGCTAGAAATATTATATTAAGAGTCTTCAATAATACATATATCATAGTTCCAAATTGCAAATAGAACAAAGTCTTGAAATGTTATAGTATTGTCACTATTCTCATGTTCTATTCTCTCTTTTCTCCCCTTTTAACCTTGGTAGTACTGCTAATCACTCATTTTAAGGAGATCATAGCGTAAATATAACTCTAACTGAATAAATAAGAAAATAGTACAAGATATGATCTGGACTCAATTAAGACAAGTCAGATCTTGAAGATCACTAATCCAGTCTAACATATCCATAGAGATTTGTCATAGTACTATTCTTGGGAGAGAACGTTATAGCTGTTGTCAAAAGAAGTATGAGAAGATAACATTGTTTCTTGGGAAACATTATTGAGTTGACTGGTACCAAATTTCTGGAAAGTGGTTTTGAATCAGGTACAAAATGAAGTACCAAACAACTGCCAAGCACATAACATATTTGAATGTTGATCTACCAATTTAATCTACCAATGCCATCGAGTTCTTATCCTCATGCTTAGGAATCCTAGTAAAGCTACATCCAAGTTCAACAATAGAATACAAGTTCACTTAACATCTAATTAGATCAATCAAAGAGATATGAAAACAAGCCTAATTTGTGATTTTACCTCCACTCATTGACTTGGACCATTTGACAAGGAGAAGGGTAGCTTTTAAGGTGTCAAAAGGGTAAAATTCCAGCAGGGTATCACAACAGATAACAAAATAAGGTGTCAAAAAGAGACAAAAAGAGGCCCCAACATTGGTTTAACCATAGATTCCTCTTTTCCAAATCTTGTTTAATTTCCATGCCCAAAATATAGTTTGTAGCACTAAGATCCTTCATGTCAAATTTGGAGGAGAATTGGGTCTTCAAATCTTGGATAATTTCTTTGTCATTTCCAATCAACAACATATCATCCACATGCAAGACCAAATAAATAACATGGTCATTAATTAATTTAAAATACACACAGTGATCTGCTTTGCTTCTTGTGAAGCCAAGTTCTCGTATGTATGTATCAAATTTCTAATACCACATCATTTATGACTATTTTATCCCACACAAAGACTTTTTTAACTTGCACACCATTTCTTTCTTACCCTTCACCATAAAGCCTTTTGGTTGATTCATGTAGATCTCTTCTTCCAAATCCTCGTCAAGAAATGTCATCTTCACATGCATTTGTTTTACCTCAAAATCAAAAGCAACAACAACAGATGAAAGTAATATAATAGAAGCTAAATTGGCAACAAGAGAAAAAATATCACCAAAATCAATTCCCGACACCTGGGAATTACCTTTTGCTACCAATCGAGCTTTGTATTTCTCCACCTTTCCTTATGCATTCATCTTCTTCTTAAACACCCATTTGATACCAATGGGTTTCCTTCCAATCTACAAATCCACCAGATCCCAAGCCTCATTTTTGTCCAAGGATGCCATTTCTTTAACCATGGCCTCCTTCTAGAGTTTGCCATCCTCTGCATCCACTACCTCCTTGACAGTTCTAGGATCATCATCAGTAATAGATAAAGCAAAATTTGAATAGAAAGAATATGGACTATACCACTCTAGTTGTCTTCTTTCTTGAATTGATCTCCTCAAAACTGGAGTGTGTGACTCTTCCTCTTTTGTTTCATGTTTGATTATAGAGTCCGATTCTCCCTCCTTCAGCTCAAACTCTATCTTCTTAGGTTTGTTTGGCAGGACTTCATGTTTAATAACATATTTCACCTCTCTAAACACCACATCTTGGTTGTACACAACCTTCCTTGTTTTTGGGTTCCAAATCTTATAACCTTTTAAACCATCCTTATACACAATCAATATGCACCTTTCAAATTTACTATCCAACTTAGTTCTTTTCTTCTTTGGAATGTTTAAATATGCATCACAACCAAATACCCTCAGATGTGGAAGAGAGGGTTTCTTACTAGTCCATACCTCATGCAGATTCTTAACCTGCAATGCCGATAAAAGTGATCTCTTAACCAAGTAACATGCAATATCCACTGTCTCTGCTCAAAATTCTTGCTTCTTTCCTTTTCCATCCACGTCATGTTCATTCTTTCTACATCTCCATTTTTCTAAGGTGTGTATGGAGTAGTCTTCCATCATGCTATACCACACTTATTACATAACTCTTCAAATTCCTTCTTGCAAAACTCTCCACTATTATCTGTCCTCAACACCTTAATCTTCTTCTCTGTCTAATTTTCCACCAGAACCTTAAATTCTTTAAACTTGTTAAAGACTTCAGATTTCTTCTTGAGGAGATATATCCATTCATTCCTCGAGAATTCATCTATAAATGATACATAGTACATTTTTTTACCCATAGATAGAACCGAAATAGGTCCAAACACATCATTGTGCGCAAGCTCTAATATCCCTTTCACCCTCTTAGCACCTGAGGGGAAACTCACCTGATTCTGCTTCCCGTATACACAATGTTCACATAAATCAAAATCCAGAGAGCACTTAGACATACCTTTTACCATACCATTACCATGTAGTATTCGAAGGCCATTCACTCCAATGTGTCCAAGTCTTTGATGCCATAGCATGTTCTTTTCTCCAAAAAGCACTATATTTCCAACTCCACTTTCATGAACCAGAAAATTGTTGGACCCATCAATAACAATGCTACCTAGAAGCTTGTATAGAGTTCCAATCTGAAAGTCTCCCTGAATCAATACCAGTGCTCCTCGAAGCATCTTGTAGCTATCCTTCTCGAATTATGTTTTTACACCTGTATCATCCATCTTGCTTACAAAAATAAGATTTATGGGTAATGCAGGAATATGCAAAGCACCTGAAAGTGTTCTAATCCTTCCACCTTGCAACTTCATCTTAACTTTTCTATGTTCCATGATTATAGCCCTCTTGTCATCCCCTAGGAAGATATCACCGCCATCATATTTCTCGTACTCACATAACCACTCCTTCTTGGGAGTGAAGTGAAAGGATGCACCTAAGTCAATCAACCACGCCTCTTGATTGATCCGAATTGGATCCATGAATATTATCCTAGTACCATGACTGTATCAAATCAGGACAAAAACTTCAAATTTAAGAGCACAGAGTGATTAGGAAGACCTCTGGAAAGTGGCAGTTTGCAGCCAGCAAGGAACGACGAGGACCTCGGTCAAAGCGCGCTAACTGAGGCCCATGGAGTCCACATAGGAGGCAAAACTGGACATTGGGAAGCCCAGATCGGGAAACAAAGGGCATTTCTGATGCGCAATTAGCACTTAGGACAAAACCCCTCGAGAAGGAAAGGCCTCGAGCGCTTGGTTGCATGGAAGCCGGAAAAAACCGTGGGGAAAGCGCTAAAGGCTAAAGGCGGGACCCACGCTCCAAAATCGACAGTATATCGGGGGCACCCTTGGCGGCAAGCGGATTTGGAGAAAAACGAGTGATTCCATTCAGCGCCCGACACGTGGTAGGCGGAGGAGAGAGAAAACCGCCGCTCATCGCACACTAACAGTCGAGCAAGTCAACTGCGCGAAATGAGCGAATAACGTTGGATCTGGGGGCTCTAGATCTAACGGCAGAGATCTCGCCCGATGGAGGAACCAGATTTAACAGGTGATTAAGCCGCGACATAAAGGAATTCTGAAGTCCAATTTGACCGCTGAGTTGGAGGATGACTCATTCCATAGTGTAACCGGAGAACCGAACCGACAAGGAAGAGATGGCACAGTTCGCAAAAGGACAAGTGGTCACTCTTGTGAGCCAGTGACGATGACACAGAGACAGGGAACTCCAAGCGAGCAGTGGCAGGGTATCCGACGGGGGCGGAAGAGGAAGCGAGCAGTCATGAGATCACTTGGCTTTAAGCCATGAACAAAGACAGAGAACAGAACATGAATAGAGGAAGAAAGAGACGAAGACAGAGAGAGCAAGAGCAAAGAAAGGACAATAAAGCAAGAAGTAGAAAGACAGAGGGCCGAGCTGACCTGCAACATAAGGTAGCATCGAGCAGACAGAAAGTTTGAGAGGTTAAAGCCATCCCCGAGAGGATCTGTCAGGAATTGAGCACCACAATGGGCTCCTCCCACTAAAGACCAGAGATGTCAAGAGTTGGATAGGAAAAGAGTCTGTGCACTCTAGTGGCTTGGGGAATCCAATAACCACCCTGCCAAGCAATTCTGTTTCAGGAGACTCCAATTGAGCTCCTCATTGTAAATATTTGCTTTAAAGACACAATAAAAGAAAGCCACCACTGAAAGATGGACTGGAGATGTAGCCCTGGAGGATAGGGTGAAATCCTTATTAATTGTTATGTTCTTGTATTTGCTTACTGTGTTCCTCTTGCTGTTTTCCATTTTCCAGTGTCTGGGTATTTTGCAATCTGATCGATCTATTGCCTAAAATAACATAGACAAACACCAGCACATGAGTCTGTAATACCTTCATTCATTAATAAATTAACTAAGGTCACTCAAGAGTGATTTTCAGATCAAGTGGTATCAGAGCTTTAGGCTGTTAAGGTTAGACAAGCTTGTGTTGGTTTAGCTGTTGAATGCTCACTAGATCAAAGCTCAAATTAGGAGGAGAGTTGGTCGAAACTAATCCTGAAATTGGGAGAGTCTATCCTTGGAAGACAATGTCAGAGGAAGGTTCTATGGGGCCAAACCCTCAATTCATAGAAAGTTTCCTAGCCTTAAAGTCCACGGTAGAAGAAATTTATAGGGACTTTAGAAAGCATAAGGATGAAGATTCTTCAGGCTCTAAACATGACAAAGGAGAAGATGAGTCTCACTTCCATGACCACTCAAAAGGAAAAGGGAAAGAGGAAAGCTTTCTCACACCTCCTAATAGCCCTGAACACAACAAGAAAGCATCTTTGATCAAACTAGATGTTAAATTTGATCTACCTATATAAGATGGAGAGTTAAATGCAGAAAAGTTGGACAATTGGATTAGACAAATTAATGTTTATTGCAGAGTACAAAACATCGATTCAGACAAGAGTAAGATTCATCTGGCAAGCCTACGCCTTGGAGGCACTGCCTTGGTTTGGTGGGAAGGTAGAACCCAAGCTAACGTGAAAAGACATGGTAAGACCATCTCTGTCTGGAGTAAATAGTTTTCTACAATAAAAAAGCAGTTCTATCCATTAGCCTACACGCAACAAGCCATGATGAGTTGGAAAACTCTTCAGCAGTTGAAAGGGCAAAGTGTGCAAGGGTACACTCAAGAATTTAGAAAGAGAGCATTGATTCTAAGAATCTCATTAGACTCACCAAAGACTCTGTTGAAGTACATTGGTGGTCTACACAGCTACATGAGGCATACCATCCTCATGTTTAATCCCACTAGTATAGATGAGGTATATGTACAAGCTACTCATCTAGAAGCTAGAGGAAAGAATGGAAGTCTAGAAGTTGGGGGACCATCCCAACCCACTGCAAGCAAGAATAAGGAGAAAAGAAAGCAGAAGTGGAAAGCAAGGAAGGCTAACACTGCACATAAAAGCAAAGCCTCATGCACTCACTGTAAAAAGGATGGGCATGATGATGAACACTGTTGGATTCTACATCCAGAGCTGAGACCTAAGAAGTTCGAGGGCGAGAAGAAGAAGACTGCTGCAGCTATTCAGAAAGATTTGGGGTTAGACTCGGGAGATGAAACAACCATTGCAGCTACAGGTATAAAAGGTAAGAATTCTGAAGCATCTACTAGTAATTCTGCACAATCTATTACTGATGAAGAAAATGAGAGAAAAAGACATGAGCTTTTCCATATTCGAGTTATTTCCAAACATCAAAAGATTGATACTTTGTTTGATAGTGGCTCACAAGTAAATCTAATTTCTGAAGCAATTGTAAAGAAATTGGGATTAGCAACTACACCTCACAAGAAACCATACCCATTAGGATGGTTAAATGATAAAGCACAACTACAAGTGACTAGACAGTGCAAACTCAAGTTTTCTTTCGGGTCAGCATTTGTAGATGAGGTTGAGTTAGACATAATTCCTTTGGATATATGTGGAATTTTTTTAGGAAGTCCTTACTTGTATGACAGAAAAGTTATTTTCTATATAGCTAAGAACAAGTATCTACTTGTTAAAGATGGAATCGAATACTTTGCAAGAGCTCATAAGCTCAAGAATAATTATAATCTCATAAACTCAGGGCAGATGAAAAGAATGATAAATTCATGGAAACAATTCTTATTGATGGTTGTAAAGGAAAAGAAACCTGATAAAACCAATGTATTTGAGGGCTGTAATGCTAAACAACAAGCTGATTTAGAAAAGGTTGTTTCAGAGTATGATATCTTATTTCAATAACTAAAGGTCTGCCACCCAAAAAGGAAATAGTACATGATATTATTTTGCAGCAAGATGCTCCTTTGCCTAACATTGGAATGTACAGGTTGTCTGCTTTAGAGAATGCTGAAATCAAGAAGCAGGTGTAGGAGTTGCTCGAGAAGGGGTTCATCAGGCCTAGCACATCACCATGTGGGTCACCAATCGTTGTGGTGAGAAAGAAAGATGGGTCGTGGAGAATGTGCATTGATTACCGAGCACTCAATAAGATAACAATAAAAAATCATTATCCCCTTCCTCACATAGATGATCTTTTAGATCAATTGAAAGAAGTTGTTTATTTCACCAATCTAGACTTGCAAAGTGGATACCACTAGGTCAGAGTTGCAGAACAAGATGCATGGAAGACTGCTTTCAAAACAAAGCAGGGATTGTATGAGTGGCTGGTTATGCCTTTTGGCTTAACTAATGCCCCTGCTACTTTCATGAGATTAATGAATGATGTACTGAGACCTTTTCTTGATGATTTTGTTATTGTGTATCTGGATGACATTCTGATTTTTAGCAAAACGTGGGAAGAACACTTAAATCATGTTAAGTAGACATTAGATGTTTTGAAAAGAGAAAAACTTCATGTTAAACTCTCAAAATGTGAATTTGGCAAAACATCTCTAAATTATTTGGGTCATATAGTAGGGGGTGGTGAATTGAAGATAGATCCCTCTAAGGTGGCAGTCAATGTGAACTGGCCTAAATGCAAATCTGCTACAGAAGTGAGAAGCTTCTTAGGGGCAACACAATATTGGAGAAAGTTTATTTCTAACTTTTCCTCAATTGCAACTCCCTTACATGCTTTAACAGGATTGAACAAGGTGTTTTAGTGGGGAGGCAAACGTCAGAAAGCCTTCGACACCTTCAAAGAAAAGATTAGTACATCACCTATACTAGCACTGCCTGATCTACAAAGACCACTTGAGATCCAAACAAATGCCAGTGACTATGCCATGGGAGCAGTGTTGACACAGCATGGTAAACCCATATGTTATCATTCTGAGACTTTTAATCCTGCAGTAGTTAACTATCCTACATATGATAAAGAATTGTATGCATTAGTACAGAGTGTGAAAAAGTGGAAACATTACTTAATGGGCAAAGAGACAGTAATACATACTGATCATCAACCACTTCAATATCTACACTCCCAAACTAAGTTGCAGCAATCAAGACACTATAGATGGATGGGTTTTCTACAACAGTTTCATTTAGTCATCAGATATAAAAAGGGCATACACAATAAAGTTGCAGACATGCTATCTAGACCTATTATAAATGCATCTACTATACTTAAGCATAATTCTGTGCTACATGAAAGCTACATTGAACAGTATGCTCAAGATATAGACTTTAAAGATGTATATGCAACCTTAAGTCAAGGAAAGCGAGTAGAAGAATTGGATTATCATGTGAAGGACCGACTCTTATATCATTGTGGGAAGTTATGCATTCCACAAACTGAGAGAGTAAAGATAATTAGAGAAGCACACACTTCTCTGATATCAGGTCACTTTGGGGTAAGTAAAACAGTTGCACAGCTGCAAAGATTTTGTTATTGGCCAAAAATGAATGAGACAGTTTCTAGATATGTAAGAGGGTGCACTTCGTGTGCTAAAAGCAAGCCCAACAACATAAAACTAGGCTTGTACACTCCATTACTAGTTCCTTCTCACCCTTGGGAAAGTGTTTCCATGGATTTTGTTGGAGAACTGCCTAAATCTAGGAAAGGTCATGATTATCTATATGTTGTTGTGGATAGGTTTAGCAAAATTTGGATTTTGATACCTTATAATAAGCAGATTACAGCTGAACAAACTGCAAAACTGTTCTTTGAACATGTATGGGTTCATTTTGGATTACCCACTTCCATTGTATCTGATCGAGACACCCGATTTGTGGGGAAGTTTTGGTCAAGTCTGTGGGAACTGATGGACACCAAACTGAAGAAAAGCACAACTTTTCATCCACAAACTGATGGCCAGACAGAAGTAGTTAACAAGACAGTGATCCAGTTACTCAGAGGATATTGCAGCAAACATCCTAAGCTTTGGGATGAACATTTGTGTTATGTGCAGCATGCTTACAACAGAGCAAAACATTCTTCTACATAGAGATCTCCTTTTGAGACCTGTTTTGGTTTCACACCAAGGTCTCCTTTGGATTTTGTCTTTGGTAAAGACACCACAGTTGAGGGACACAATGATGTGGACAGGGCAACTAGGTTCATTGAACAAATCCAAGAAATCCACCAAGCAGTACAGGAACAGCTGGAAAAGAGCCAAGCCAAATACAAGGCAAGGCATGACAAGCATCGGATGGAGCATAGTTTCCAAGTTGGTGACCAAGTCTGGCTGTATATCAGCAAGGACAGGATGCAAGGTGAAGGTAAAAAGCTAAAGCCTATCAGGTATGGACCCTTCAAAATACTTGAGAAGATTGGTGAAAATGCTTTTCGCCTTGATCTACCAGCTTACATGCACATCTACTCAGTCGTAAATGCAGATTGCTTGAGATTTTTTGAACCCTCTCTAATTGAGGATCCCGAAGAGTAGAGTCAATTGCCTTCTATTGATGACCTGCTACCTGAATATCTTAATGAATTGCAGGAAGACACAGTTCTGGACAGGAAGGTGAGGATGACGCGCAGGGGAGATGTTGAGTACCTCAGAGTAGGGCTCAAGGGTTTAAAGCCAAGCACTGCAAAGTGGATAGAGATTGGACAAGTGAGGCAATTGTACCCTCACCTAGTCGATGCTTGAAAACCAACTTTTGGTGGTCCAAAAGCTTTTTCAGTGGGAAGGCCGTGATCCAAATTGGATCCATGAAGATTATCACAGTACCATGACTATATCAAATCAGGACAAAAACTTCGAATTTAAGAGCACAGAGCAATCAAGAAGACCTCTGGACAGTGGCAGTTTGCAGCCAGCAAGGAACGACGAGGACCTCGATCAAAGCGCGCTAACCGAGGCCCATGGAGTCCACGCAGGAGGCAAAACTGGCCATTGGGAAGCCCAGATCGGGAAACAGAGGGCATTTCTGATGCGCAATTAGTGCTAGCGCTAATCGCAAATCACTGGGCAAAACCCCTCAAGAAGGAAAGGCCTCGAGCGCTCGGTCGCATGGAAGCCGGGAAAACCGTGGGGAAAGCGCTAAGGCTAAAGGCAGGAAGCGCGCTCCAAAACTAGTAGTATATCGGGGGCATGCTTGGGCAGTAAGCGGATTTGGAGAAAAACGAGCTATTCCATTCAGCGCCCAATGCGTGGCAGGTGGAGGAGATAGAAAACCGCCACTCATCGCACACTAACGGTCGAGCAAGTCGACCGCGCGAAATGAGCGAATAACGTTGGATCTAGGGGCTCCAGATCTAATGGAGGAGATCGCACCTGATGGAGGAACCAGATTTAACAGGGGATTAAGCCGCGACATAAAGGAATTCTGAAGTCCGATTTGACCGCTGAGTTGGCGGATGACTCATTCCATAGTGTAACCAGAAAACTGAACCGACGAGGAAGAGCTGGCGCAGTTCGCGAAAGGACAAGTGGCCACTCCCTGTGAGCCGTTGATGATGACACAGAGACAGGGAACTCCAAGCGAGCAGTAGCAGGCAATCCGACGGGGGCAGAAGAGGAAGCGAGCAATCATGAGATCGATTGGCTTTAAGCCTTAAACAAAGACAAAGAACAGAACACGAACAGAGGAAGAAAGAGACGAAGATAGAGAGAGCGAGAGAAAAGAAAGGGCAGTAAAGCAAGAAGCAGAAAGATAGAGGGTCGAGTTGACCTGTAGCATAAGGCAACATCGAGCAGACAGAAAGCTTGAGAGGTTCAAGCCATCCCTGAGAGGATTTGTCGGGAATTGAGCACCACATTAGGCTCCTCCCACTAAAGACCAGAGAGGTCAAGACTTAAAAGGAAAAGAGTTTGTGCACTCTAGTGGCTTGGGGAATCCAAGAACCATGTTGCCAAGCAATTCTATTTCAAGAGACTCCAATTGAGCTCCGCATTGTAAATCTCTGCTTTAAAGACACAATAAAAGAAGGCCACCATTGAAAGTTGGACTGGAGATGTAGCCCTGGAGGATAGGGTGAACTCCTTATTAATTGTTGTGTTTTTGTATTTGCTTACTGTGTTCCTCTTGTCGTTTTCCTTTTTCCAGTGTCTGTGTATTTTGCAATCTGATCGATCCATTGCCTAAAATAACATAGACACACACTAGCACATGAGTCTGTAATACCTTCATTCATTAATAAATTAACTAAGGTCACTCAAGAGGGATTTTCAGATCAATGATTTACACGTGTACATGAAGAAGAAGCCAAGTACACATGCGCACCTTCATCTGAGGTGGTTTTTGCCTCTGCACAAGGAGCATCATCATATCCCTTTCCTTTCTCATGAGTTTTATATTTACAATCCCTTTTGTAGTGCCCTTCTTTTCCACATTTCCAACATACCTTTACAGGTTTTCCTAGATATTTAGATCTCCCTCTAGATTTAGATCTCGCACTTGAGGAATTATTTCTATTTATGTTCTGGGACCGTCCCCTTATAGACAAGGCATCTCCATTATGGCTCTCCATATTTTTCCATCTCACCTCCTCTTACAACAAGGATGAGACTATTTTGTCAAAGTTCAATGTAGTTGTCTTGCTACCTATAGCAACAACCAAAATATCCCACAAATTTGGTAGAGAATACAATAGACCGATGCACTTAGCTTCATCTGAAATTTTAATATCAATAGATAACAACTGGCTTAGCACAATATTAAAGGCGTTTAATTACTCTATCACTGAGTCTCCATCCTTCATTCTCAAGTTATACAACTTTTTCCGTAGGAATAGTTTGTTCACCAGAGATTTAGATTGATACAAAGTCCCTAACTTGTCCCACAAATCCTTTGTTGTAGCTTCTCCTGAAACATTCAACAATACTGAATCTAAGATACACAACCATATTGTGCTATTTCGCTTCCGACCCAACTTTGCCCAGTCTTTTGTTGACATTATCATTGGCTTAATACCTGTATCTACTACGATCCATTGATCTTTATCCACCAACAGATCCTCCATCTTGAACTTCCACAACTCAAAACTTTGTCCATTAAATTTCTTGATCTCTATCTTTCCATTATTTGTCATCTCCTTTCACCACAAGAATCGTTCCCATATATCTCCCCACTGTAATAGGGCTTACCACAGGCCCAAGCAAAATCTCTCAGCAACAAAGGCGTTCCCTTGAAGCCAAAATGTAGGTTTTAACCCTGTAAAAAAATTACTTGCACATGAATTCTTAAAACGAAAAAATATACATTGACGAGAACATAAAACTAATATACACAGATATTTTCCCCCTAGATCCCAAAACTGGGACAACCAGATTTGATTTTTCATTATATTCCTTTCAATGTTAAAATACATATAAATGTTAAAATACATATCTCTCTCTCTCTCTCTCTCTCTCGATATCTATATATATATATATATATGTCAAAGCATTCATAAACCCCAATCCACTAATCTTGGATTAGAACATAATCGTAGTTCCCTTGACCGGATCTACAAAATACCATGGGAAAAAAACATCATGCCAAAACCATGTGTAAAAGCCATGCACAAAACCATGGGTAAGTTCGCCCACCATATTTGGGTATGCCCCCCATCCTTGGGTCTGCATGATATATATATATATATATATATATATTAGGTGTGGAAAGAATATAACACACACCCAACATGACCCTTTCTTGCTAGTGCCAACTTGGATTAATGGTCGTTCGGGTGTCGGATATATTAGGAAAAGATTGGAAAAATTATTAGTCCATGAAAATTTGCTGGAATGGATGGGTTATATGGGGATGTGGGTGATTTAATCGGAGGTGTCAAACCATGCACCTATTGTGTTACAGTGGATGGGAGATCAACAATGGAGAGGCTTGCCTTTTAAATAAGACATTGCTCGGAGAGGAGGAATTCTATAATATTATTAGAGAATCATAGTTGTCTTCAGAGAATCTACATAATTGTTCAGGGATGTGGCGGGTAATGGAGAAGCTTCGAAGACTTAAACAGAAGGTGACAGTCTTGGAGAAGGAGAAGAAAAGAAAAATGAGGAAGGATCTAGTGGATATAGTGACAAAAATGGAATATATCAAGAAAAAGATGGATGCAAACCTCTCTTCTCTATCCTTAAGGATTAGGTTAAAGGAGTTGGAACTACAAAAGAGTCATATTCTAAATCTACAGGAAGAATCGTGGTGACTGAGGAGTTGCATGATTTGGATCAGATTTGGGGATTGTAACACCAAAATTTTTAGCATTTTGCTACGTAGAGGCATAACTATAGTTCTTTGTGAAATTGAATCTACTTTGGGTGAAAGGATTTTTAATTTTGAGGAAATCCATAAAGAAGCAAAGAAATTATTTGAGAACATTTATGAGGAGAGAGTGCCAGAGGACATAAAAAACTAGTAGTGGTTCATTGATGAATTCCTTAAGATGTTCTTAGATGTTCATAATGAGATTCTAGGAGAACCTATAATGTTGGAGAAGATTTCAAGGGTGCTTCGATCCTTTTCTAGGGATAAATCTCTGGTGCCAGATGGTTGGATGGTAGAAATCTTCCTACATTTTTTTTTGGAAATTATGGGTATAAATCTATTAGCAATGATGGAGGAGTCCAAGAGATCTCGACAAATAACATGTGCGATAAACTATGCTTTCAATGCACTGATTCCAAAGTCATTAGGCCTGTTATAACTCCATAATTTTTGAGGTTGCAGAGTAAATTATAGAGGTAACCTTAGAACCACTTTGAAAATTGGGAATCTAGCCCTTCCAGTTTTAGAGAGGGATCTCTCTTTAATATTTAGCTTTGTTTTATTGATGATATTAGGCTAGTCATCATGTTCAGGTTTGGGTTTTTTGTGTCGTTGGGTTGAGATAGTGGAATTAAGCCATTGGGCAATGGAGTCACAGGTTTAGATTGATCTAATGCAGAGTTTACAGGCTAAACTTACAGGCCAGGGTAGGCAAGTTCACTGGATCCTTTAAAATCTATGGCGTGGAGGAGAAGAAAAAGATTAAGCGATCCATTTAATAAACAGAGCAACTAAGAATTCTGTTTTTAATTTTCAATAGAAAACATAGAAATTATTCATAAGTCAGATACAAAGTGTACTTTTAAACAAATTATGTTCATATTCTTCTTAGAATAATTAAGATAATAGAAACATATGTGAAAAACAATGAAAACATTCAACAGAGAAATATGCACCTCACCAATGAAATTGACACAAGAATCCTGTAATGCTTGCACTGTATTACTGAAATATGATCAATGATAGCTCTGTGAGCTTCTTTACAACATAAGTTCTTTCTTCAAAACTAATCCCAACACTAATACTTCGATTTTTGAAGTATTTATACAAAAATATTTACAAAATATCTTGATTCAAAAGATCAAGATGGAATCCTATTAATGTATAAACTGATTGCAAAATTAGAACAAAATAATAGGAATCTTCAAACTGCTGAACGCTGGCCTTATTTTTGACAAAGACTGTTGGTTACTGGGCCTCAAAATCTGTTGTGTTGTTCTACATTGCTCTCCAATTACGAATTACTCTAGTAATTCACATAATTTCTCCCACCTATATTCACTTGCGCTTGAAAATGTAATCAATTTCCTGTAGCTTTCATCCACGTTTGTGTATTTTTTGAAGGTGGACTTGATGACAAATAGGTGCTTGACCTCATGACTGATAAATAAATCAAAATCTAAGGCATCCATGAATGTCTTCCCTGTGATGTGCCCTTTGATCCCTGCAAATTTTGATTTGTCTTGGGCAATCTTGATTAATCTGTCCTGGTACTCTGTTAGGATCATGAGCTCATTTTCTGTATTTGTCAACTTTGGAAGACTTTTCCTGTTCAACACTTGCAACTTCTTGTGGAATCTGTCTATGTTGATTTCTAAATTCTGGCATTTTTTATCCAGCTGATTTATAAGAGTCCTTTTGGTCTGCATCCTTTTCACCTCCAGGATGGTCTCTGTTCTATCTTGCATTCCCAGCTCATGTAGTTCTTGCCTGTTCTGTCTTGAATTTAGAAATTTGATGATGGTTGTAGCTTCCCCAAGTTTCTACCCAAGTCTATTTTAGTCTGCCAGATTACTTCTTTGGATTTTTGCAATAACTCTTGTTGTTCAAAGATGATATGTATAGAAGGCCATAATTATGTGATGGCTTCACTGATATCTGTCCGTATATGTTATTTGACTTGGGTCAGACTATGACCCATAACTGATTCATTATGCAACTCCGCCACATAAAAATTATCAATCATTATCTTATGTTCTGACAGTGTCTTAATTTGAGATTTTAGCTTAGAAATTTCTTTCCACTGTATAGTTAGACTATCCATGGCTCTGACCAATTCACTTGCTGAATCTGTTGTTGTTGCTGATGTAGATGCAAATGCTCTTGTAGCTGTGGCTACTGCAATTGGAACTGCAGTAAGAGGAACTATGGCCAACTGTTGTGCCTACTCTTTTTCTTTGAGAAATTTCTCTAACTCTATCTCCATGTCTTTGATTTGGCTATTTAGCTTGATGACTATCCTGAACATATCCTCTTTCTTCTTCTCACTCTCTCCTAGCTCCTTGGCTTGTGGATCCTTTGTAGTAGGCAACTTCAATTGTTTTCTCAAGGCTGCTATATCAACATCCTTTTTCTTCAGAAGTTCTTTAGCTGCCTTGATATCTTTGAGATTATATCCCAACTTTATCACCAAGTACTCTAGTGACTTGATTCTAGTATCCTTGGTTACGCATGAAATCTTCTCTAACTTGAGTTGGCACTGTACATTATTTAGTAATACTTGCAATTTAGAGGCAGGCATGGCGGTGTTAGTGAGTGTGGAATACATCATCTCACTTGTTTGTCTATGCAGATCCATCTGGTCTATGGGATGAATATGATGTGCATCAAAAGTGAACATAGAATCCTTGTAATTTGCAGATGACTTGGGAGCTGGTACTTTGGAGTTGAGAAATGCTATTTGCATTTTTCCCTTCTCTGAGTCGAATGATGATAGTAATATTTCCTAAGAGACAGTTGTTTGTTTCCAGAACTGTGTATAAGTGGAGGTTTTTAGCATTTCATTCCTTTTCTTAATTGCCTTGTATTTGGAAAAAATGTTGGGCTCAACAATGTCTTGAGCCAAATTCACTGTCTTTGGTGTCTCTAGAGGATCTCTAGAAGTAGATGAAGAAGGTGATCCTATGAAGATATCCTCCTCTCTGCTAGACACATGAGGACCTATCTTTACAATAGTTTGTTGTTCTTCTGTGTCCTGCTGAAAAACATTTGCAGAGTTGGTTTTTTGCTTCTTAGTATAAACTAGGAAATCCTTTGCTCCTATTTCCATCACTGGGGAAGATTCTTCTTCTCTTGCTCTCTTCTCCTGTTTCTCTTTAGGTATGGGTGTTTGAGTGGTTGTAGTAGAGAGAACTTGCTCCTCTGCCTCCTGCAGTGTGTTTTCCACCCATTGAGTCTGGTTCATGTACTGCTTGATTTCTGGTCGAGGAGTATGTGAATAAGGTGTGGTCTTTTTCTCCACCCTTAGCTTTGAGATCAAGCCAAAAGGGTCATAAGACCAGGTGAAACTCAATTTAAAATTCATTTGCTTCAGCAACAAATCAACTTCCTTACCAGCTGATCTAGTATTGCAGACAAAAGGTCCCACTTTGGCTTTAATCTTGAACTGAGCCTTCTTCTTGGCTGCCACAAAATGTAGGTCATCCATGTGAATCATTTGTCGAATGTACTCTAATGAGAAAAGTCTCATAGGCACAAATTTGGGCAGTTTTTAGGGTGGCATCTCACACTCATATATCCAAATTTCTATGTATGTATGGTAAAGATACAAGTCCCATGTCTTTACTTGATCACTGAGATGTAGAATCTTCTGAATGTCTTCACCTATCCTAAGCTCCACATCACTATGTAGGAGACATACCACTATATATAAGAACTGGTCCACAAAGTCTGTGAAAGAGAATTATGTGGAATTCCTTCTCACTAAGGATGTCCATTGTATGACTGACTGAGCATTACCCTGCTCATCCATCTTCTGCAAGGTGAAAGGGAATTTGTCTGCTTGTTGATGAATAAACATGTACACTAAAACAGAGGAGTATTTGAAAGCTCCCTCTGTGGAAAATCTGGCAAATTGATCATGGATAGCCTTTGCAATAAACTGTTTGTAATTAAAAATAAATAGTTTTTCACCAATGGTAAAAATTGATAGGAAGCCAACCATGGCCTCATCAACCCATTGGTCAGAATGATAACTAAGAATGTAAGAGATGATGGAAATAATATGCTTAGTTCCCTCAGTGATGCAGGAGCATTCAGCTCAGAAAAATCATTGTATTTTAGTAGACATAGGGGGTCTTGTGTTTTAAGGAAGTTGGTTTCCTAAGTGTTGAATTAATGTAATTATTAAGGTTTTGAGTGATTTTAATGAGAGAAGCTAGAATAGGGATTTAATTAAGTATAGTGAGGCATATTTGTAAATGTTCTCGAATGTAGGAGAACATGAGAGATTTAGGATAGTTGAGAGATTTGAGAATTAATTGTAAATCTTAGATTAGGAGTTAGTTCATGATTTTGTGGATTAAAGAGGATCCTTAGAGATAAGGAAGAGATTTTAGGATTTTGTTGAGAAGGTTATGGATCTAAACCAGGAATTGGTTATAGAATCCTTTTGTATAAATGTAAGCCAAAAAGGCAGAGAAAGAGTTAGTCAAGTCAAGTCAAGTTAGTAGTTAGAGGTGTGAGTTAGAGGTTTGATTGTAAGCCTATGAGAAGATAGGAAAACAGAGACCACTGATACAGAAGATCAGGCCAGAGAGAGAGAGAGAGAGATTCTTATGTAAATATATGTTTATTAATATAAAAAATTCGATTTGAGTTCATGTGTGTGTATTGAGTAATTAAAATATAGATGGTGTATAGTCCTGAGTTATTCTGCGTAACATAGGTTGCAAGTGTAGAATCATAGGTGTAATACAGAGAAGAGTAACAGAGAGGTGTTACGGGCTTTACACACATTGACAGTACAGGAGGAAGCCTTTAATGTTACAAAGAAGGTGAAGGAAACATAAAGGCGCGAGCGAAGTTAAGCTCAAGAGGAAGTTGTGTGCAGAACAACAAAAGTCCAGAACCCTGGAAGAAACCCGAAACCAGAGAAAAACACTTAAGAAATGACATAAAAACGAAGTGAAGAGAAGAAACAAAAGAGAGTGTAGCGATGCATAGGAGCCATTGGATCTTGGAGATCAACGGACGAGATTGTTTGTAATAAGCGACCAAGATTAAGTCATGTAGAATGGAGTCAAGAAATGAACGGCGGAGATTAACTTAAGTGTTAGCGGAAGAGGAATCCGAAGGAGTCGTCGCAACCATCGATGGTAGAAGATCTACGGTCATCAGGCACTAACAAGCTCGGGCATTAACCAAAGAAGAAAGGCATACTTATAAGCGAAAGCGGGTTATCTGACGAAGAAAAGGTGGTAAGTGGTAATGGAGAGGAGTCACCTGATTCCATTAATCAATTGACACGTAGCACGTCGGAGGAGAGAGGAAACCGCTTTATCGGGCGGGTAATCCTTGTGCAAGTAGCTCACCTGATATCATTGTGGACTGTCGGATCAAATGGGTTTTGATCTATGGTGGAGGATCGCCGAGTAGTTCTGTTGATCGGGGAAGACATCAACCGTCGGATCGCAGGGTAAGATCTACGGTGAAGGTTGAAGCCGATAAGGCTTGGGGAAGAGCGGACCCGAAAGGTTTATGGACACGAGTTAAAGTTATTTGAGTTCCAGAGGATGAGTGGAGATCACGCGACAGCCGTTGATCTGATGAGAGTGAAATCAATGGTGGAAGTTGAATATGATAAAGGTAAACACCGATAAATGTGCAAAGACCGAAGAATGGTAAAAAGGTAAAGTTGACATGGGTTTTATGTGTATTTCTATTATACGAGAATTATAATAGAAATAAAGCGGATAAAGGTATTTTGGGTTAAGTCGGGTTTAACCAAAGTCTAACCATGGTATGGTGAGACGAGCGGATGTATAGATTAACTAAAGTTTAATGAAGGGTGAATTAAGTTCCGATCAAAGGTTAGTGAGGGGTCAGACTATTGAATAGTCAAATGAAAACGTTTCTGCAATAAAGTTAATTAAGAGCCTAAACCTTGGTTTAAGAAGGTTTTCACCATGGATAGGGTGATTAAGGCTTGGGACCAGTGTTTGGTGAGTATTCCCGCCTGTCACGCGGGTGACCCGGGTTCGATCCCCGGCAACAGCGCCAAAATGTTTGGTCAATTTAGAGTGTCTAAATTGCTATATTAATTGTCAATCCGGGAGTCGTAAACTGTTGAAGTGTGGCACACTATATGTGCAAGATAACCTATTTCTTACTTTTTGTCGTCTTTGAATTTTTTATTTTATTTTGGGGGTTTTTATCTTCGTTTATCTCCTAATGTGAAATGGAAATTCTAAAAGACAAGTATGCATATAAATTTTCAAGGCAATTATGTCCTTTACAATGATTTCCAAAACTTCAAACTTTTAGAGGGTCTTAGAACATACTAATGGTGAAATAAATTCTTAAAAGAAAATGAAAACATGCCACTATTCTAATCAAACAAACAGTGAACTATTGATCATGAAACTATTATCCCTACTGCTGTCTAAATACAAAAGAAATGAATTAAGCCACTGTACTCAAAGAAATCCAAAATTTGCAAGTAAAGTAAAGGTAAAATCAAATTACATCAATTCATATTTTTACCCCTCACCAGTTAGTCTCGCTATGGCTTTCGGAGGTAATCATCAACAACTTGAGCAATCTGATATCTAATTGCAGAAAAGTAAACTTAAAATCAAATCACGTCAATTCATAGTCTAACCCCTCGCCAGTTAGTCTCGCTATGGCTTTCGGAGGTAATCATCAACAACTTGAGCAATCTAATATCTAATTGCAGAAAAATAAACTTAAAATCAAATCACATCAATTCATAGTTTTACCCCTCGCCAGTTAGTATCGCCATGGCTTTCGGAGTTAATCATCAACAACTTGAGCAATCTGATATCTAATTGCAGAAAAATAAACTTAAAATCAAATCACATCAATTCATAGTCTGACCCCTCGCCAGTTAGTCTCGCTATGGCTTTCGGAGGTAATCATCAACAACTTGAGCAATTTAATATCTAAGCTAACTAATAAAGCCAATGAACAAAACTGAAATAAACAAAACAGAACTGGAATTAAAAGCTAAGAAAAGTAAGTCAGCAGAAAGACTGATTCCATGTCATTAGTCATTGTGAAAATGCAAATGCCTGGGCTGCCTACTGTAATCTGGAACATACACACTGATCAACGTTAACAACAATGTAAAGCATGTAAAATTATGAACAAGAATGAAACATTAGTACCATAGTAAATGAAATATACATAAGTGAATAACTATGGCATAATAAACATAAAGAAACACAACATGAAACTGTACAGCAATAAGAAACAAAACCTCGGCGTGTGCAGGGGCCCTCTGCACAACCTCGGGCAACAGCTATCAATCAAGAATTATGCTCAGAAACAGAGTCTTCTCATATATTTCAGAACGCAGTCACAACAATGAATAGTGTCACGGCACAGAGGGTTTTTTAACAACGAAAATATATTCAAAAGACTAACTACTATGCGTATAGAAACACATTATTTATAACAAAAGGCTACATAACTGTTTTCTTATAAACTGTGCTGACAGAGGACACGTAAATGACAACGTCCATGGATTTAGCGTCATGCTGCCGAGATTATGCAATCTATTGAAAACGACTTGTTGGATTCACATCGTGGGTAGCCTACAGGTGTCAGCGTGCCTCCAGAAATCTACAAACGGTCACGAAAATCTTTCACGTGCTTGGAAAAGAAGTCCTGTTATCGTAGGACTCTTTTGTTTGACCACCGTTGACCATGGCCTCCTCTGATGAATCCGACTGAGCCAATAGGACTCGGTCCATGTCCAAGTCATTTCCAACTTGCCCATGTGGCTCGATTTGCCTGATGACACCTGCAATGTAGACTTTAACAAAAACAACCGTGGAAAGTTGAAGCAGCTGCAGAAAGTGACAGGATTCCGCAGTTCAATGAGAAAAAATCTAATTCAAACAATAGACACAAAACATAGTTAAAAACCACTTTAAGTGCTCTTTTATGATTAATATGCAATGATATTGATAGCTTAGGAGGTCTAGGTGAATGGAAAAAGTCTAGGAAGGTATATAGGAAAGATGCAAGTTCAGGGCTCAACATACCCCCACTGTGAAGGTGTTGCATGTCCCCATGCAACCAAAATTTTGACCATCTTCTCTTCAATCCATATGCTCTGACACCTCCGCCAGCACATCCAACCCTCTTCTCCTCTTCCTTGGTATTGCTAACATTCTAGGCTTCCTCATCAAGCATCTGAATTTGAGGTTGAAAAGTACTTTACTCAACCTCTTGCATTTCTTCTTTAATTTCCTATTCTTTTTCTGCCACAGCCCCAGATGTAACATAGTGTTGTCATGAATGATCTTGTCCAATCTGCTGTGTTCCTTTAATGCTTCATTTTCATTTTTAATATGTCTATTTAAGACCTCCAATTCAAAAACTTCTTGTTTCAACGATTGGACTAGAGCTTCTTGTGCTGTGTGAGGCTGAGTGGATGAAGTGCTTGGGCCTGTGGCTGTCTATTCAAGAATTCTAGATAATTATACATCTCTTGCTGATTCGGGTCTATCTCGGGTGTAGTTTTCCTTGGGCTCACCCTAAAATCCTGTTGAGAAGGATTGATTTCCAAATCTGGCCGAGAAGGACTCATGTCAAAATGTGGTTGTGAAATGGAAGTATGGTGTGGGCTACGGTCAGGAGAGGTTGTTGGAGGCTACTCCGGTGTTTCCCCTCCCAAGTCAATAAAGTGGGGTCCTTTGGTTTGCACTGTCCTTAATTTCCCTTTTAGCCTGGAGCTTCTTCTTACATGCTGTGGACTAGTGTCTTTTTCCTCCCTACTCTATTTTTCTTTTCCTTTCTTCTTGGCTGCAGCTGACTGTTCCTGAAGGTGAACTAGTCTTTCAGACAATACTTGATGGTCTTCTTCTAAGGAAGGTTTTGGGGTTTGATGCACAGCCTCAATGCTTCTTTTCTCTTTTGATTTTGTTGGCTTCTTACCCTCAGTCTTTTCCTTCCTCCTTTTAGATAGTCTTTCTTCTCTACTAGTTTCTTCAACTATGTTAGTAGGAGTACTTTGAATTTTATCACTTGTTCTCTTTCTTCTGCTTCTTCTTGATGTACTGATTTCAGGGGCTTCTTGTGGATCTTGAAAGAAATTTCTGATTAGAAACTACTCCCATGTGTCCTTCCTTTCTTTCAATTGTTTTTCTATCAAGATTTTCACAAGGCCATGGTGATACAAGTGTGGTTCTACGTCCCCCAGATTCTTTTGGATGGTTACAGACATCTTTTTCAAACTGTTCAGTAAAAAGTATGGCAGATTGAGGGTTTGGTTTTCTAGGAAATTCATCAACAGCCGGGTATGATACATATACATTGATCCAAAACGTCCCTCACAGGTGATGAACTTTTGAATAATCAACAATAGACTGGCCCACTTCTCTTCTAAAGCATGGACAGGGATTCTTCGTTTAAAAATAGTCACATCCATACCTGGATTTCGTAGGATAACCCTCTAAGCCTTCTCGTCAAAGCTCTTGTTCTTGAACCAGCATTCAGCCTCCTGCGGAAGTTCTGTAGCAGCTACTATAGATGCCTCGGTGACTGTAAACTTGAGGTTTCCAACTTCCACTTCCAGGTCGTTAAAAGACCTCGCAAAAGTATTTGTAATCTCCTTGTTGTAGCCCTTGAATTTTTGAATAAACCGTAGCCACCTTTCCTTTTTAAATATGTTTTTCACTTACGGGTATCCTTCCAAAAACTTGGGCCCTTCCGGTTCTGCCCTCAACAACAGACCCATCTTTCCTTCTGTCTTTAAAATTAGTCTACGTGAGTAAGGGTTTTAGCGGAGGTAGACGGCTGGGTTATGGTGATGAACAGGGTTTATGGAGAAGAAAACAGTGACTGTAAATGGAAAACAGAGAACAGGTAGCGGGAGTGAATTCATGGAATGGAGCGGAGACTGATACGAACAAGGTGGAAATGCAACCATGGCTTCAATAAAATAGTAAGAGAGTAAAGTGAACTTGGCAGAATTTTAAACTAAATGGTTGCGGAGTGGACATAAACACGCTTATGAAATGGCTGCGGAATGTGTGCCGCGGAGAGAAGCCATAATCAAATCAAACACGTCCCATGATTACAGGTGGAGTATCAAAGTACAGCTGAGCACAAGTTAAAACCGGAGGCTTGATCATGAGGCCGTTTGAAAATAAATGCAAGGATTGTGGGGGAATCGTATAGAGATCGTGGAACGGTTATGGGGTTATCAACACCAATCATTGCATATAATGGAGCTATGGTTTTATAACTATGTAAAAATGTGCTTTGAACACTATTTGAAATAAATTTCTACTCATACCTTGGAATTCTTGCCATTTTTTTCATTAATCTTTGATCAGCTGCTCCTTATTGATGCTTTTAAGTGCCTCATGTCTTCATAATATGTCCTCGGTCATTCCTGCATTTGATTTCATGATTATGTCCTTGGTCATACCTGCATTTGATTTCATGATTATTTAACTAACATCTGACTGTCAGTTTTGAAAAACAGAGTGAGAGCTGCGGAAACTGCTTCTGGCTGCGGAAACTGGTTTCAGCTACGAAAACTGACACAACAATCATTTGACTGAATGGAGATGGATAGATGATAACTGACTGAATGAAAATGGTCATGAAAAAAAACTTTTATTGGAGGAATGGAATGAAATGGATGAAATGGAGTGGAATTTCAGTAGCAGAAAATAATGCTTTGGCTTCTACCCATTTAGTGACATAATCAGTACATACCAGTATATACTTTTTTTGTTTAGATGGTGGGTTAATAGGTCCAATGAAATATAAAGCCCATTTTTCAAAGGGTTCGATGAGTACCTATGGCTGCAATGGCATTTCATTTGAAAGGGTAGGTTTCCCTACTCTTTGGCAGCTGTCACACCTTTTGACATACTGCTTTGCATCTTTGAAAAGGGATGGCCAATAATATCCCAAAGAGAGGATTTTATAGGCTGTCCTTTTGTCAGCAAAGTGTCCACCGCATGGTTCATCATGACATGCTTTGAGGATATCAGGCATTTCATCTTCCCTAACACATCTTCTGATCACAAGATCTGGCCCCGTTTTAAACAATTCGTTAGAAATCCATGAATATTTTGAACTCTCCTGAATAATTTTTCTTCTTTCACCAGGAAATAAATGTGGAGGCAGTTTCCCTGTAACCAAATAGTTAACTATATCTGCATACCAAGGGGTCTTAGTAGTTACTGCAAATAAGTATTCATCAGGAAACTTGTCCTCTACAGGAGAATCTTCTTTAGTATTCTGAATCCTAGACAAGAAATCAGGCCTTCGAGCCTCATTGTAACACAGTTTAGAGGCATGTAGCTGCCACATCTCTTCTCAGAGGTAAGCTACCATCGCCCTAGCTGGTTTATTTCCATTTCTGTTTGTAAGCATATTTCAGTATTTTACAGTAATGAAATGAAGTATTATTTCCGTTGCATATCTGTCTTTATGGTTATCTCTATATTTTATTGTGTTCCTATTTAAATTTGGATCAATGGTATCAGAGCGGTCTGCTTTTTCTCTATTTTTCTTTGCATGTCCCCAACGAGGTCGGGATATAAGGAGTTAGGGCTTGAACGGGTTGAACCTTTGCAAGACCAACCTCGCAAATCCCGACGACCTCCCATGGCAGATGAGAAGAAAGACGAGGGAGCAGGAGATCCTATCAAAATCTTACTTGAAGAAGCCCTCGAGCAACAACGGAACGCGATGATGGACAACTTTTCCCAAATCCTTCAGCGGCTACCCAAAAGTGACGCATCGACTTCCAGCAGCTACTTTGGAAACGCCACGCCCTTTAAGGTACAAGTTAATTTTGAAATCCCCATATTCGAGGTGTTAGTGTCAGTCTTTCTAGCCTTCCTCCAATGATAAAACATGCTTTTACAAAATGATTTTAAGGTGTCAAGGTCAAATTTTACCATTTCAGTGAGTCTTCAAGTAAAATTTGGTCACTAGGCATTAGGTCTAGGGTTTGTTGTGCGCCGCACGACGTGCCGCGCGCTTATGATAGGAAGCTCCAAATGGAAAAAACTTTATATTTTTTGGATTTTTCATGAAAAATCATGACTGCTGTTGCATGGCCAAGAAGTTTGGGCAAGTTTTGAGTCTTCAGGAGGTCAAAAACACTCACAAAATGACCTTTTTGCCCCTATTTTGACACACAGGAAGCAGTCTTGGGAGATTGAAGTTTTTGAGGGGCAAACGGGCACCAAAATTAGAAATTCCACTTGGGTTGGAAAGTAGACAGGAAGGGCTTTCCAACAAGAACACTTGGGCTCAATTTGGACTTTAGGAAGTGCCTCAAACTCAGCCTCAAAGTGGCACGATGCACAGAGAAATTGGCGCAACGCACAGAGGATTTTTGCTCAGTTTTTCACCTTCCAGCTCAGAAATTCGGCCAGTTTGACTAGTTTTGCTTTGTGATGTAATTTTTGATCTATCTTGATGTAATTGGATGAACATGATGTAACTTTGGCACTTATTTACTAGGTGGATTCTTCTTGTATCTCTTGGTTTCCTTCCTGGTCTTTTGAGACTCAACTCCTTTATTGTTTTTGCTAGAATAGGAATATCTCTAATGGCTTGTAGCAAGGGAATCTTGATACAGACATTCTTTAATTCATATAGGAAATCATAGTCAGGCAACAAGATTTGTTTTTCCACCCCTTTGTCAATTTGTAATCTTTCAGGGAAAGGAGGGGTGGATAAAGATGCACGTTGCTCAACTATAGGAGTTGTGAGGGTTGACTCTTTTTCTTCTTCTTTTTGAGTGTTTGGGTTTTGAAGAGATGCTTCAGAACCTTTATTGACTTTAACAGAATCTTCCTCAGAAGTACTTTGCTTTTGAGCATCTATAGAAGGTTTTTCTAAAACTCTACCAGACCTGAGTTGTACATCATTAAGAGGAACAATCATATAGGTAGGAAATTGTTGTCCTTCTACCATGTAAGCATTCTGAGGATTTTTGTTATTAGGATTTGGCAATGGCTGGGCTGGTAGTTGATTTGTCTTTTGTTGGAATGGAAGCAAGAGTTGAGAATTTGGATTTTGTTGAGAAGGTTGTTGTTGTGGAAATGGCAATGAAAGTTGTGGGTTTTGATTTGGAAGTTGTGGAGCTTGTTGATTTTGGAAAGATGGAGGATATTGATAAAATTGAGCAAATCTCCCATAAGGATTTTGCATACCTTGTACCCATGATTGATATGGATTTTGAGGTTGGGACCAAGGTTGTTGCCAAGAATTCCAATTTGGCGGGGGTTGAAAGTTCATAGGGTTGTTAAACCCTTGATTTTGTTGCCCCTGCCAAGGTCTCCTTGAAACAAAATAGAGAGACTCTACTGAATTTGGATCTTCTTGAAAGACAGCTTTGAGCCCAGGAATTGAAGGACAATCCTTGGTCTCATGGCTTTCCGAGCAAATCATACATGTTTCTACGACTTTTGCAACCAAAGGGGTATTCCCTTAGAGCATGTTTCTTCCTACATTTTGGACAAAAGATGGCCAAGGCTTCAGCTTCTGCTTTCTGCTTGTTTTGTATTTTAAGGGTGTCTAGTTGTTCACTAAGGCTCCCTAGAATATCAGTTTTGAACTCATCAAGCATGTTGCCAATCTCTGCCCTACTTATTGATCCAGTTACAGATTTGTTTGCCCTAATAAGAGAAGGATCTCTAGGCCCTTTTCCCGTTTTAGATTTTCCCCTCGAGAGATGGACACATAGTTCTGCTATGTCACGAAGTAGAAGTTGAGAAATATATCCCTTTCCCATCATGTTTAAAATATCTATCCATTCATCTCTAATGGCTTTTAATAGAAGGGCTTTCAAGGTCTCCTCATCTAAGTTACTCATTTTTTCTCTTTTTAAGTTGTATCGAAAGCTTTCAAGTAAATCCTCCAAGTTTTCATCTTCTTTTTGCACCATTTTGAATACCTCATCCTTATGGTTGGTGGGCATTCAATAGTCCAGGTATCTATCCAGAAATGTTTGTTTCATATCATTCCAAGTACTAATAGATTGAGTGACTAATCCCATGAACCATTTCAAAGCAGCTCCTTTCAATGTTGAAGGAAACAATTTGAGTTTTTGAGAGTTTTCCATATAGTCATAAGTTCGGCACACGACTTCAAACTCAAATAGAAATGTTTCAGGATCCTCACTTCGCAACCCATAAAAGTTTGGGAGGACAGATGGTGAGATGTTTTTCATTGTTGTATGAGTTTCCTCATCAACTCTACGGAATCCAAATGAGTTATTTCCATCCTTATTTTCCCCATTGTTACCTCTACCTCCTCCATTGTTTCCTCCTCCTCTACCTCTACCTCTACCTCCTCCTCCAAATCCGTTTACTACTTCCTCTGTCATGATAGTTTCCTCAGAGTTTTCAGAGTCCTCTGGTTCTTCTATTAATGGCGAACGAGGAGGAATTTCTCCCTCTTCTTTTTCAGGTGATTCTACTTCTTTGATTACAATATGTTCCCTTGTAGAAGTGAAGAAAGGTTCTTTCCCTAGGTCAGATTTGATGGATAGTGTGGGGGAGTCTCCTAATTCAGTTGCTGCCCCTTGAATTCCAGGAATCCTAAGGCTGGGAGTGTGAGTTGGAGATGATGGAGGTGTATCGTGTCTATGCCTTGAAGTAGATGGAGTTGTAAAAATCGAACTCTTGGTCCTAGCTATAAACCTTCCCCTAGAATCTCTTGCTCTATGCATGTCATTTTTTATTTTTTATCTTCAAGTCAGGCTAATAATTCTTTTTCTGATCTTCCAGATCACACTAGGTGCAAGAAGAGAGCATACTCAAGAAATTATTGAACCAATAACTCTCTTTTCTGATCCTCCAGATCACACTAGGTGCAATAGGAGAGCATACTTTGAGAAGTTATCAATTTTTCCCTTCTTTGATTTTTTTTTTTTAAGAAATTGGCTACCTAGTTACACTTCCCCGGCAACGACGCCAAAATGTTTGGTCAATTTAGAGTGTCCTAAATTGCTATATTAATTGTCAATCTGGGAGTCGTAAACTGTTGAAGTGTGGCGCACTATATGTGCAAGATAACCTATTTCTTACTTTTTGTTGTTTTTGAATTTTTTATTTTGTTTTGGGGGTTTTTATCTTCGTTTATCTCCTAATATGAAATGGAAATTCTAAAAGACAAGTATGGATATAAATTTTCAAGGCAATTATGTCCTTTACAATGATTTCCAAAACTTCAAACTTTTAGAGGGTCTTAGAACATACTAATGGTGAAATAAATTCTTAAAAGAAAATGAAAACGTACCACTATTCTAATCAAACAAACAGTGAACTATTGATCATGAAACCATTATCCCTGTTGCTGTCTAAATAGAAAAGAAATGAATTAAGCTACTGTATTCAAAGAAATCTAAAAATTGCAAGTAAAGTAAAGCTAAAATCAAATTATATCAATTCATATTCTGACCCCTCGCCAGTTAGTCTCGCTATGGCTTTCGGAGGCAATCATCAACAACTTGAGCAATCATCAACAACTTGAGCAATCTGATATCTAATTGTAGAAAAGTAAACTTAAAATCAAGTCACATCAATTCATAGTCTGACCCCTAGCCAGTTAGTCTCGCTATGGCTTTCGAAGGTAATCATCAACAACTTGAGCAATCTGATATCTAATTGCAGAAAAATAAACTTAAAATCAAATCACATCAATTCATAGTCTGACCCCTTGCGAGTTAGTCTCGCTCTGGCTTTCGGAGGTAATCATCAACCACTTGAGCAATCTGATATCTAATTGCAAGAAAAATAAGCTTAAAATCAAATCACATCAATTCATAGTCTGACCCTTCGCCAGTTAGTCTCGCTATGACTTTCGAAGGTAATCATCAACAACTTGAGCAATTTAATATCTAAGCTAACTAATAAAGCCAATGAACAAAACTAAAATAAACAAAATAGAACTGGAATTAAAAGCTAAGAAAAGTAAGTTAGCAGAAAGACTGATTCCATGTCATTAGTCATTGTGAAAATGCAAATGCCCGGGCTGCCTATTGTAATCTGGAACATACACACTGATCAACGTTAACAACAATGTAAATCATGTAAAATTATGAACAAGAATGAAACGTTAATACCATAGTAAATGAAATATACATAAGTGAATAACTATGGCATAATAAACATAAAGAAACACAACATGAAACTGTATAGCAATAAGAAACAAAACCTTGGCGTGTGCAGGGGCCCTCTGCACAACCTCGGGCAACAACTATCAATCAAGAATTATGCTCAGAAACAGAGTCTTCTCATATATTTCAGAACACAGTCACAACAATGAAACTAGTGTCACGGCACAGTGGGTTTTTTAACAACAAAAATATATTCAAAAGACTAACTACTATGCGTATAGAAACACATTATTTATAACAAAAGACTACATAATTGTTTTCCTATAAACTGTGCTGATAGAGGACACGTAAACGACAACGTCCATGGATTTAGCGTCATGATACCGAGATTATGCAATCTATTGAAAACGGCTTGTTGGATTCACATCGTGGGCAGCCTATAGGTGTCAGCATGCCTCCAAAAATTTAGAAACGGTCACGAAAATATTTCACGTGCTTGGAAACAGAGTCCTGTTGCCGTAGGACTCTTCTGTTTGACCACCACTTGACCACCGTTGACTACAGCCTCCTCTGATGAATCTGACTGAGCCAATAGGACTTGGTCCACGTCCAAGTCATTTATAACTTGCCCATGTGGCTCGATTTGCCTGATGACACCTGCAATGTAGACTTTAACAAAAATAGCTGTGGAAGGTTGAAGCAGCCGCGGAAAGTGATAGGATTCCGCAGCTCAATGAGCAAAAATATAATTCAAACAGCAGACACAAAACATAGTTAAAAACCACTTTAAGTGCTCTTTTATCATTAATATGCAATGGTGTTGATAGCTTAGGAGGTCCAGGTGAATGGAAAAAGTCTAGGAAGGTATATAGGAAAGATGCAAGTTCAAGGCTCAACAACCAGTGACATGCAATTTTATTTGCATAATGTGGGTATTGTTGGCTTAAGCTAGAATCAATTTGGTGTCAGAGAAAAGTTATGGTTGAAACTGTTGATCTCAGAATAGAATAAGGGAATTCTATGTAAAAACAAATCTTTGAGGAAATTTAGAATAGAGCTATGTTTTAAGATGTGTATGCAGGCAAGAGGAGATCATATTCTAATATGACAAACAGTAGCCACACAGAGATAATGTGTAGCAGAATATTGGGAGAACTTGCAGATGCAAAGAAACAGAGAACAATCCATTCAAAGTGCAGGTGAATGGTAGAACAAGATCATGCAGAGGTCTTGAAGGTGAGATGATATGTTTTGTTTTAATTTGATTTGAATATTAGAGAGTTTGTGGTCTTTATATTGATGCACAGGTAGCAGCATAAGAAGGTGAGAAGATTGCAGCAACCTAGAGCAAGGAGTGCTCAATTGGTTCCAAAGGAAAGAACCAGAGAAATGCTAACAGACTGAGCTCAGAGGAGAGAATCTTAGCAGGGAATATGCAGCAAGAAGGAGACTTGTTACTGCAGAGGTATTGTTGGAGCTCACAAAGGAAATTCCACAGAGGATGTGGGTAGAATTGCTAATTAATGAAGGAACCTGGTAAGAATTTCTAAGTGAAAGCAGAAGGTTGTCAGAACCTAGTATTTCTTTAGTGATTGAAATACAAGAGGACAATTGTGTTCTTAGAAGATGCATATGGGTTGAAGCCTAGAAGGAGCAGAGAGAAGTGGTCAAAAGATGTTCCAGAGATAGAGAACCAAGTGCTTGCCAAAAGACCAAGTACAGAGGAAAGCTTGGTGAGGTAAGTGGCGGTAGGGAGGACTTGCTGTTGCAGAGGCTTTAATGCAACTCATAGTAGGTGAGTAAGGAGTTCATGAAGATAGAGAAGGAGAAGATGACTACTGATAGTCATAGCAAAGGTTCTGAGGAAAACCACAACAGAAGAAAAGTGAAAAAGGAGGATGCCAAGGCAAATGGCAAGAGAATGAGTCAAGAGGAAATTGACAAAGAGATGTCTGAGATGAATGAACAACTCAATGTATTAATGATGATACTGGAGGAAAGCAAAAGACTAGGTAGGGTATTAAGGAAGAATCCAGTGAAGTGGTCTAAGTTACAGAGAAGGCTACAACAGAAGCAAGTAAAGTGGCTGATGGAAAAACTCAGAGAAGCAAAGTTGGAAATGGAAGTTTCTATTTTGTGAACCAGAGCAGGGTGAAGTTCTGGGTGAAGAAGGAGGAATTATTGATGATTTTCTGAATTGTTGGACAAATTCAGACCAACAGGGGAATGTAAAACCTTATATTGTTGAATCTAATAATTTTGATGTGATTACAGGTTTTGCAGAGGATGAGAAATATTTTGAAGCTGTCAAAAGTATGGAAGAGTATCTTTCAGAAGATAAAAACTCTGAAGTAAAGAATGATGGAGAATGTCTCTTGGATGAGAAAAATAGTGAATTATTGCAGCATAAAGAATTTAGTAATACATTGATGTTTGAAGCTGTGATAACACAGGAAAAATTTCTTGTGAAAGGAGATGGAATTTAGTCTGAAGAACTGATATGTGAAGCAACAGTTGAGACTGTTGAACCTTGTAATTTTCAAACTGATAATTTGTGTATAAATGCAGGAATCATAAGTAATGATGAATTACTTATGAAGTGTCATAGATAAATTGAGTTGCTGGAGTATTTGCTGGGAAATTCAGAGTATGACAATGTGATTGCAGAGGAAGGAGTTCATTACAGTGGAAAAGAGCATAAATACATCATTAGAGCAGATGATGTGGAGGGGAGACTAACTAATAGTCTTGAGAGTACTTTAGAGAATTATTTAGAGATTTCTTTAAATAGGTTGAATCAACATATGTAGACTTCTTCTTACGTTGCAATATTCTCTTCTCTCCATCATCATCCAAGCACTCGATAGCCTTCTCATAAAAATCTACCTTAGTCCTGTGAAGGTACAAACAATCCATACCCTGAAGAATATTGTATGATCCCAATGGAAGCACATTTAGATGTGTTGATGTATGCATACCATTAATTTCAAATGCACAAACTATCACCCAATGGTGAACTCTTTTCTCAGTCCCTTTAACCAACTGCACCAACCAAGACTCTGCATGCACTTCTTTAGCCAAGCCACACTTATCCACCAGGTCAGGATTAACATAACTATAATTAGATCCAAGGTTAATCGAAATGGAAACAAATTGATCACAAAGATTACCTTACATCTCAATAATGGATGCCCGGAGATCCGCCTGCTTGTTATAAAATGTTACATAGATCTCAGGAATGGTATGACCTACATCCCCAACTTTCTGCACCTCCTGAGCACTGTAGATCTGAGGCCTGCTACCATGATACAACAAACAATCCTTCTTGCGATGATCTTTGCCACAAATATAACACTGCAATGACTCCCTACCACTACCTTTATTCTGGTGCTCTACAAGTTAAGATCCATGTCCCTTCTCTGCTATATTGAACTTCTTGTAAGGAGCCATATTCTCTTTCTCACTAGCATCTTGAGGTTTCTCTTGCTTCGGAAGCCATTTTCCTTTGGTCTTGTAATTTCCCTTCGAATCATGCTTAAGCTCAGTCTTGCACTTCAACTACTCATAAAAATTCTTCAACTTCCCAATAAATTCCTCCAATGACCGAGGCTCATTATACTCAATTTGATCCTTGATCGCTAATGGCAGTCCAATGATGAACCTTTGGAACTTCATCTTATTATATTTAAGATAAGGCACACATATATCAATAGCTCCAGAAACTTAATCTTGTACTCTTCTGTGATAGATCCCATATTCCAGTCATAAAACTCCTTAGCCTTACCGTCATAGTATCTCTCTGACAAGTACTTCTTTTTGAAAAGTATCTTGAATTCATGGCAACTCAACTCCTTTGTCCTGATGCCTTTGACACACTTCACATTCTCCCACCAAATGTCTACTTTCCCTTTGAGACTAAAAAAAACTATCTTGTCTTTCCTATTCTCTGTATAGTCATGTAGCTCGAAGAACTTCTTCATCCCAAGCAACCATGCTTCTACATCTTTCAGTTTCGTTAGCCCTCCATCAAATTTAGGAGGTTTGGCTTTCTTGAACTCATTTGGAAAGTATCCCCTCTCACTCCTCCTGTAAGGATGATAACAATGATGACCATGATACCTATCTAAACCAGGACTAGAATAGAACCCATAACAACTACATTTCTTGTCAGGTGTATCCATCCATCTGCCACCTATGATTGTATCATCCATGTTTGATCTATGTGTTGATCGAGATATGCTACCATATGCCCCATTAGTCCTGTCCTTCTATCCATAAATGATCTGTGGTTGTCCCTGTCTTTGAAAATATGAAAAACTTTGAAGGACTGCATTAACATCTGCTTGCTTTTCCTGAGCCCTGGCAAGCCTTTCCCGTGACTTAATTATTCTATCATTATCCACCTTGCAACTTCTGATCTTTGCCTATAAACTTCTTAAGGTATCTGCTATGTCGAGAGAGTACTCATCACTTGGTTTCTCATCTGATCGATAAGGAGAGTCACGTGAATTGTAATCCACCATTCTACTATTCACGTTTGATCCTCTATCTCCGACAAACATACCATGTCAGATAACCAAATATAAACATAATTAACATACCTTAGTGAAGTTTAAGGGAGGCTATCTCATCTGTAAAATCAATCCAATTAGAATGATACATATATATGCATGATCATATCAATATATCGACATCATGCATAATAACACTAACTACATACAATGACCTCATGCACGATAACCATAACCATTACAATACATGCATAATGACATGCATCTAGCCCATCTAGTTCAAGTATTTGAACCATGCTATGATACCAATCTATAATGACACTACCCCACATTTACTTGCTTTTACAAGCCCTCCAGGTAAATTTGAAGTGGAATGCTACTATGACATGACCTGACCTCCAAATTCTACTTAAGGAAGTGGGGCCTGTTGACCCTTCCGCCTACATCTACCTACAAGTCAGTGAGAAAAGCCTTCAACCCCACAAGGTGTGGTTGGTGGTAGGGAACTCAAAGAAGGGGTAGTCACACTAATCCTGACTCTCTCCGTTTGAGTTATCTCCCAGGTTAGCTAAGGGGGTGGTCCCTAATGAAAAGTTAAGTTAAAAGATGTGAGTTTCTAGGAGAGTGTTATAGTGAAAATGGATTACTTTTAAGGATTTATGGACAAATATGAAGTAAGCAACTTGAAATAACAATGCCAATCATTAATATGATTAAAAGCCAGTGCCTTATAAGGAATTTTCTCAACAATTTAAAGATATATTTGCTCAAAGTAAAATGCAATGCTCTCAAAAGAGAAAACAAGGTAACCCTAAAATGTAAATAAGAATTGTTAGCACAAGATATGTAAGATACAAAATGATTTTGAGATAATCAACCTTATAAATCAAAACTTGTGAAACATATCTTGCCAAAACCCAAAAATTAGTAATTAACTTGGAAATGTAAAAGAAAGGAAGTGTTAAACCAAGACATCAATATGCAATTAGACTTGAAACATGAAAAGGAAAAACTTGTTTGAAATGATTACAATACTTGCTTTTGGAATAGACTTTTCATATGAAACCTCAAACCATCAAGAGACAAGTAAAGTAAAAATAATGGAAAGTGCTCTTGGTTAATTTTATTAGTTAGCTCTACAACAAGATTACGATTTAACTCTTCAATCCTCAGACCTCACCCTCGCCCAATGACATGGATCTCACAGTGAGGAGTCAATAGAGGAGTAGAGGATCCCTAAGATGTTTACTTCAACCAACTTATGTTGGAGGTAAAATTTTAATGAGGCATGGGGCCTTCCTACGCTAAATTGCTTAGTTGAAATGCAAATTGTGTTAGTTCCCCAAATTAAAATAATGATACATGCAAATGCTTCAAAGAGGTTGATTTGCAATGCTTGAAAATGAAATAGTGTTCAACATAAGTTGCAATTATAACTTCAATTGGAGGAATAAAATTAGCTTACAAGTGTTGCATGTGCTTCATCAATGAATTAAAATGATACAAGTAATTTGCCTGAAAGTAAATTTTGTTTCAAATAGACAATGACAATAAATTGCTCCAATATTCAAGATAACAATGTAGCGTAAAATTGAAGCATGCATTCAAGTGCTCATGAAACAATTTACCAAGGTAAATGGAAATGAATCAAAGTTTGTTAAGAATATAAAATGCTTGCATGTAAAGGATGAATTTCCCAAAGTAAAGTGTAAGCTTATAGCTCCAAGAAACAATGAGAAAGAAAATGCAAAGCTCAAATGAAATTGTAACAAAATTTAACTTAATGAAATGTGATAGGGAGGTTGTGTTAATTCCCAATTAAAGCATGCATGTAAGTGAATGAAATATGAAATCTTAAACCATGCAAGTGTCAATCCACTCAAGAGAAGCCTCCCTCTAAATGGGGAGATAGGATACCATGGGAGAAATCCCAAGCTCTCACAAGCAAACTAGATATTTTATTAATATTACAATGAGAAGAGGGACCATCAAAGTTTTCAACTATACTTCAAGGAGAGTCCTCACAATAATTGCTTGAAACTTGGACACTAGACCTCCTTTCTTGAGAAAGTAGTGACAAGATTTCACAAAACTTATGCAAGGGAAACAAGGTGTGAGTTTCCTCCAAATGCCCACGATTTAAAGAGGAAAATGGACAACCCTCTAGTGAACTTGATTTGGCCAAAATAAGCCTCAAAAGGGCTCACGACATCCTTTGAAATCGAACCCCCAACACTTGCCAAAGGTCCTGCAAACACTTGTTAGATGTTGCAGGAAATTTCTCTTCAAAATCTGCCACTCAAGAGTTAGCAAACAATCCAAACAACGGTTGCAAAATAAGTTAAGTATTAATGGAAAAATCAATAAAATAAAATGTATATGTACAATTATAATTTACAAAAGGCTAAGCTAAAGAGTGAGAGTAAACTCTCGTCTTTTCTTAGCCATCTTCAAGCTGTTAGATAGCAAATGAAAGAGATGAAGTACAATGTTTTTTTAAAAGAGATTTAAATTTAGAAGTTCTTGGATTGTGTACAAATAAGACTATGAAGGCTCAAATAACAAATGAAAGCTTTTTTTAAGAATGTATCAAGAGTGGGTTGGTCTCTCCAAAGGCTTCCCCTCACGCTTGATTCTGTAATCCCAACAAGATGTTCCCTCTACAAAACTTCAATCAATAATTAGTTCCATATAGATTTAGCAATAAACAATGATAAGAAACTCTAGAGATTTATTTAAAACCAACTAAAGCATTCTATACCTAGAACATACTTCTAAATCAAATGTCAATGCAAGATAGTTCTACATTAACAAATCTACAAGAGCATATGGAAGCAAATTAGATCAAAGCATGAGTAAAAGAAATTATACCAATGCTCAACAATTCATCACACTCGAAAATGAGGAACATCTCATGAATGAAAGTGTACAAGGCAGCCGCGCTTCCGCAAGCACAATAGCTAGTAACAATATTATACAATGTGAGAGCCCATGGCTCTATTATATAGAGAGTTGGGAGCAAATCCCAATGAAGAATGACAATGACAAATGGAATTGGAGCCAATCCCATTGTAGAAGTGATTAAACAAGTGGCATGAGGTGACAATCCCAAAGAGAAATTTGAATTTGTTGAATGGAGCTCCAATGCCAAGTGTAAAAATCGAATTCTAGAAAGTGGACATCATTTTTTTCTTCCCTTATGTGCCAAATTCGAATTTTATGGTGGAATGACAAGTGTATATGGGTGGTAACCCATGTGGGGACAATTTTCCACAAAAATCTCCACCAAATATTCTCCTAAATCCTCCCAAATATGCATTAACTTCACAAATTCGAATTTCCAAGTAGTTTTTTCATTTAATGCCAGAAATTTGATTTTATTTGAGCACATGTCTTTTCCTTGGTTTGAGTCCACATCACCTTGAGACTTCACTTTAACTCCCCCATAATTTTCCACCCCATTTCCACAACATTTAGCATGTGTGAATATTTATTTTTCTCCATTTATTTAATTTATGGCTTAATTAATTGCCAGATTTCCCACTAACTTTAGGAAAAGTGGGTTTTAAGGGTCTAAAAAGCATTATTAACCCCTAAAAATATGTTATAGTAGAAAGTTGAGGGTGAGAGGTGTAGTTTTGATTACTCATACCCCATACAACTTCTCTAGACTACACTTATTACAATTTAAATACAATTTTATTTGCAATTTTTGACCTGCAGGAAATCTAAAAAATTAAAAAATGATTACCTAGACCTAACCAGATTCCACGAATTTTTTTGTGTGATCTAGAATGGTAATATACATCGACTCTAGACACTAAGATGTGTCGGAGGCTCAACCTTCAAACCGTCACCCCGACTTTGGGGTAAAATGTGAGTGAAAAAACTCAGAAAATTATCCGCCTCTGAAAAAGAAGGGATAAGTAACCAGATAAAAGAAAAACTCCCAAGTGTACTCATTTGCTGATTGAGCCCCAACATCCTAGGCTTTTTACAGATTCAATACTCATCATTACTAGTGTCACTTATTACAATTCCCTATAGGGTGTGGAATCTGGGTACAAGAAAGATGTTGAGAAGATAGAAGTAGAGTTAAAAAACTCTGTTGATTGATGATATCTGATGCTACAAGTGTCCTCTAGATCATCCTTGGGCATGGATTCTTCATGTAATCATCAGGTGCCACTCCAGCGATCAACTTGGCCTACAAACTTAAGCCTTCCTCACCTTCTTCAGGGACTACAGACCACCCACAAGCTAAACAACCATTCTAGGTGCCCAATCCCTGAGATGGATTTCTTTTTCACTGACCTGGGCCCACAACCGCATGCATGACAAGGCTAGGGTGAAACTATAGCCCTCCAACCGCATGCACAAGCCTCCTTCCCTGTGGTTATAACCCAAAATCTCTAGTTCAGAGGGTGTGGTTCCGAGATCTAAGCCAATTTTCTAGGCTAGCTTCCATACATCTGCATAGAACTACCCGTAACTTCTCAATGTGATAAATGACATAATGACAAAGTTATTCATACAAAACTTGACCAAGAACTTAACATAAGCAAGCCTAACCATGACAATCATTTCGTCAAACATGTGAGTCATGAATGCATATATGATCTTAAGAGTTTTAACCTCATCTAAGAATCGTCAAGAAGGTTTAATGCCCTCTCTTAATAGTTGCAATAACACTTATTAGCCCATGCATTTGTCAATCAATCATTAACTTGTCAAATCATGAACAAGAGCCAAAACTAGAGCACATCATAGAACCATGCTTGTGACCAACATATAACCAGAATAAGAACCATCACAAATATGCATATAATCAATATAATAACAAGTACATGTGATCATTAATCACATTAAGAAAATAGCTCTTAAATACTGATGCAAAGCCAACAAAGTCAAGGACTTCCACGTACCACATGACCATAGATTGGGTTGAACCAAATATTTCTTTCAACCAATCATCCCTGTGCCATATTCAAAGCATGAATGTGGGATCTCATGGGATAAACCAAAGCATAAACAACTAAGGGAATCCACTAGTTAAACCACCTCCACCCTCAAGCTACTGTGATCTTGCCAAAACTGGTCAAGAGATCACAACCAAAACAAGCTTGAATGCCTCAGAATTCCTTCACCACCCGCTGAGGAGTTTTCCTATCTCCACCCACCTGTCGAGGGCTTCCTGGAGAAAACCTTCTCCACCCCAACCCTTGGGAACTTTCCAGAGACCACTTCACCCTGATCCAAAATCTTCTGGAAGTCCAAATCTCAGTTAGAAATGAATCCCATCATGTTGTGACTATCCAGGAAATGGAAAGGCAAGGCTAAAACCATTGTCAAAGCCAACAAAACCCATGCCAATGGCAACAAATGAACCAAATAAACACATGTATGTAGCATGCATTCACACCTTAACTAGGAAATCACACATGCAACCTATTACTTGCAAAATCCTCCTGTTGAAGCTGCTTGATCCAACCTTCTCCTTGTTTTCCTTTCGTTTCCTTGCTTGTCCTTTTCCTTCCCTTGCTTTCTTGATTTCTCTTCTTGGTGTTCTCTCTCTCTCTCTCTTAAACTAATTCCAAGATAAAAACTGACAAAAAGCTATGAATTAATCCTCGAAAGCATTTTTTTATCATTGAGACCTCTATTTTCTTCATTTTCCTTCTAATTTCTCTTTCATGCAAATTTGTGTCTCTTTACCTTCCTTTTATCATATTTTCCTTTATTTCTCATAAATAAAATTCCAATTAATGCCTCTTTTCCTTTTCCTTTTCCAATTCCTTTGCCAATTTCCTTAGCCAATAATAAACTGAAAGTGATGCCCATTATAGTGCTTTCCCCAACTTCAACTTGGAATATGTGTCCCACGACCCTGGTCTTATTTTCCCTTTATTAACCTTTATTACATGAACTTTTAACCCGAGGTTGTTACACCCTAAGAAGGGTTAAGAACCACAAAAGGATTAATGGATCGATTGCAAAATTGTGGATGATTTGATCTTTCATTACCCTTCAACCACCTGCATGTTAAAGAATGTAACTAGTGTCAGTATTCATAACTGTATTTGAGTCATGATGTAATGTATTTGTCAAAAGTAAGGATTTTTTTATTTTTTATTTATTTATTTATTTTAATAAATTGAATTATTAAAGCATGGGTTTCATGCTTGGGTCAATTGTTAATAGGTCAAAGCCTCCATTGCAGGCTTCTAACAATTGTGTCAAGAGTCCTTGTCCTTGTCATTATGTAATAAAGCCTTCTTGGGTTTCTTGAGTCAAGAAATAAATTTATTTTAGTGTAAAATAAGCCATTTAGGGGCCTCCACCAAGTTGACCTCATCAAGGGAATTTGACCTCACAGATTCACTATATATTGGTAGTTATTCAACCTCAGTTGGAGCACTAACCAAGAAGTTCGATCTGCAGTAACTGGAAGCAATAAAAGGGTGTGAAATTCAAGGAATAAGGAAGAAAGCCTAATGAAGGATAAGGAAGTCTTTGTCAAGAAAAAGTAGTCAAATTTTCTCTCTCTTTGTCTCATACATGTAAAGGAGTTGAACCTGCAGAAGGGTCGAAATTATAGAACTAAATCTGGGCCGAAATTATAAAGTAGTAAGGCCAAAATTCTGTTTTGATGCAAGATTAATGTAATGTTGATACAATATTGCTACAATTTATCTTTGAAGTTTGGAAGGATAGTTTGAGGATTGACATGGTGGGGGAGAAAGGTCATTTGGTTTGGTCTAAGGTCTTGGTCTATCTCAATTTGAATTTTCTAGTGGAATAGTTTGACTGGGTTTTCCCCTATAGAAGGGTTTCAACCCTGGTTGAGTGCCTATATCTAGTGTCATTCATCTTCATGTTTTATTTTGATGATTTCTTGATGATAAGAAGATAAAAGAAGAGCATAAAGAAAGTTAATAAGACTACAAGAATATCACAAGTAATTATCAACATAAGAAATATTTTTGCCTTTCTGATTTTCTAACACTGCAAATAAGCCCAACAAAATGACATAATTCAAAAATAAACCATAGACCATGAACCCTTCAAATCTGCCTTCTCGTTTGATATTCAAGAACTCTTGAAGGCCAAGAGAAATTTCAGAGCTTTACTACTCTATGATTGGCATTAGATACATTGCCTCAGTGAGAGGAATAAAGCCTTTAGATAGTTTTGGAGGAGGCAATGAGGGGTAGCCGACTTCCACTTTAAGAGGGAAATTGAAATTTTAAATTTCAAATCTGATGGAGCTAAAAGATCCCCCTTTTTAATGAGTCTGACCTGTTGGCTTATTTAAATTTATAAATATATTTTGAAAACCCTCCATAACCTTATTATTTAATTTTAAAATAAATTGTGAAGCCTTCCACAACAACCTTCATATTTAATCTCAAACTAAATTTTGAAACCCTCCACAATAGCCTTTTACCATAACATTATTTGACTGCCACATCATTCATTGTTTGGGGATTTTGACCACAAGGTGGGTGCACCTTCTTTGACTGGGCATATTTATCGAATGGTGAAGAATCTCATGACATGTTATATACCGTTGGAATTGACATGACAAGTAGTATCCAATCATGATGGTCCCAAGCCCATGAGAATAGAAATCCCAATTTTTTTCATCCTTAAAGGCAGGGCTCTAATGGATGTTGCTTAGGTTGACATTAATGACAACCATATTTCATCAATCTCCCCCTTTGGCATTGAGGGCAACACATAAACTCCCCTGATGACACGTCTCTAAACTACTTTCCTGAAATTTTCTCCCCCTTTGGCATTAATGGAAAAGGGTGACCGCCCCTAACAAAGTGCATGTTTCCTTCCTTTAATGATATGTCTTTCTTCCCATGTCTTCCAAACTGAAAAAGATTAAGATCAATGTGGACCTTCTAGTATCCTAAGCTTTTGCCAAGGGTAATCAAACATTTCTTGAGGTAGAGGTTTAGTAAAGATGTCAACTATTCTCTCCTTAGCTCCAATGTATTCAACCTTGATGTTATTTTATGCTACCTGTTCTCGAACATAATGATATTTGATAAGAATATGTTTTATTTTTTAGTGCATGACAAGATTCTTGGAAAATACTGAGAGTGTTAGTGTTGTCATTGAACATTTCGAATGGGCTCATCACACTTCACTTGGAGATCTTGCAAGGTTTGTTTCATCCATATGACTTGAGTACAACATCCTGCTACTACTATATACCCTACTTATGCTATGGATAAGCTTAATGAAGGCTGCCTTTTACTCACAAAGACACAAGATATCCACCCCCGATGCTCTTGCAATAATCAATGCAACTTGCCCAATCTGCATCAGTATATGTTGTGATAATCAATTCATTTCCTTTAGGATACCATAAAACAAAATTGGTTATTCCTTTGAGATATTTGAAGATCCTTTGGCAAACTTCTTACTCAACCTGTCATCATCACTACCAAAAATGATATCGTCTACATATACTTTTATGAGTGTCAAGTTGTCTTGTTCGAGCTTAATATATAAGTTGTTTTCGACACTTCCTCTTCTAAACCATTTCTTGTGCAAATATTTGTCCAAGCAAGCATATCATGCTCTCAACGCTTGCTTGAGACCATAAATAGAATTCTCTAACCTATAAACATAATCTTTCTTATTAGTAAGTATAAATCCTTCGGGCTGCTCTATGTAAACTTCTTCCAATTCTCCATTCAGGAAGGTTGATTTGACATCCATCCAATATACTTTGATTTTTATTGAGTAAGCATATGCTAAGAATATCCAGATGTCTTCCATTCTGGCTACTAGAGCAAATGTTTCCTCAAAATCAATTCCTTCCACCCGTGCATGTCCTTACAAACTAATTTGGCTTTATTTATGGTAACTTGTCCATCCTCATCCATCTTGTTCCTGAAGACCTATTTTGTGCCTATGACATTTTTGTCCTTTGGTCTTAGCACCAGTTCCCATGTGTCATTCTTTTCAATTTGATCAAATTTTTCATTCATGGCCTTGACCCTATTGGAAATAATGTTTAATACTGAGAGGGGGAGTGAATCAGTATTAAGGCCAATTTAAAATTTTATGTCAATTTATCTTTTCCTTCAAACTTGAAACCCATCCATATAATGATCAACAACATATCATGTGGAAAAAATATGAAATCATCTCATGAACACAAACACCATGAGAAGCATACACATTGGACACAAAGGTTTAAAGTGGAAACCTTTCTAGGAGAAAAAACACCAAAGCTTGTTTTTATTATTGATGTAAAAATAAGAGCACCTACTCTATTACATCAATATGTTTGTGATCCACCACTCACAGGAAGCAACAACTCCCCTTGATTGCTTGATAGCACCCACTAGCAGGAAGCACAAACTCCCTACTTTTGTAAACACCTGATCGGCTTACCAGAAGCACCATGTGAAGCACCATCTTCATGGATTTATTGCAAGCACCAACTTGCATCTCCTTGGATTTATGCAAGAACCAACTTGCAGGAGGCACCAACCCCCAAGCCTTCCCAAACACCCACTAGAGATGGAAGCACAAACTTATTGTATACAGGCTCCAACCCACAGTCAATAAGGAAACTAATGTTCACTATATTTGGAAGCCTCTCTACCTATTTTCAGCTTTGTTCTCCTCTCTAACCTTTATTCTACTCAGCCCACACAACACCCTATCCTCTACACACTCTCCAGCAGTCCACTGTTCTCATCCCTCTACACTCAACAACATACACTCAAATCTCAGCCTCTTCCTTGCAACACAGGCTCACTCAACCTCTATTTCAGCATAGACACACTTGGCCTCTACTCAGCAACACTCAAACATAGATATCTTCCACACAACTCCCTAAACTATGTTGTATACCCCTAGTTGCTCAATTGCAATCCTGAGTTTTGTTCCATTGCTGCACACTGGTCGATGTTGTCTCTGCTTCCATCCACACTGCCCAAATGTGTACTTGTTGGTACTATTTTATTGCCATTCTTTTCTTCTAAAAATCCATCATTTATCTATCATGTTCTCCCATAAACCCCTCATAGTCCATTGAAATTGATTAATGAAGCATTATAATTGTTATTTTACATTAAATTAAATTTATGGATTTTTATGTTAAAAATTGGAAATTTTCAACAAAATTACAGGATGTCATGACTTCTTGTAATTGGTTTATGTTGTGACACGTGGCATGGGAGGAAAATCGAAACAGAGGATAAGGACGTGATCTAGGATGTACATACATGGTGAAAGATCTATTCAGCATCGAATCTGGAGCTCCTGAATACATGGTGAATGCTGGTCAAACCTAGCCTTTTTGGTTGTAAAAGCAGCAAAAATCTGAAGTTACCTAAACTGATTTTGTTTTGTTTTAGAAATTAGTTAGGATTAGAAAAAAATGAACCTAGCATTTTTTATTGTAAAAGCAGAAACATCTGAAGTGATAATGCATGCACGTTTGGATGTAAATGGTAATAACTAGGAAGAGACAAGAGCAGACTTAAGACTACGTATTCCAGAACTCTGTTTTGCATGTAATCGATTCTCAGAACTTAATCACAGGCAGTGTTTCATCAATTATAATGTTTATGTGTTAACGTTTTCATCATCTGAAGTTTTCTAAGTGTGCCATCGAAGCGTGGAAGGGCCCTACGTGAAGATTGGTACACTGCCGTTTCATTTTCGTAGGATTTAGCCTTCAGATCTGAATAGCGTTTGATGTTATTTCCTTGCTTGTGAGTTTATTAATTCAATTAGAAATTCTGGCGAGTGTTATTGTATGATTCATGGTGATAGCTTGAAAATTCAATTTCTAAATTATTGAACAAGATCTTGTAAAAGGTTTAATTGAACATTGAATTTCAAAGTATCTGTATGGACTCTGTTTTCATGAATTTGAGTTTTAGTATGCTTAAAAGAGTTTTTGGTTTTCATGAATGCTTAGTGTGTTAGCTGGAAAGAGTTTTTGTGAACTATATCCTTGTAAGAGGATTGAAGACTCAGACTAGTAACACTCTGTTTTAGAACAACTAATTAAATTAGAGGATATAGGTGTTTAAATTGTGAAAGGAAACATATTCCAATCTCTTGTAAAAGAGTGTTGTAGCCTATCACAGTAGACACTTATCTAGGTAGATGAGATCCTTTTAGGTCTATAAATTTTAGACACGTGCCTCTAAGTTTATTTTCCTTGGTTGACATTAAATTTAGTCTAATCTAGACCCCTGGATTGGTAACTACATTTTGGCGCCGTTGCCGGGGAGGCGCAACTAGAGGATTTCTAAAAAAAAAAAAAAAAAAAAAAACATAAACAAAAACAAACAAAAACATAGATTTATGTTTGATACATCATTTTAGAAGTCATGTTTACTTATGTCTAGATCTAGAGATGATAAAGGTAGATTCATAAAAACCCCCCATCCAAAAACTAATTCACCACTAGGAGCAGACCCTTTAGGAAAAGTTGAACACACAACACCAGTTGGGAAAGTCACCATACATTAATTAGAGGATAAATTGAAATCAGGGCAAAGACTCACACTCATTGAGAGACAAATTCTGTTGGCACACGAATCACAGAAGAAACATCTCCCTGAATCCTCTATAACAAGAGAAAGTAACAAAATAACTCAACAATCTCTCCTTGAACCTACTGATTTTTAAAAATCTCAAGAAGGAGAAAAATCACTAGAACAACTTCTCTTTGAAACAAGTGACACTGAACAAGAAATTAAATCAACAGAGGAACCTATCAAAATGGCTGAGGAAGGAGATGGATCAGCAAGAGGACCACAAAATCAAGGTCGAACAGAGGAGGAAGAGTCAACCTTTAAATTTCCTATTCAAGAACCAGGAGAAGATGAGGAAATAAAAATGAAAAGCATACCTCCATCTGTGTTACCAAACTTTTATGGCATGGCTTCAGAAGATCCAGATTCATTCTTGTTTGAATTTGACATAGTATGCCACACATATGGTTACACAGATGATGCCCATAGGCTTAGAATCTTCCCAGCAACATTAAGAGCATCAACATTAAAATGGTTCATGGGACTTGGTGAACATGCAATAACTGATTGGGATGACATGAGAAGAATATTCCTAAAGAAATACCAACCTTATTGTAGATCGAAAGATTCTAAAGATGATATCTTTAGAATGAACCAACAAGAGGATGAAAGTATAGAGGAGTATTTGGAACGATTTGTTTACAATTTACAAAAATCAAAACATAGAACCATGTCTCTTGATCTGATTCGAACAATATTTTTGAAGGGCATTCGAGAGGAATATTTAGATGATCTTAATTTGATGGGCAAAGGTGATATTTCCACTTTACCTTTTGAAGAAATTGCTGATTTATGTGAAAAGTATTCAAGGAGCAAAGCCAAATATGGAAAAAGAGCTCTATCATCCAAAGCCACAAAATCTGCTTCAGCAAGTGTCACAAGGGCTGAAATAGGAAACCTGTTAGAACAATTCAAAACAGATCTATTAAGTACCTTAGGAACTCAAATTGACACTCTGAAAGCCAAGAAAAGACAAGAAGAGGAAGATCAAATAATGGCTGTCTTTTGTCCAAAATGCCGGAAGAAACATGCCTTGAAAGACTGCCCATTAGAAAACATTCAAGTTTGTGCCTTTTGTACTGAAAATCATGATATATTTCATTGCTCTAAAGTCAAGATTTTGCATAATTGTAATGTGGAAGCTAACACAGATATGGAGAATGTGTATTTCATGGGCGCAAAGAGACCATGGCAACCAAGACCTCCACCTCCAGGTATGTTTCCAAACCAAAATTTGCAATTTCCTGCACAAGATCAGATGTATGTTCAGAATTCTTGGAATGTACCCATGCCATGGCAACACCAAAATTACTCACAACAAAAATGGAGACCATCTCAGCAATACTCTCAACAATATCAACCATATCCTCAACCATACCAACCATATTCTCAGCCATATCAATAGTGTCATCAGCCATATCTGCAATATCCTCCAACATATCAGCAATATCCTCAGCAACAAGTTGTTTATCAACCCCAAAACACTCAACAAGCATTGCCTGCTCCTCCACCAATAAATCCACCTCCCTTACAACTCCCATCTAACCAACAACCTCCTAGACCCACTCAAATTCCTGCTCAACTTGTACCAAATCCAAATAATAGAGCAGAGAGACCAGCCTACAATGTAGATGAGGGACCATCATATCCCACATTACCTTTACAAAATATCGCGCTGAGGTCTAGTAAGGTACTTCAAAAAAAACTTTCAATAGCTGAAAAACAAGAAGAAAACGAAGAAAATGAAAATGAAACTCCAACTCAAAGGAAACAAAATGATGACATCAAAAATAAACAAATGCAACCGTTGCATCCACCACCTTTTCCAGAACGATTGGTCCAAGCAAAAATTCCCATGTCTATACCACAGTTTGATGTTTTAGATGAGATAAAGAATGTTTATATAAAAATTCCACTGTTACAAGCCATAAAATACATTCCCATATATACTAAAGCAATCAAAGAACTATGCCTCAAGAAGCCTACCAAAAAAAGAGTTGATCCACAAACTATTCATGTTATTGGACATTTAGCTGGCCTTATGACAAACACCATTTCAATGGAAAGGTATGTTGATCCTGGTATTCCCAGAGTCACTACAATCATTAACAACATACATATTCCAAACACCTTAATTGACCTTGGGGCCGCAATAAATGTGATGACTCTTGAAATAATGAAAACACTGCAGCTCACAAACTTGCAGCACACAACAATTGTTCTAGAACTAGCTGATAGGTCTAAAGTGATTCCTGAAGGGATTTTGGAGGACATAATTGTTTCACTGGACTCTTGGGAGTATCCAGTGGACTTTTTAGTTCTTCAGCCAAAATCTAATTTAGGAGGACACCCTATCATCCTTGGTAGACCATGGTTAGCAACCGCTGATGCATTCGTAGGATGCAGATCGGGTAATATGATTATTTCACGAGGAACTGAAAGAAAACAACTCACTCTTTACCCATCAACACAATCACCATCAGTAGCACACAATTTATGGCTTGATGATAAATACAATGATAAGGAAGAAGTTCAATCTGTTTTTAGCATCAATCAAATCTATGATTTTCAATAACATAATAATGATGATTTGGTAGAATTGTTCCTTTCTCAACCTGATATTTCTGAAGAATTAAGAAATGAACAATACCATGCTGCAGATGAACTTTTGGCATAGAATTTTCAGGAAACATGCACCATTCATTCTTTGCAAACAACATTTCAGAACATTTTTCCCATTCAATCTATCACAAACACACAGAGCAAGACCATAGAGATTAGTCCAGGAAAAACTTTGAATATTAGCACTCACCTAGACTCATCTCAGGAGGAAAAATTGATTCAATTATTGAGAAAATATTAGAAAGCATTTGCTTGGGACTACACCGATATGCACGGAATTCACCCTGAAACATGCACTCACCATATTTATACGAATAGTAATATCAAACCAGTGAGGCAACCACAGAGAAGAATGAATCCCATGCTTCAGGATATTGTTAGAGATGAATTACAAAAACTATTGAAAGTCAATTTTATTTATCCTATCTCTGACAGTCAGTGGGTATCCCCATTGGTAGTAGTGCCCAAGAAAAATGGCAAGTGGAGAATTTGTGTTGATTACAGACAATTGAACAAAGCAACCGTCAAAGATTATTTCCCACTACCATTTATTGACCAAGTGCTAGACACGTTAGCTGGGAAATCATCATTATCTTTTCTTGATGGTTTCAGTGGCTATAACTAGATCAAGATAGCCTTAGAGGACCAGGACAAAACCACTTTTACTTGTCCCTGGGGCACTTATGCCTATAATGTTTTACCATTTGGACTTTTCAATGCTCCAGCTACATTTCAGATAGCTGTATTAGCTATTTTTGCTGATTTAGTTCATGAATGTGTTGAAGGTTACATGGATGATTTTTCAGTGTATGGTAATTCATTTGAGCATTCATTAGAAAATCTTGAAAAAGTTTTGAAGAGATGTATTGAAGCTAATCTATCCCTGAGCAATAAAAAGTGTTTTATGATGTTAAATGAAGGGATAGTATTAGGTCACTATATTTCTTCTCAAGGCATTAAAGTTGATCCATCAAAAATCCAGATCATTGTCAATTTGCCAATTCCGAAGACTCAAAAAGAGGTAAGAAGTTTTCTTGGGTATGCAAGCTATTACAGAAGGTTTATTGAACATTTTAGTAAAATAGCTCCACCTTTGTTTAAGCTTCTAGCAAAAGATACACCTTTTAACTGGAATGAGAATTGTCAGAAAGCTTTTGAAACACTCAAAGAAAAGTTATCAACCACACTAGTCTTAAAAGGACCTAACTGGACCCTACCATTTCACATCTTTACAGAAGCATATGATACTGCAGTAGGTGCCTCATTAGGCCAAAAAGAAGAGTCCTTCAATTATGCCATCTATTTCATTAGTAAAACTCTAACACCTGCAGAATTATACTACACAGTCACTGAGAAAGAAATGCTTGCAATCATACATGTTGTGAATAAATTCCGACATTATATAACTGGTTATGAGGTTTTTATACATACTGACCATTCTGCCATTAAGTATTTAATGAATAAACCAATCACTAATGGTAGAGTTACTAGATGGCTGTTATTATTACAAGAATTTAATATTACAGTGTTAGATAGACCAGGTAAGGAGAATCAGGTGGCAGATTTTCTTTCTAGACTGCAAAATTCAGGTGAGGTTGTTCCGGTTGAAGATTCTTTTCCAGATGAAAATTTATTTGCAATTTCAATAGTGAATCCTTGGTATGCTAACTTAGCCAATTATTTGTCCACAGGAAAAACACCTCCATATTTTACTCCAAAGGAAAAGAAGAGGTTGATCAAACAAAGTGTTAGATATTCATGGGTTAATGGAGATTTATTTTACACTGGTTATGATATGATTATTAGACGATGTGTAAGAAATGATGAAATAATTGATATTTTAAAATCTTGCCATGAGGAACCGTGTGGTGGGCATTTTGCAGCCAAAAGAACAACATTCAAGATTCTCAGTCTTGGATATTATTGGCCATCTATTTTTAAGGATTCCAAGAAGTATGTGAAAAGTTGTGATAGCTGTCAAAGAATGGGCAGACCAACAACTACAGATGAAATGCCACTTCAGCCTCAAGTACATTTAGAGCCATTTGAAAAATGGGCTCTAGATTTTATAGGACCCATCAATCCAAGTTCAAAAGGCAAAAAGTACATCCTAGTATGTAATGATTGCGTGACAAAATGGGCTGAAGCAAAAGCACTAGTCCGGGCAACTGAACAAACAGTGGTAAACTTCCTTTTTGAAGAAATTTTTGTAAGGTATGGAGTACCAAGGGAGATAGTGATAGATCAAGGTACTCAATTTACTTCAAAGCTGGTCAAAGACATCACAAAAAAATATAAAATCAAGCACAGGAAAAGTACACCTTACCATCCACAGGCCAATGGCCAGTTGGAATCTACAAATAAAACATTGGAAGGAATTATCACTAAGACAGTAGCAATGAACAGAAAGAATTAGGAAGAGAAGCTCAAAGATGCACTCTGGGCTTACAGAATCACGTGGAAAAACACTATAGGATTTACACCATATCAGTTGGTGTATGGAAAAGAGGTAATGCTTCCTATTGAATTTCAAATACATACTTATAAGATGGCTGCAGATTTAGGAATTGATCTCAATAAAGCACAAAAAGAGAGAATTATGCAATTGAACCAGTTAGATGAAATGAGGCAACAAGCAGAGGAGACAACAATCCTAATGCAGAAACAAAGGAAGCAGTGGCATGATGCACACATTAAAAGGAAACAGTTCAAAGAAGGAGACTGGGCTTTACTCTTTGACTCTAAATTTGTTGGAAATAATACTGAGAGGGGGGGTGAATCAGTATTATCTAATTCTTTTAATAAATCTTCCTTATTTGTTCTTTGAATTAGTTTTGCATGTCAGTACCATAAAATAATGAGCATGAACAAAGAAAACAGATAGTCACACCAAAGAACACAAGATGTAAGGTGGAAACCCAATGTGGGTGAAAACCACCTGCTGCAATATGTCTCTATCTTCTTTCAAATTAGAAACTCCTTTTACAATGGTTTTGTACTGGTGCAGTCCTTTACCAGTATGCAGGCTGCAACCTGCAGAGAGCTACAACTCTCTCTCGTTTTCTAGTCTCTCCTGGAAGGGAGCTACAACTCCCTACTTCTTTTCTTACAAGGACCACTTTTCATAAATTTTCAAACTGGATCCATAAGCATCAAATGATCATCAAGTATAAGAGAATCACCCAATCAACTGTAGTAACCAGATCAACAATAATAGGACCAAACCCAGAACACAACAATGATAAACAAAGATTTTAAGAGAAGTAAGCACCCTGCTCAACTGCTGGCCTGCTTACGTAAGCACCTTGCTCAACTGCTGGCCTGCTTACAGTACTCACCCTGCTCAACTGCTTGCCTGCTTACAGTACGCACCCTGCTCAACTGCTAGCTTGCTTATGTACGCACCCTGCTCAACTGCTAGCCTGCGTACCTCGCTCTGAGTCCATTGAACTGCCTGCGGACCTTCGCACCTGCAACCCTTCTGTGCCTGCGTACCGACGCACCTGAAACCCTTCTGTGCCTGCGTACCGGCGCACCTGAAACCCTTCTGTGCCTGCATACCGGCGCACCTGAAACCCATCTGTGCCTGCGTACCGGCGCACCTGAAACCCTTCTGTGCCTGCGTATCGGCGCACCTGAAAACCCTTCTGTGACTGTGTACCGGCGCACCTGAAACCCTTCGTTCCTGCCTATGTACGCACTTTTCTCTCACTGTACCTGCGTACCTTCGGGCATAGATGATTTCAAGACTTCAGAAATAACCCAGACAGTCAGATCTATAGATCTGAACATGCGCCGAAGAGATCTCGGTCCATCAGTAGATTCGCCTTATTTAGATCTAGACCAGATCTAGCCCTCATAAGATATTCAACCCAAAACATGCTCAAGCCAAATGATCTCCTTTGCTTTATATAGGAAAGCTCTTCCTTAAAACATGGATCAATACCACGAGCCGACACCATAATAACCCAATACCGTCGGCTAAATACCAAGAGTAAAACATAAGAAAACCCCACATGTGAATTTCTTTGCCTTGAAATGTGTGCACTGGGGGTACGCACCTCCTGAACAGGATAACTGCGGGTATGTACGCACTTTATGTAACACTGACCTGCGTGTACGCACCTTATGTAAGGTGTACCTGCGTACCCCTTATTTTCTTCAATATTTGATAGCTGAACATCAATCTCTGCTGCTGACTTGAAGTACTGTGATCTATCACCTGAATGTGTTGCCATCAAGGACAACACTTTAGCCATAATGCCAACAATCTCCCCCTTTGGACTTGATGGCAACCTCAAAACTTCAGCTTCATTCTCCCCCTTTGACATCAAGGGCAAAGGGTTATGCTCCCCCTGAATATGAACCAGATCTGCAACGAAGAACCATAATCCACCATGAAAGAGATAGAGACATATTGCAGCTACTTCCAAGATCTCCTTCTGACCATCCTCCATAATGCCAACAATGCATTATATGCTCCCCCTGAACCTGTACCATCAATGAGAAGAGGTTCAGCAATAAGATGATGCATCAACAGCCCCCAGCTTTTGCCTGAGGTATTCAAAAGTGTCCCTGGGCAATGGTTTGGTGAGAATATCAGCAACTTGTTCCTTAGAAGGAACATACTCCAACTTGACCTTCTGTTCAAGCACTTGTTCCCGGAGAAAATGATACTTGATTGGTATGTGCTTGGTTTTTGAATGCATAACAGGATTCTTTGAGATGCTGATTGCACTTGTGTTATCACATAAGATGGGGATTGGTGGTGTACAAGTGATTTGAAAATCCTGCAAAGTTTGCATCATCCAAAGGAGTTGGGTGCAACAAGATGCAGCAGCAACATATTCCGCTTCAGCTGTAGACAAGGCAATCGAACTCTGTTTCTTGCTGAACCAAGATACCAGTCTGGAACCCATAAAGAACGCACCACCACTTGTGCTTTTCCTGTCATCCACGCTTCCGACCCAATCTGCATCTGTATAAGCATGAAGTGTAAGATCTGTATCTCTAGGATACCATAAGCCATAATTTTGAGTCCCTTGAAGATATTTGAAAATTCTCTTCACTGCCTGAAGATGAGTCTCCTTCGGATTTGCCTGAAATCTTCCAACTATTCCAACTGCATGCATGATGTCTGGTCGGGTACCTGTCAAATAAAGTAAACTTCCAATCATAGATCTGTAGGTTGGTTGATGTACTGCTGCAGATTCATCATTTGCACTGAGGCTACATCCTGTGACCATGGGTGTACATACTGGTTTTGCATCTTCCATACCATATTTCTTCAAAATCTGTTTGAGATACTTGGTTTGAGATAAAAAGATTCCTCCTTCTTTTTGTTGGATTTGCAAACCAAGGAAATATGTCAGTTCTCCTAGCAAGGACATTTCAAATTCTTTCTGCATGACCAAGGCAAAGTTTTGACTCATAGCTTCTTCATTGCTCCCAAAAATAATGTCATCTACATACACAACAAGTATTAGCAATTTGTCATTTTCAACTTTTATATAAAGATTGCTATCTGCCGATCCTTTTGAAAAGCCTTGTTGATGAAGATATTTGTCCAAACGGTAGTACCAAGCCCTTGGAGCTTGTTTGAGACCATAGAGAGCCTTTTTCAATCTGCATACAAGATTTGGATCATTTCCAAGAATGAACCCATCTGGCTGTTCAATGTACACTTCTTCTTCCAAGTCTCCATTCAGAAAGGCTGATTTCACGTCCATTTGAAATACTTTGAAGTTTTGAAAACTTGAGAGAGCAAGGAACATTCGGATGGCCTCAAGTCTTGCAACAGGAGCAAAGGTTTCTTCAAAGTCTATTCCTTCTTGCTGCGCATACCCTTTACAAACAAGTCTGGCTTTGTTTCTAATTACTTCTCCATTTTCATTCAATTTGTTTTTGAAGACCCATTTTGTCCGATAACATTCTTATCTTTTGGTCTAGGAACCAGCTCCCAAGTGTTGTTCTTTTCGATCTGCTCAAGTTCTTCATCCATTGCTTTCACCCAACATTCATCTTTGCATGCCTCTTTCACATTTTGTGGTTCAGTAGAGGAGAGTAATGCCAAATAGCTTGAAGCTTCTGCAACTGTTCTTCTTGTTTGTACACCTGCTTCTTTCTGCCCCATAATCTGAGATTCTGGATGGTTCTTCTGAACATATCTGGATGGAGTCTTTTCTTCTATTCTTGTTTGCTCCTCAGGTTCTTCTTGAGGTTCTTCTTCTTCATCATTCTGTCGTTGGGGGTAGCCTTCATCTTCTTCGATGTCTTCATGATGTACTTGCCTAGGAATGTATCCCTTTTCATCAACCACTACATCAATGCTGTCAACAATTCTGCCAAGTCTTTTATTGTAGCATTTGTATGCTTTGCTATGTGGAGAGTAACCAAGAAGAATGCCTTCATCTGCTCTAGGTTCAAGTTTGCCAAGCTGCTCATCAGTATTCTTGATATAGCATTTGCTCCCAAAGATTTTGAAGTGCTTTACTGAAGGAGTCCTACCACTCCAGAGCTCATGAGGAGTTTGAGTGCTGTTCACCCGGACATTTGTTTTGTTGAGAATAACAACTGCAGCATGTGCAGCTTCACCCCAGAAAGTTGCGGGAGTTCCTGACTCATCAAGCATAGCACGAGCCATTTGTTGGACTGTTCTGTTCATTCTTTCCACAACTCCATTTTGCTGAGGAGTTCTTGCTGTAGAGAATTCTCTTCTTATCCCATGTTCTTCACAGAAATCGAAAAATTCATTTGAAGTAAATTCCCCACCTCTGTCAGATCTGAGGCACTTAATTTTGTGACCTGATTCATTTTCAACCAAGGCTTTGAAGGATTTGAATTTTTCGAATGCTTCATCTTTGTGCTTCATAAGTCCTAACCAGACAAACCTGGAGAAATCGTCAATGAATAATATCAAGTATTCTTCTCCTCGAGGTGTTCTTTTCCTGAAAGGACCGCATGTATCTGTATGTACTAGCTCAAGAGGCATGCTAGCTGATCCTTCTTTCTCTGGAAAGTTAGTTCTGGTTTGTTTTCCAAACTGACATGATTTGCATATGGTGTTGTCAGGAATTTTGATATCTGGAAGATCGCGAACTGCCTGATATTTGCATGCTTTCCTTATTTGTGAAAAGCTTAGATGTCCCAACCTCCGATGCCATAACCAGTGCTCATCATCCTTGCTCAGATAGCATTGTTGTTGTCCTTCTTCAAATATGTACAGATTATTTGGAGTTCTTTTGCCTTTGATCACTGTTTTACCTGTATCAAGATCACGAACAAGACATCCATTTGATCTGAATATAACCTCGGTTCTTTGATCACACATCTGGCTGACACTTAGAAGATTATGCTTCAATCCATCAACATACAAAACATTTCCAGCCTTGACCTTTTCTTTTAACTGAGCAATGCCTTTTCCTTTTATAGTTGCAGGAGTATCATTTCCAAAAGAGACTTTCTTTCCCTTTTCTAGAGTAGAATAAGACTCAAGTTTTTCTTTATCACCTGTCATATGCTTCGAACATCCACTGTCAATGTACCATAGATTTTCCTGTCCCTCTGCATAAAATGCTATCCCACATCTTTCTGTTTGAGGTTCCTTTATTCTCCATGTTTTGGTGCTTGAGGCTTGTTCCTTTTTCTGCTGAAACCTGCTCCTGCATTCAGAGTCTTCATGACCAAAGTTATTGCAAATAGAACATTCAACTTCATTTTCAAGAACCGAAAAGTTGTTATAGGTCCTTTTTGTAATCCCCGTCATACTTCTTTGTTTTTGAGCTTCCCTAGTCATGATCGTTTTATATGCAACACATTGAGCTGCTTTGTGACCAAAGTTATGGCAAGAAAAGCATTGTCCATTGAAGAAACTTCTGCGGTTATCGAATCTACCAGCCAATTGATTGTAATTTCTATTGTCATCTATTCTTGAACCAAATTGAGAAGATTTTACCTGTGGCTGGTTGTAGCTTTTGTTCACCCTTAAGATGGATTGCCCCTGATAGTTTCTGTTTGTAATTCGTCCCTGCTTTACCTGATGATCTTCATTGTGCTTTTGCTCATTTCTTCTTGCTGCATCAAGATAACTTTTTGAGGTGGATGCTTGAGAAGTTTCTCCATTATAGCCCAGACCTGTCTTGTTTAGTGGAGACCGCTGCACATTGATAATCTCATCCAAAGTTTCAGATCCTTTGACAAACTTGAGATTAATAGCTTTTGTTTTCTCAATCTCTTTTCTAAGACCAACAATTTCACCTTCTAATTTTTCAAGATGTTTTTCCTTTTCATCAATTTGAAATTGTAGAGTATCAATGATCATGTTCTTTTCTTCTATACATCTCTTGAGTCTAGTAATTTCATCATAAAGGTTATCCACATCTATAGCATCCATATAATCATCATCTTCAAATGCCATTAACAACTTATATTCATTACCTTGTTCATCTTCATCACTGTTTGATAGACCATCACTATCTTCATGAGTGTAGTAGCTTTTCTTATTTGCGTTCTGTTTCTTGTTCCATCTAGCAGGTTCCTTTCCTTTATCCTTATAAGGACATTTTGCAGCATAATGACCTACTCTTCCACAAGCAAAGCATTTAAAAGGTAACTTACCTCTGAACCTTCCAGAACCCCTTTGAAGATTTCTGACAAAATTTGATTCTTCTTCCTCTTCTTCTGGGACGTGGCTTGCTTCATAATAATCTCCTTTGCCTGATGCCTTGAAAGCAGCTTCTCTTCTGTCTGATGGACCTCCCTTTCTCATTTCATAAGCAGTTAGAATTCCATGTAGCTGAGACATAGTAAGAATTCGTAGATTTTCCTTTTCTTCTATTGCAGATACTTTAGATTCAAACTTGGGGGACAATGATCTTAGAACCTTTTCAACCACAATAGCCTCTTTTATTTCTTCACCCAAATTTTTCATACAATTAACAACCTCATCTACCCGAAGAAAATAGTTAGCCACACTTTCATCATTATACATTTTGAGAGTCTCATACTGAATTCTGAGAGTTTGAAGTTTAGCACGCTTTACCTTATCATCTCCTTCATAGCTCGTGACAATTTTGTCCCATATCTCTTTTGCGGATTTATAGTGCATTACCTTCATGAATTCTGATTGAGATATACATCCTAATAGAGTATTGACTTCTTTCGCATTTGTTTCATACTTCTTTTTCTCGGCTGCATCTGTAGGAGTAGCTGAAGGAAAAGCGTAGCCTGTCTCTACGATGTCCCAAACTTTTGTACCAAGAGATTGAAGATAGGCAGTAACTCTTACCTTCCAATAATTGAAGTTTGTCCCATCAAAAACTGGTGGCCTGATTGATGCTTCTCTCTCGTAGTTGCTCATGATGAACGATCTACCTTCAAGCGATCAAGCTTCTCTGAAGGACCTGCTCTGATACCAATTGTTGGAAATAATACTGAGAGGGGGGGTGAATCAGTATTATCTAATTCTTTTAATAAATCTTCCTTATTTGTTCTTTGAATTAGTTTTGCATGTCAGTACCATAAAATAATGAGCATGAACAAAGAAAACAGATAGTCACACCAAAGAACACAAGATGTAAGGTGGAAACCCAATGTGGGTGAAAACCACCTGCTGTAATATGTCTCTATCTTCTTTCAAATTAGAAACTCCTTTTACAATGGTTTTGTACTGGTGCAGTCCTTTACCAGTACGCAAGCTGCAACCTGCAGAGAGCTACAACTCTCTCTCTCGTTTTCCAGTCTCTCCTAGAAGGGAGCTACAACCCCCTACTTCTTTTCTTACAAGGACCACTCTTCATAAATTTTCAAACTGGATCCATAAGCATCAAATGATCATCAAGTATAAGAGAATCACCTAATCAACTGTAGTAACCAGATCAACAATAATAGGACCAAACCCAGAACACAGCAATGATAAACAAAGATTTTAAGAGAAGTAAGCACCCTGCTCAACTGCTGGCCTGCTTACGTAAGCACCCTGCTCAACTGCTGGCTTGCTTACAGTACTCACCCTGCTCAACTGCTTGCCTGCTTACAGTACGCACCCTGCTCAACTGCTAACCTGCTTATGTACGCACCCTGCTCAACTGCTAGCCTGCGTACCTCGCTTTGAGTCCATTGAACTGCCTGCGGACCTCCGCACCTGCAACCCTTCTGTGCCTGCGTACCGGCGCACCTGAAACCCTTCTGTGCCTGCGTACCGGCGCACCTGAAACCCTTCTGTGCCTGCGTACCGGCGCACCTGAAACCCTTCTGTGCCTGCGTACCGGCGCACCTGAAACCCTTCGTTCCTGCGTATGTACGCACTTTTCTCTCACTGTACCTGCGTACCTTCGGGCATAGATGATTTCAAGACTTCAGAAATAACCCAGACAGTCAGATCTATAGATCTGAACATGCGCCGAAGAGATCTCGGTCCATCAGTAGATTCACCTTATTTAGATCTAGACCAGATCTAGCCCTCATAAGATATTCAACCCAAAACATGCTCAAGCCAAATGATCTCCTTTGCTTTATATAGGAAAGCTCTTCCTTAAAACATGGATCAATACCACGAGCCGACACCATAATAACCCAATACCGTCGGCTAAATACCAAGAGTAAAACATAAGAAAACCCCACATGTGAATTTCTTTGCCTTGAAATGTGTGCATTGGGGGTACGCACCTCCTGAACGGGATAACTGCGGGTATGTACGCACTTTATGTAACATTGACCTGCGTGTACGCACCTTATGTAAGGTGTACCTGCGTACCCCTTATTTTCTTCAATATTTGATAGCTGAACATCAATCTCTGCTGCTGACTTGAAGTACTGTGATCTATCACCTGAATGGGTTGCCATCAAGGACAACACTTTAGCCATAATGCCAACAAAATTCAGAGATCATAAAGCCAAATTTACCACACATTGGATGGGCCCATATGAAATAGTTCAAGTATATGAAAATGGATCAATCAAGCTTACTACCATTGATGGAGAAGGCAATACCTTTCTTGTCAATGGCAATCGGTTGAAACTCTATCATAAGCCCATCATCAAGGAGGATTTTATTCACACTGTATCTCAGTAAAGGGAGGTTGAGATATTGTAGCCTTTAGCTGTGATATTTCTACCTTAGTTCATTCAATTTCATTTCTTCTTTAACAAAAAAATAAAAAAATAAAAAATAATAATAAAAAAAATAAAAAAATAAAAAATATACAACATAAAAAATAAAAAATAAAAAAATAATAATAATGGTTTAGATGTGAAAACCAGACTCTGGCACACTCTAAACCCGAATTCTTACTAGAAAACCAATCATTTGGCTGGTAAGAATTCCTTGTTCTACTTCTTTCCTGTTTTTCATCCATTCAATAATGACTTGAGGACAAGTCAAAGCTTTAGTGGGGGAGAAGAATCAGCAAGAATTAGCATTTTGCTTTCCCTATCTCATCTCCTCATTTTTTAATCTTCAAGGAATTTGTTTCAGTAATCCAGTATTTCAATAAAAGGCATTTCAAGGAATTTGTTTCAGTAATTCAGTATTTCAATAAAAGAGCTATTTTTTTTATAATTAGAGGGACCTGTTCAAGCAATATGCAGTGGGACCTGTTCAGAAGACTATGTCAACATTGAAGAAACAGTGAGGGACCTGTTCAAGCAATGAGATATGTAGTGGGACCTGTTCAGAAGACTATGTCAACATTATCAATATCAAAGGGACCTGTTTAGAAGGCTATCAACATCACCAATATCAGAAGGACCTGTTAAATATTGCATTCAAGATACATCAGGCTACTTCAACAAAGTTTTCAAAGATTGCTTATCATCAGAATTATAATCAAGGCTACATCAACACCAAGGATAAAAGAAGCTTCACAAACATGGTTCTTCAGAGTTCTTCAAAGTTATTCAGATTTTAAAGGGACCTGTTACATTCAATTTCATTTCAAAGGGACCTGTTTTGGACAATAAAGATCAGTGATACCTGTACAAACAGATCAGTCCTACCTGTGCACGCCAAATCAGCATTTTGTCAACCAACAAGTGTAATGTATTGTTGAAATTTTTAACATTTAAAATTCTTAAATTATTTTAGTGTTAAAAATGATAATTATTATTGCTTGTTATCAATTTCAAAAACCCCTATACCCATCACCCTTGTAATATTCCTAACTACTCATCTCATTATGACTCTGCTATCATTTCCTATCACACCTTAGCCTATTGCCATACTCCTACTACAATTTTCAAACCTTTTCCTACACCGCTCTTCAAACCTTGTCATCAACTCATCATTTTTAAATCGGCCTTCTGGCAATCAAGTACCAACAATTGGGATACTCAATGTACAAGTCCGTGCAATGGAAAGACAAGTGTTAAACCGTCTATCCTCAAATGAGTTCATTCATTTCGACTGCTGGAGTTATAAAACAATCTTTTGACCCAAGTCTGCTCATGAAATATATATATCCGTTACCATCATACGATTTGTATATGGTGTTCTCATGATTATACCTCTGCAAATTAGTACTGCTCCTTTGTCTTCATGATGTGAATGCGCCTTCCAACTCTGCATTGTCATCATAGCAATTGGATGAAGGTCGGCTGTTGAGTTTTCATTTTATAAAACTCTGAGTTCATAAAGTGCGTTACCGTGTTAGTGTTCAGACTCTGAGTTTCTCAAAGAGGGCTGAGATAGTAGGTGCTACAAAGGGAGAGAATAGCAGACAGGCTTACCCCGAGTTTTTACTTCTGCCCATAAATCGAGGACGTTAACCAGGTCGCTCGCTCAAGGAATTGAAGAAGTAAACTCAGAGAATTGAAGACGTTACCCGGTCAGCTCAGTGGAATGCAGGAAAAGAGGTAACAAATTGAAAAACCTTGATTAAATTTTTGAGCATAAACAAAAGGGTTAGAATAGAGATTTTTAATAAAATGACCAATAGAGCAGAGCCCGAAAAATTTGATAGTTCACAATATCATGAAGACTGTGTCACGATTTTAAGGGAAAAACAATGGTTGTCTTTTCTAGAGAAATTCAATGGAAACAATGAAGAAGTTACAAAGCAATTTGCATTTTCCTTCAATGGAGAGAAAGCTTTAATAGGAAACTTCTCTTTTAGAATTTCAGAGGATACCATAGCACAAACATTGGGAATTAGTCCAAAAGGGGAAAAATATTTCAAAACCAAGCAATTTAGAGAAAAACCATGGACTCAGTTTATGTGTAGGTCAAGGGTTTCCTCTGTCAATTGGAAAAAGGGTGTTCCCAGATGTTGGCTAATTCACCCTTGGGACAAAATGGTATACATTATTCAGAAATTTGTTACATGTGAAGGACGTTACAGTATAGTATACCTATATCACATAAAACTTCTGTTGCACTTAAAAGGTCAATGCACTATCAGTTTGCCCTACTTCCTCTTACAGAGTTTGACTAAAATGTCGAAGACCATTCAGAAACAAAAAGGTAATGAAGATAGGAGTTTGTATCATTTTGGGTTGATCAAAATTCTAATTGAATTTGAGTTGCAGAGGAGAGGAAAAACATGGAAAGAATTTTTAATTGCCAATCAAATTAAAGAAGATGAACAGGAACAGCAGCAAGAACGCACAGAGTTTATGCTTGATATTGATGAGGAAATCCCTGAGCGTAAGTCAAGCAATGTTCCTCAACCCAGCAGTGGTGTAAGGACAAGAAGGATGAGGCAAGAAACTGCCAAGAAAATTGAAAAAGATAAAATCTTCACTACTTATAAGCGAAGATCAAGGAGAATAAAAAGGAATCAAACACAAGATGATCAACTAGAGCCGAATGCAAATGCACCAATGGACATTGAAAGAAATACTAATTCACAACCAGAACAGGAAGCAGAAATGGAAATCGAGAGTAACAAGGAAGAAAGGAAAGAGCCAGTACCTACAAACAAGAAACAGAGAAGGTTAGAGAAACAAATTGAAGAGCTAAAAGAGGAATTGATGGAAGCAAACATGTTGGAGAAGGTCATAAAGAAGGAAAATGAAATGTTGAGAGCTCAGAGCAAGAAGATTCAACAGAAAAATGAGAAACTAAAGAAGCAAATCAAAGAACTTAAGACTGATCAAACTGAAACGTGCAAATGGGCGACAAAATGGTACACTCAGAAAAAAGCTCTCAAAGAAAAATATAAGAATCTGAAACATGAGTTCCAAGTTCAAAAGAATGCCCAAGTTCAGAAGAGTATAGATGTCTTGCTACAAGTGGCAGAGGCACAAGCAGGAACATAATATAAAGGGAGCACATCAGGATTAGCATGAGGACATGCTAAATCATTGAGCTTGGGGAAGATGTTGGTAATATTTTATTGCCATTCTTTTCTTCTAAAAATCCATCATTTATCTATCATTTTCTCCCATAAACCCCTCATAGTCCATTGAAATTGATTAATGAAGCATTATAATTGTTATTTTACATTAAATTTAATTTATGGATTTTTATGTTAAAAATTGGAAATTTTCAACAAAATTACGGGATGTCATGACTTCCTATAATTGGTTTATGTTGTGACACGTGGCATGGCAGGAAAATCGAAACAGAGGATAAGGATGTGATCTAGGATGTACATACATGGTGAAAGATCTATTCAGCATCGAATCTGGAGCTCCTGAATACATGGTCAATGCTGGTCAAACCCAGCCTTTTTGGTTGTAAAAGCAACAAAAATCTGAAGTTACCTAAACTGATTTCGTTTTGTTTTAGAAATTAGTTAGGATTAGAAAAAATGAACCTAGTCTTTTTTATTGTAAAAGCAGAAACATCTGAAGCGATAATGCATGTATGTTTGGATGTAAATGGTAATAACTAGGAAGAGACAAGAGTAGACTTAAGACTGCGTATACCAGAACTCTGTTTTGCATGTAATCAATTCTCAGAACTTAATCACAGGCAGAATTTCATCAATTGTAGTGTTTATGTGTTAACGTTTTCATCATCTGAAGTTTTCTAAGTGTGCCATCGAAGCGTGGAAGGGCCCTACGTGAAGATTTGTACACTGTCGTTTCATTTTTGTAGGATTTAGCCTTCAGATTTGAATAGCGTTTGATGTTATTTCTTTGCTTGTGAGTTTATTGATTCAATTAGAAATTCTGGCGAGTGTTATTGTATGATTCATGGTGATAGCTTGAAAATTCAATTGCTAAATTATTGAACAAGATCTTGTAAAAGGTTTAATTGAACATTGAATTTCAAAGTATCTGTATGGACTCTGTTTTCATGAATTTGAGTTTTAGTATGCTTAAAAGAGTTTTTGGTTTTCATGAATGCTTAGTGTGTTATCTGGAAAGAGTTTTTGTGAACTATATCCTTGTAAGAGGATTGAAGACTCAGACTAGTAACACTCTGTTTTAGAACAGCTAATTAAATTAGAGGATATAGGTGTTTAAATTGTGAAAGGAAACATATTCCAATCTCTTGTAAAAGAGTGTTGTAGCCTGTCACCGTAGACACTTATCTAGGTAGATGAGATCCTTTTAGGTCTATAAATTTTAGACACGTGCCTCTAAGTTTACTTACCTTGGTTGACATTAAATTTAATCTAATCTAGACCCCTGGATTGGTAACTACAGTACTCCATGCATGGCTTCCCATTCTGCATAGGACAAACATGCTTGATTAATCTCATCCTATTAGATATCGTTTTTGGGATTCAACTGCGTTAAGTAAGTCATTAACGTATGACCATTTCCATGAGAGGTAGTCGTAACTGACTAATTTCTCATGATTTTTGAATTGTTCACTTAGCACTCATTGCATCGGGTGATGCTCACAAGGGTGAAGAAGTGGGATTGAAACTAGTGAAATGAATCACATAGCGTCAATCGTCACTTCTGGGGCTTGCACCCGGTAACCAGGACTTCCCGGGAGGTCACCCATCCCAGATCTCCTCTGGCTCAAGCGCGTTTAACTGTGGAGTTTTCCCCACAATCAAGCCCACTTAGCTTGCTACCCCATTTGCAAAACCTTAGCAAGTATTGTGCCTCATGAACCATTCAAGTAGAGATCCCTTCACTCTTTTTGAATCCCAAAAACGATATCTAATATAATGCACTGCGTAAACCCCTAATACTTAAATTAAAAAAGAGTGAAGGGATTTCTACTTGAATGGTTCATGAGGCACAATACTTGCTAAGGTTTTGCAAATGGGGTAGCAAGCTAAGTGGGCTTGATTGTGGGGAAAACTCCACAGTTAAGCGCGCTTGAGCCAGAGGAGATCTGGGATGGGTGACCTCCCGGGAAGTCCCGGTTACCGGGTGCAAGCCCCGGAAGTGACGATTGACGCTATGTGATTCATTTCACTAGTTTCAATCCCACTTCTTCACCCCTGTGAGCATCACCCGATGCAATGAGTGCTAAGTGAACAATTCAAAAATCATGAGAAATTAGTCAGTTACGACTACCTCTCATGGAAATGGTCATACGTTATGTTGGGTCCCTATAATACTAGTGATTACCCCATTACTATTGTAGTTATACCCCCTATTTATATTGTTGTGCCCCTATTACCCCCATATTGTTACTATTATGCCACATAGAAGCCCATCATTGTTACTGTTGTGCCCTACAATATTATTGTTATGTAGGCTTTGATTGTATTGGGACCACTTAGACTCCTATATATAGAAAGGAGGTATTTTCATTTGTATCATCCAAGAATTGTTCATTTATGTAATGTAAAGGAGGTTGCCCCCTCGAAGAGGCTGAATTCTAAGGCGTGGATCTCTCTTTTCTATCATTTTGTGAGCTGGTTTCATAACATTTGGTATCAGAGGTTTGGATTCTAGGGTTTCGCTGCTCCAAACAGGTCATCGTGGCATTTTCGCTATAACGTTTTCTCTGTGACGTTTCAGAAGTCGCAAAAAAAACCCATTTGAGAAGAATTGGCGCTGAACCTTGGGTCCGAATTTCAGAGCTTTTCGCGCGATATTTTCGGAGATATGATCTGAGGAAGTTGGCCTTTTTGCAGACTCCTGAATTACATTCAAAACAGGTGACCTGGGGAAAATCGTCATAACTCTCTCTCTGAGGATCGGATTGAAATTTCGTAGAAAGGTACAGAAAGAGGACGGACTTTAGTTTCTTGTATGTGTGTTTCAGATTCAAAGGTTGAAACAGTGACTCGTGGCACGTCGTACAAGTTAGCTCTACTGAAACAGTCTAAAAGCAAGTCACTGTGGGAGATTTCACATAACTCTTCCTTGGAGAATCCAATTTGGCTCAGACTTGTGGCATTGGAAAGAGGATGCAGAAGGCTACTACAGGTAGCATTTTCAGAATTGGATGATCTAAAATTACAGAGATACATCAGATTCAATATCAGGCTTCTATAAAGTGAAAAAAGGTGTGTAATTTTTTTTTAATTTTTGTGTAAGCTTGGTTTAACGGAATTCAAAGGGCATAGTAAAACATTATTATCAGTAACTGATGCCCCGAGGAAAGAAAATGCAAACACCTAGTAAGGAACCTGAAAGCTCTAGCATGACTCATGAAGAAGAGGAAGAAATGCTACATGATATATCAAAATTACAAGAACAAGTGCAACAAATGTCACGCTCACAAAAGCTAACAGAAGCTAAGGTAAATGGCGTGGAATCTAAGATAAAGGGCATGGAAGCTAAAATGGATGGCATGGAAACTAAGGTGAATGGCATGGATGCTAAAATTGATGGCATGGATGATAAGATGGATGAATTGAAGAAGTTGCTACAAGAAAGGGTCACTAATGGTGAAAAGGTAGTAAAGGAAACTCATGATGAGAACAAAAGAAATGTTAATCATGATTCCATAGACTCTAATGTTGGATCGAAGACTCACCATGTTCCAAAAATCGATATGAGGAAGTTTGATGGCAAGGATCCCGCCACATGGATATTACAGATGGAGCAATTCTTCGATCTCAATAATGTGCAAAACACACAAAAGGTACGTATGGCAACTTTATATTTGGAACCAAATCAGTTTGTATGGTATCAATGGCTTTGTTCTCGTAAACAATTTATCACTTGGGCAATTTTTACGGAAGAATTGATAGCACATTATGAGGATACAAAAAGCAACACTTTTTTTAGCCAATTGATAAGTCTCAAACAAAAGGGTTCAATAATGGAGCACATTGAGGAGTTCCAAAAATTGAACATAAGGGTAAAAGATATTCCAGAGGAGCATAGGATTGATGTGTTCATAGGGTCTTTAAAGGATAATATCCAACATGATGTGCGCCTTTGGGAACCTGATTCATTAGAGAAGGCATTCAGGTTAGCAAGAAAAATGGAAAGCAAAATTATGGCAACTAGGAAGCATACCATTCACAACTATAAAGACGGAAGTGTTGTTGCCCATAGTCTTCCACAACCTACAAGGTTGACACCACAACAATTGGAAGAAAAAAGAGCAAAAGGGCTTTGTTACAATTGTGATAGCAAATACACAAAAGGTCATAAGTGTGCTGAGAAGAAATTATTCTACATAGATTGTGAAGAGGAAGAAGAAAAGGAGCAAGAAAGGTCAAAAGAAGAGGATATATTCCAGGAACAAAGCCTAGATGAAGAACAAATAAATCCGACCATATCTTGTAATGCATTGGCGGGAATTACCACTCCTCAAACCATCAAGATAGAAGGACAAATCAAGAAGAAAAAGGTAATAGTGTTGATTGATTCAGGAAGCACCCACAATTTTATTCATTGTAGGGTAGCAAAAGAATTGAATTGCTTCCTATATCCAGCACCAGAGTGTCAAGTGATGATTGCAAATGGAGGAACAATAAATTGTTCTGGAAAGTGCCATAATATCAAGCTATCCATGGGAGAATATGTATTGACTAGCCCAATGCTTTCCATTCCAATGGGAGGTGCTGATGTTGTACTAGGAGTCCAATGGCTACAATCCTTGGGTACAATAGCTTTTAATTTTCAAGAACTTTTCATGAAATTTTCTGTGGAAGGAAAGGAAGTTGAATTAAGGGGTATTGCAGGGAAACCAGGAAAGATAATCAGCTCTAATGGCATGACAAAGCTTCTAAAAAAGGAGCAAAGAGGTGTAATTGCACAATTATGTTCGCTAGATGTTTCCACATTGGAATCATCTATTTCTCCAGATCTCCAAAAAGTCCTGGACAATCATTCCAAGGTATTTGAGACTCCCAAAGGTCTCCCACCTATGCGTGATCATGATCATGCTATTCATCTGATTCCAGGAAGTGTTCCTCCAAACATCAGGCCGTACAGATATCCATATGTCCAAAAAAGTGAAATTGAACGTATGGTTGCAGAAATGCTAGAGGCTGGTATAATTCAACCGAGTCAAAGTTCTTTCTCAGCTCCAGTAGTATTGGTGCACAAGAAGGATGGATCATGGCGCATGTGTCCAGATTATAGGGAGCTCAACAAGCTCACTATTAAAGATAAGTTCCCCATTCCTGTTATTGATGAATTACTGGATGAATTGCATGGATCAATTTACTTCACCAAGTTGGATCTTCGTTCGGGATATCATCAAATCAGAATGAAGATTGAAGACATTCCAAAAACAGCATTTAGAACTCATGAGGGTCATTATGAATTTTTGGTCATGCCTTTTGGCCTTACCAATGCACCTTCAACATTTCAAGGTTTGATGAATTCAATTTTCAAACCATTCCTTAGAAAATTTGTGTTAGTATTTTTTGATGATATACTAATCTACAGCAAGTCTTGGAAGGATCATGTTGAACATGTTGACAGGGTGCTACAACTATTGGAGGAGAAACAATTATATGCAAAAAGATCCAAATGTTTCTTTGGAGTCCAGGAGGTGGAATATTTGGGTCATATTGTATCTCATGAAGGAGTTAAGGTAGACCCTAGCAAAATTAAAGCCATTAAGGAATGGAAAATCCCCACATCCATAAAGCATCTGCGAGGATTTCTTGGGTTGACAGGGTATTATCGCAAGTTTGTTAAGAATTATGGGAGAATAGCAGCACCTCTAACAACATTATTGAAGAAAGATTCATTTTCATGGACTTCGGAAGCAACAAAGGCCTTTGAACATCTTAAAGAGGCAATGTGCCAAGCACCGGTCTTAGCTACACCGGACTTCACAAAAACCTTTATTGTGGAATGTGATGCTTCAGGAAATGGAATTGGTGCTGTTCTAATGCAAGATGAAAGACCCATTGCTTTTGAAAGTCGTCCAATCAAGGGAAAGTTTTTAAACAAAGCTATTTATGAGAAGGAAATGTTGGCAATACTCCATGCACTTAAGAAATGGCGACCCTACCTAATGGGAAGACACTTCAAGGTAAAAACGGATCATGATAGCCTTAAATACTTTTTAGAACAAAGATTATCCTCTGAAGAGCAACAAAAGTGGGTCACAAAGATGTTGGGTTATGACTTTGAAATCATCTACAAAAAAGGGAAGCAAAATGTGGTGGCAGATGCACTCTCAAGAAAGGATGAGGATGTGGAAGCATTGTTGTGTGCCATTTCTATTATCCAACCAGATTGGATAAACGAAGCAAGGGAGGAATGGAAGAATGACGAAGAAGTGTGGGCACTTATTCGAAAGCTACAACAAGATTCCAGTACTTCTGATACATTTAGCTGGCAAAATGATTCGTTATGGTACAAAGATCGCTTATACCTCTGTAAGAATTCCCAGCTAAAACAAAAGATTCTTATGGAATTGCACACTTCTCCCTTAGGAGGGCACTCAGGATTTTTAAAAACTTACCACAGGGTTAAGAAGGAATTTTTTTGGGATGGCCTTAAATCAGATATTCAAAAGTTTGTGGCGGAATGTTTGGTTTGCCAGCAAAATAAAGTTGAAACAATTAAGACACCAGGTCTATTACAACCTTTATCCATTCCAAGCCAACGTTGGGAGGAGGTTTCAATGGATTTTATCACAGGTTTACCCAAGTCTGAGGGAAAGAGTGTCATCATGGTGGTAGTTGACAGACTTACCAAGTATGCACACTTTTGTGCATTATCACATCCATTTAAAGCCAGTACAGTTTCTACTGCATTTATGGAAACAGTTCAAAAGCTACATGGAAACCCAAAGATTATTGTAAGTGACAGAGATCCCATTTTCACTGGAAATTTTTGGACAGAATTATTTTCTTGTCTTGGTACTCAGTTAGCTCATAGCTCATCTTATCATCCTCAATCTGATGGGCAAACTGAGATAGTAAACAAATGTTTGGAAGGATATCTTCGTTGCTTTGTATCTGATAAACAGACACAATGGGTCAAATGGTTGCCTCTGGCTGAATGGTGGTATAACACTTCCTTCCATACAGCAACAAAAATGACCCCATTTATGGCACTTTATGGGTATCAACCACCATCCATCACATCATATTTAAGAGAAAATTCTAAGGTTCAGGCAGTGGAACATCACATCGAACATCAACAACAAGTCCTCCAACTCTTAAAGGATAACCTCGTGTTGGCACAAAATAGAATGAAACAACAGGCAGATCAACATCGCAGTGAAAGAAGTTTTGATGTAGGTGATTGGGTATTCCTACGGCTACAACCATATAAGCAAATGTCCCTAAAGCAAGCTAAGAAGGATAATAAATTATCACCAAAGTATTATGGTCCGTACAAGGTGTTGGAAAAGATTGGTACTATGGCATACAAATTGGAGCTTCCTGCAGCTTCTCGATTGCACCCAGTTTTCCATGTTTCATGTTTAAAGAAGGTTATAGGTGACAAGCTCCCAATTCAAACAATATTGCCAGAACTTGACGAGGAAGGAAAAATTATATTGGAACCGGAAGCAGTCACAGAAACAAGAACTCGACAGCTACGAAATCGATCAATTTCAGAGTATCTTATCAAGTGGAAGAACTTATCCGCTGAAGATTCCACATGGGAGGATGAGAATTTTATGCAGAAGTATCCAGAACTGCTCAAGCGTTGAGGACAACACTTTTTTGAAGGAGAGGGGCATGTTGGGTCCCTATAATACTAGTGATTACCCCATTACTATTGTAGTTATACCCCCTATTTATATTGTTGTGCCCCTATTACCCCCATATTGTTACTATTGTGCCACATAGAATCCCTCATTGTTATTTTTGTGCCCTACAATATTATTGTTAGGTAGGCTTTGATTATATTGGGACCACTTAGACTCCTATATATAGAAAGGAGGTTTTTCATTTGTATCATCCAAGAATTGTTCATTTATGTAATGTAAAGGAGGTTGCCCCCTCGAAGAGGCTGAATTCTAAGGCGTGGATCTCTCTTTTCTATCATTTTGTGAGCTGGTTTCATAACACGTTAACGACTTACTTAACGCAGTTGAATCCCAAAAATGATATCTAATATAATGCACTGCGTAAACCCCTAATACTTAAATTCAAAAAGAGTGAAGGGATCTCTACTTGAATGATTAATGAGGCACAATACTTGCTAAGGTTTTGCAAATGGGGTAGCAAGCTAAGTGGGCTTGATTGTGGGGAAAACTCCACAGTTAAGCGCGCTTGAGCCAGAGGAGATCTGGGATGGGTGACCTCCCGGGACGTCCTGGTTACCGGGTGCAAGCCCCGGAAGTGACGATTGACGCTATGTGATTCATTTCACTAGTTTCAATCCCACTTCTTCACCCCTGTGAGCATCACCCGATGCAATGAGTGCTAAGTGAACAATTCAAAAATCATGAGAAATTAGTCAGTTACGACTACCTCTCATGGAAATGGTCATACGTTAATGACTTACTTAACGCAGTTGAATCCCAAAAACGATATCTAATATAATGCACTACGTAAACCCCTAATACTTAAATTCAAAAAGAGTGAAGGGATCTCTACTTGAATGGTTCATGAGGCACAATACTTGCTAAGGTTTTGCAAATGGGGTAGCAAGCTAAGTGGGCTTGATTGTGGGGAAAACTCCACAGTTAAGCGCGCTTGAGCCAGAGGAGATCTGGGATGGGTGACCTCCCGGGAAGTCCTGGTTACCGGGTGCAAGCCCCGGAAGTGACGATTGACGCTATGTGATTCATTTCACTAGTTTCAATCCCACTTCTTCACCCCTGTGAGCATCACCCGATGCAATGAGTGCTAAGTGAACAATTCAAAAATCATGAGAAATTAGTCAGTTACGACTACCTCTCATGGAAATGGTCATACGTTAATGACTTACTTAACGCAGTTGAAAAAGAGTGAAGGGATCTCTACTTGAATGGTTCATGAGGCACAATACTTGCTAAGGTTTTGCAAATGGGGTAGCAAGCTAAGTGGGCTTGATTGTGGGGAAAACGATAATACACTGCATAAACCCCTAATACTTAAATTCAAAAAGAGTGAAGGGATCTCTACTTGAATGGTTCATGAGGCACAATACTTGCTAAGGTTTTGCAAATGGGGTAGCAAGCTAAGTGGGCTTGATTGTGGGGAAAACTCCACAGTTAAGTGCGCTTGAGCCAGAGGAGATCTGGGATGGGTGCAAGCCCCGGAAGTGACGATTGATGCTATGTGATTCATTTCACTAGTTTCAATCCCACTTCTTCACCCCTGTGAGCATCACCCGATGCAATGAGTGCTAAGTGAACAATTCAAAAATCATGAGAAATTAGTCAGTTACAACTACCTCTCATGGAAATGGTCATACGTTAATGACTTACTTAACGCAGTTGAATCCCAAAAACGATATCTAATATAATGCACTGCGTAAACCCCTAATACTTAAATTCAAAAAGAGTGAAGGGATCTCTACTTGAATGGTTCATGAGGCACAATACTTGCTAAGGTTTTGCAAATGGGGTAGCAAGCTAAGTGGGCTTGATTGTGGGGAAAACTCCACAGTTAAGCGCGCTTGAGCCAGAGGAGATCTGGGATGGGTGACCTCCCAGGAAGTCCTGGTTACCGGATGCAAGCCCCGGAAGTGACGATTGACGCTATGTGATTCATTTCACTAGTTTCAATCCCACTTCTTCACCCCTGTGAGCATCACCCGATGCAATGAGTGCTAAGTGACCAATTCAAAAATCATGAGAAATTAGTCAGTTACGACTACCTCTCATGGAAATGGTCATACGTTAATGACTTACTTAACGCAGTTGAATCCTAAAAACGATATCTAATATAATGCACTGCGTAAACCCCTAATACTTAAATTCAAAAAGAGTGAAGGGATCTCTACTTGAATGGTTCATGAGGCACAATACTTGCTAAGGTTTTGCAAATGGGGTAGCAAGCTAAGTGGGCTTGATTGTGGGGAAAACTCCACAATTAAGCACGCTTGAGCCAGAGGAGATCTGGGATGGGTGACCTCCCGGGAAGTCCTGGTTACCGGGTGCAAGCCCCGGAAGTGACGAGTGACGCTATGTGATTCCTTTCACTAGTTTCAATCCCACTTCTTCACCCCTGTGAGCATCACCCGATGCAATGAGTGCTAAGTGAACAATTCAAAAATCATGAGAAATTAGTCAGTTACGACTACCTCTCATGGAAATGGTCATACGTTAATGACTTACTTAACGCAGTTGAATCCCAAAAACGATATCTAATATAATGCACTGCGTAAACCCCTAATACTTATAATCTCATCCTATTGTTGCATCAAAATTGCTTGGCCACTGCAACTGAATTAATTCAAGGAATGGGCACTTGATTGTTCTTCCATACTGAGAATTAAATCTCAGTCAAGCTTCAGAATACAACAAGGCTCTCCATCCTTCTTGATTACCTACGAAGATCTAAGTGTGCTATAGGCATGGCCCTCCTGGACTATGATAATAACTCCTGCACTTATCCATCTTTTCCATTTAATATTTCTATCGCGTGCAAGAAATATCAAGCATGGCTAATTCTATTTCAAGATGGACTTCATTAATTTTCCTGTGTGTCATGGTCCTTCACTGTCTTGAAGTAGAGCTCTCAACACTAACGTTTGACTCCATCAACCCAACTTCTGCATTCAAACTATTGTCGTCTCTTTCATGCCAAATCCCAAAGGCTTTTAAATTATCAATGACGCCAATTCTGTCAATTTTTACCTTTAGCCATTTTGTTGGCACTTTTACCTATTTTCTTGCCATAGGACTAGGTATTGTGACCACTGGCTATGCCTTCAAGTGCTTAGCCTGTTTAAGCCCTTCACGGGCCAAAATTCTTTGTTAATGGCTCCACGTAGTTGGTCATGCCTCTACGTGAGGCAACCACCCATCAGCTCAAAGGCCAAAGCTCCTTTGTTTCTATGTGAAACAATAAAAAAGGGTTGGCGCTTATCCACTCCCAGAGTCTCTATGACTCTTTATTTCCTCCACGCCCTTGGTTTTTACCTATGGCATAAATCCATGTGCGGACGCTTAGCTCGTAGTTCCTTTCCTCTCGGCGTATTGAGTTTGTGCATCTTTGTGAACCCATCAAGGTCATGACACCGGGTCAATGTGTCCTGTGGGGACCACCCAACCTCATTCCCATTTGCTGCCACTCGCCACAAGGATTCCTGTCAGTTCCCCGTGTCCCGACACTTTATCTTCAAGTGAATTTCTTAGCCACACCCTTTATAAATCGTCAAGTTCATTCCTATGCGATGAGTTGTACGGTAGGGTCCACCTACACTTTCACTGCCCAATCAAAGGCCTGTCAGGGTGAGCTATCTTTGACGACGTGTCCCAATGCTTACTTCCTGACACATTCACTTTGCGCACTATTAACAAAATTTTTGGATTTTCTTAGTGGGATGAGCTATCCTAATGGGGTTCGCCAGATGCATTATCCATTGGCCCATGCTCTGACATGGCCATGTCTTCCCGATGCCCAGTCAGCCTGCTAGTTCCTTTTATGCACACCGCTCAACCTTCTAGGGTAACCCTTCCAGGATGATGTCATTCTTATGTCATAAACCGCACGTGGTGCCTATTTAGTGGTGACACATGTCACCCGTATTAGGCCACGAAAAAATTCCAAATATGCCCCTTCCAGGATGATGTCATTCTTATGTCATAAACCGCACTTGGTGCCTCTTTAGTGGTGACACATGTCACCCGTATTAGGCCACGAAAAAATGCCAAATATGCCTACCACGTGTCCCTTGTACAACCACGTCATGCTGATGTCATCTTCCATCATCATCATCTCCTTAGATCCACTCAACTCTTACCATGTGTCTTGTTAGAGAGGGGAGAAGGGTCCTAAGACCTTGGTTTATCGCCAATTCCTTTATAAAAACTTTAAAGTTCCCCAACCATTTTCTTTTAACAAACCACTAGGTTTCAAAATCTGGCTCCGACATCACTTCTAAGTGAATTGTGGTTTTGGGGATGGTTACCCCCGAAGTTGTTGGGTGTGGAGAATGATTATCTTCCTGATTGTTCAAATATTTTTGTTTTACTTGCGTTTTATCCCTATTCCTAACGGGGCAGTAACGCCACCCGTTTAATCGTTGTTAGGGGGGTCTAGGGGGGAGGCGACGACGATGAAAATTTTCCTTGTAAAATATTGTAATTTCATATTCAATCCGTGCCATTCATTAGGCAGATGATATGACGTTAGAAGTTATGGTAATTTAGGGTTTTTGCACTATAAGACAACCCTCAATTTATATGAGGGAATTGTATTGTGGCTATGTATGATTATTCTGAGAGAGAGAGGAGGCTATGTGAGAAAAAAGAGGAAATTATAATGGATCTGATGTAGGTTGTATCTCTTCATTTTGTTGGATAATATAAACAAAAGGACTAGCTGTTTCTCCATGGACGTAGCCCAAATTGGGTGAACCACGTATATCTGTGCTCTCTTGTTTTATGTGTCTCTGTATTTGTGTTTCCACAATATTTTGTGTATTTCATTGCTCTGTTAATTAATTTCTAATAGGAGTAGCTCTCCGCCATTGATATGCACGATCAAGTGTGCGGGAAAACACTTCTGGCACCTTGAGGCATGGTAAGACTTTCCTCTATCAATATGTCAGAATGTCATCGCGCAGTCCGACACCTATCTCCCGACGCTTAACTTTGTGTGCCCTTTGCAATCCTCCGGGAAAGCCTTTGTTGGATTTTATATCACTGTGGAGACCTATTGATGCCTTTATCATTAGTTATCGCCGCCAACCTCACTGCCACCATGTCATGGCAACCTCTCTCCTGGCACTTTTACTTTGTAAGCCTTAAGGCTTTGTCGGGGCTATACTGCGAGGTTACGCTGTCAAGTGGGGCTCCTCCTATGCCAATAGAAATCCTTCCCACTGCTTTGTTGTCTTCCCACATCTGCTCGATCCTCCTTTAGCAGCTCCGCTAACTCTTTCTGACTGCCAAACTTGGTCACCACTTTGACCCAAGGCCACATTTGACTATGCCATCCAACTTTGGGGCACCTCAACATTTAAATGGATCTATATCTCAAACCAGGAGGCCATTTTCAGACTTCCACATACTGTTGGAAATATCTTTTTGAGCTCTATCCAACTATGCCACTTCTAGGAGAATCTCATCTAAATTACTAAGGCATAAATTCCTACAAACTATGGGACTCTCAACCATCATAGCTATCCTTTTATGGCTTTTCCACTAAGCTTGCTACTATCATGATTCTCTACAAGAGATTGCAACAACCGCGAGAATCCCCTTGAGCATATGCCAACATCTTCCACAAACATCCATGATAATTTGGTTGACATAAATGTCAACACTCTTGTGAACTGTAAGACAATGCCAACTTCCTAACACATCTCCCAGCATGATTGTTGACATCAATGCCAACACACTTGTTGCCACTAGCCATCTAGGCAATGCCAACTATCCAAGAGGCCCAGTGCTCATCATTGCTTCATCAAAGTTGCTTGGTTAAAAGGTGGATAACAAGGAAAAATGCCTTTCTTCTACCACATGTTCTTGCTGCCTTTTTCTAGTTCCAATTCTTGCATCTATATGTCCAATTATCTATTCTGATAGGTGATTTTTTTAGTAACATTTCTTAGGTGCTTGAGAAGTTTGCTGATTAGTTTCTCCTTGCTTATATGTTAGTTCCTCTGTTTATTCTTACAATAACTCTTCCTTCACCTTCTCTTGTTTCCCTGGTTCTTCTATTTCTTCCTTTGCTAAATCTTGTTTGGGATGTGTTTTATAACCTTCATCAAATTCCACATTGATGCTTTCCATGATTTTGTTGAGTCTTAGATTGTAACACTTGCACACCTTATTTTTGGTGGAGTACCCAAAAAATATGCCTTCATCCACTCAAGATTCTAGCTTTCCAATCTTCTAGTCATCCCTCTTTATATAGAATTTACTCCCGAAAACTTTGGCATGTCTTCCCTTCCATACATCTTAAGGGGTTTTATCACTATTTCTCCTAAGTATTCCTCTTTTCAAAATATGAAGTGCAACTTATACTGATTGGACCTAAAAGATATTGCTCAATTTTGAATCACTCAACATGGTCCTGGCCATTTCAAATACAGTCCCTTTCTTCCTTCCTGCAACTCTATTTTTCTAAGGTGTCCTAGCTGATAAGAACTACCTTTTTATGCCATGTTCTACACAATAATGTTGAAATTATTTGGATGTAAGCTCACCTCCGTTTTTCGATGTTAAGCACTTTATCTTTAGATTAGTTTCATTTTCAACCATTTCTTTGTATATCTTGAAAAGCTTAAAGGATTCTAAGTTCTTCTTTATGCAACTAATCATTGTCATTTGAGTGTAATCATCAATAAACAATATGAAGTAAATCTCACCTTTCATCCCTTTAGTTCTCATGGGTCCACATAAGTCGGTGTGCACTAGCTCCAATGGCTTTGAGGTAGAATGTTCATTAGTCTTAAATGCAACCCTAGTCTGTTTTCCAAGCTGGCAATGTTTGTACATGACATTTGCTGGCTTTGAAATTTCAGGCATTTCCCTGAATCCTTCTTTCTTTCTAACCTTTACAAGGTTTTCAAAGTGAATGTGACCCATTCTTCTGTGCCAAAGCCAACTTTCATCTTCCTTTCCTATGCAACATGTTTCCTTTCCAATTTCATCTAGATAATATAAGTTATTATGTCCCTGAGATGGTGTAGCCACAATTTTACTTGTCTTTTTCCTTCTTATTTCAAACTTTTTGGAGTAAAAAATAACTGTGTACTCTTGATCGCACATTTGACTCATGCTCAACAAACTGTGTTTCAAATTCTCAATGAGCAAGGCATTTTATGCCTTAGCACCTTTACCTCCAAGCTTAACTACACCTTTTCGCAAAATTTTGGATGATCCATTGTTTCCAAATGACATTGTACCAACTTTTTCCTTTTGCAAGTTTAAAAACATGTCTTTGTATCCCGTCATATGCTTTGAACAATCATTTTCAACTAACCATTCATGTTTCTTGCACCCGACAGCGAATGCAAGGCTGCATATCTCATCTTTCTTTTTTCAATACTTTTGAAGGAGCATTGAATTTTGGTTTTTTCTCTTTCAAAGGAGCGCTCATCCGACAATCTTGTGCTATATGTCCAAAATTATTACACTTGTAGCATTCTACCTCATTGTTCAGTAATAAAAAAATGTTGTAATTGTGATCTTCACAAGGTCTTTTGACATAGTTGTTTTGAGGATGGTTTTCATAGGTTCTCATGTTTCTAGCATTGCAGTTCACAGCTTGTGCCCAAAATTGTTGCAAGAGTAACAAACACCAAGGAAGATAGTTTGATACCTGGAAGAATTGAATCTTCTAGGCGGTGCATTTCTCCATGGTCCTTCTTGTTGGTTGTTAGATGGTTGTTGCCTAGTCTTACTTGTAATTGGTTGATCCTAAGTTGATGATGACGGTTACTTCCTGATTAATTCTTTGACAAATTCGACATAACTTTTATGTTCATCCTCCTTCCCTGTCATGGAGCTTGATCCCTTAAAAAAGTTTACCTTATATGCTATACTGGTTTTGTCATCACATGACCTCTAATTACTGATGATTTCACCTAATATCTTAGGAATATTCATAAAGTCTTGTTGGACATCCTTCTTTTGTGCTTCCTTTCAGAGGGAGACTATTTTGCTTCTAGTATTTCTCTTTCCTTGAAGCTTTCTTCCAATTCCTTGTTGGTTTTTCTTCAATCTTCTTTTCTTATTCTAATTGTATTTTCAGATCAATGATGCTATTTTTAGAGTCCTCAACTTTCTTTGTGAGATCTTTAGATTTTCCTTTCAATTTACTTAGTTCCCGTTGCAACTTCTTGAAATTTTTCCTTTCTTCCTTCAAATCATCAAGAGTACTTATCAACTCACCTTTCAGGTCAACTTTCCATTCCACATCTTCTTCATCTTCAGAGGCATTTTGACTTTTGAATGTCGTAAGCAACCCCTATTCTATATCACTATCACTGTCAGATGCGTAACTGCCTTCCTTAGAGTAGAAGCTTCTCTTAGGAATTTTACTTTTTCCTTGTTTCTTGTTCCCCTTTAGATTTTTCGTTTCCTTGGGAGCTTCATCTTCTTCATCATTGTCAAAATGATTTAAAGGCATTTTGAAGCAAAATGACCTTTTCTTCCACTATTAAAACATTTTAAAGGGAGCTTACCTTTGTACTTGTCAGTTCCTCTTTGTAGAAATAACTTTAAATTTGTAGCTGCTAATGAATTCAGACTGAAAACACTAGACAAAAATTTCTTCTACTCAATCTGTGTAAAGGAAAACATACAATAGAAACACATGCAATCATTCAATCACACTGAACACAATATTTTACCGGGAAACCCAATTGGGAAAAACCCCTCATCTATTTTATATTATATCAGACGAGAATATAGATCTATTACAATGACAACTTCAATCCTTGAAGCTCAAGCTGCACTACAATACTGACCTCCTCTTGCTTCTCCTACTCTGACCAACACTTAGCCAAAATAAGCCTTCAAATTCCTCCTATTTCCTTGCACAATTCCTGAGGAAATTAGCTCCTAAAAATAGGAAAATCTCCTATTTCCTTGCGCAAAACCAAGAGAAATTGCTCACATGCTCCAATGAAAAACTTGTACACTCAATAATATACATTGATAATTACAATGATGCCTTTTTCCTCCATTCAACAAGGAAATTCGAATTCCATACATTACTAGGACTATTTTTAGCAATTTGACTAGTTAATTGAGAGATCGTTGAGTTAACAACAGTTACAACTACTCAACTAAACTCCTACTGACTCTATTCATAAATAGAGCTCAGATAACTGAATTTCACTAACTATAACTCCACTAGATTGCTATATCTTAGCAATCAACTCATACACAACTCTACTTCTTGCCCACAAACTCGAATTGACTGACTTAACTAAGTGACTTGGCCATGTGACTCCTGCTGACTGCAACTCAAGACATCTTGCTTATGTGGAAATTCAAATTTATCCATTTGACTAAGGCACAAGTCAAATGAAACCTTTTGTTGCTACAATTTAATCATGCTCTTGTGGAACTCAAACTTGCCTCTTGACAAAGCCTTTGTCAAAATGTCTGCATCCTACTCCTCTGTGGGAATGTATTGCAACACCGTGATCCTCCTCTACACATAATCTCTTAGGTGATGGCACATGATGTCTATATGCTTGGATCTATCATGAAACTCTATATTTTTAGAGAGTTTGATACAAATTTGATGATCACAATGGAGCAATGTAGGATCTATTCCCTGATTGAAGAGATCAACCAGGATCTTCCTCATCTAAATATCCTTGCATGTTGCTTGAATAGAAGCCATATACTTGGTATCTGTTGAGCTGAGTGCTATAAATATATGTTTCCTATAACGAGAAACTGCTACTATTGAGCCTCAAAATTACTCTTTCCCTAGCAACTCTTCTCATTCCTTTTCTTTGTTTTTCCATAAGAAAGATGCATTCTCATCACCAATAATTGGTATATACTGTCTTGAGGAGGACATTTAGTGATTTACATGTTATGCTTTTTATGTTTTGTTGTTTGAATAAATTTTTGTATATTAGCTACGGAACGCATCCTATTCTGCAGCTAACCGGATGTTTCACAACTATCTTCATGCTCTAACAGGTTCTAGGTGTCAGAAGGAGAAACTAGCCACATGGGCAGCTTTGAAATCATCATGACATGGACCTTGTCCTATTCATTCAGCCCAGGTCGACAAAGAAGATGGCATAAGACTACGGTCAATGGATAAGTCAAACACAAAGAGACCGAGGGTAACAGGACTCTATTTCATGGTTAATTAAATGTGTTTCACAGTGACGGGGAGCGTTATCCAGAGCAACTACCTGTACCTACGGAATTCAACAACCTCTTGTATAAACGAATCCAACAACCACCATGTCTTGGATTTATTTCTCCAATAGCCGAGGAAGAAATTCTGCATATCTGTCTTCTACATGTTTGGCTATAGCATGCTTTTCTCCACAAACAGTTAGATGATTTTTCTTATAAATACCTGTGTAAAGGACTGAAGAAGTTAGTAATGGTAATAGTTTTATTGTGAAATTGAAGTTCTAGAATCTGTAATTTTTGGGCGTTTTGTGTCCCTATTTTAATATGAGAAGACCACATGTTTTTATGAACATCTGAAGGAATTTTCTTGGAGTTGATTGAGCAAGCGTAGCCTAATCAGTTGCAAAGGGCCCCTGCACTAAAGAAGGTTTCATTTCATTTTATTTTTCTTCTTCTTGTTAACTGTAAATTCATCATTTTCTTTCTAAAACAATGTTTATAATCATTTTCTTACTAACAATGTTTATAATGCAATTTCCATTAGTTCGATTTCTTTTTAGTTCTTATCAATAGTTTAGAATATAGAACTCAATAGTGTAATCTTGTTTCTTCAATTAAAAACTAACCTTGTTTTTGGATGAGAGTAGGATTGAAGAATGATAAGGATACACTGTTGGATAGTTTACTTCATTCACTGTTTTGCTAGTTTAAATTCTCAATTAAACTAATCAGTGTCATTTACTGTCTTTGCCATTTCATTTTTAGTTTAAAATACTAACTCATGGTGTTAATGAATGTTTACGGAAAACCCTTCAAGTTGATAATTCATCCTTAACTAAGTGGTTGAACATTTCATTTATGCAATGAGTTATTTCTGTATCTTTGTATTTTCTTTCTCCTAGATTAATGAAGTACAAAATTATTTAAATGTCATCCCAAGGAGACTTTCTCCCAAGATTGAGAGGCAGAGTAACCAAGTATTTCATTTACTTTTATTTCTGTAATTAGTTAGACATCAATTGCAAATTTCACTTTCAGTTTTAATTCATGATTTGGGAATAATGGTAAAATAAGAACAGAAACTTTGTTTTCATTTCTTTCTTAGCTTTGTTTCCATATCTTTCTTAGCTCTGTTTTCATTTTTAGATTTTGTGCAGTCTTTAAGAAAGTTAGATTTAGTTTTGATAATTTGCATTGTAAATCATTAGGAATTAAAACACCAAAAACCCCCAAAACAATATGAAACATAAAAACAACGAAGTAAGAAGGGTTAGCTAGCACAAATAGTGCACTACACTTCATCATTTTACGATACACGGATTGATAATTTATGTAGAGCAATTTAGGACACTAAATTGACCAAACATTTTGGTGCCATTGCCGGGGAAGTGTAACTAGGTAGCCTTATCTCTTACATTCAAAACACAATTAAAAAAAAATGATATGCATAGGGAAATAGACTCTAGGGGTAGATTTATAGCTAGGGGTAGTATTTCAATTCCTACAACACCACTTACTCCACCAAGAGCAAGGAAAGATACACCTCCATCCCAAACTCATACTCCCAGTCATAGAACACTTGAAATTCCAAAGGCAGAATTTCAATCAAAAGAATCTCCTACTTCATCTACCAAGTCAGTCCTAGAGGAGAAAAATCTTGAATCTCCAACAACAAGAATAGCCTTTTTCACCTCTACAGGAGAGCACATTTTAGTTGAAGAATTAGCAATACCTGGTGAGGAAGAAGAAGTAGAACTTCTCTCCCATATCCCATTAATAGAAGAACCAGAGGAGGAGAAAGTAACCTTGAAGGTTGAACCTTATACTGACTCTGAGGAAACTATAATGGAAGAAGAAGGAGAAGATGGGGAATTCAGTCTCTTATGAGGGGGTAGAGGAGGAGGTAAAGGAAAAAATGGAGGACGTAGAGGAAATAATGGAGGAAGCAGAGGAAATATGGAAATAGATAATTCTTTTGGATTCCCTACAGTGGTTGAGGAAACAAATGCCAAAATGAAAAATATATCACCTTCTGTCCTCCCAACCTTCCATGGGTTAAAAAGTGAGGATCCTGAAACATTCTTATTTGAGTTTGAAGTCTTGTGCAGAACCTATGACTATTTAGAGGACTCTCAAAAACTCAAATTGTTTCCTTCAACACTAAAAGGAGCTGCTTTGAAGTGGTTCATGGGGTTAGTCACTCAGTCCATTAGAACATGGAATGACATGAAAAAAACGTTTTTGGATAGGTATTTGGATTATTGCATGCCTACCAATCACAAAGATGAAGTGTTCAAAATGATGCAAAGAGAAGATGAAAACTTAGAGGATTTGATTGAGAGATTCAAATATAATTTGAAAAGAGCAAAAATGGACAATTTAGATGAAGATACCTTGAAAGCTCTTTTATTAAAAGCCATTAGAGATGAGTGGATAGATATCCTTAACATGATGGGGAAGGGAGATATCTCTCAACTTCTATTAAATAATATAGGAGAATTATGTGTTCATCTCTCAAGAGGGAATTCCAAAACTGGGAAATGTCCAAGAGATCCTTCTCTTGTAAACAAATATGCAACTAGATCTGTAAGTAGGGCAGAAATTGGTAATATGCTTGATGAATTTAAAACTGACATTCTAGGGAGTCTTAGTGAGCAAATAGACACCCTTAAATTACAAAACAAGTAGAAAACCAAGGCTGATGCTTTAGCCATTTTTTGTCCAAAATGCAGAAAAAAACATGCTTTAAGAGAATTCCCTTTAGATGCAAAAGTTGTAGAAACTTGTATGATTTGCTCAGAAAGCCATGAGACCAAGGGTTGTCCTTCAATTCCAGGTCTTAAGGCTGTCTTTCAAGAGGAAACAGTCCCAAATTCTGCAGAACCTCTTTGTTTTGTTGCTAGAAGACCTTGGCAGGGGCCACAAAATCAGGGATTTAACAATCAAATGTATCTTCAACCCCCACCAAATTGGAATTCTTGGAAGCAACCTTGGCCTCAACCTCAACCTCAATCTCAATCTCAACCTTGGCCTCAACCTCAATCTCAATCTCAACTGTGGGCACAAGGAGTACAAAATCCTTATGGGAGATTTTCTCAATATTATCAATATCCTCCATCATATCAGAATTATCCTCCCCCACACATTCCACAACAAAATCAGCAGCCACAACTCCAAAATCAGAACCCTCAACTTTCATTACCATTTCTACAACAATATCCACAAAAGAACCAAAATCCTCAACTCTCACTGCCATTTCACCAGAAACCAAATCAGCTACCTGCCCAACCATTACCAAACCCCAGCAATAAAAATCCTCAAAATGCTTACATAGTAGAAGGACAACAATTTCCAACTTATATGATCACTCCTGTAGATCTTAATGATGTTCAACTGAGATCTGGTAGGATATTAAAAAAGGAAAGACCTTCTGTAGTTATTCAGGAACAAGATAATTCTGAGGAATATTCTCTAAAGGTCAATAAAAGTTTTGAGGGAACATCTCTCCAAAACCAAAACATTGAAAAATAAAAACAAAAAGAATCATTGAACACAACTCCTATCATTGAGCAACCAACATCTACTTCTACAACTCCTTTTCCTGAAAGATTACAAATAGATAGAGGAATAGAAAAGTAGATTATGTTGCCCAATTATGATTTTCTAGATGAATTGAAGAATGTCTGTATCAAAATTCCTTTGCTACAAACCATTAAAGAAATTCCAATTCTAGCCAAAAAAATAAAGGAGTTGAGCATAAAGAAACCAGGAAGAAAAACAAAGGAAACAAAAAGAATTCAACTGGTAGGAAAAATAGCAGACATAATGATGGGAAAAATTGCCATACAAAAATATGTGGATCCAGGAAGTCCAATTGTGAAAACACATATCAATGGATTAGATAAAGATTTCGGCGTAAATCACATGAAAAGTCATTTGTCGACGCGTTTCGAACCAAGTTCTTCGAGCAAACATGTGGGGTTGCTATGGGATCCCCCCTCTCCCCTGTTGTGGCTAATCTTTTTATGGAAGATTTCGAGTCCAAAGCTTTGAACTCTTCCCGGCTCCTTCCTAAGCTATGGAAGAGGTATGTGGATGACACCAATGTCATTTGGTCTCACGGCCAGGATGAGCTTGATATCTTCTTTGATCATCTTAACAGGCAGTCCTCGGCCATTAAGTTCACTAAAGAACAGGAAGTTGATGGATGCCTCCCGTTCCTTGATATTCTCATTTCTAGGAATGAGGATGGTTCCCTAGCCCATCAAGTTTTTCGGAAGAAAACTCATACAGAGCAGTACCTTCATGCCAGTTCCCACCATTTCCCAGCTCAAAAGATGGGGGTTCTTAGTACCCTTGCTACTCGGGCCCTGAGGATCTCGGACAAGAAGAGCTTTGAAAAGGAGAAATCCCATCTGCTGGATGTCTTTGTGGAGAATGGTTACAGTAGGTACATGGGTCATAGGGCTTTCCTTAAAGCTTCCAAGAATTCTCTGGTGAAAAGAGAGCCAAAAGATCGTGTTCCTGGTGTCCTTCTTCCTTATGTTCAAGGGACCACTGATAGAATTGGTAGGATTCTCAGGAGACATAGTATCCCGGTATCCTTCAGGCCCCTGAACACCATTCGTTCATCTCTCAGATCGGTGAAGGATCCCATCGACCCTAAAGATATGAAAGGTGTTTATTTGATCCCTTGTTCTTGTGGGACCCCCTATATTGGGGAGACTGGTCGTTCCATTAATCAGAGGATTAGTGAGCACGCAGCGGATCTGAAGCATAGGAGATTTAAGTCTTCCGCTTTGGCTGAACATGTGGAGAAAACCAAGCATCAGGTTTGTATCGAAGAAGCCAGTGTTATTGCTAAGGTTCCGCATTTCCATCATCGAAAATTCAGGGAAGCTCTAGAGATTGAAAAGAGACCTAGCAATCTCAATAGAGACGATGGTTGGAAAATCAGCAGATGCTGGGTCCCTGCCCTCTCCTCCTAGACATTTTTCCGTCCTCTGTGGTTTTTATTGTTTTTTCTCTTATTGTCATCCTTCTAATCGCCTTTCCCTTAGGTTTATGATTATTTAAGGACCTGATGGTAACTTATTTCCTTATATTAATACTATTTTACTTGCAATTTAGCTGTATTCAGGACTCTTTTCTTCTATTTTTCCCTTTTATTTTGATTTAGTTATTTTATTTATTATTATTAATTCTGTTATTTTTTGGTTTTTATTATTTATTTATTTAATTTATTCGTTTATTTATTTATTAGTACTATTTAAGTTATGTTTAATCCCTTTTAATTATTCGATTCTACTAATTCCTCGTGTTTTGTTATTATTTTATTTTTATTTAGTTAGTTACTTTATTATTATTATTATTTTTAGCTTTTATTAATTAATTAATTCAATTAATTTATTATTTTTTAGCTCATTATTTTATTTTATCCCCTTTGAATTATTCATTCTTATATATTTATTATTATTTTATTTCATTTTTCGTTGTTTTATTAGTACTTTTCATTCATTTAGTTGGTTATTTTTGTTATTTTTATTAGTAATTTTCATTATTTTTATTATTATTTTTAATATTATTAATTTTTAATATTATTAATTAATTAATTTATTACCGCTTGATTTATTATTTTATTTTTATTTTTGTTTTGTGCTTTGTTTTATCTATTTATTTTTATTTTTTCTCGATTAACTCTTAGTCAGATCCAGTGGTCTATTTTTGTTTGATTTCTCTTTAGTTTATTTATTTTTATTTTTGTGTTTGTATATTTATTTTTACTATTTTAGTTCGGGTTTTTATATATTTATTTGTTATTTTAATAGTTTACTTAGTTATTCTCCCTTAATTCCTTCTTAGAAGCGGTCCTTTGCAACTAATTTTCTTTTATTAGTAATTTGACCTTTAATTTTTTATTATTTATTGGTTATCTTGACTTTGATCCTGGTCCTCTGGTCAATATTAGCGGTTAGGTCAAACTAGCCGTTGGAGGCTCTGCTCGGTCTATATAGCATGCTTAGCTAGATCTGTTTTCTTCATCTTGTCCTGACGATGAACCACACTGGTTGGTTCGAAACGCGTCGACAAATGACTTTTCATGTGATTTACGCCGAAATCTTTATCTAACCTAATATGGATCACAAAAGCCTAAACTCTATTACATATCAATGGAGTTGAAATTCCAAATACATTGATTGACTTAGGGGCACAATAAACATCATGAACAAACAAACTATGGAGCAGCTCAAGCTTCCTAATCTTCTTTACACACCTACCTTACTGCAACTAGCAGATAGATCGGTTATCAAAACAGATGGAGTGTTAGAAGATATTTTAGTATCCTTAGATTCTTGGGAATATCCTATTGATTTCATGATCTTAACTCCCAAGAACAATCTACGAGGACATCCACTCATATTAGGAAGACCTTGGCTGGCCACAACTGATGCTTTTATTAGCTGTAGATCTAGTGACATGTATATTTCTGATGGTAATTCAACAAAAAAAATTACTCTATATCCTCCAGCAAAAGCAATCACAGAAATAGATGACAAAGAATGGATTGATGATGAAGATGATATTCAACCTCTCTTTACTATTTTAGATATTAGTGAAGAATGTCAAATTTTAAATACATTGGAAAATTTTGAATCATCTTCAGAATATGACCATGAGCAATTTCAAGAAAAATCTAATGTTGAATATTTGTCATCTAGGTAGATGTCTCTCTATTCTATGGAAGAGTTTGGTAGCTCTACAATTGAAATTTTTCGAGCTAGGACATTGAACATAAACAAAAACTTGGAGAAACTACAACAAAAAGAGCTAATCAAAACATTACAAAAACATTTTGCTACATTTGCATGGGAATACACCGACATGAAAGACATCAATCCTAAGAATTGTATCCATCACATCTACATTGAGGAAAATTGTAGACATATCAGACAACCTCAGAGAAGGATGAATCCAAATCTTAGAGAGATTGTGAAAGAAGAGCTCCAAAAATTACTGAATGTAAACTTCATTTACTCAATTTCAGATAGCCAATGGGTTTCTCCTTTGGTAATTGTGCCTAAAAATAATGGTAAATGGAGGGTGTGCATTGATTATCAAGAAAACCCTTAAAGATCATTTTCCTTTGCCTTTTATAGATCAAGTGTTAGGTACATTAGTAGGTAAAAAGTATTTCTCATTCTTGGATGGTTTTAGTGGTTATAATCAAATTCAGGTAGCACTTGAAGATCAGGATAAAGCCACATTTACTTGTCCATGGGGAACTTATGCCTACCGAGTACTTCCTTCTGGGTTATGTAATGCACCTGCAACATTCCAAAGAGCAGTACTAGGGATTTTTTTTTTTTTTGATCTAATACATGATTATGTAGAGGTAAATATGGATGATTTTACAGTCTATGGGAATACATTTGAAGAAGCTTTGGAAAATTTGGAAAAAGTTCTTAAAAGATGTAAAGAAGCAAACCTTTCACTAAGCCATGAAAAATGTTTTATGATGTTTACAAAAGGTATTGTTTTAGGACATCACATTTCAAGAGATGGGATTAAAGTTGACAAATCTAAATTTAAAGTCATCTCTAAATTATCAATTCCAAATTTCCAAAAGGATGTTAGAAGTTTTCTAGGATTTACAAGATACTATAGAAGGTTTATAGAAAATTTCACTAAAATAACATCCCCACTCTTCAAATTGCTTACCAAAGATTGTGAATTCAATTGGAATTCCAATTGCCAGTTGGCATTTGAAACCTTAAAAACAAAAATTTCTGAACCACCCATTTTAAGAGGTCCAAATTGGAAACCTCCTTTCCATATTTCAACAGATGCATCAGATAAAGCTCTGGGAGTTGTATTGGGACAAAAGGATTTGATTCCTTATGCCATTTACTATACAAGTAAGAATTTGACTCCCACTGAGTTAAATTATAATGTGACTAATTTTTTTTTTTTTAGCTGTTGTTCATGCAATTAACAAGTTTAGACACTATATAGCAGGCTATGAAACCTTTGTTCATACAGATCACTCTGCAATTAGATATTTAATGAATAAACCTATTACTAATGGCAGAGTTACAAGATGGATTTTACTTTTGCAAGAATTCAACATTACTATGCTAGATAGGCCCGGAAAACAAAACACAGTTGCTGATTTCTTGTCCAGGATTCAGAATATCAAAGAAGATTCTCCAGTTGAAGATAAGTTTCCTGATGAATATCTTTTTGTAGTAACTACTCAAACCCCTTGGTTTGCAGATATTTCTAACTATTTAGTCACAGGAAAGTTACCTTCACATTTGTTTCCTAGAGAGAAAAGAAAAAATATTCGGGAAAGTGCAAGATATTCATGGATCACCAACGAATTGTATAAAACAGGCCCAGATCTTATGATTAGAAGGTGTGTCAGGGAAGATGAAATGCCTGAGATTCTTAAGGAATGTCATGATGAGCTGTGTGGTGGACACTTTGCTGACAAGAGGACAACCTATAAAATCCTTTCTTTAGGATATTATTGGCCATCCATCTTCAAAGATGCTAAAGAATATGTCAGGAGATGTGACAACTGCCAAAGGGTAGGGAAACCTGCTCCCTCAAATGAAATGCCATTACAAATTCAGGTACTCATCGAACCTTTTGAAAAGTGGGCCTTAGATTTTATTGGGCCAATTAATCCTCCATCTAAGAAGAAGAAGTATATATTGGTATGCACTGATTATGTCACTAAATGGGTAGAAGCCAAAGCATTACCTTTTGCTAATGAAAAATCTGTAGTTAATTTTCTTTTTGAGGACATCTTCACTCATTTTGGTGTTCCAAGAGAAATTGTGACAGATCAGGGATCTCAATTTACATCTAACATGGTGGAAGGGCTTGTGGAAGAATACAAGATAAAACATAGGAAATCTACTCCCTATCATCCACAAGCAAATGGTCAAGTGGAATCTACAAATAAAGTGATTGAAGGAATCCTCACCAAGACTGTGCATCTACATAGAAGAGATTGGGCAGAAAGGCTTCCTGAAGTGTTATGGGCCTATAGAACTACATGGAGGAACATAACGGGACATACACCCTATGAACTTGTTTATGGGAAACAAGTCCTGTTCCCTATAGAGTTCCAAATCAGAACTTTCAAGATGGCAGTCCAACTCGGACTAGATTTATCAGAGGCACAAAAGCATAGACTGGAGCAATTAAATGAACTTGATGAAATCAAGTAAGTGGCAGTTCAAAGGACTACTATAGTCCAACAACAAAGGGCTAAATGGCATGACAAATATATTGAGGACAAGAGGTTTCAAGTGGGAGATTGGGCGCTATTGTTTGATTCAAAGTTTAAAGATTTTCAAGGGAAGTTTCAAACTCATTGGCTTGGGCCATATGAGATTGAATTTTTTTTAGTAATGGAGAAGCGAGGATAAGAACAATATATGAAAGTAAAATTCCTCTTCTTGTGAATGGTCATAGATTAAAGATACATCATAAACCAATTTCAAAAGAGGAGTTCATTAAGATTTTCCAAGACAATTCTGCAATGAAGCAAGTGAAGAAGAATTATTCTTCTCCACTAACTTAGTCTTTATTTTTCCTAAAAAAAAAAAACAGAAAAACAAATAAAAGAAAAAAAATAAATTGTATAAGGTTGAAAACCAATCATTGATTGGCATACTTATACAGAAAATACAAGGTGAAAATCAGAGGTTTCTGACACCCTATATTTTCCATTTTTCTTTCTGTAATAAGTAGTGACAAAAAGCTACAGTCACTCTGCAGTTTAGATTCTGCAAATTCATCATCTCATCTCACCTCACTCTGTTTTATTTTTGCAGTTTCACTTCATCTCATTGTCATATTTTATCAATAAATTTTTCAATTTTTCATTTTACAACTTTCATTCCATCTATCATCTTGTCTTACATCTCATTTCATTTCACTTACATAACCACTTCCATTTCATTCATGATCCATAAGCCATATTTCACTTTCTTTTTCACGTTCTGCAGCTGATTCTGTTTTGCAGCTAATCTGGTTCTGCAGCTACAATTTATTTATCAGTTCAGGCACAAGTGTACAACTCATAATAAAATCATGTATGCAAGGAATTGAAGAAAAAAATCAATTTTTGAAGACCAACCATGCTCAAGGTACCTGTGGATCAACATCAAAAAAATTAGCAAGTAAAAGGTAAAGGTTATAAAGGTAAATGCAAAGATTTATTTCAAAAAGCAATTTGAAAACATAAGTTTGTATAGTATGTATAATCACATGCCTCCTTAATCAACCATAATTTGATTTGACTGCTACTATATCTCCGCTATATCTTCCATCTTTAATTACAAATGGTCTCAATGATTCTTTCATAACAAATCTCCGCTTCAAACTCCATAACCTGTACTCAAACGGTCCTCTACAACTCCACCTGTTAACGGTCAAGATGACGATGTGACCTACCTATCTACGACTCTCTAAACCCTTAAGTTTATCTCTCATATTCACGCAGTAATTTCATATACACAATATTTCCATTTTCTTTATACAAAGTCATTCCATTTTTGATATACACACAGTGTTTTCATTTTCATATATATGCAGTCATTCCATTTCTTAAATAGCACTCGTTTTATAGACAATGAGAGTAATTTTGAAGGTTAACCAAAAATAGGGGATATGGGGCTTATTGTCAGGACAGAGCTTGTAGGGGTAAAGTATATGGAGGGGTATCCATAGGTTAAAGGGATGCTACAGAAGGCCGGATGGTTAAATTTTATTGAGAAATTTGATGGCTACCACAAGGAAATTACCAAGTCTGTTGCAAGGTCATTTGATGGCACAAAAGTGGAGATAGGAGATATAAAATTTGCAGTCACAGAATCCTTCATAGCAGAAGGAACAGAGCTGCCGAGACAAGAAGGAATTTCATGGTGAATCTTGGAAAGTGATCTTTAGAAACTCAGGTATGGATGTTACAGTATTTAGGAAGAGAATTCCTATTTCAGCACTCAAAAACAAATGGGGAAATATGCTGTTGATATTGCAAAAATTCATTACATGTGAAGGAAGATTTGGGTTTATGTATGTTTACCATATACGCTTATTAATGAATTTTTTAGAAAATGGAACCATCAACCTTCCCTTCTTCCTTCTAAACAGTCTGAGAAGGATGGCTACAAATGTCCAAAAGAAAATTGAATCCACAGAAACAACTATGTATCATCATGGATTAGTGAAATACTAGTTGAATTCCATTTGAAAAATATAGGGGACACCTAGGAAGATTTCTTGGTAAGAAATTTTTTCCAAGATGCTCCAGAGTCACCTGAGGAGAGTCATGTTAAGAAAAGTAGGAGCAAAAAGATCAACATTAACATTCAAAACAAATTTGGAACTTCCTCACAAAAGAATGATGCAGAGACAACTTCTAAACCAGAGGTTAGAAAGCAGACTAATCAGAAAGGAAAAATGAAAGAGAAAGCTGAAGAAATCAATGAAGACATCCCTGAACCTTCATCACCACAAGAAGATGAACAATCACTCTCCGAAAGACTCGTCAATATTAGGGAGCAAATCAAGAAAAAGAAGGAGATAGGGAAGAGGAAGAAGGACACAAGAGAAGAAACCATAAGCTTCCAAAACCTGAGAAGGAGCTCTAGACTCCGAGGTAAGGTGAAGAAGGTAACATCAAAAGGAGCCTAGTTCATAAACTTAGAGGAAGAAACCCTAGTTCAATCTCCTGATAGTATTCCACCTGAACACAGTCCACAAAACTCTCCTCCACAGAATTTTGAAGGCAGCCCAAGCAGAGCTTCTCCGGGCATAGATCCAGTACAGCAACAAATCTATGACTACATAGAGTCATTAGAGAGAAAGAATACCTTAATGGATCCAAGATCCTCAATCAATCTAGAGCAGCCTGTCAATCCACAAGAACCTCTAACTAGCTCTCTCAAACAAGAAATCGTTGAGTTAGAGATTTTGAACAGGCACATTCAAAAAGAAAATGAAACATTGAGGGAACAGAACAAGCTGGATAAATCCATTCATGACAGCACAATACTACACATAGGATTATGGTACAAGAAAAATAGGAAGCTGAAGAGGAAAAATAGGAATTTGAGCAGAACAATTATCATCCTCAAATACAGACTTCTTATGAAGAAGCCCAGGATGGCAATCAGTGCAAGGAGAAGTAAGAAAAGGAAGTTGGATGTGGTGGAAGAAGTGTTAAAATAGATGCAATAGGAGAAAGAAGTTCACATTTTTGAAAATTGCATGGGGACATGCAATGATTTTGTAGTGGGGGTATGTTAAGCCTCAAAATTACTCTTTCTCTAGCAACTCATCTCATTCCTTTTCTTTGTTTTTCCATAAGAAAGATGCATTCTCATCACCAATAACTGGTATATACTGTCTTGAGGAGGACACTTAGTGATTTACATGTTATGCTTTTTATGTTTTGTTGTTTGAATAATTTTTTGTATATTAGCTACGGAACGCAGCCTATTCTGCAGCTAACCAGTTGTTCCGCAGCTATCTTCATGCTCTAACAGGTTATAGGTGTCAGAAGGAGAAACTAGCCACATGGGCAGCTTTGAAATCATCATGACATGGACCCTATCCTATTCATTCAGCCCAGGTCGACAAAGAAGATGGCATAAGACTACGGTCAATGGATAAGTCAAACACAAAGAGACCGAGGGTAACAGGACTCTGTTTCGTGGTTAATTAAATGTGTTTCACAGTGATGTGAAGCATTATCTAGAGCAACTACATGTACCTATGGACTTCAACAACCACCTATATAAACGAATCCAATAACCACCATGTCTTGGATTTATTTCTCCAGTAGCCGAGGAAGAAATTCCACATATCTGTCTTCTACGTGTTTGGCTATAGCATGCTTTTCTCCACAAACAGTTATATGATTTTTCTTATAAATACCTGTGTAAAGGACTGAAGAAGTTAGTAATGGTAATAGTTTTATTGTGAAATCGAAGTTCTAGACTCTGTAATTTTTGGGCATTTTGTGTCCCTATTTTAATATGAGAAGACCGCATGTTTTTATGAACATTTGAAGGAATTTTCTTGGAGTTGATTGAGCAAGCATAGCCTAATCAATTGCAGAGGGCCCCTGCACTGAAGAAGGTTTCATTTCATTTTATTTTTCTTCTTCTTGTTAACTGTAAATTCATCATTTTCTTTCTAAAACAATGTTTATAATCATTTTCTTACTAACAATGTTTATAATGCAATTTCCATCGTTTTCTCATTAACAATGTTTATAATTTAGAGCAGTTTCCATTAGTTTGATTTCTTTTTAGTTCTTATCAGTAGTTTAGAAGATAGAACTCAATAGTGTAATCTTGTTTCTTCAATTAAAAACTAACCTTATTTCTAGATGAGAGTAGGATTGAAGAATGATAAGGATACACTGTTGGATAGTTTACTTCATTCACTGTTTCGCTAGTTTAAATTCTCAATTAAACTGATCAGTGTCATTTACTGTCTTTGCCATTTCATTTTTAGTTTAAAATACTAACTCATGGTGTTAATGAATGTTTACGGAAAACCCTTCAAGTTGATAAGTCATTGAAAGAATAACTTCGGCGTAAATCACATGTAGACAGACATTTGTCGATGCGTTTCGAACCAACTAGTGTGGTTCATCGTCAAGACAAGTTGAAGAAACAGATCCAGCTTAGCATGTTAAATAGTCTGAGCAGAGTCTCCAACGGCTAAATTGACTAACGGCTAATTTTGACCTTAGGACCCAGGTCAAATTATTATTTATTAATTTAATATTATTATTATTATTTATGGAAATAAGTTAAATTAGGTAAAAATACATAAATAAATAAAATAATTTTAATGGTTGGTTTAAAAAAGGAATTTATTTATTTATTTAAATTATATATATATATATATATATTTTAATTAAAGTTATAATACTAGGTTATTAAGATAAAAGTTAGGATTAATAAATAAAATAATTTCAATGGTTAGTTTAAAAAGATAATTTATTTATTTATTTAAATTATTTAATAATTATTATTAATATTATACACACACACACACATATATATATATAGATATATATTTTAATTAAAATCATAATGATGATGATGATGATGGTTAACATCCGCTGAGACCAAATAATGGTCTATTGGACCTAAAGAAACAAATTATCTATTTTGATTTAAGATTTTATTCCTATGCTCAAAAATCTTGGAGAGAAGCCTCCCGAGCTCACTATAATTTTGACATTGTAAAAGGCTAGGAAGGTCAGCATTGTAACAAAGATTGTGAAACTGAGATCTAATGTGGTTATACGCGGGGCACTCTAAGAGGAAGTGGTTTTCATCCTCGATGTTCCTATTCTCACATATATGGCAGATCCTTTCCATCCATGGCGTTTTAGGAACTGCCCAACGACCTGTTTAACTATGGAGCTCATGAGAATTCGTTCTAATCTTTGCTATATTAATTTTCTTCTTTGAGCTAGTTAAAATAGAGAGATACTTTTGATCTTCTAGGGTGGGGTTGATGACCTTCTTATAATAACTTAATTTTCTTTTAGCTGCTAAGTCTTTCTCACACCACATTTTTTCTTTGAACTTAGAAGTAACAATATCTTTAATGTTATTTATGTTTTGCAATGCATCATTTTCATTGATCTCCCAATAGTTTAACCAGGCCCTTGTGTCTTTATGCCACCCTCGATTGAGCCTTATGTGGTTTTGGCTAGAATTTAAAGCTAGCTTAGGAAGTCTATGATCGTCTATGTTACTGATTTTGTGCTTGTACAACAGAAACCTAAGCATAGCTAGGCTCTCAATAGGGGAAAGACCTTCTTCTATAAGGAGAATAGGATAGGGTGTATTACTTTTAATTTTTAGGTTATAAGTTATAAAACGCTTCTGGATTTGCTCAATCTTTCTCCATGATTCTCTGGAGATGCTGCAACCCCAAACCTCACAGCCATATAAGATAATAGGAGTGACTAAAGTTTCAAAGAGGAACTTCTTTTTATCCCACATTACAAGGTTTGCTATTTTACAATTATTTTCAAGACCAAAGTAAGCTTTCCACCCCCCATTAATCCTTTTCTCAATGCTATGGTTCCAGTTGAGCTTGTGATGAATATCAATTCCTAGGTACTTGTAAGAATACACTTCCTCCAAGTTATTATTGTCATACATAAAATTAGCGTAAGTGTCCTTCTGGGATTTGATAATCATAACTTTTTTTTTGTCAGTGTTAACAGTCATACCCATGGTAGAGCAGAAATCCTTAAGAAGCCTGAGTTGCTTATTAAGATCAGATGGGCACCTTGCCAAAAGAACAATATCGTCAGCATAAAGAAGAAGGATGACGACTATCCCAGCTAAGATCGTGCCATCACATCCTGCTTCCTCTAAATAGCCTTCGAGCTTATCGATGTAAATGCCAAATAGGGTAGGGGAGAGGGGGCAACCTTGCTTAACTCCGATGTTACACTTAATATCTTTCGACCACCCTTCATTGCTTTTTAGCTTGGCAATTACATTCTCGTATAACCTTATAGCGGCAACTCTCAACTCGAGAGGAACCTTTAGCTCTTTTAATCTATTCCAAAGGTTGTATCTAGGAACCGTATCGAAAGCCTTTCTAAAGTCCACAAAGCAACAAAATAAATTGGATTTATCATTATGACATTCCTCTGCAATGATCCTAAGCGTAACAAGGTGGTCTGTTGTTGAGTGATGCCTTCTGAAACCTGCTTGGCCTTTAGCCCGCTTACCTTCACTTTCAAGCCATATGCTTAACTTCTTTTCCAAAATACTACCATATAACTTGGCTAAGAGAGGGCTGATCATAATTGTTCGATAATTAGAGGGGTTATTTGTATCCCCACTTTTAAAAATAGGGATAATGAGGCTCTCAGTCCAAGGTTTAGGGAACCCTTGCTTGACTGCTTGATTGAAAAGCTTGTGGATGTGGGGGATGAGGACAAGACCTCCAATTTTTAAGATTTCCGCTTGGTAACCTTCAATGTCCTTAGCTTTCCCATTAGCGAGGCGATTAACCCCAAACTTAATGTCTTCTAAAGAGAAAACTTCTTTCGTTGTGAGAAGGGTTTCCAAATTATCCATGACATTTGGAGATTCATAAAGCTTTTTATGATAGGAATTCCAATCGTGAAGAGCAATTTTATTATTATCCTTAGTCTTCCTAGTTAGAATCTGCCTCCAAAATTTCTTAGGAGCTACCTTAGAGAGGTGTAAGAGATTCTCCTGTCTTTGACGAATGTACTGCCTCTTTTTCCTTTTAGTTAGGGCTTTGTATATTTTTATCTTGTCCATTTTAAGAGATTCATCAACAACTTCCTTAATTGCTCTCCTTGCACTTTTACAATCTTTGTCATACCATGGATTGGTTTTGCTATTTCTTTTATTATTTGAAACTTCAATTGAGAACTTGTTAATAGAATATGAGAGGGTTGTAGTAAAATTATGATAGAGGTCTTCTATGTTGTCTATATTAGATAAAGGAAGCAAATTAGTTTTTAATTCATTTAGAAAGAGATCATTTTTATTTCTATCAAATATTAAGTTCTTTTGGCTATAAGTATTATTTTCTATGGGAACTCTATGCATGACAAAATTGAGAGTTATAAGTAAAGGCCTATGATCATAGTCAGGTTCGTGGTCGTTTAAGATGTCAAAATTTATTATTTCGTTGTATAATGGGAGATCGGAAATAACGTAGTCTACCATGCTGCTACCAAGTCCATGGATGCAGGTCATCTTGCTAGAATTGGGCCACTTCTTTAGACCGTTGCAAATTATGAGATCCTGAGCAGTACAGAGCTTGACTAGCTCTGACCCAAACAAATTTTCCCCGAGATCTTCAGAGTTCCTTTTGTACCTGCTAGCCAGAGTAGGGTCTTCGTCTAACCAAAGAGGATTAGGGTTGAAATGATTGCTGAGAATAATAGCTTGGTTGTTTGAAGTTCGAGCATTAAAGTCACCTATTAAAAGGATATTACCGTCATTCCTTAGGCTAGAAATATCATTCTCTAAACCATTGTAAGGGTTAGTTTTATCTAGATTCTTCTTCTTATAGAAGTTAGAATTAATGGGGGGAAAATAACATATTGCTATGTAGGACTTTTTATTATTAATGTCTTTGATCTCTATCAAACTATATTGGTTGTGAGGGTCGTTTTTATAAATCCTAACATGGGGGGAGATGTTTTTCTTAATGTAACAAGCTATTCCCCCAATGCCTCTACGGGAGGATCGCTTGTTCCAAGTAGACCATAGCATAAAGCCATCTATGTTAGGGACCTTAGATTCTTCGTGCTCCCAAGTTTCAACAAGCAAAATAATATCAACATCATTTGAAATCCAACTTAGCTTGGGGCCATTGTTCCATGGGAAGCCCCGACAATTCCAAGAAAGGATACGGAGCATGTTTAATTGCTATTGATTACTATCTTTTTGGTTTCTATCTCAAATAAAGGCTTTTCTATTTCTGATTATTGCCCATTTTCCTTCCTTTCTAGCTTCTTTTACCTTTTGAACCTCCTTTCTTAATTCTGCTTGGTCTTCTAGAATGAGATCTTCGTTTATGAATATCCCCTTTCCTTTTAGACTTGAGGCTTTACTAAGTATGTCGTGCTTATGATCAGTGGAGCTCACCTCGGTTAATTTCCCCAACCTTGTTGCTTCTGTGAGACACAATGTTTCAATTTGTAATCTATTATGTAGTTCTGTCTGGGCTAAGGCTAAAGTATCCTCATGTACTTCCTCTTTTAAACCGAATATTATAAGGTTTAAGGCCCTTTTGTTACATTCGTGGTCTAATTCTATTAATTTTTTCATTTCATCTTTAATTGGTTTGATATCTAACTTATCTACCACATTATTTAGAGTGAGGCGGTTATTAACTTTTTCTTCTAGTTCTTTAATCATGTCTTTCATTTTAAGACTCTCTAAAGTATCAACATCTCCTAGCTGGGATGGTTGGTTAGTATCTTGGTTATGTTTTTCTATAATTTGCAGTCTAGTCTCCATTGCCTCCATTTTATTCTCTAGTAGTTCTATTTTATTTTCTATTTGTTTTTGGATTGTGTCTTCAAGAGATGCAAATTTGTTTTCCAGCGTGGCTTCTAACTCTTTTTGTAGCTTGGCTTCTCTTTCTTCTCTACGTTTCTCTAAAGACTCTATATACTCATAAAGGCCTTGTAGAGTAACTGTGCTAGGTCTTCCCTTGGTAATCTTTGGTAACTGTGGTGAAATATTCATACTTGAAATTATATGAGCAAATATGTATTAGAAAAAGAAAAAGATAAGGAATGTGTGCACCTGATATCAGAAAACCTGACTGCAGATCGCCCGTCTGCCCTTGGTAATCTTTGGTAACTGACTGCAGATCGCCCGTGCCCACCGCAACCCACAGACTCTTTCACCGAGCCTCAGAACACTTTCACCGAAGAATATTAGGTTGTTAAGTGATGAGTATTTTCATTCAATAATAATTTTAATGGTTAGTTTATTTTTATTATTATTATTTATGGAAATAAGTTAAATTAGGTAAAAATATATAAAAAAATAAAATAATTTTAATGATTGGTTAAAGAAGTAATTTATTTATTTATTTAAATTATTTATTAATAATTATATATGTATATATATATATATATATATATATATGTATATATATATTAATTAAAGTTATAATATTAGGTTATTAAGATAAAAGTTAGGATTAATAAATAAAATAATTTTAATGGCTAGATTAAAAAGATAATTTATTTATTTATTTAAATTATTTAATAATTATTATATATATATATATATATATATATATATATATATTAAAATCATAATATTAGGTCGAGAATTTTCATTTATTAATTTAATAATAATTTTTAATGGTTAGTTAAAAAAAAAAGTAATTTAATAATTTATTTATTAATAATCAAATCTATATATATATATATATATATATATATATATATATTATAATTAAAATTATAAAGTTAGGATAAAACACTATATAAATAAATAAAATAATTTAATGGTTAGTTTAAAAGGTAATTTATTTATTTAATTAAATTTTGTTAATATTATATATATACATATATATTCTAACTAAAATTATAATATTAGGTTGTTAAGTTAAAAAAAATAAAAAAAATAAAAATAAAAATAAAAATAAATAAATAAATAATAATAATAATAATAATAATAATAAATTATGTATATATAAAAAGAGCTCAAAAACGAGGAGGGGGCAGAAAAACCGACTAAGAAGAAAGTGCTGGAATCCAACACCTACTGATTTTCCAGCCATCGTCTCTATTGAGATTGCTCGGCCTCTTTTCAATCTCAATAGCTTCCCTCAATTTACGATGATGGAATTGAGCAACTTTGGCAACAACCTTGGCCTCCTCAATACACACCTGATGCTTGGTATTTTCCACATGCTCAACTAATGCTGAAGACTTGGATCTCCCATGTCTTAGGTCGGCCGCATGTTCGCAGATCCTTTGATGGATGGAGCGCCCTGTTTCCCCAATATAGGGGGTCCCACAAGAACAAGGGATCAAGTAGACACCCTTCATGTCCTTAGGGTTAACGGGATCTTTCACCGATCGGAGGGAATTGCGAATGGTGTTGAGGGGCCTAAAGGTTGAGGGAATATCATACCTTTTAAGGATCCGAGCAATCTTGTCCGTGGTTCCTTGAACATAGGGAAGATGGACACCTAGACGACGCTCTTTTGGCTCTTTCTTAATTAACGCATTTTTAGAGGCTTTACGGAAAGCCTTCTGACCCAGGCGTCTACTATATCCATTCTCCACAAAGACATTAAGGAGATGGGATCTCTCCTTATCAAAGCTCTCACAATCAGAGATCCTAAGGGCACGAGTAGCGAGGGTGTTAAGAACACCCAACTTCTGAGGCCTATTGTCAACACCGAAGATTCACAAGGAAGGGGCTCCTCTGAGGCCTATCGTCAACACCATTGGCGGTCCGACCTATCTTCTGGCTAAGTTCCTTGCCCTTAAACTTAAGCCCCTGGTTGGCCGCATTGAGTCCTTCGTGAACGACTCTGCATCCTTCATTAAGGAGCTTAAGGATATTAAGCTTAGCCCCGAGGACATTCTCGTCAGCTTTGATGTGGTCTCCCTTTATACTTGCATCCCTATAAAGGAGGCCTTGGAAGTGATCTATCGCCTAACAGATCCTGATACCACGCATCTGGTGGAGATCTGTCTCACTTCCACATTCTTCTGTTTCGAGGGTGAATTATTTGAGCAGACTTGTGGTGTTGCCATGGGTTCCCCTCTTTCCCCTATTGTTGCGAATCTTTTTATGGAAGATTTCGAAGCCAAAGCTTTATCCTCAGCTCATCTTCTTCCTAAGCTTTGGAAAATGTATGTGGATGACACTAATGTCATTTGGCCCCATGGCCCTAAGGAGCTGGATCGTTTCTTTAATCACCTCAACAGCCCGTCCTCTGCCATTAAGTTCACTATGGAAAAATAGGTCAATGGTTGCCTCCATTTCCTGGATATTCTTATATCTTGGAATAAGGATGGCTTTCTCTCCCACTCTGTGTTCCGAAAGAAAACGCATACTGAGCAGTATCTTCATGCCGATTCCCATCATTTCCCTGCTCAGAAGTTGGGTGTTCTTAACACCCTCGCTACTCGTGCCCTTAGGATCTCTGATTGTGAGAGCTTTGATAAGGAGAGATCCCATCTCCTTAATGTCTTTGTGGAGAATGGATATAGTAGACGCCTGGGTCAGAAGGCTTTCCATAAAGCCTCTAAAAATGCGTTAATTAAGAAAGAGCCAAAAGAGCGTCGTCTAGGTGTCCATCTTCCCTATGTTCAAGGAACCACGGACAAGATTGCTCGGATCCTTAAAAGGTATGATATTCCCTCAACCTTCAGGCCCCTCAACACCATTCGAAATTCCCTCCGATCGGTGAAAGATCCCGTTAACGCTAAGGACATGAAGGGTGTCTACTTGATCCCTTGTTCTTGTGGGACCCCCTATATTGGAGAAACATGGCGTTCCATCCATCAAAGGATCTGCGAACATGCGGCCGACCTAAGACATGGGAGATCCAAGTCTTCAGCATTAGCTGAGCATGTGGAAAAGACCAAGCATCAGGTGTGTATTGAGGAGGCCAAGGTTGTTGCCAAAGTTGCTCAATTCCATCATCGTAAATTGAGGGAAGCTATTGAGATTGAAAAGAGGCCTAGCAATCTTAATAGAGATGATGGCTGGAAAATCAGTAGGTGCTGGATTCCAGCACTCTCTTCTTACTCAGTTTTTCTGCCCCCTCCTCGTTTTTGAGCTCTTTTTATATATACATAATTTATTATTATTATTATTATTATTTATTTATTTATTTTGTTAACTTAACAACCTAATATTATAATTTTAGTTAGAATATATATGTATATATATAATATTAACAATATTTAATTAAATAAATAAATTACCTTTTTAAACTAACCATTAAATTATTTTATAAATTACCTTTTTAAACTAACCATTAAATTATTTTATTTATTTATATAGTGTTTTATCCTAACTTTATAATTTTAATTATAATATATATATATATATATATATATATATATATATATATTTGATTATTAATAAATAAATTATTAAATTACTTTTTTTTAACTAACCATTAAAAATTATTATTAAATTAATAAATGAAAATTCTCGACCTAATATTATGATTTTAATTAATATATATATATATAAATATATAATAATAATTATTAAATAATTTAAATAAATAAATAAATAATCTATTTAATCTAATCATTAAAATTATTTTATTTATTAATCCTAACTTTTATCTTAATAACCTAATATTATAACTTTAATATATATATATATATATATATATATAATTTAAATATATAAATAAATTACTTCTTTAACCAACCATTAAAATTATTTTATTTTTTTTATATATTTTCACCTAATTTAACTTATTTCCATAAATAATAATAGTAAAAATAAACTAACCATTAAAATTATTATTGAATGAAAATACTCGTCACTTAACAACCTAATATTATGATTTTAATTAAAATATATATCTATATATATATGTATAATATTAATAATAATTATTAAATAATTTAAATAAATAAATAAATTATCTTTTTAAACTAACCATTGAAATTGTTTTATTTATTAATCCTAACTTTTATCTTAATAACCTAGTATTATAACTCTAATTAAAATATATATATATATATATATATATAATTTAAATAAATAAATAAATTCCTTTTTTAAACCAACCATTAAAATTATTTTATTTATTTATGTATTTTTACCTAATTTAACTTATTTCCATAAATAATAATAAGAAAAATAATAATAATATTAAATTAATAAATAATAATTTGACCTGGGTCCTAAGGTCAAAATTAGCCGTTAGTCAATTTAGCCGTTGGAGACTCTGCTCAGACTATTTAACATGCTAAGCTGGATCTGTTTCTTCAACTTGTCTTGACGATGAACCACACTAGTTGGTTCGAAACGCGTCGACAAATGTCTGTCTACATGTGATTTACGCCGAAGTTATTCTTTCAACTATTATGGATCACAGAAGCCTCAATTCAACTATTGATAATTCATCCTTAACTAAGTGGTTGAACATTTCATCTATGCAATGAGTTATTTCTGCATCTTTTATTTGCTTTCTCTTAGATTAATGAAGTACATAATTACTTAAATGTCATCCCAAGGAGACTTCTCCCAAAATTGAGAGGCAGAGTAACCAAGTATTTCATTTAGTTTTATTTCTGTAATTAGTTAGACATCAATTGCAAATTTCACTTTCACTTTTAATTCACGATTTGGGAATAATGGTAAAATACGAATAGAAACTTTGTTTTCATTTCTTTCTTAGCTTTGTTTTCATTTTTAGATTTTGAGCAGTTTTTAAGAAAGTTAGATTTAGTTTTGATAATTTACATTGTAAATCATTAGGAATTAAAAGACCAAAAACTCCCAAAACAACATGAAACATAAAAACACCGAAGTAAGAAGGGTTAGCTAGCACAAACAGTGCACTACACTTCATCAGTTTACAATACCCGGATTGATAATTTATGTAGAGCAATTTAGGACATGTTATCACTCAGAAGTCTTCCCTAGAAGTTATAAAAGAAGGAATAATCCGAGGTAACCACAAACCTAATTTTTTAGATTCGAGTTCTAGCCAACCTAAGTCCAGAAAGGGCTCTCTCTTTATAATTTAACTTTGTTTTGAGTAGGATTTCAGGCTAGTTCTTAGTGCTAATGATGTTTTTGTTTTGATTGGGTGGTGGACTTAAAAAAACAGATGGGCAGAATAAGTATTCGGGCCTTTGGGCTATGGAGTCAATCAAAGAGTGGCTTAACTGGATCAGATCAATTACTAAAGAAGGAGTTCACAGGGCAGGCTAGCACAACAAAAAACAAATCTGCAGGTTCAAATGGATGAGGTAGTCCTAACCAGGGTAAAAGGGCAAAGAATCCTTAAACCGGGATCAAGATGAAGAACAAAAGGAGATCAGTAGCAAAGGGCAACTAAGAATCCTTTATTATGGACCTAAGGGGGGAAGCTACAAAAGTAAGGGAGCAATTAAGAATTCCCAGACCAAGATAGTTTAGTAGAAAACAATGAGAAAGTAAATAGTCAAGACAGAGAGCATTAAAGCTAATTCTGAAATATCATTCCTTGTTTACTATTCAGATTTCATAGAGAAAACATGTGAATATTTATAACATGATGAGAAAACAATAATTAAACATGAAGAGATAATACTTATTTGGTTCCAACTGTGCACAAGAATCCAATGAAATGTCTTTAGCTTTATTTCATGACCCAACAAAACCAGTCCAGTCTTGAATACAATAGCTCCTTAGCTTGATATAAAATGTCTACAGAAATGTATTTTAATCCACCCTAATTACTTCAAAATGTGAAGTATTTATACAAAAAATGTTACAAAATATCTCATAACAATATGAGAATTATTCTAGGAAACCAAAAATATCTTCAAGCATGAAGATAGAGACAGATGGAGAACTGCCTTCTTGTTGTCCCTTTTATTGTGATTGTGCTGGTTGTTGTAATTCGAATTTGGCTCTTTCAGTTGCTTTATAGTTGTGTGCTGGAATCACTTTATGTCTTCAATCTATTGATACTCTTTACCTGCTACACTTTGACTCTGTTTCATCTGTTTTACCTGGCTGCCATATAGATTTACTGCAGTAACTTTATAGTAAATCTGTTAATTTCATCCACCATTCACCTTCGGGTAATTTCATCTTTAGCATTTTTCTATATATCTCATCAGCCTCAGTGTACTTGGAAAAATTTGGCTTGTTGACGAATAGGTGCTTTATCTCATGCTCTAGAAAAAATAGATTTTCCAATTATCATATAATACCTTTCCCGTGAGCAGAGCTTTTATCCCTGAAGTGCTAGCTTGGCTGCTGGCCAACTTGTTTAAGCTTGGATGCTTTGGCATCTTTTCTCAAGATTAAGCATAAGGTTCCTTTTGGTGAGAATCTTTTTTATTTCTATGATGGTCCCTGTCCTATCTTCTATGCCCAATTCATCTAGCTGATACCTATTCTTGCTGTTCAAGAGTGCTATCAATTAGTCGGCCTCTTCAGGCTTGTCTCCTAGCTCTTCTCTTGTCTTATGAATTGCTTCGGTGGCCACTTTTACCAGTTCAGTTTGCTCAAAAATTACTTGAATAGATGGACAAACATCATTGATAGAGTCAATGATGTTGGCCCAGAGCATTTCCTTCATATATTCTAGTGGCTGTTGCAATGTCAAGTCCTTTTCAAGTACTTTTATCCTTTCTCCCATTCCTTGACTCTTCTGAGCTTCTTCCTTCTGTTGTATTTGTGCAAGTTTGCAATCAGTTTCCAAACTTGACACTTTTTCTCTAAGCTTTTTAAGCTCAGTAGCCTGGATGGTCATTTCCTCCATGGCTTTTACCAATTCAGCTGTCTTTTCTGTGGATGTCCCTGCGCTTGTAGATGTACCTGTGATTGGCATAGCTGTAGCTGGTGGAACTGTTGGTGCTAAGGAAGCGGCCAATGTGGAGGGAACTGTTGTAGAGACTATAGGAATGAAAGTCTGGGGAGTGGTGGCCAACTCACTTTGTCTAGACTGAATCAAGTTATCCAGCTCTTTCTCTATTTCTTTTAGTTGATTATTCAGCTTAAGGACTAAGTCCATAAGATCTTCCTCCTTCCGAATTTCTAATACTTTAGCTGTTTGTGGATGATGTAGAGGAGAGATTTTGAGCTGCTTTTTCAATGCGGCTATGCCATCATTTTTATTTTTAATTAGCTTTTCTGCAACCTTTACATCCTTGGGATCATGCCCCAACTCTATGATTAAGTCCTCTAGGGATTTTATCCTGGTATCCTTGGCCTGTGAAGAGGCCTTCTCTAACTGGAATTGCATTGATATATTATTCAGCGAATTTTGGAGTTGATGTGCTGCAATGGCCTTGCTGGTCAATGTAGAATAGACCATTTCCCCTGTCTGTTTGTGTAATTCTTTTTTTTTTCCCACTGGAAAAACCGTAATCTGTCATTTATGATTGAAAAATTACATGTTGTAGATGCTTTTCAGCATATGCTGTGTTTGTCCCTTTGCCATCTCTGTGGCCATGTTCAAAAAGGTTCATTGATTTTCAAAATAGGTACATATATCATCCATCACCACGCAGGGTGCTCAGTCACTGTCTAGACATATTATGTAGAAAAAACTATAAACATATCAGCTATCGATATTTACATACACCATGCAGGGTGATGTCTTTATATTATCATGATGATATAAACAGTCATATAAATATATACCTATAGGTAGTTCTGAGACAAAAAATATAAAAAATGAGATCAAAAAGTATAATAAACTCAAGCATTTGGGCTATCAGCCCTGTGGTAATTTTGATCATTGTATGGCCTGTGGTAGTACTGGAATGCATCCGATCCTCTTTGCTCCTGTATTATCCACTCTCCTTGGGGAAGTATCGTGGCCTCCTTGGAAAGCCCGTCAGCACAGCAGTTATGTTCCCTGTAAATATGTTGGCATGAGATAGAATTAAACTGTGCTTTGAACAGAGTAACTTCATCCAAAATATTACTGAGTGTGTGAGAGTGACAAACAGTAATATTATTGAACTAGTTTACGATTATTTTTGAGTCGCCATATATGTTTAGATCCATGCAGTTATGCCTCAATGAAAAATGTAGCAAATGACGGAGTGTAATCAGTTCTGCATAATTATTAGTTCCATCTCCAAGTCCCATTTTAACTTTATAGTAGTGTTGTTAAGTAAGATATAATATGAAGCCACCACCACATCCATGGTGCTGTGCAACACCATAAAAAAAGGTGTTATGAGACCAGCTCAAGAAAAGATAGAAAAGATAAATCCACGCCTTAGAATTCAGCCTCTTCAAGGGGGCAACCTCCTTTACATTACATAAATGAACAATTCTTGGATGATTCAAATGACAAAACCTCCTTTCTATATATAGGAGTCTAAGGAGCCACAATATAATCCAGCCGACCTAACAATAATAATATAAAGGCACAAAAATAACAATAGAGGGATTCTATGGGGCACATAAATAAAAATATGGGGGTAATAGGGGCACAACAATATAAATAAGGGGTATAACTACAATAGTAATGGGGTAATCACTAGTATTATAGGGACCCAACATGCCCCTCTCCTTCAAAAAAGTGTTGTCCTCAACGCTTGAGTAGTACTGGATACTTCTGCATAAAATTCTCATCCTCCCATGTGGAATCTTCAGTGGATAAGTTCTTCCACTTGATAAGATACTCTGAAATTGATCGATTTCGTAGTTGTCGAGTTCTTGTTTCTGTGACTGCTTCCGGTTCCAATATAATTTTTCCTTCCTCGTCAAGTTCTGGCAATATTGTTTGAATTGGGAGCTTGTCGCCTATAACCTTCTTTAAACATGAAACATGGAAAACTGGGTGCAATCGAGAAGCTGCAGGAAGCTCCAATTTGTATGCCATAGTACCAATCTTTTGCAACACCTTGTACGGACCATAATACTTTGGGGATAATTTATTATCCTTCTTAGCTTGCTTTAGGGACATTTGCTTATATGGTTGTAGCCGTAGGAATACCCAATCACCTACATCAAAACTTCTTTCACTGCGATGTTGATCTGCCTGTTGTTTCATTCTATTTTGTGCCAACACGAGGTTATCCTTTAAGAGTTGGAGGACTTGTTGTTGATGTTCGATGTGATGTTCCACTGCCTGAACCTTAGAATTTTCTCTTAAATATGATGTGATGGATGGTGGTTGATACCCATAAAGTGCCATAAATGGGGTCATTTTTGTTGCTGTATGGAAGGAAGTGTTATACCACCATTCAGCCAGAGGCAACCATTTGACCCATTGTGTCTGTTTATCAGATACAAAGCAACGAAGATATCCTTCCAAACATTTGTTTACTATCTCAGTTTGCCCATCAGATTGAGGATGATAAGATGAGCTATGAGCTAACTGAGTACCAAGACAAGAAAATAATTCTGTCCAAAAATTTCCAGTGAAAATGGGATCTCTGTCACTTACAATAATCTTTGGGTTTCCATGTAGCTTTTGAATTGTTTCCATAAATGCAGTAGAAACTGTACTGGCTTTAAATGGATGTGATAATGCACAAAAGTGTGCATACTTGGTAAGTCTGTCAACTACCACCATGATGACACTCTTTCCCTCAGACTTGGGTAAACCTGTGATAAAATCCATTGAAACCTCCTCCCAACGTTGGCTTGGAATGGATAAAGGTTGTAATAGACCCGGTGTCTTAATTGTTTCAACTTTATTTTGTTGGCAAACCAAACATTCCGCCACAAACTTTTGAATATCTGATTTAAGGCCATCCCAAAAAAATTCCTTCTTAACCCTGTGGTAAGTTTTTAAAAATCCTGAGTGCCCTCCTAAGGGAGAAGTGTGCAATTCCATAAGAATCTTTTGTTTTAGCTGGGAATTCTTACAGAGGTATAAGCGATCTTTGTACCATAACGAATCATTTTTCCAGCTAAATGTATCAGACGTACTGGAATCTTGTTGTAGCTTTTGAATAAGTGCCCACACTTCTTCGTCATTCTTCCATTCCTCCCTTGCTTCGTTTATCCAATCTGGTTGGATAATAGAAATGGCGCACAACAATGCTTCCACATCCTCATCCTTTCTTGAGAGTGCATCTGCCACCACATTTTGCTTCCCTTTTTTGTAGATGATTTCAAAGTCATAACCCAACATCTTTGTGACCCACTTTTGTTGCTCTTCAGAGGATAATCTTTGTTCTAAAAAGTATTTAAGGCTATCATGATCCGTTTTTACCTTGAAGTGTCTTCCCATTAGGTAGGGTCGCCATTTCTTAAGTGCATGGAGTATTGCCAACATTTCCTTCTCATAAATAGCTTTGCTTAAAAACTTTCCCTTGATTGGACGACTTTCAAAAGCAATGGGTCTTTCATCTTGCATTAGAACAACACCAATTCCATTTCCTGAAGCATCACATTCCACAATAAAGGTTTTTGTGAAGTCCGGTGTAGCTAAGACCGGTGCTTGGCACATTGCCTCTTTAAGATGTTCAAAGGCCTTTGTTGCTTCCGGAGTCCATGAAAATGCATCTTTCTTCAATAATGTTGTTAGAGGTGCTGCTATTCTCCCATAATTCTTAACAAACTTGCGATAATACCCTGTCAACCCAAGAAATCCTCGCAGATGCTTTATGGATGTGGGGATTTTCCATTCCTTAATGGCTTTAATTTTGCTAGGGTCTACCTTAACTCCTTCATGAGATACAATATGACCCAATATTCCACCTCCTGGACTCCAAAGAAACATTTGGATCTTTTTGCATATAATTGTTTCTCCTCCAATAGTTGTAGCACCCTGTCAACATGTTCAACATGATCCTTCCAAGACTTGCTGTAGATTAGTATATCATCAAAAAATACTAACACAAATTTTCTAAGGAATGGTTTGAAAATTGAATTCATCAAACCTTGAAATGTTGAAGGTGCATTGGTAAGGCCAAAAGGCATGACCAAAAATTCATAATGACCCTCATGAGTTCTAAATGCCGTTTTTGGAATGTCTTCAATCTTCATTCTGATTTGATGATATCCCGAACGAAGATCCAACTTGGTGAAGTAAATTGATCCATGCAATTCATCCAGTAATTCATCAATGACAGGAATGGGGAACTTATCTTTAATAGTGAGCTTGTTGAGCTCCCTATAATCCGGACACATGCACCATGATCCATCCTTCTTGTGCACCAATACTACTGGAGCAAAGAAAGAACTTTGACTCGGTTGAATTATACCAGCCTCTAGCATTTCTGCAACCATACGTTCAATTTCACTTTTTTGGACATAGGGATATCTGTACGGCCTGATGTTTGGAGGAACACTTCCTGGAATCAGATGAATAGCATGATCATGATCACGCATAGGTGGGAGACCTTTGGGAGTCTCAAATACCTTGGAATGATTGTCCAGGACTTTTTGGAGATCTGGAGAAATAGATGATTCCGATGTGGAAACATCTAGCGAACATAATTGTGCAATTACACCTCTTTGCTCCTTTTTTAGAAGCTTTGTCATACCATTAGAGCTGATTATCTTTCCTGGTTTCCCTGCAATACCCCTTAATTCAACTTCCTTTCCTTCCATAGAAAATTTGATGAAAAGTTCTTGAAAATTAAAAGCTATTGTACCCAAGGATTGTAGCCATTGGACTCCTAGTACAACATCAGCACCTCCCATTGGAATGGAAAGCATTGGGCTAGTCAATACATATTCTCCCATGGATAGCTTGATATTATGGCACTTTCCAGAGCAATTTATTGTTCCTCCATTTGCAATCATCACTTGACACTCTGGTGCTGGATATAGGAAGCAATTCAATTCTTTTGCTACCCTACAATGAATAAAATTGTGGGTGCTTCCTGAATCAATCAACACTATTACCTTTTTCTTCTTGATTTGTCCTTCTATCTTGATGGTTTGAGGAGTGGTAATTCCCGCCAATGCATTACAAGATATGGTCGGATTTATTTGTTCTTTATCTAGGCTTTGTTCTTGGAGTATATCCTCTTCTTTTGACCTTTCTTGCTCCTTTTCTTCTTCCTCTTCACAATCTATGTAGAATAATTTCTTCTCAGCACACTTATGACCTTTAGTGTATTTGCTATCACAACTGTAACAAAGCCCTTTTGCTCTTTTTTCTTCCATTGTTGTGGTGTCAACCTTATAGGTTGTGGAAGACTAGGGGCAACAACACTTCCGTCTTTATAGTTGTGAGTGGTATGCTTCCTGGTTGCCATAATTTTGCTTTCCATTTTTCTTGCTAACCTGAATGCCTTCTCTAATGAATCAGGTTCCCAAAGGCGAACATCATGTTGGATATTATCCTTTAAAGACCCTATGAACACATCAATCCTATGCTCCTCTGGAATATCTTTTACCCTTATGTTCAATTTTTGGAACTCCTCAATGTGCTCCATTATTGAACCCTTTTGTTTGAGACTTATCAATTGGCTAAAAAAAGTGTTGCTTTTTGTATCCTCATAATGTGCTATCAATTCTTCCGTAAAAATTGCCCAAGTGATAAATTGTTTACGAGAACAAAGCCATTGATACCATACAAACTGATTTGGTTCCAAATATACAGTTGCCATACGTACCTTTTGTGTGTTTTGCACATTATTGAGATCGAAGAATTGCTCCATCTGTAATATCCATGTGGCGGGATCCTTGCCATCAAACTTCCTCATATCGATTTTTGGAATATGGTGGGTCTTCGATCCAACATTAGAGTCTATGGAATCATGATTAACATTTCTTTGGTTCACATCATGAGTTTCCTTTACAACCTTTTCACCCTTAGTATGTATTTCTTGTAGAAAATTTGTCAAATTTGTCTTCAAATCTGCCATGTCTATCTTCAAATCTGTCTTCAAATCATCCATCTTAGATTCCATGCCCTTTATATTAGATTCCATGCCATTTATCTTAGATTCCACGCCATTTATCTTAGCTTCTGTTAGCTTTTGTGAACGTGACATTTGTTGCACTTGTTCTTGTAATTTTGATATATCATGTAGCATTTCTTCCTCTTCTTCATGAGTCATGCTAGAGCTTTCAGGTTCCTTACTAGGTGTTTGCATTTTCTTTCCTCGGGGCATCAGTTACCGATAATAATTCTTTACTATGCCCTTTGAATTCCTTCAAACCAAGCTTACGCAAAAATAAAAAAAAAAAAACTACACACCTTTTTTCACTTTGTAGAAGCCTGATATTGAATCTGATGTATCTCTGTAATTTTGGATCATCCAGTTCTGAAATTGCAACCTGTAGTAGCCTTCTGCGTCCTCTTTCCAATGCCACAAGTCTGACCCAAATTGGATTCTCCAAAGAAGAGTTATGCGAAATCTCCCACAGTGACTTGATTATAGACTAGTTCAGTAGGGCAAACTTGTACGATGTGCCACGGGTCACTGTTTCAACCTATGGATCTGAAAAATGCCTGCAAGAAACTACAGTCCGTCCTCTTTCTGTACCTTCTTACGAAATTTCAATCCGATTCCCAGAGAGAAAGTTATGACGATTTTCCCCAAGTCACCTGTTTTGAATGTAATTCAAGAGTCTACATAAACACTAACTTTCTCAGATCATGACTCCGCAAATATCGTGCGAAAAGCTCTGAAATTCGGACCTAAGGCTCAACGCGATTTCTTCTCAAATGGGTTTTTTTTGCGACTTCTGAAACATCACAGAAAAAAATTTATAGAGAAAATGCCACGATGACCTGTTTGGAGCAGCGAAACCCTAGAATCCAAAGCTCTGATACCAAATGTTATGAAACCAGCTCAAGAAAAGATAGAAAAGATAAATCCACGCCTTAGAATTCAGCCTCTTCGAGGGGGCAACCTCCTTTACATTACATAAATGAACAATTCTTGGATGATTCAAATGACAAAACCTCCTTTACATTACATAAATGAACAATTCTTGGATGATTCAAATGACAAAACCTCCTTTCTATATATAGGAGTCTAAGGAGCCACAATATAATCCAGCCGACCTAACAATAATAATATAAAACCACAAAAATAACAATAGAGGGATTCTATGGGGCACATAAATAACAATATGGGGGTAATAGGGGCACAACAATATAAATAAGGGCTATAACTACAATAGTAATGGGGTAATCATTAGTATTATAGGGACCCAACAAAAGGCCCAAGGAGTGGTTTTATCAATAGGTGCAGGTGCAGATGGCCTACGAGGCCGAGGTCTGTTGGGCTTGGGCAGCTCGTGGAATGCTGATATAATTTGAGCTATTATGTGCGGCCAGCTAGCCACCCTGTTATCAAAAATGATTCGGTTTCGGGCCAGCCAAATATGCCAGCAAATAAGTAAGGGAAGGCATATAAGTTTTGTGCCATGATGCTGATTACACTAGGTTTCCCAGGCTCGACATAAATTTTCACCCTCCCATTTCCCTGTTAATTGCAGCGAGGAAGTGACATTTAGCCAGAGATTGATCAGAGTTTCGCAGTGAAGGAATAAGTGCTCGGTTGATTCAGTGGAGTTTTTGCAGAGTACACACTAGTGTGGGCCATGGAAAGAGCGGTGTGATAGTGTATCCCCCGTGGGGACTTTGTTCCTGAGAACACACCAAAAGAATAGTCTAGTTCTCGGAGGCGAAACGAGCTGCCAAATATTTTTCCACCACAGTACTGTCTGCTCCGGCTGTTTGTGTGATATGAGGTGAAGATAGCCGGCCTTAGGCATATAAATGCCATTTTCTGCTAAGCCCCAAATGAGTTCATCGGGTCCTTCCTTTATCCTGATGTGAGATTCACTCAGAGCATTTATGTACTCTAGCCATTCCTAGTGCCAATGAGGGGGAATATCAAGTTGTAGGGAAGATTTCCATCCTTGTGAGAATATAGTAGTATTTGTCTGATCCGCAATGTGAGCCAAGACCTTTATCTCATGAGAGTTTAGGTGCTGGATGAGATCTCTTGGTAGCTTGTGTCTTCCACCACATCCAGTGTAGGGGTCCAGTCCTATACGAGCTTTTGAACCGTCATTAACTCTCCACACAAGGTTGTTCTTGATGCTAGGCAAAGAGTGAAGTAAAGCCTTCCAGACAGATGATATACCAGTTCTTGGCCAGCTAGGCAAACGGATCCAATCCATAATTTGGTGTGGCCAAATGTACTTGTAGTATGTGACATTAGTCCATAAATTCTGCCCAGTCAATAGGATCTAGCCCATTTTTGCAGCCAGGGCTTGTGCAAATAGAGCTAGGTCTTTGAGTCCCCATCCGCCCCATTTTTTTGGCAATGCAATCTTGTTCCAGTTGACCCATGCAAAAATATTTTTATCTTGTTGGCCATTCCATAGGTATCTGCTACAAAGTTGTTGAAGACGAGTCAGTATATTCCTGGGGATCCAAGCTAAAGCCATCCAGAAAACAGGAGTAGCCTCAAGAACGGATTTGATGAGCACCAATCTACCTGCTCTGGATAAGTATCTGTGGCTCCATAATGATAGTTTTTTTCCAACTTGATGACTAACCAGACCCAGTCTGCTATCTTTTGATTGTGGGGCTTTATCCAAAATCCCAGATATTTGAATCCACGATCTAGAGGGATAGTGCAGTAAGGGAAGTTTTGCTGTGCCAACTGTGACTCCTGGATGGAAGTGTGGGCTAAGGTTATGGTGGATTTCCCATGATTAGCCAACATGCCTGTAGCTTTTGAGAAAAGAGAGAGGATCTTTGAGAAAGTAAGTGAGTCACGAATGCTGCCATCAAGGAAAATGAGTACATCGTCCACAAATAGGAGATGGGTAAGATAACAGAAATCATTTATCTTGAGACCACATAGATTTCCATCTCTTTTGGCTTTGGCCAGTAATCTGCTCAGCCCATCCATGACAATCAGAAAGAGTAAGGGAGAGAGTGGACAACCCTGTCTGAGGCCCCGTTCAGCATGGAAGAAATTGGAGGCAGATCCATTGATAAGAACACTAAAAGTAGGAGTAGATATACAAGCCATAATCCAGGTGACGAAAGCATGAGGGAACCCAAGGTGGATAAGGAGCATCTTGATATAGAGCCAACTGACCCAGTCAAAAGCTTTTGCCAGGTCGATCTTAAGAATGATTCCTTTCAGGTGTTTGGTCCATATCGAATGAATGGCCTCATGAGCCGTGCCAATGGCTTCGTGGATCTGTCGCTGCTCAAGAAATGCAAATTGTTCAGGAGCAATATGGCGAGAAAGGATGGGACGAATCCAGTTTGCAATGATTTTAGAGATGATCTTGTACAAACAGTTGCATAAGGAAATAGGCCTAAAGTCATTGAAAGAGGAGGGGGAATCAGATTTTGGAATTAGGGCAATGAAAGTAGTATTGACAACATTGTAGATGGATCCAGATGTTCTACATTCTTCCACAACTTTTAACAGGTCATTCCCCAATAGTTCGTAGAAAGCAAGATAAAATTCAATTGACCATCCATTCGGGCTAGGGCTTTTGTCTTTTTTGAACCATTTTAAATTCCCCTCCAGTTCTCCAGAAGTAACAGGTGAGTTGAGCTCTTCTGCCTCTTCTTCGGTTACAAATCGAGGGAAATGTCCAGCAACATTGATAATATCAGCAAGATTTGACCCTGGTGGGTTTTGAAAGAGATGCTTGAAGTGAGTGGATCCAAGATGGGAGAGTTTGTTGAAGGTATCAGCTACTCCTCCATCAAGAAGGGGCAAATTCCATATAGTGTTTGTGACTTTCCTGCCTTTTGCATAGTTCTGAAAAAATCTAGTATTGTTGTCTCCCGCTTTTAACCATATAGCCCTGCTTCTGAGACGCCAAGATTCCTCTCTCTCCTTTAAAATCCTAGCCTTTTGATTTTCTAGCTCAATCAGATGGGATTTGTCCGCAGCAGTAGTAAATCCCAGATTGCGATCATCAAGCATAGCGTTCAGCTCAGACTCAATTTGTGCTAAGGTGTGATCCTCCCTTAGGTTTTTCTCTTTAGCCCAATTGATGGAAAGGTGTTTGAGTTGTGCGAGGTTGTGGCAGAAACCCTTAGTAAAAGAGCCATGTCGATCAATAGGGTTGGCCTTCCAAAAATCTATGATCAAATTGATGAATCCGGGATCCTGTAGCCAAACATGATTAAATTTGAAAGGAGCTTTTGGTTTGGGGTGGGGACCCTTTATTTCAAGGTAAATGGGGGAGTGGTTCGGGATACCACCAGAACCCACCCATTGTTTAAGGTGGTGCAACAGATTCAATAGTGGAACCTTTATCAAGAATCAATCTAACCTCCTAGCTAATGCAGCTTCCGCCACCCTTTTATTTCGCCAGGTAGGTAGTGGCTTGTTCATGGGAATATCCACCAGGCTGTGCTGTTCCAAGATATTTGTCATGAAACCAGTAATAGGATCCACTTGTGCATGTGACCCCCATGATTCCCTGAATCCCAAGGAGAAATTGAGATCACCCCCAATAATAATGTGATCAGGGGATACAATTGAGAGATTTAGCAGATGTTGCCAGAAGGTTTCTCTTTATTGGCAAGGTCTGTATATATTGATGACCCTTAGGTTAAGGTTGAGCTTCACTGAGAAAAAACCATCCCAATGAAACCAGGTCCTCCCTAGGATGCTATAACCTTAATGGAGCGAGGATTGTGCCCAATGGCTAAGCCCCCCGAACGGCTCGAAACATTAATGGTAGAAAATTGCCATCCAGGAAGTAGAGAGGCTAAAGTGCTGGTAATAATGTCAGCCTCTCCTAGGGTCTATTGCAACATGATGATATCAGTAGGTTCAACCTCAAATAGATGGCGCAGGGCTAGTTTCATGGAGGCACTAGCCATGCCTCTACAATTGAATGATAGGCATTTCATGGGGGAACCCGACCCGGGGTATACAGTGCTCTAAGAACCCCTTCCATAGTGGATTGTCTTCCAGAGGAAACCTCTGCCCAAACCCTCTGAACGACTTTTGTGAGGTTTGATTTCCTCCCACGAGATGTTAGGATGATCGATCCAGGTTGAGCGAGGCCCAAACCTGTGGGGAGAGTCGGGAGGTCAACAGAGTGTGAGCAGGAGTGAAGGTTGTAGGTGTGGGATGTAATCCTCCCGCTAGAGGTAGGGGAGGTGGAGGTAGATGATGAAGTGGGTAAGGATGGGGCAGTGGTAGCAATAGTGGGGAGAGGCGAAGTCATAGTGCAGTGAGCCATTGGAGCATGAATGGAAGTAGAAATATGAGAGGTGCCGAAAGCAAAAGAGGAAGGGCAAGAGGTCAGAGAAATACCCGAGATTTTTGTGGCCTCTGCTGCTGCCCGAGCTCTCGTAATTGGAGGTGATGGTGTTCGATACTTTTCTGCGTCCGTCCTTGGAGGGCTTTTGCTGACCGATGCCTGTGGAGCCGAAATTGGTGTGCGATTCTGTGTAGATGCAACAAGCCCCATAGATGTAGGAGGTGCTCTTGGTGGATCTTCTGGTTTTTTAATAAGTGGACATTCCTTATAGATGTGTCTGACTTTGTGGCATCTTCTACACCTAAAAGGAACACCTTCATAATCCAGAATCTGTACTCGGGTGTATTTCCCCCATTGTAGAGTGATCTTTTCTTCCAAACCTTCTCGCATATCTAGGTGAACCAGGATGCGGGCTAGGGTTCGATTTTTTGATTGAATAAAAGTTCTATCATGATCCAGGTAAGTACCAAGGGAATTTCCAATCCTGATGAAGACCTCCTCACACCAGTACTGCAGAGGAAGCCCAGGAAAATGAACCCATAGAGGCCTCGCCCCAATCTGTTCCCACTCCGGGTCGAATAGGGGGCTCCAACGCTTGAGGAGGATAGGAGCCATCTCGATATGCCAATACCTAGCTAGGACTAAATCTGTGTAATTTTCCTTGGCAAAATGGAGGGCAAACCATCCCCTAGGTAGAACCTGTACCTCAGGCAGTTCTTTTAGCATGCTTCCCCAAATTTCACAAACCCATAAGGTGAGTCGATTCCCAGAGTATGCTCTGCCTCGAACATGTCCAACCAGCACAGTACTTGCCATGTAAGTTGCCTCACCAATAGTCGAACCCTCGCCAAAACGGATGGTGATGTCCTTTGTGGTGGTTTTCACACACTTGGTCTTCCGCTTCCCGGTCCTTGGTGTCGATGGATGGTCCGTTAACGGGTCCGGAGAGTCAGTGCCTTCCTGTGAAGTATGGACCACTGATTTGACCTTCACCGTAGGGGTTTCAAAGCAGCCCGATGGAGAATTTGCAGAGATGTTAGGGCTTTGTCCACAGGATGCCGGGATGTCCTCAGGCAATGCCGAATGCAGTGTAGCGCTAGACAGATGGAGATGGCTTAACGACAGATGCGGTTTGAAAGTAGGCGATGGCGGGGTATTGGCAGAGAGGATATGTAGGGTTCCCGGTGATAATGGGGGGCAGTCAAGTCCTGAAGAGTCAATAGATAAGGACCCAAAAGCCAACGGGGATGTGATGAGACTAGGTAAAGATACCACCGGTGAAGTACTAGACGGAACAGAGACAGGCAGAGTAGGTGAAATAGAAACTCACAAGGTGAAATGAGGGTTTCCGAATATTACCTGGTCGGGGAAAGGTTCCTTGGAATAATCGAGCTCCTCAGTCTCCATGATATCGCCCATGCTGGATGCTGTTAATCGCTGGCAGATGGCGACAACTTCGGGAGTAACAGCTGAACGGATACAGTCGGTCGACCGGGTATGCTAGTGGTGAGTCATGTTGCAGTAAAACTAGGGTTTTACCATAAAACCTTGTTGATTCTCCTAATCATGCGTTCCATCGCTCCTCTTTGTGTAATTCTATTTGGTCGATAGGATGTATATCCTTCGCCAACACCTCAAAATCTGTCTTCAAGTAATCTACTATAGACGTAGGCTACTGTGTGGTAGGCTTCATGAAAGTCATTTGCATCTTACCTTCTTTTACATCAAAGGCTGACATTAGCCTTGTTTAATTAGTGGGAGCCATTTTAAGGTATTATGCATAACTTTGGGCCTTCAATCTATCATTTCTGGCCTTTATTTCTTTGTATTTCTCTTTAATGTCCTGGTTCTCGCCTGTTGGAGCCCTGAATGAGGATACTTCTGCGCTCTGTTGTCTCTCTAGCATTTGAGCCTGTGAAGTGGAAGGTTCTTGTGTACCTCCAGAGGGAGTGGTCTGCCTACTTTCTGCGCTTTCTGTACCTGTGGTTCCAGCTGTTTCCTCTGTGAACTGTTGTTCTAAAAAAGGATTTAACCTTTGCCTCTTGGCATAAGTCTGTGCAACAGGTCTGCTAGAAGGAGTGGCCTCCTATCTATCTGTTTTGGGATTCTTCTCCTCATTTAGAGGAGTCTATACAATAGGAGGATTACTCATCATTTGTTTTGGCTGAGCCAACTCTTCTGATATGTCTGGTTGTTCTGATTCTTCTTGCTCTTGAGGTCCTTCTTCTGCTAGTTGCTCACTGTGTTCCTATGTTTCCCTTTGGGATTGGGATTCTCCTGGCACCTGTACAAAGGAATCTTCATCAAGTCTTCTTTCTAGATCAATCAACACATTATTGACAACAATTTTTGTGCTATCCCTGTCTACTAGAGTGTTCTCCACCCATTCCAGTTGATTTGCATATTGTTCTATTTCAGGAATTCGGTGGTGGATGTAGGGAGACAATTTGTTTTTCTGTCTTCTGTTACAGATGACATCAAAGGGGTCATATCTCCAGATGAAGCTTTGTTTGAGTTTGAGCCCTTGAAGGATTTCCTCTGCAACTCTTCCAGCTTCTCTACTGTTACACACAAAGGGGCCTAGCTGGTCTTTTATTCGGAGTTGTGCCTTTTTCTTGGCCTTCACAAAATGTACCTCGTTAGAGTTGATTATTTGCCTGTAGTACTCCAGGGCAAATAATCTCATTGGGAGGTATCTTGGCAATTTGTAAGGTGCCAATTTGCAGCCATATATTCTGATTTCAGTGTGATTTTGGTACAAGTACCAATCTCCCACTTTGTATTGTTTGGACAGCTATAGGACCCTCCTGATATCTGCACTGATTCTTGGAGGAGGACTTCCTATCAGCATGGTTGCTACTGGATGCACAAATAGATCTATAAAATATGTATAGGTGTATGGAGATTCATATTTGTGGATTAAAGGGGTCTAGAAGACTACTGATCTAGGATTGCCTCTGGTGTCAAGCTTCTGAACAGTGAAGGGAAAATTGTCAGCTTGATAGTATAGAAAGAGATGATACAACACTGATGAGTACTTGAACACTCTCTCATTTTCCAATCGCATGAATTGATCATGCATTTTATCTGAGATGATTTTGGCATAGTCAAACATGATGGTAGGTGGCTGCTTAGGAGTGAAAATGGACATGTAGGCAAGAATAATTTCATCTACATACTCACTAGTAATATAGCCTAAAACACTGGATATCATTGATATGATGTCTTTGCCAAGCTGAGAAAAATAGGATGACATGTGTGGAGGGGGATCCTTTGGTATGTGTTTTTATTCCACAATGAAAGTCTAGAATAATTGAGCAATTTTGGGAAGGGGGATTTTAGGGAATCTGTCAAGCAAGTCTCCAATAGAAAGGGGAGTAAGATTTTGATCAGGTTGCAACTGCAACATTTCATTTAAGGATTCAACGGTGATGGTGAAAAGTATTGTCTGGTCGGAGGACATCACCGCTCTTAAGGTGGGATTGTAGTTCACATGACAATAGTGAAAATTTTTGGGGAAGATATGGACACTGGGGAATGGGTACTTGGGTAGGTTTGATTCCCAAAGACCTATTTTGTCTGCATGGTTCAAGTACTAGTCTATGTATCTGTAGCATAATTTCAATGGGGATTCTTCAATAGAGATATCTTTGATTTGAAAGTCTTTGTCTTCCAACGGGAGATGGTCTAAATCCCTGTGGGGAGTAGAAATTGGTAGGACATTCAATGTAACTGGCGCAACCATCCTTGGTTCTTGTGGATTCAAGGATGGGGGCGAAAGGTTTTCTGTGAAATTGGGGGTAACTTGGTTCAATTTAGAATGTTTTGGAGTTGCTGGGCAGTTGTTTTACTGAATTACTTAATAACTTAAAGCAATTGAGTAAAGGTTTGGGAATTAAACAAGGTTTCTCGGTGATTTTGGGTAAATACCTGGTTTTGACTCTGAACGGATTGATGGATGACTGTGCACGGTTTGCAAGAAGTGTACGCGACTGAAGGATGGTCTGGAAGTTCAACAGCTTCAGCAGGTTGGCAGTTGGACGTGGGTTGACGGTTGCATGTACTCTGGTGCTTGCATGGAGGTTTGAGTGGTCCTTTTCACGATAAAACAAAAAACAATGAGTTTTTTAGTTTTATTCGCAAAGTCAACTATTTTGGCGGGTACATGGGGAAAGGTACATTTGGAGTTAAGCAGGGGATGAGACGTTTTGTTGTCTAGCGGGAGGCGGTAAGCGGGTTTAGATTGCACTGCTTTTGGGCTGGAATGGTTTCGGGGGGAGGCCGTCCGATGCCACTCATCGAGCGCCACGTAGCAGCGGGGTGAACTGTGAAACCACCCATATCGGGCGGGTAAAGGTCGGCCTTTGGAGGTCGCCTGATATGATCGTCAACTGTCGGATCAAATAGGACCTAAACGTACGGTGGTCGGGGCGGGGATTATTCATGAGGTTTAATGGAGGGGCCCGACAAAGATTTTAAGAGTGACAAGTTTTAATTAATCACGGATTATAGAAGATTAAGGGCATGAAGGGTGATTTCATTGCCGGAGGTCAATTATTAATTAACCGTAGATCGGTTAATTAATTCATTTTATTCGGTGGAGGGTTTTGGTTCTTAATTAGTTGCTAATCGACTAATTAACCCATTAATCATTCATGATATTAATAAAGTTTATGTTTCAAACTTTAGGACGAGATATTAATATTAAGGGGTTTTAATAAATACATAGGGGAAAAGGGTTATTTTCTTGGGAGTTAATATAAATAAAGTTACCAGTTAATATGAACAAAGGCGGAGAATGTTTTAGCGCTAAGTATAAAATGAATTCTTTGCAATTTGTTTTTTCTTTTCACATAGAAAACATAAAAACTTAGGCTAAGTATATATTTGTGGGTTTTTGTAAAAAGGGGTTTTTACATGGGAGGTGATCACTTTTCTAAGGTTTTATCCTTAGAGAAAGGGGTTTATTAGGGGAAAGTAAGTTTATTTGGGAATATGAGTGAATTTGAAGGGGGGTGAATGCTTATGAGGGGACCTTTAGTACTTAGGACCTATAAGTTATTGGGCCGAGGGTCTGGTCCCTCTAGTAGTCAGAGAAATGGATTGAGCCCCTTTAACTTAAGATTTTAGGTACTTTAAGACTTTCCTTGGAAATTAGTTAAGTGAAAAACGTAATGAATGAGGGAGGTTAATCAGTTGACTTTGTGTACTTTGGTAAATGCTTAATTTTCATCCATACTTAGAAATTTGATGATGAAGGTGAATGATATGATCTTGTTTAATCAATCATCACAATTCTGCAACCGTTCAACTACTTACCCATCTACTCATCCCACCATTTTTACTTCTCATTATTAGGGTGCACTTAAGCTGGCAAACCCTTTATCAAAACTTTTTCTTTTCTTTTACAAAAGTAATCTATATAAGTCTAACCTTATTACATCCAAGGGCTCAGATTAAACAATTGAGCTCCTTTTATTTACTCTACCTAATCTAATTATCTGCCAAGGTTAAACAGTTTGGTCAGATTTTTATTCTCTATCTATAAACATGAAATTCAAAACATGGAATAACTAAGATTAAACTGTTTGATTACCATGGATTGTGGCGTGAATAACAAGTTGCACACAATCATTATTATGTAGAAAAGTAAATAGTAGTGGCATTTTGTTTTACACACTTTCATGGTCTTTTTGTTTTTAGGGTTCATATTCTTTCATTTTTTGACCTTTTTTATTCTTTTTGTCCCTTGATTTTTCTTTTAGGACATACCCTCTTTACATTTTTTTATTTTTTTTGATTTTTTTGAATATGGAAAACATTTGCAGAAAGCAAAGGTATGTACATATTACAGATTTGACCTCAGTCATTCAAAAATTATGACTCCTATTGGTATGAAAACCTAACAATGGCTCCACTTGAGGATGGCATTTCCTGGTGAAATGTCAAGAACTAGTAGATCAATGGCCTTCTGAATTACTGTGATTTTACTCTACAACTTTTCCCTTTTACTTTGCTGCTTTATTGATATTTATGATAGTGAAACTTTTGAAGCTTAGGGCCTTCTCTTCGAGCTTCAACTCCAAAATTATCATCCAATCAACACTAAACTTTTTGAAGAATAAAATATGTACAAGTGATTAGCGAAATCAATGACTGGGATCTATATAGTGCTTAAGCATTCGACCATTAACTAGTCCTCCTTCTACTTCTACACCATCCGATTATTTGTGGAAAAAAGCATTATTGCCCCTGAAAGCATAAATGATGTAAGGGCATTTACATAGGAAGTCGAACTTCCCATGTTTACCTTTATCCTCCCTCCTTGAGTCCCATTTCAAAACTTTATCTCCTAGGTAGAAATCTTTTGCCTTGGTCCTTTTGTCAAAAGCTTTCTTGATTCTCTCCTGCACAACTTGGGATCTGATATACATTTCTTCCCTGGTCTGTTGTAAGTGAATTGTATGGTCTGTTATAAGTGAATTGTCTGGTTGATCCTCCTTTGAATTTCATTTGGCTCAACCTGTGCTTCTTGGAGCAGTTTCATCACTGGTATTCCCAAGGAAGATAGGAAAACAACCTCCATTCCATAGACTAGCTGATAAGGACTGGTACCAATGGATTTCTTTGTGGTCAGCCTATCTGCCTACAAGGAATTTACTAGCTTCTTGTTCCAGGTTTTCTTGTTATCTTCCAACAATTTTTTGATGATATTCACTAAGCTCTTGTTGGAAGATTCTACTAGTCTGTTTCCTTGGGGATAGTAAGCTGTGGAGTGACCCAGGGTTATATGATATTTTTTGCAGAAATCAACCATCCTCTTTGATTTAAAAGTTGTTGCGTTGTCTATGATGATTTTGGTTGGACAACCGAATCTGGACAGAATGTTGGCCTCAAGGAAACCTATTATGACAGTATCAGTAGCTTGTCTTGAGGGTATGGCTTCTATCCACTTTGTAAAATAATTTGTGGTAGTCAAGATCAATCTATGTTGGGCAGAGGAAGGGGGATGAATTTCACCAATGAAGTCAAGACCCCATTGTTGAAATGGTGCTTCAGAAGATATTTATTTCAAAGGTAATGGTAATAGTTTTATCTTCCCTTCAAAAATTTGACATTTGTGACATGAGGTTACAAATTTCTTTACATCAGAAAATAGAGTGGGCCAGTAAAAACCAGCTCTTAAGATCTTATCAGCTATGGTCTTCCAGTAAAGGTGTCCTCCACAGTCACCTGCATGAAACTCCTGTAATATTTTGTCAGATTCTTCCTTTAACAAACAATTAAGAAGGATTCCTTCGTGATTTTTCCAAAATAAAGCATTGTCAATTATGCAAAACTTCAAAGATTTCATTTTTAAGAACCTACTTTTAGTCCTGGATAACTCTAGAGGAGCTTGAAGATTTTGTAGAACGTATGTAATGTCAGCATACCATGGTGAGTCAGTAAAGGCCTGGATGACTAGTGGAGTCACCATCTCCTCTTCGTTATCCAATTCTGCAATGAAATTTGTGTCTAGGGCCTGACAGTTCGATTGAGCCATGAGCTTGGCTAAACCTTGGCCTTTGATCAATTTTGTAGGCTTAATTTCTAAGCCATATTCTAATATGGTAGCTATCCACTTCCCTCTCTTTCCATCTGGTCCATCCTGTGTTAGGATGTCTTTGACTACAACATTGGGAACATAAGATACTATATGAGAATACAAGATATAAACTCTGAAATATTTAATAGCTTTGACTAGAGCAAAAGCTTACTTTTCCATTATATTATACTTTAAAGGTGCATCTCTCAGGGCTTTACTAAAGAAGGCTATTGGTTGTTCAAAACCCTGATCATTTTTTGGCAGTAGGACTGTAGCAATGGTATGTTCTGAGGCGAAAGAAAATATGATGAAATCCTATCAAACATTGGACTGATGAGAACTGGTGTTTGCGTTAAGGCTAGCTTTATATCTTCAAAAGACCTTTTAGCCTCTAGAGTCCATTTAATAGTCGAATCTTTCTTTAACATGTTGTTTAATAATCTAATTAGTTCAGCTAAGTTAGAGATAAATCTTCTCAAAAAGTTTATTTTACCTAAAAATGCTTGTAGTTCTCTGATGTTCCTAGGATGTGGTATCTGTAAAATGGCTTCAATTCTTGTTGGGTCGATCTGGATACCATCTTTGGAGATAATGTGGCCTAGTAATTTTCCCTCTTCCAACCCAAATAAAGATTTTTTAGGATTCAGAGAAATTCCATACTTCCTACACTTGGTGAAAACCTGCCTGAGATGATCCAGGTGTTGCTGATCTGATTTAGAGAATACCGTGATATCATCTAGGTATATTACCAGGAAGTCATGGATTTCCTTAGCAAAGGCTATGTCCATTGCTCTTTGAAAGGTGGCCCCTGCATTTTTTAACCCAAAAGGCATTTTCACATACATGAAAGTGCCCCATGGAGTAGTGAATGCAGTTTTTGCCTGATCATCTAGGTGGACTAAAATCTGGTTATAACCAGAAAACCCATCTAGCAGTGAGATTTTGGTTGAACCTACTACCCTCTGCAATATGCGATCCATTTTAGGAAGAGGGTAGTTATCCTTGAGTGAAACTTTATTCAGATTCCTAAGATCAACACACAATCTAATTTCGCTAGTTTTCTTTCTTGTAGGTACCAAATTAGAAACGCAATCTAAGAATTTAATTGGTGCAATGATCTTAGCTTCGTACATTCTTTTGATCTCTTTTTCAATAGAAGGCAATTGAACAGGGTTAATCCTTTTAAGCTTCTGTCTAAAAGGTTTCTGGTTTTCTTTTAAGGGAATGGTGTGTTGTATTATGCTGGTATCACAGGACTTAAGGTCCTCATAATTCCAAGCAAAAACATCTTGGAATTCTTTTAACAGTTTTATGTATTTCACTTTTTCATTGGGAGGTAAAGACGTTGAAAGTTTTATCATTTTGGGATCTTCTTCAGAGCCTATGTTACACTCCTCAACGTCTGATATTAAGGGTTCCATTTTTGGCTTTTTAGGGACATCGTTTGAATCAAACAAGTCCTCCAAATGAGTTAATCCTTTAGGCAAAAAATGATCTTTAATATTGACGACTTTAGATTCTTCGTCGATTGCTTCATTAATTCAGTTTGTTTTAGGTTTTGAATATTTGATTTTGTGAACTTTGTGGGATGGAATATATCTATCCTTTCATCTTCTACTTTGTTAATTTCTACTTTATCAGTGTAATTAAAATCTAATGTTATGTCTGTGTCTATGTTGCTATTTACAAATTCATCATCTAAAGTTAGAAAACTGTTAATTTGTTGATCATTATTTAATACTTGCCAGTTCTTTAAGTTGTCAGGAATAGCGGGTCTGTGCCTAACCTCAGCAGTGTACTGATGGTTAGGCTGAAATGGCAACTTGCAAGTACTAGCAAACATAGCTAAACTGTGAGCTTGCATATTGTGTTTTCTTGGAATAACAACAAGCTTGGTTTCTAAAAAAGTATTTAGTATTTCTACAACTGTTCCTCTATAAAATCCTAACCTAGGATCCCTAGTCATATAAACAATGTTAATTTGTTTTATTACCAACTCAGAATCTCCCATAATAGAGACTCTTATGGCTCCTAACCTTTTGACCAATTTGAGACCTAACAGAAGTGCTTCGTACTCGGCCATGTTGTTCGTACATTTAAAGTTTAATCTGTAGGCATGACCCTCTGAATGATCATTTTCTAAGTTGTAAATCCATACTCCTGCTCTTGCACCTAATTTGTTTACTGATCCATCGAATTCAAGATGCCATAGAATTTCATGTTCATAATTCTTACTATCTGGGGGTACAAAATCTTCTTTGACTAAGGTATCTAGGTCATCTTTATTATCTGAAATATCTTGAATTTGGATACTTTGATTGTCTTCTGCTACTGTATTTCTTTTGTTTCGGTAATTATGCTGTCTGAAGTGTGTTCTTGGTTCGATTCAACATTGTAAAGAATGAAAGAATCAATATCAGAATGCATTGAATATATAGGAAAGTTTTGAGGTCTCTCCTGGGTACTCACTACATACTTCATCAGAGTCTCTCTATACAGTTTTTTAGGATGTCCAAAGATTGATATGGTAGCATACGACATGTCAAGTTGCAGAGATCCCTGGAGTTTGGCACCCCACGATCTAGACAACAACATGCCATATTTAGGTGGTATATCAACAACAACTATGTCCATAAGAATGGTCTTAGCAGGGTACTGCACTAGGGAAACACACAGGTCTTTTATAAGTCCTAGGCACTTAACTTGGCTTGAATCAAATGAAAACAGGTCCTTATAAGGTGTAGTGATATCCAAGTTTAGCTTCTTCATAACAGATTTAGGCATAAGATTGTGTGAAGCCCCAAAGACTAGCATGGCATTATGTAGGATTTTATCATGGATGTTAAGGCTAATGTAGAAGGGTGGTATCCCTCCTTCCACTGGTTTTCCATTAACATCAGGACCAAAAATTAACTCAGGTTGATCATCAAATAAGTTAACAAAGTCTTCATTCTCAACGAAGTTTAAAGATTTACTTATTTGAGATTTGTAAGTTTCATGTTTAACCAGTTCTATTAAAGGAATCGAGATTTTGAGTTTTGCCACCTCTGCTCTCGAATTAAAAGGCAAAGGAGATTTGTCTGTTTGAACATTAGAAATCTTAGCAACAGGGTTTGGATTAGTTTGTTCTTATTTTCAGCGTTTGGAGTCTTTTTAATTGGATTTTCTAATATAATTTATGGAGACCGTTTCACTATTTCCTTGAGGGGAACTGAAGTGGAAGGTTGCTCATTGGTTACATCTTCAATGGTGGGACTGGGAGGGTTTTGATTTGATCTAGAAAGGATTTGTAGAGTTTTTGTAACTGGAGTGGCTTTCACTTTAGTAGGCTGATTAGGTACTGCTTTCTTGTTTTGGTCCGGAACATCAATATTCTTTTTTCTCCTCAAATTGTACTGTTTATGCACTTCGAAGATAGCAGAGTCATACCCTTGCTTGTAGTTCAAAGATTCTCCATTTTGGGTTTGTAATTGCTGAAGCATGTATAATTCTTGGTCATCTTGAGTCAGAAAGACCGTTTCCTCGTCATCTAACCCCATTAAGTTAATTTGAGTGTCTAGCTCAAGGTCTTCTTGATGGGAAGTTTCAGCATAGTTCTCTTGGAAAGGAGGTCTAATGTTCTGATCAGGCCCATTTTTACCAGTATTTTGGTTCTGGTTTTTCTTGAAGTTTGGATTCCTTACTGGAGGTGCCTGTTGGTTATCCCAGTGAGGTTTCCTTTCAATTATTTCTATCCTATCCATCAATTTTTCCATTCCTTTAGTTAAAGCATCCATTTTTTGATCAAAGGGTGAAGTTTCATCTTTCAGGGGTGCTCTCCTTTCATTTCTAACCCTAGCTCTCTTGGATAGCAGATTAGCTTCTACACTAACTGCTACACTTTGCATATCTTCTAGTGTAGGGGGATTCCTTTCTCTAAGTTGAAAAGCCATGTCAGTGTCAAACCCGTCTGGAAACTTTATCAGGGCTAAGCCAGGTGGAGGCCTTAGGTCAAGTGGTATTGCGTTATATACATTGTTAAATCTAGTACAATAGTCCTGAACGGTTTCGTTTGGTCCCCTCTTGAGGTTTTCATATTCAGAAAGAATTTGAAGAGGGTTCTTTTTCTTCTCCCACCTATTTAAAAATTGCTGGTAAAAAACTTCTAAACTATCTATACTATTATTAGGCAGAGATCTAAACCATGTTCTCACTTCTCCAGCTAGAGTTTGGGCAAAAATTCTCATTTGGACATCTCCTATGTCAATTTCATGCAGTTCAAAATAATCTGTCATTTTTCTTGTGTGTTGCTGTGCTGTGTAAGATCCAGTGCCATCAAATAGGACAATTTTACTCTGATAGTCTGGTGGCAAGACACCTTGAGGAGCGAGCATCACAAGAGGGGCATATCTGAGTGCCATAACTCTAAGTTGGCCAGGATTGAGAACAGGAGTTGGGGTAACAGGGGGATTTGAGACAACAAGGGGGTTTGGGGTAACAGGGGTAATGTGTATTTGATGGGTAGTGATAGGATGATGGGGAAGCAAAGGTATGAACGAAGATGAAGAATGAACTTCAGAAGTGTGAGGAAATGAGGATGAACTAAAAGAAGTTGAAGCTGTTTCATAAAGTTCAGGGATCCTATTAGTAGTAAGGGATGATTGAGGGGAATTTAGAAGGTACTGATCGATTGACAAGTTTGCCCTTTGGACTTCAAGTTCTGCTGTAAATTCTGGATCTAGAACTGTGTCCTCCAGTGCACTCTCAGACTTGGTTCTAAATAGGGAAATGTTAAAATACTCGTCAAAAGGGAGGTCCTCTATGAACAACCACTCAATAGGGCAGGAATTTGATCTAAATAAAGGTCTTGGGCTTACCGAACTTTCTTGTCTTCTGATTATTCTCGAAATAAGGTTGGGATTGTCAAATACAGGGGGATGATTTGGATCAGGGTCGGCCCTCGTATAGTGAGTTCTCCTTGAAGCCAAATTTCAAGATTTTTTTTTAATTATTTTTTTTTAATGAAATTTTTGGAAATAACTTCTAATAAACCCTTTAAGAGGCTTGAAAATAAAAATTTGAATTTCTCAAAGGTTTATTAAGACTGGGGGTTTGATTCCCCAATATGGTCGCCACTATGTTATCACTCAGAAGTCTTCCCTAGAAGTTATAAAAGAAGGAATAATCTGAGGTAACCACAAACCTAATCTTTTAGACTCGGGTTCTAGCCAACCTAAGTCCAGAGAGGGCTCTCTCTTTATAATTTAACTTTGTTTTGAGTAGGATTTCAGGCTAGTTCTTAGTGCTCATGATGTTTTGGTTTTGATTGGGTGGTGGACTTAAGAAAATAGATGGGCAAAACAAGTATTCAGGCCATTGGGCTATGGAGTCAATCAAAGAGTGGCTTAACTGGATCAGATCAATTACTAAAGGAGGAGTTCACAGGGCAGGCTAGCACAGCAAAAAGCAAATCTACAGGTTCAAATGGATGAGGTAGTCCTAACCAGGGTAAAAGGGCAATGAAGAATCCTTAAACCAGGATCAAGATGAAGAAAAAAAGGAGATCAATAGCAAAGGGCAACTAAGAATCCTTTACTATGGACCTAAAGGGGGAAACTACGGAAGTAAGGGAGCAATTAAGAATTCCCAGACCAAGATAGTTTAGTAGAAAACAATGAGAAAGTAAACAGTCAAGACAGAGAGCATTAAAGCTAATTCTGAAATATCATTCCTTGTTTACTATTCAGATTTCATAGAGAAAACATGTGAATATTTATAACATGACAAGAAAACAATAATTAAACATGAAGAGATAATAGTTATTTGGTTCCAACTGTGCACAAGAATCCAATGAAATATCTTTAGCTTTATTTCACGACCCAACAAACCCAGTCCAGTCTTGAATGCAATAGCTCCTTAGCTTGATATAAAATGTCTACAGAAATGTATTTTAATCCACCCTAATTACTTCAAAATGTGAAGTATTTATACAAAAAATGTTACAAAATATCTCATAACAATATGAGAATTATTCTAGGAAACCAAAAATATCTTCAAGCATGAAGATAGAGACAGATGGAGAACTGCCTTCTTTCTATCCCTTTTATTGTGATTGTGCTGGCTGTTGTAATTCGAATTTGGCTCTTTCAGTTGCTTTATAGCTGTGTGCTGGAATCACTTTATGTCTTTAATCTACTGATACTCTTTACCTGCTACACTTTGACTTTGTTTCATCTATTTTACCTGGCTGCCATATAAATTTACTGCAGTAACTTTATAGTAAATCTGTTAATTTCATCTTTAGCATTTTTCTATATATCTCATCAGCCTCGGTGTACTTGGAAAAATTTGGCTTGTTGACGAACAGGTGCTTTATCTCATGCTCTAGAAAAAATAGATTTTCCAAATTATCATATAATACCTTTCCTGTGGGCAGAGCTTTTACCCCTGAAGTACTAGCTTGGCTATTGGCCAACTTGTTTAGTCTTTCAATGTAATCATCCTGGGTCATAAGCTTGTCATGGATTACCATAGGACTGGGGAGTCCTTTTTCCCTTAAAATACCAAACTTTGTCATAAATCTATCAATATCAGCTTGGATGCTTTGGCATCTTTTCTCAAGATTGAGCATAAGGTTCCTTTTGGTGAGAATCTTCTTGATTTCTATGATGGTCCCTGTCCTATCTTCTATGCCCAGTTCATCCAGTTGATACCTATTCTTGCTGTTCAAGAGTGCTATCAATTGGTCGGCCTCTTCAGGCTTGTCTCCCAGCTCTTCTCTTGTCTTATGAATTGCTTCAGTGGCCACTTTTACTAGTTTAGTTTGCTCAAAAATTACTTGAATAGATGGCCAAACATCATTGACAAAGTCAATGATGTTGGCCTAGAGCATTTCCTTCATATCTCCTAGTGGCTGTTGCAATGTCAAGTCCTTTTCAAGTACTTTTATCCTTTCTCCCATTCTTTGACTCTTCTGAGCTTCTTCCTTCTGTTGTATTTGTGCAAGTTTGCAATTAGTTTCCAAACTTGACACTTTTTCTCTAAGCTTTTTAAGCTCAGTAGCCTGGATGGTCATTTCCTCCATGGCTTTTACTAATTCAGCTGTCTTTTCTGTGGATGTCCTTGCGCTTGTAGATGTACCTGTGACTGGCATAGCTGTAGTTGGTGGAACTGTTGGTGCTAAGGAAGCAACCAATGTGGAGGGCACTGCTGTAGAGACTGTAGGAATGACAGTCTGGGAAGTGGTGGCCAACTCACTTTGTCTAGACTGAATCAAGTTATCTAGCTCTTTCTCTGTTTCTTTTAGTTGATTTTTCAGCTTAAGGACTAAGTCCATAAGCTCTTCCTCCTTCCGAGTTTCTAATACTTCAACTGTTTGTGGATGATGCAGAGGAGGGATTTTGAGCTCCTTTTTCAATTCAGCTATGTCATCATTTTTCTTTTTAATTAGCTTTTCTATAGCCTTTACATCCTTGGTATCATGCCCCAGCTCTATGATTAAGTCCTCTAAGGACTTTATCCTGGTATCCTTGGCCTATGAAGAGGCCTTCTCTAACTGGAATTGCGCTGATATATTATTCAGTGAATTTTGGAGTTGATGTGCTGCAATGGCATTTTTGGTCAATGTATAATAGGCTATTTCATTGGTTTGTTTATGTAATTCTATTTGGTCGATAGGATGTATATCCTTCGCTAACACCTCAAAATCTGTCTTCAAGTAATCTGTTATAGATCTGGGCTGCTGTGTGGTAGGATTCATGAAAGTCATTTGCATCTTACCTTCTTTTACATCAAAGGCTAACATTATCCTTGTTTAATTAGTGGGAGCCATTTTAAGGTATTGTGCATAACTTTGGGCCTTCAATCTTTCATTTCAGGCCTTTATTTCTTTGTATTTCTCTCTAATGTCCTGGTTCTGGTCTATTGGAGCCTTGAATGAGGATGCTTCTGCGCTCTATTGTCTCTCTAGAATTTGAGCCTGTGAAGTGGAAGGTTCTTGTGTACCTCCAGAGGGAGTGGTCTGCCTGCTTTCTGCTCTTTCTGTACCTGTGGTTCCAACTGTTTCCTCTGTGAACTCTTGTTTTGAAAAAGGATTTAACCTTTGCCTCTTGGCATAAGTCTGTGCAACAGGTCTGCTAGAAGGAGTGGCCTCCTATCTATCTCTTTTGGGATTCTTCTCCTCATTTAGATGAGTCTATACAATAGGAGGATTACTCATGATGTGTTCTGGCTGAGCTAGCTCTTCTGATATGTCCGATTGTTGTGATTCTTCTTGCTCTTGAGGTCCTTCTTCTGCTAGTTGCTCATTGTGTTCCTATGTTTCCCTTTGGCATTGGGATTCTCCTGGCACCTGTGCAAAGGAATCTTCATCAAGTCTTCTTTCTAGATCAATAAACACATTATTGACAACAATTTCTATGCTATCCTTGTCTACTAGAGTGTTCTCCACCCATTCTAGTTGATTTGCATATTGTTCTATTTTAGGAATCCGGTGGTGGATGTAAGGAGATAATTTGTTTTTCTGTCTTCTGTTACAGATGACATCAAAGGTGTCATATCTCCAGATGAAGCTTTGTTTGAGTTTGAGCCCTTGAAGGATTTCCTCTGCAACTCTTTTAACTTCTCTACTGTTACACACAAAGGGGCCTAGCTGGTCTTTTATTTGGAGTTGTGCCTTTTTCTTGGCCTTCACAAAATGTACCTCGTTAGAGTTGATTATTTTCCTATAGTACTCCAGGGCAAATAATCTCATTGGGAGGTATCTTGGCAATTTGTAAGGTGCCAATTCGCAGCCATATATTCTGATTTCAGTGTGATTTTGGTACAAGTACCAATCTCCCACTTTGTACTGTTTGGACAGCTGTAGGACCCTCCTGATATCTGCACTGATTCTTGGAGGAGGACTTCCTATCAACATGGTCACTACTGGATGCACAAATAGATCTAATAGATCTATAAAATCTGTATAGGTGTATGGAGATTCATATTTGTGGATTAAAGGGGTCCAGAAGACTACTGATCTAGGATTGCCTCTAGTGTCAAGCTTCTGAACAGTGAAGGGAAAATTGTCAGCTTGATAGTATAGAAAGAGATGATACAACACTGATGAGTACTTGAATACTCTCTCATTTTCCAATCGCATGAACTGATCATGCATTTTATCTGAGATGAATTTGGCATAGTCAAACATGATGGTAGGGGGCTGCTTAGGAGTGAAAATGGACATTTAGGCAAGAATAATTTCATCTACATACTCACTAGTAGTATAGCCTAAAACACTGGATATCATTGATATGATGTCTTTTCCAAGCTGAGAAAAATAGGATGACATGTATGGAGGGGGATCCTTTGGTATGTGTTTTTCTTCCACAATGAAAGTCTAGAATAATTGAGCAATTTTGGAAAGGGGGATTTTAGGGAATCTGTCAAGCAAGTCTCCAATAGAAAGGGGAGTAAGATTTTGACCAGGTTGCAACTGCAACATTTCATTTATGGATTCAGCGGTGATGGTGAAAAGTATTGTCTGGTCGGGGGACATCACTGCTCTTAAGGTGGGATTGTAGTTCGCATGACAATAGTGAACAATTTCGGGGAAGATATGGACGCTGGGGAATTGGTACTTGGGCAGGTTTGATTCCCAAAGACCTATTTTGTCTGCATGGTTCAAGTACTGGTCTCTGTACCTGTAGCATAATTTCAATGGGGATTCTTCAACAGAGATATCTTTGATTTGAAAGTCTTTGTCTGCCAACGGGAGATGGTCTAAATCCCTGTGGGGAGTAGAAATTGGTAGGACATTCAATGCAACTAGCGCAACCATCCTTGGTTCTTGTGGATTCAAGGATGGGGGAAAAAGGTTTTCTATCAAATTGGGGGAAAATTGGTTCAATTTGAAATGGTTTGGAGTTGCTGGGCAATTGTTTTACTGAATTACTTAATAACTTAAAGCAATTGAGTAAAGGTTTGGGAATTAAATAGGGTTTCTTAGTGATTTTGGGTAAATACCTGGTTTTGACTCTGAACGGATTGATGGGCGACTGTGCATGGTTTGCAGGAAGCGTACGTGACTGAAGGATGGTCTAGAAGTTCAACAGCTTCAGCAGGTTAGCAGTTGGATGTGGGTTGACGGTTGCACGTACTCTGGTGCTTGCATGGAGGTCTGAGCGGTATTTTTCATGATAAAACTAAAAAAAATGAGTTTTTTAGTTTTATTCGCAAAGTCAACTGTTTTGGCGGGTACACGGGGAAAGGTACGTTTGGAGTTAAGTAGGGGAGGAGACGTTTTGTAGTCTAGCGAGAGGCGGTAAGCATGTTTAGATCGCACTGCTTTTGTGCTGGAATGGTTTCAGGGGGAGGCCGCCTAATGCCACTCATTGGGCGCCACATAGCAGCGGGGTGAACTATGAAAACACCCATATCGGGCAGGTAAAGGTCGGCCTTCGGAGGCCGCCTGATATGATCATCAACTGTCAGATCAAATAGGACCTGATCGTACGGTGGTCGGGGCAGGGATTATTCATGAGGTTTAATGGAGGGGCCCTACGGAGATTTTAAGAGTGACGGGTTTTAATTAATCAAGGATTATAGCAGATTAAGGGCGTCGGGGGTGATTTCATTGGCAGAGGTCAATTATTAATTAACCATAGATTGGTTAATTAATTCATTTTATTCGGCGGAGGGTTTTGGTTCTTAATTAGTCGCTGATTGACTAATTAACCCATTAATCATTCATGATATTAATAAAGTTTATGTTTCAAACTTTAGGACGGGATATTAATATTAAGGGGTTTTAATAAATACATAGGGGAAAGGGTTATTTTCTCGGGAGTTAATATAAATAAAGTTACCAGTTAATATGAACGAAGGCGGATAATGTTTTAGTGCTAAGTATAAAATGAATTCTTTGCAATTTGTTTTTGCTTTTCACATAGAAAACATAAAAACTTAGGCTAAGTGTATATTTGTGGGTTTTTGTAAAAAGGGGTTTTACATGGGAGGTGATCACTTTTCTAAGGTTTTATCTTTAGAGAAAAGGGGTTTATTAGGGGAAAGTAAGTTTATTTGGGAATATGAGTGAATTTGAAGGGGAGCGAATGCTTATTAGGGGACCTTTAGTACTTAGGACCTATAAGTTATTGGGCTGAGGTTCCGGTCCCTCCAGTAGTTAGAGAAATGGTCTGAGCCCCTTTAACTTAAGATTTTAGGTACTGTTAGTGTCGGTCATGATGCCCTCCATCAGTGATCAAAAAACTCTTTGCATATGCATAAGTAGGTGTCTCATCGATGTCAGTTTTGCATTCCATTAGGCATGCCATAAAACTGATGGAGGAGCTGGTCCTTGTTCCCTTCTTGGCTTTGCTGGATCAGGTCATATCAGTTAATGAACTTGTGTCACGCTTGTTTTGTTTTGTCTTGAAGTCCAAAGTCTTAAGTCTAGGGTTTCAGTCAAATGTCATTGCAAGATCATGAGTCAGAGGTCCATGGGTCCCCAGCAAGCCGGAAGGTGGTATGTAAATATGTTTCATGGATATTTTCATCAGGTACAACTCATTTATACCTTGGATTTAAAAACTCTGTTTTTAAACCCAAGGTCATGTGAAATTTGCAAAAATAAAGAAAATTTTCAAAATTCTTCAAAATGTCGGCAATAATCCTGGTCTCCTCGCCAGAGTCCATCAGATGGTCAACCTGCAAAAAGAACGGAGTTAAAGCACTCAAAAGATCAAATTCAGGGCAAAGTGGACCCAAAACAGTGTTAAAATGAATGCCAAAGCAAAAACATTACAAAGTGGGTTTGGTAAGTTAATTTTTTCAAATTTGGGCATATAAAGGCCAAATTTCCCTCTAAGGAGCCTCATTATGCATTTGAGAGCAAGCAAACACACTTGAGAGGTCGAAGAAGGCGATTTGCAGCAAAATTGGGTATTTGCCTGGTGCGCGACCACTCAGGCAGGGTGCACGACCACTTGGGTGGGGCGCGACCACTCAGCGCAATTTTTGCTGTGTAAATTTACAAGGGCGCGACCACTCAGCAGGGGCGCGACCACTCAGCACGGGGGCGCGACCACTCAGGTCGATTTGCCCAGGAACCTCCAAAATCGACCCAAACTCTCTCTCATTCACTCAATCGGTCGAGGTAGGGTCTCTTTATACATTTGAAAGCTAGAGATATGAATTCATGGGCTTGATATGTATGTTATCACAGAAAAAATGCATGGAGAAAGGATAGGAATGATTGTTTGTGTTGTAGGCATTATGCTAGGGTTATGTTTGTTTTTCAAGGTTTATAATTCCTTTTTCCCTCCTTGGTTTCCCATTTTGGTTCACAAATGTCAGTGTGTCTCTCTCTTTTATCTCATTTGCAAACTATACTAAAAATCCCATCCCAAAATTCCTAAAACCCTAACCCCTCCTCAAAACCCTAATGCCTATCTATCCTTCCCAAACCCTAATGCCTATATACCCTACTCAAACCCTAAAGCATTATCACACAACAGTTAATAAAACAAAAGATATATAAAAACACAGCAAAGATAAAAAGAAATGTTATGAAAAAGAAAAGAGTATATATATATGGCAAATGCATGTGCATGTTCGCCACAAAAACAGAGTCAAGTATTACCATGCCATAGCCTAGCCACTACAAGAGCAAAAATACATATTGTTGTGTAAAAATCAGAGGCAAGGATGCTGTGTAAACATTCATGCCAAAATCAACAATATACAGCTGTACATGATGCTCAAAATGGACAGTTTGCTGTGACAGGGTTTGCATAGGAACAATTGTTGCATCTCCCCAATTTTAAACTCTGTTTTCCCTACTTTTCCCTTCATTAAAATCCCAGTTCAATTGCTCTATTCCTTCCCTAAAAATCCCAGTGCAATTGAAATCCCTCTTCCCTTTTGTCAACATGTAACTAAAGCCCCTTTTTCCCTCATGACAAATGCAAACTAATGCTTTGTTTCCCCTTAGCATCAAAAGCACATAAACTTGAAAAAACAGAGTATGCTTATAAAGTACAGTCAAAGACAAATTAAAGGAGCAGCCTGTTGATGCTAATGATTGATGCTACCCCATACCCCTATGATCATGTTGTCCTTTACCCCATGTTAAAAAAAAAAAATATATTGTCCTTTCCCTTGGTGATCATTACACATATTTTCCCTAATAAAGTATTTATTTGCAAATGATTTCCAAATGATAAGAGATGAGGAACATGTTTGATATTTTGTGAATCAGTCCTTTAAATTCCCTGTTTTTATATATTTCCCTTTCCTTATTAAAAGTCCCCCCCCTAACATTTCCTTCATGATTTTTTCCCCTTGAAAACAGCATACTTCTCAGCATTTTGCAGGCAGGGCAGCAATCAGTTGTGTTCTTTTTCTCCACCTTGCTCAATAACATCATGTCAACCACTGAAACTAATGAGCAAGGTGATGACTGGTCTTCTTCTTCGGAGTCTGAGGTACAGAGGCCTCGGAAGGGTGGCAAAGGTAGTCATCATAAGAGAGAAGAGCCCACTTCTCTAGCAGAGTTACAGGCTTGCCCTTTGGCAGTGACTTTTTTCCGGTACATGTCATGTCTTGAGTTTTGTGAGAGGCTGGCCCAGATTCAGCACCACAGGGAGTTGGCCCGATTATTTGTTTTGCACCTTCATGATGGGCAGGTCACTCTTGCAGGGGTGAATTTTGTACTATCTCCGGAGGTGATTTCAGAGGCTACCGGGATACCAAATGTGGGTGAGGTGTGGCCCAAGCGCAAAATGCTGGATTATGTTTATTTTGAGCCATATGTCAGGCCAGCATTCATGAGTCATTTGTCGGGGATCTTTCCTTTCAGGTTCCTCCGGGCGGAGTATGCTTCTATTATGCGGCTTATCATGCACTACTTCACATGCGAGGGGAGATTTTCTCGGGTCTTCTCTTATCACATTCGCTTGCTGATGCACTTCACCCGGGTGAGGATGATGAACATCCCGATTTTCTTTTTCCATGATATTCAGAGGATGGTGTCAGTGTTCCAGAGGCAGTCTCCAGCTCAGCAGTATCGGAGTTTGTGCCATCACGGTCTTATCCAGCTTATTGTTGCCCATCAGTTGACTCAGCAGGGCATTGCATGGGCAGACTTCATTTCTCGGGATTTCTTCACAGAGCCACAGCTAGAGCCACAGCCCGAGCCATAGCCAGAGGTCATTTTTGAGGAGGGAGGTCCTTCACATCAGCCTGAGATCACTGTTCCGAGACACATGGCTTCCTCACCTCGCCTCACTTATCAGAAAGGCCCGAGGGCCTTGTTTGCAGCAGCTCGGCGAGTACTTTCTCCACAGCAGGTGGAAGGGGTCTCGCCATCATCATCAGCTATAGGTCAGCGAGTGTTATCTCCACATCAGGTGGAAGGGGCCTCGCATTCTTCATCAGCGGTACGAGAGGGCAAACAGCCCGTGACAGAGGAGGAGAGAGCCATTGACATGCCGGTTGACATCATTGATCTTAATGCTCGCTCCCCTACATCAGATTTGCACGGGATCATCCGACAGAGAGAGGCGGAAAACCGCTTGCTGCAGGAGAAGCTTGATATGGCCAAGTGGACAATAAATTACTTGGAGCAGCGCAACAAGCAACTAGAAGAGGAAAAAGAGTTGGATGAACTATGGAGAATTCGTAGCAACCGAGACTTGAACCGTAGGAGGCCGGGTGACTTGTGGCCTAGGGATCGGGAATCTAGGCTCATCAGTTCAAATGTACACTTGCAGCAGCTGTTGGAGAAAGCCAACCGAGACAAAAGGTTGCTCAGACACATGAAGGATCATTATTGGGCAAGAATGCATGTTTGCAAAGCAAGGATGAAGATCCTTCAACGACGGTTGAACGAGGCTCTTTCGAGGAAGAAGAAGGCCAACCCACTCCGTATCTTGGCTGAGGCATCACTCACTCACCATGATACTCATTAGTATCCTCCCAGCAGCAAACACAAGAAATTTTGAGGATTTTGAGGCATTTTTGGCATTTTTTAGCATTTTACAGGTTTTGGTCATTTGAGTGGTCTCACCCCCTGCGCGACCACTCATGGGGACAGCTCGGATTGAGGAAAACTCTACATATTTGGATTTTTCATGACAAAATACACTTGGATATGGATGGGTTTCAAATTTTATGGAGATTTGGGCCTCCAAAAGCTCAAAATACATGCAAATTTTGACTTTCTGCCCCTTTTTTGAGTTGCAGAAAGCTGCCTTGGGAGAAATGATTTTTGAAAGGTCAAATCAACTCCAAATTCAGAAATTCCACTTGGGTTGGAAAGTAGACTCCCAGACCTTTCCAACGAGCTATCTTGCACCTGATTTGGACACCAGGAAGGCCTTCAACCAGAGCTGCAAAGGGGCGCGACCACTCAGGATCAGGGGCGCGACCACTCAGGGAAAATTGCCAGATTTGACCATTTCGGCCTGCAAAACTCAGTTTTTACTATGGTTGACTTTTAATGCTTGTAAATAATGGATTTTTGGATAATTTTCATGGCACATGGATACATTTACTCTCCTTTAACCCTTCTAGAAGTTTCCTTGATGTAAATAGTGAATATTAAATGCATGGATGGGTTACCTAAGTTTTAGAGGCAAGTTGTTTTGACTGCCTATTATCTAGTGCTTAGTTTAGAATTAGTTCAAACTGCTCCTAGGAAGCTGAGCTCGACCCCTAGAGGTGGGGAAAGGAGTTAGATGATCTATATTATGCCTTCTCTTACTCATTTTCATGGTTGGACTCTTGAGGGAGAAGCTCTATTGTATATTTCACTTGTATCTCTGCAAGTTGAGGAAAAGGAAGGCCAGGGTTTTGCAGACATCATTGTGGATTCTTGTGGATTATTGTGTTGATGGTGTGTTTCCTACTTGTCATTGTAAGTGTGTTTATGTGTTCCATCTCTTATTCTATTGCTGCTAATTAAACAAAAGAAGTGATAAAGTTTGAATTCATGCATGCCATGCTCAGCTTTCAATTTTGTTTAATATTTATGTTTTCCACTGTCTAAAGAGGATTCAAAGTCATTGTTTGCCCTCTTTAGCTCCCTCTCTTTCTTCCTGGATCATCCATCTCAGCTAAAGGCATCAGCACAAACTCCTACCTTGCCCCAAAGACCCACCTGCAAAAACTGAGCCCAATCCCCACACCCTGAATTGCACTCCCTCCAATTGCCACCAAAAACCCCAAAAACTTTAAATCAACCCTCCTCATCAGTTTACTAGCCTAATATCTTTGATCCTAATTGGTCAGCTCACCCCATTGAGAAAATCTACCGAGTTCGACCGGAGAGAGCCTTCTCATACCCCGTAGGGCTAGCTACGAGGTGAAATGGTTTGATGTTGCCTTGAAGGTTTACCTTCCTCAGCCTAGGGTGAAATCTCAAGCGCTAACAGGTACTTTAAGACTTTCCTTGGAAATTAGTTAAGTGAAAAACGTAATGAATGAGGGAGGTTAATCAGTTGACTTTGTGTACTTTTGTAAATGCTTAATTTTCATCCATACTTAGAAATTTGATAATGAAGGTGAATGATATGATCTTCTTTAATCAATCATCACAATTCTGCAACCATTCAACTACTTACCCATCTACTCATCCTACCATTTTTACTTCTCTTTATTAGGGTGCACTTAAGCTGGCAAACCCTTTCTTAAAACTTTTTCTTTTCTTTTACAAAAGTAATCTACCTAAGTCTAACCTTATTACATCCAAGGGCTTAGATTAAACAGTTGAGCTCCTTTTATTTACTCTACCTAATCTAATTATCTACCAAGGTTAAACAATTTGGTGAGATTTTCATTCTTTATCTATAAACATGAAATTCAAAACATGGAATAACCAAGATTAAACTGTTTGATTACCATGGATTGTGGCATGAATAACAAGTTTCACACAATCACTATTATGCAGAAAAGTAAATAGTAGTGGAATTTTGTTTTACACACTTTCATGGTTGTTTTGTTTTTGAGGTTCATATTCTTTCATTTTTTGACCTTTTTTATTATTTTTGTCCTTTGATTTTTCTTTTAGGACATACCCTCTTTACATTTTTTTTTAATTTTTTTGATTTTTTTTGAATATGGAAAACATTTTTAGAAAGCAAAGGCATGTACATATTATAGATTTGACCTCAGTCATTCAAAAATTATGACTCCTATTGGTATAGGAACATAACCGGACACTAAATTGACCAAACAACTACTGACCCAACGATGAAGATAACTATCGATGTGATCTTCTTTTCTTATCGATTCCCTTCCCAATCTGTATATGTGAATCCTTGGAGATTCACTCCATCAGACCTCTTGCACCATAAAAAAATTCTACTGTGCCTCTGAGAGATTTAAGAAGATGCTTTTTTGCTTTCCCGTGAAGCTTGGTAGGCTCCACCATAAACTGATTAAGCTGATTAAATGCAAAACAAATATCAGGCCTTGTGTTCACCAATTTAATCAAGGACCCCATCAACTGTTTGTATATAGTTCCATCTAATGCCTCTCCTATAGAAGCATTTTCTTTCCTCTAGTTAGTAGCTAGAGGAGTGTCCATGGGCTTGTAGTCCTTCATATGGAATCTCTAAAGGATTTCAGAGGTGTACTTATCCTGACCAACAAATGCCTCTCCATCTCCCTACCACACCTCCAAACCAAAAAAGTAGTGCATCGAACCCATATCCTTCATCTCGAACTCTCTTGCAAGGTCCTCCTTGGAAGATTGGATCAACCTCTCATCTCCTATCAGTATCAAATCATCTACATACAAGACTAAGATGAGTAGACTGCCATATACCAAAATGTAGTAGATATTGACATCTAATTCACTCTTAGTGAATCCCAATCCACTAAGATAGGAATCTATGCAAGTGTACCAAGCATAAGGTGCCTGCTTGAGACCATAGAGGGCTCTCTTGAGTCTACACACATGTGTCTCCCTGTCAAATGTCTCAAATCCCTTAGGCTTCTCAATGTAGATCTCTTCCTTAACCACTCCATTGAGGAAGGCAGTCTTAACATCCATTTGGTGGATCTTCCACCCAAACTATGCTGCCAATGCTAGTATGGTCCTGATAGAAGAATATCTTTCCATAGGGGAAAATGTCTCCTCATAATCAACTCCCTCTACCTGTGAGAAGCCTTTGGCCACAAATCTGGCCTTGTACTTCTACACAATGGCATCAACTGCATGTTTCACCTTATACACTCACTTGGAGGCAATAACGGGTTTTCTCTAAGGTCTAGGCACAACCTCCCAAGAATCATTCTTCATGATGGAGTCATACTCATCTACCATGGAATCTACCCACACCTGTTGGGAAACTGCCTAATCAAATGAAGAAGACTCAAAATCAATTAGTTTTTTCATGAGTGCCATATATCTGGTATATCTGTCTGGTGATCTCCTCTGTGTGCACAAGGAGCTAGGAGCTCCAACATGCTCTTGAGCATCCTGCACCAATCTGTCTCATGATCTCCTCTATGTGCCCAATTAGCTAGGATCTCCAACATGCTCCTAAGCATCCTGAAGAATTCTGTCTACCTCCCTAGTTCTCTTCTTCCCTTCTCTAGAAGGCTTTGTGTGAGTGGGTTCCTCCACTTGACCTACTCTCTGCTCCTCCACATGCAGTTGCTCCACAACATCTCGTGGATCTGATTAGGGCTCCTCCTTTGGTGGAATGTTCTTACCTCACTCTAGAGAGATTTTCATGGCCTTCTCCTCATCAAATATGACATATCTCCTCATCACAGTCATCTTGAGTGAAGGCATATACACCAGGTAAATTTGAGGTGTCTCTATGTATCCTACAAAGACCCCTGCCTCTGTAGTAGGCTCCAACTTTCTCCTGCTACCTTTGGAGACATAACAACAGACCATGGATCCAAAAATGTGAAAGTGGGAGATGTTAGCCTAGCTGGAAAAAGGCCCACAAATGGATCCATTAACGCTATTGAAGTCTCCAAATTTGCTTAAAAATCATACCAAAGGATCCAAGCATGCCCCAAAAGTCTTCAAAATCCTCTTAAGGATCATTCAAAGTCAAAATGGTCGCAGGAGGAAAGCCCTTGGATGGGCGGGAATACACTATCGGGAGGCTCAAATCACTCTAAAACAATGAAAAATCATTATTGTAGGCTTAATCTGGGCATCACACAACAGCCGTTAGATATGGCCGATAAACGGCTCAGATCTAAGCGGCAAATCGCATATTGGCTAGGCAGAGGGGACAGTCTAAGGGCGGATGCATGACACCGCCGATCAGCGATCGCCGATGATTGGATCGGCGGGTCGCATCGGTGGTTCGCATATGTTATATATATATATATATATATATATATATCTCTCTCTCTCTCTCTCTCTATATATATATATATATATATATATATATATATATATATATAGATATATATATATATATAGATATATATATATATATATATATATATATATATAAAGGGGCTCGGCCATTGAGTGATTAGCGATTGCGATTGGATCGCATCGGTGTATCACATCGGTGCAATACCAAGGGGCGGGGCCTATGCACATACAGACGAGCGACCCGATACTCGGACCCAACCGCGGTATATATGAGAATATATTTTGAGATCCACGCCCATGTAATTTTCATTGTTTTTTGGGAGCCAAGACAATGCCAATAGCGATAAAACCTCAGACCCGATGGGTTCTAAAACGATATATTAGAATATTTCAGGTCCGGGGAAAGCCATTTTTCAATGATTTTTGTGTATTTTCATTGTTATAACGAAATACGAAGGAAGCCTGAGGCAATGCGGTAGCAATGGAACCCGGACCCGATGGGTTTCCAGAATTAAAATATATCATATTTGAAATCCGCGTAAAGCCCATTTTCAATGTTTTTCATAGTTTTTTATGTATTTACAAAATACACAAGCCAGGCTGAATGTGACTTGCGATGGCGACAAGGCCGGATCCAATGGATAATTAAATCATATTTTAGGACTTTTGAAGTCCGGAATGAACAGTAAGGGGCGGGAATTCTCAGAATTGCTGTGCTTTCTGTTCATAATAGAAAGCAGTCACTATCCACGTTTTAAAGAGATTTCTTAGGCTTGAAGAGCCATTTCACCACAGAGCAAGGGCAGAATCCACGACAAAGCGGTCATGGAGCCACAACGCGCCACACAGCCAAATCAAACAAGATCAGGGAGTGCCAATAGCACAGACAACGCAACAACCATCCTAACAAACATTATGGGGCATCTCTGGCATGAGAGAGCTCCCAGGCGTCATAGCAAGTTGCTCAAAATATCTGAATATGGTTAGTCTTCTGTCAGAAGAAGAAACCTCTGAACCATGCTGCCTATTGAGGGAATCAATCAGTTGAAGAGACATAAGGATAGATTAAGACCCTTGAAGCCTCAAAAGGCTCAGGATCATTGTAAATAGGCTATAAATAGCTATTAGTAAGATGTAACAGAGGGTTCAACTTCTGGAGATTATTCCTCCTCTGTTCCTTCAAGCTCCTCATCTTTATTCTAGCAATTCAAGCTCCTTTTGCTATTACATGTTCAATCCCCATTTTCTTTACTGTCCTATGCTTGCACTTGAACAATTTGTTCATGTTTCCTTTATGTTTAAGGCCAAATAACTGTCATCTTACCTCTGCTTTGATAACTTAGATTTGCAAGCTTCTTCGTTGCCTGTAGCTAACCATTCATATGTGGTCATAAATGCATCTGCTAGTACAGTCAGTATTCTCTTTTGTTGCCTGTAGCTAGTCATTCATTTATGTTTATATATGAAATTTGCTGTTATAATCAATGTTCTCCATCTATCCATTGAATTTATAAATTATTGAGCATTAGTGGTCTAAAGACTTGTATTAGTGAGATCATTCATGCATGTCTTGAGTGAAAACAGAGCTAAAATGGTTATCTAACTTGATCCAAACCATCATTTATTCCAATAGTTCAGAGAACATTATTGAAGATTATATGTTACCAGGCATCTCTGAGCTGCAACCTAGGAGATTTTCCTGGAGTGCTAACATAATTGGCGCCGTGCCGGGGAGAGGAAACTGAAGCTCAGCTTCACTGGGAAACGACATAGATCCAGCTTTGATGATATACAAAGTATAGGCACTTTTTTGGTTGTAATCATCTATCTGGCGACTCTACTAGAGGCCGAACCTCTTGGCGACTCCACTTCATAGTTCTGGCTTAGTTTGTGAGACATAGTCGGAGAAATCCTCAAAAGCTACAAGCTGACCCAGTACCTGACCCTAAAAAGATCATCAAAGAAAGAAAGTTATCGCAAAAAGGAGAATTAGGTTTAGGTAAACCTAAACAATCTCCTATATCTCATCAAGAAAGGCTTGTAATAGAACAAATACAGGTTGAGAGTATAGCATCTAATAATAGCAGTGAAGAAAAACTTTCAACGATTCATAAAGCTCCCTATTCTTTAGGTTCTCCTTTTACTTTAAGCCTAAAGGAGACCTCACCTCCTTTAGTCTTATCAGTCACTCCTCAACCCTCTATCATTCAGACTGCTAGTACTCTTTTAGCCACCATAGCTATGGCAGGTCCACAAGTACCTACCAAATGGAAAGAATCATAGCTACTAGGTATGGACCTCTAATACTGCCCACTCCTTTGAATGCCATGCCTACTAGAGAATATCATAAATATAGGCCTAAATTCACTGGGACTGAAGGTGTTACTGCTGAAGAACATATTGAGTCATTTTATAGCTATGCTGATAATCTGGACATTAGTGAAGATGATGTTTGGATGAGAGTCTTTGTCTAAAGCCTAGATGGAGAGGCTAGAAAATGGTTCAGAGAACTAACCCCAAGATCTATAACAAATATTGAAGCTTTAGATGATGCATTCCTAAAGCATTGGGGGATAAGAAGGATCTCCTCTACTACCACACTGAGTTTGGCAACTTAAAGAGAGAAAATGGTGAGTTGTTGTCTGATTTCAATAAGAGGTTTAACCATATGTACAACAAGATACCAGCTAAAGTAAAACCCACTACTACCTCTGCTAAACTCACCTATGCCAGTGCTTTTGATTTTGACTTCTACCTACTGTTGAGGGATTAGTGATGTGCTACTTTGGCTGACATGTAGGATGTAGCCTTGGAAGTGGAATCAAACATCATGGCTACAGAGAAGCTCAAGGGAAATGTTGATAGAAGAAGGTAGAGGGGTGAGTCTTCATCATCCTCTGATCCTAAGATAGATAACATGACCAAAATGATCGAGTCATTAGCCTCTAAAATATCCAGATTAAAGGTTGAGTAGCACCCAGGGAAAGGAAGAGTGCCTAATACCTTTGTCCCAAGAAATCCAAATCCAAATCCATATAGAAGAACGAATGAGCAGTTGCAGATTTTGCAAAGAAACAAAGATGCAAATGAAGACCAAAGGGTGAAGGCTCCTTTTCAGAATGCAGTCATGGAAGAAAAGCAGTTTGAAGAAGATGATGAGATCCATTATCTAGAAGAAAAAGGCAATGCTTCCTTTTTGACCTCAGCTACCTATGAAAAGTCATTATGCAGTGACCAGATCAGCCAAGAAGGGGATGGTGAAGCTATTCTACATACTGTAGATCAACAAAGATATAATTTGAGGTCAAAGATAAATAATGCCAAGGAAACTCTTGTTCAAAGAGTTGTTGTCCCTGCAGTACAATAAGCTAATAAGCAAAAACAACGACAGTTGATCCCATCATCCTCCAAGCTCCAACTCATGAGGTAAGAGGTCTTGAAAAGTCTCCTTCTCCTTTCAATTTTCAATCAGAAATTCAGAAGCTAAAGATACCCATGCCTCTGATTGAACTATTCAAGAATGAGTCCTTCAAAAGATCCATCCTTGAGGCCCTTGAGCCTAAAGCCATCCAAGCCTCCACTAACTGTGTGAATCTACAAGATGACAAGCCAACTATTATTCTCAACCCAATGATTGAAAATTGTGAAGATAGCTCCCCATCATTCTATGTCTCTCTGACTATTCATGATAAAATCCTTCACAACTACCTTCTGGACACTGGAGCCAACCATAATCTAATGCCCAAGGCTGTCATGGATGAGTTGGGTCTTGACATCACTAAGGCTTATCATGACCTGTTTTCTTTTGACTCTAGGAAAGTGAAATGTCTAGGATTAATCAAGGACCTAGCCATCACTTTGTCTCAGCTACCTATGAAAATCATGATGATGGATATTGTGGTAGCCGATGTACCTCCCAAGTTTGGCATGTTACTTTCCAGAGGTTGGATCAAGAGATTAGGTGGATCATTACAAAATGATCTGTCATATGCTACTTTCCCAGTTTTCGGAGGTGAGAGCAAGAGATTATACAAAGAGGCGCAGTTGGCTTATATAATCAACGATGAAAAGAATCCCACCAATCATCCCATATATGCTGTTGACACTGATTTTGGAGCTTGTATCCTTCATATTGAAGAATCTCAGTTGGCCTCCACTCAGCTCAGGAAACCAGTTTTCCAGATCGTTGGGGAAGAAAACCCATAGATTTGGGATATGTTTTTTGATGGGGCTTGCTCTAAAGAAGCTGCAGGGGTAGGTGTAATCCTTATGTCCCCAACACAGGAACACATTCATTTATCTTTCAAATTAACCTTTCAAGTCACAAACAACATAACAGAGTACGAAGCTTTAATTATGGGCTTAAGTGTTGCTAAAGAAATGGGAATCAAAGGCCTGCAAGTGTTTGGAGACGTAGACCTCATTATTCAGTAGGTAAATAAAACTTTCCAAGCTAAGAATCCAAGGCTGAAGGCATACAAAGATGAGGTATGGAGGCTCAAGGATTCTTTTAACGACTTCTGCATTTCTTATATTCCAAGAATGAAGAACCAGCTTGCCAACTCCCTCGCTGTCTTTGCTAGCATGTTTATCCCTCCTTTGCCTCCCAAATTAACATATGAAGTTCAGGTAAATACTGACCGTCTCTACCTGACAATGTCAAATATTGGAGGGTTTTTGAAGACGATGAGGAAATTAACAGGTTTTTGCAATTCGTGGAGGAATTTTCTGAAATGCACATCGATTTGGAAAATGAAGCCATGGGAACATGCAGCCAGCCCAAACTAAAAAGCGAGATCGACTAAAGAAGCATCGTCCAGCTGCCCAACAATCACATACCAAAGGGATTGGTGCCTCTAGAGAAGCTTTTCGATCACAACGACGTGCCCTATAAGTCGACCAAAACAGAGAATGAGTCTGCTATCTGTAAACATAATATAGGGAGCCCAACCTATCCGAAATTCATCAATCTTTCCATGCATTTGTCCTCTGCCCAGAATTCCGAGTATTGCACCCTCATGAAGCAATTCACTGACATTTTTTCCTGGGAATACAATGATCTTAAAACCTATGACGCAGACATCATTCAGCATAAGATCCCACTGGAAAAGAATACCACCCCTTTTAAGCAGAAGTTAAGACCTATCAACCCTCTCTTATTGCCTTTGATTGAGAAAGAGATCAAGAAGCTGTTGGATGCCAAAATTATAGTTCCCCTAAGGTATTCAAAATGGATAGCTAACCTTGTGGTAGTAAGAAAGAAAAATGGAGAAATCAGACTTTGTGTTGACTTCAGAAATCTGAACAAGTGCTCTAAAAAGGATAACTACCCCCTGCCTAAGATGGAACACTTGCTGCAAAGAGTTTCAGGGGCTAGAGTCATGTCTTTCTTAGATGGATTTTCAGGTTACAATCAGATTTTTGTACATCCTGAAGATCAGGAAAAGACCGCCTTCACTACTCCTTGGGGCACTTTCATTTACTCCAAAATGCCTTTCGGACCGATGAATGCTGGGGCTACTTTTCAGAGGGCCATGGACATAGCTTTTGTGGGAGAGAAGGACAAGTTTGTCCTTATTTATCTCAATGAAATAACAGTCTTCTCCAACAGCCACAAAGACCATTTACAACACTTGAGGAAGGTTTTCCTAAAGTGCAGATAGTTTGGAATCTCAGTGAACCCAAAGAAGTCACAATTTTCTCTAGAAGAAGGCAAACTTATGGGACATATCGTTTCTGTTGAAGGTGTGAAGATTGATCCAACAAGAGTTCAAGCCATTCAGAAATTTTCCATCCCAAGGTTGAAAAAGGACATCCAATCCTTCCCGGGTAAGATTAAATTTGTAAGGAGGTTCATTCCAAACTTTGCAGAGCTAGTAAAGAATATCACTTCCATGCTGAAGAAAGGATCAGAAATAAAATGGACAGTTGCTTCAAGAAGATCTTTTGAAGCCATCAAGCAAGCTATCATGGAAGCTCCCACTCTAATCAGCCTAGATTACACTAAGGGCTTTTGCATCTTCTCTTTTGCCTCTTATGATATGCTTGTAGCAATTATGTTGCAGAAAAATGATGAAGGCATAGAGCACCCCATGGCCTTTTTCAACAAAACTCTAAGGGATGCTAAATTAAGGTATGACCTTATTGAAAAACAAGCTTATGCTCTCATTAAATCTTTGAAAGCATTCAGAATTTATATTCTGCATTCCAAAGTAATTGCATATGTACCTTCAGCCTCAGTAAAATATATCTTAACTCAGCCAGATATTGATGGAAAGAGGGCAAAATGGATTGCAAAATTCATAGAATTTGACATAGAGGTGAAGCCCACTAAGCTTGTCAAAGGCCAGGGCTTGGCTAAGCTTATGGTTGAAGAAAATTGCAGCTTGTTAGATATAAATTGCATAGGTCTAAATTCAGATAATGAACAAATAGAGGGAACAACAGAAGAGCAAAAGCAGAATCAGTCTTTGGCTGAAAATCTAGTCACATGTGAATGGTATTACAACATAGTTCATTTTTTGCAAAAGCTAGAAGTCCCTCCAGGGCTTATCTCAAGTCAAGCTCGTGCAATTAAACTCAGATCAGCAAAATTATGCATTAATAAAAATCTTCTTTATTGGAAAAACCCATTAGGAATCCTCTTGAGGTGTCTAGATAAAGAACAGTCTGTAGAGGTCATACACCAGTTCCATTCTAGCATCTGTGGAGGACATCATTATTGGAAAACTACAACTCACAAAATCTTGAGGGCTGGATATTATTGGCCTACTCTATTCTCTGATGTGTTTTCTTTTGTAAAAGCTTGTGACAAGTGTCAGAGGTTTGCAGGAAGACAACAGCTAAAATCTCTGCCCTTGAAGCCAGTACATGTCAATGGTCCCTTACAGTAGAGGGGCTTAAACTTTATAGGTGAGATCAACCCACATTCCAATGGCCAACACAAATGGATTTTAGTAGCCACCGATTAATTCACCAAGTGGATTGAGGCTATACCCACTAAGAATGCTAGTCATCAGGTTGTCATAAAATTCTTGAATGAGAATATTTTCACTAGATTTGGTTGCCCAACCATACTAGTCACTGATAATGCAACAACTTTCAAGGCAAAAGAATTGTTGGATGTGACTGAATCCATGGGCATTCAAGTGGTGTATTCTACCTCATATTATCCTCAAAGCAACAGCCTAGCATAATCATCTAAGAAAAGTCTGGTAAGGGTAATAAAAAAGCTGTTAGAGGGCCAAAAAAAGAGCTGGGGCTCCAAGTTGAAGTTTGCACTATGGGCTGACAAAGTTACCATCAAAAAAGTCCATAGGGAATTCTCCATTCAAACTAGTTTATGGTGCTGATGTTATTTTCCCCATCCAGCTCATTCTCCCTGTGGCTAAGTTCTTGTAAGAAGAAAAAGATGAAGAGAATGATATGGTAAGAAGAATGAATAACTTGGTTGAACTACATCAGATAAGAGAGTAGCTGGTTGAGAAATCAAAGGCTCATCAGAAGGCAATCAAAGAAACCTTTGACAGGAAGGCAAAAGTGGACAATTTCCAAGTTGGTGATTGGGTGCTTAAATGGGATGCATTTAAGGAAAAGAGAGGTAATCATGGCAAGTTTGACTCCTTGTGGACAGGTCCTTTTGTCATTGCTCAAGTTCAGCACAACAATACATTCATCCTACATAATCTGGAAGGAGGAGATACTTTTGGTAGCCCAGTAAATGGGCAGTTCTTGAAACTCTATTTCATTTAAGGCCTTAAAGCCTTGGTATTGTAAATATGTTTTTCTTTCAGTTTTTATGTTTATGCTAAAAAGACTCCATGCCCAATGGAACACTAGAAGGAAGATTTAATTCTTGTTTTACAAGAAAGGCATTGATTTGAGATCCTTGAAACCTCACAGGGAGGATTTCATCCCCAGAAGGAGCCAATGTTAGCCTAGCTGGCAAAAGGCCCACAAATGGATCCATTAACGCTCTTGAAGTCTCCAAATTTGCTTAAAAATCACGCCAAAGGATCCAAGCATGCCCCAAAAGTCTTCAAAATCCTCTTAAGGATCGTTCAAAGTCAAAATGGTCATAGGAGGAAAGCCCTTGGAAGGGCGGGAATACACTATCGGGAGGCTCAAATCACTCTAAAACCATGAAAAATCATTATTGCAGGCTTAATCTAGGCATCGCACAGCAACCGTTAGATATGGCCGATCAACGGACCAGATCTAAGTGGAAAATCACATATCGGCTAGGCAGAGGGGACAGTCTATGGGCGGACGCATGACACCGCGGATCAGTGATCGCCGATGATCAGATTGGCGGGTCACTGTTGAGTGTGGAGCATGATTATTTAGAGGTCTTTGTTTCAGCCAGATGTATACCCCAGGAAGTTTGTACACCCCTCCACACGAGGGGGTATGAGGGAGACTTGTCCCCCTCACGGGGGTTCGGGGGGGCCGATCCCCCCCCGGGCTGGGGGGTCCGGGGGCCAACGGTCCCCCGGCGGGGGTTTTGGGGCAGCGCCCCCGAAGCTAAAAACATATGTAAAATTTCCTTGTAAAAGTATAGTAATTTCTAGTCAATTTGGGCCATTCATTATTCAGATGATTTGACGGTAGAACTTATGTTTAGTTTAGGGTTTTTTGCCCTAGAAGGAAACCCCTCTCTTTGTATGAGGGCATTGTATTTTTGAGGCTATGTAATAGATGTGTATTCTATGAGCGAGAAACAGAGAGGTGAGACTGTGAGAGAAAACAGAGGACATTACAACAAATCTGCTGTAGGTTGTGTCTCTTCATTTTGCTGGATAATAGAAAGGAAGGATTGGCTGTTCAGGGTGGACGTAGCCCAAACTAGGTGAACCACATATATTTGTGTCTCTCTGGTTTTATGCGTTTTCTATGTTTATATTTTTGCAATATTCTATGTGTTCCATTTCTCTGTAATATATAATTTTCTAACAACTGGTATTAGAGCCGAAGGTCTATTTGGCTGATAAACTCGCAGGAAAGAAGGGTTCCTCGTTCGAGTGGGAGCAATGGTGGAAGATGGTAAGTTTAGGGTCGAGAAATTTAACAGCCAAAACTTCTCGCTGTGGAAGATGCAGATGGAAGATTATCTGTATCAGAAAGATCTGTACCTACCATTGGGCGGAAAAACAAAGATGCCGACTAGTATGACAGATAAAGAATGGAACCTTCTCGATAGAAAGGCACTCAGAATAGTACGGTTGTGCCTCGCAGCATCGGTCGCCTTCAACATTTCGAAGGAAACAACGACAGATGGTTTGATTAAGGCGTTGGAGAAACTATATGAAAAACCATCGGCCTCAAACAAGGTATTTATTATGAAACGGTTATTTAATATGAAGATGTTGGAAGGTGGATCTGTTGCAGACCATTTAAATGGTTTTAATACTGTTATAAGTCAGTTATGTTCTGTAGGGGCAAACTTTGATGATGAAGTTAGAGCTCTGTTATTCTTGTGCTCATTGCCAGAAAGTTGGAATGGTTTAGTAATGGCCATTAGTAACTTTGTTTTTAGATCTAGTACTTTAAAGTTTGATGATGTTGTCGGTGCTATCCTTAGCGAGGAAATGCGATGGAAAAGCTCCTGTGAGACATCGGGTAATGCTTTGAGTGCAGAGTCTAGGGGAAGAAAAATGGAAAGAGGAAAGAGCTCAGGATATCACAGTAAATCAAGGAAAGGCAGTTCCAAGTCCAGATCAAGGATAGTGTGCTGGAAATGCGGAAAGAAAGGACACCTAAAGAAAGACTGCAGATCTCGGAAGGGAAAAGAAGGAGATGCACAGCAAGAAAACAATCATGAAGCAAATGTGACAGGTGAGGTGTTACAAGATGCTTTGATTCTTTCTTTCGAAAATATTACTGATTCCTGGGTGGTAGATTTAGGGGCCTCATTCCATGCCACACCTGATAAGAAATATTTTCATGACTATGTTCAAGGAGATTTTGGACAAGCCCGTTTGGGTGATGATAAACCCCGTAAAATTGTTGGAATGGGTAAGGTTCTTGTAAAATAGCAGAATGGAAACCAATGGCTACTAAAGGAGGTAAGGCATGTTCCAGATCTGAAGAAAAATCTGATTTCAACAGGGCAGTTAGGCGGTGAAGGTTGTGTGACAACTTTCACAGATAAAGCTTGGAAGGTAACCAAAGGAGCCTTGGTAATAGCAAAAGGTGAAAAGGTTGGTACATTGTATTTATGCAATGGTATTTCTAACTCTGTTAATGCTTTAACTTCCAAAGGAGCAGATGTAGCATTATGGCATCATAGGCTCGGACACATGAGTGAAAAGGGGATGAAGATTCTTCACTCAAGGAATTTGTTGCCGAGTTTGAAGAATGTTGATTTGGACTTTTATGCGAATTGCATTTATGGAAAACAGAAGAGAGTCAGATTTCTCAGAGTTGGGAGAGAAAAGAAGAGCAAAAAATTAGAGCTTGTGCATACAGATGTATGGGGACCTGCTCAGGTATCATCTCTCGGTGGCTCTCATTATTATGTTACTTTTATTGATGATGCAACTAGAAAAACTTGAATTTATTGTATTAAGAATAAATTTGATGTATTTGATACTTTCAAGAAATGGAAAGCTTTGGTTGAGATTGAGACAGGAAAGAAATTGAAGTGTCTCAGATTAGACAATGGAGGTGAATATTGCAGCAAATAGTTTGATAGGTACTGTTCAGAGCATGGAATTCATAGAGAGAAGACAGTTCCAAGAACACCACAAGAAAATGGTGTGTCAGAAAGGATGAACAGAACAATCATGGAGCGTGCAAGGTGCATGAGATTGCATGCAGGATTGTCTTTACAATTTTGGGCAGATACTGTAGATACTGCTGTTTATCTAATAAATAGAGGGCCTTCAAGTTCCTTTGATGTGGTGTTCCAAAGGAAGCATGGACAGGTAAAAAGGTAAACTACTCTTTTTTAAAGCCTTTTGGTTGTGAGGCTTTTGTCCATATTAATAAAGAAAATAGAACAAAGCTTGAGGCAAAGTCAAAGAAATGTACCTTTATTGGATATGGTGTTGATGATTTTGGTTATTGCTTATATGATTAAGAAAATGACAAAATCATTAGGAGCAGAGATGTAATATTCAATGAAAAGGTCTTGTATAAGAATCAGTTGCAGGAAAAGAAACAGGAAAAAGAAAATAAGGAATACATAGTTCTTGATGAAATCACTGAAAAAGTAAAGGTGCCTGAAAATAATAATAATTAATGACCACAACAACAGCCACCACCACAACAACAACATTTACCCCAAACACCTGAAAGTGGTGTTAGAAGATCTACTAGGATAAGTATACCCCCTGAATGATACTCTCCTTCATTATATTATTTATTGTTGACTGATTCTGGTGAACCCGAATGTTATGAAGAAGCAATGCAGGTTGAAAGCAGGAAGAAGTGATAGGTAGCCATGGAAGAAGAGATGGACTCCTTAATGCATAACCAGACTTGGAACTTAGTCAGGTTGCGTGCATGAAAAACTATATTGAAGAATAAATGGGTTTACAGGCCGAAGGAAGAAGATGGAGGAAAACAAAGGTACAAAGCTAGACTTGTGGTGAAGGGGTTTGCACAGAAGAAATGTATTGATTTTGATGCAATATTTCTCCTGTTGTTAAAATGAATTCAATCAGAACTATTTTAAGTCTAGTAGCAGTTGAAGATTTGCATCTTGAGCAGTTAGATGTAAAGACAACCTTTCTCCATGGGGATTTGGAGGAAGAGATATATATGCAGCAACCACAAGGCTATGAGGTAAAAGGGAAGGAGAAACTAATGTGCAGGTTGAAGAAGAGCTTGTATGTCTTAAAATAGGCTCCAAGGCAATGGTATCTAAAATTTGACAAGTTTATGTTTGAACAAGATTATACTAGATGTCACTATGATCATTGTGTTTATCTGAAAAAGCAAAATGATGGAAACTATATTATATTGTTATTGTATGTAGATGACATGCTTGTTGCAGGTTCTAACATGCAGGAAATAAATGTGCTCAAAAGAAAATTGGCAAATTCATTTGCAATGAAGGATTTGGGAGCTGCAAAACAAATCCTTGGTATGAGAATAACTAGAGACAGGGAAAATTGCAAATTAAAATTGTCTCAGAATGAGTACATACAAAAGGTGTTGAAAAGATTTAATATGCACAATGCAAAACCAGTTAGTACACCTTTTGCTAGCCATTTCAAACTTAGTAAGGAAATGTGCCCAAAGACCAAAGAAGACATGGATTATATGTCTAAAGTTCCATATGCATCAACAGTTGGAAGCTTAATTTATGCAATGGTATGCACAAGCCTTGATATTTCACATGCAGTGGGAGTTGTAAGCAGGTACATGAACAATCCAAGAAAGGAACATTGGATGGCAGTGAAATGGATTCTCAGATATTTGAAAGGTACCACAAATCAAGCATTATGCTTTGGTGGTTCAAACATTTCTCTACAGGGATATGTTGATGCAGATATGGCAGGTGACATAGATAAAAGGAGGAGCACTACAAGATATGTATTTACTGTAGGTGGAACAACTATCAATTGGGTTTCAAAAATCGAAAGTTTTGTTGCACTTTCAACAATAGAAGCAGAGTATGTTGCTGCTACAGAGGCTAGTAAAGAAATGATTTGGTTACAAAGGTTTATGGGTGAATTGGGTAAGAAGCATGATATGGGCACGTTATACAGTGATAGCCAAAGTGCCATTCATCTTGCAAAGAATTCAACATTTCGTTCCAGGACTAAACACATACAACTCAAGTACCATTTCATACGATCAGTGTTGGAAGATGGAGAGTTGAAGTTGGAAAAGATACACACTAGCTAGAATCCTGCAGATATGCTAACAAAAGTTGTAACCAGGGAGAAACTGAGAATATGTTAAGTTTCAATTGGTATTCAAGGATGACGATGAAGATGAGAAACAACCAGGTCCAAAGAGGAGTCATTTTCCAGTGAATGAAGCAGTGGTGGAGTTGCTACAATCATTCTCCAAGTGGGAGATTGTTGGGTGTGGAGCATGATTATTTAGAGGTCTTTGTTTCAGCTGGATGTATACCCCAGGAAGTTTGTACACCCCTCCACGCGGGGGGTGTAGGGGGGGGGGGGGGGGGACTTGTCGCCCCCGCGGGGGTTCGAGGGGGTTGATCCCCCCCCGGCTAGGGGGTCCGGGGCCAGCGGTCCCCCGGCGGGGGTTTCGGGGGCAACGCCCCTGAAGCTAAAAACATATGTAAAATTGCCTTGTAAAGTATAGTAATTTCTAGTCAATCTGGGCCATTCATTAGGTGGATGATCTGACGGTAGAACTTATGTTTAGTTTAGGGTTTTTGCCCTAGAAGCCAACCCCTCTCTTTGTATGAGGGCATTGTATTTTTGAGGCTTGTAATATATGTGTATTCTCTGAGCAAGAAACAGAGAGGTAAGACTGTGAGAGAAAGCAGAGGATATTACAGCGGATCTGCTATAGGTTATGTCTCTTCATTTTGATGGATAATAGAAAGGAAGGATTGGCTGTTCGAGGTGGACATAGCCCAAACTGGGTGAACCATGTATATCTGTGTCTCTTTGGTTTTATGCATTTTCTATGTTTATATTTCTGCAATATTCTATGTGTTCCATTACTCTGTAATATATAATTTTCTAATAGTCGCATCGGCGGGAGGCATATGTTATATATATATAAAGGGGCCCGGGCATTAAGCAATCAACGATTGCGATCGGATCGCATCGTTGTATCGCATCGGCGCTATACCAAGGGGCGGGGCCTATGCACATACAGACGGGTGACCCGATACCTGGACCCGACCGCGGTATATATGAGAATTCATATATTTTGAGATCCACGCCCATGCAGTTTTCATTGTTTTTTATGTATTTTCGTTATATAACGAAAATACAAAGGGAGCCAAGACAGTGCCGATAGCTATAAAAACCTAAACTCGATGGGTTCTAAAACAATATATTAGAATATTTCAGGTCCGGGGAAAGCCATTTTTCAATGATTTTTGTGTATTTTCGTTGTTATAATGAAATACGAAGGAAGCCTGAGGTAGTGTGGTAGCAATGGAACCTGGACCCGATGGGTTTCTGGAATTAAAATATATCATATTTGAAATCCGCGTAAAGCCTATTTTCAATGTTTTTCACAGTTTTTTATGTATTTACAAAATACACAGGCCAAGCTGAATGCGACTTGCGATGGCGACAAGGCTGGATCCAATGGATAATTAAATCATATTTTAGGACTTTTGAAGTCCGGAATGAACAGTAAGGGGCAAGAATTCTCAGAATTGCTGTGCTTTCTGTTCATAACAGAAATCAGTCACTATCTGCATTTTAAAGAGATTTCTTAGGCCCGAAGAGCCATTTCACCACAAAGCAAGGGCAAAATCCACGACAAAGCAGTCATGGAGCCACAATGTGCCACACAGCCAAATCAAACAAGATCAGGGAGCGCCAACAACACAGACAGCACAACAGCCATCCTAACAAACATTATGGGGCATCTCTAGCATGAGAGAGCTCCCAGGCGTCATAGCAAGCTGCTCAAAATATCTGAATATGGTTAGTCTTTTGTCAGAAGAAGAAACCTTTGAACCATGCTGCCTATTGAGGGAATCAATCAGTTGAAGAGACAAAAGGATAGATTAAGACCCCTAAAGCCTCAAAAGGCTCAGGATCATTGTAAACAGGCTATAAATAGCTGTTAGTAAGATGTAATAGAGGGTTCAACTTCTGGAGATTATTCCTCCTCTGTTCCTTCAAGCTCCTCATCTTTATTCTAGCAATACAAGCTCCTTTTGCTATTACATGTTCAATCCCCATTTTCTTTACTGTCCTATGCTTGCACTTGAATAGTTTGTTCATGTTTCCTTTGTGTTTAAGGCTAGATAACTGTCATCTTATCTCTGCTTTGATAACTTAGATTTGCAAGCTTCTTTGCTGCCTATAGCTAACCATTCATATGTGGTCATATATGCATCTGCTAGTACAGTCAATATTCTCTTTTGCTGCCTATAGCTAGTCATTCATTTATATTTATATATGCAATCTGCTGTTATAATTAGTGTTTTCCATCTATCCATTGAATTTATAAATTATTGAGCATTAGTGGTCTAAAGCCTTGTATTAGTGAGATCGTTCATGCATGTCTTGAGTGAAAACAAAGCCGAAATGGTTATCTAACTTGATCCAAACCATCATTTATTCCAATAGTTCAGAGAACAGTATTGAAGATTATATGTTACCAGGCATCTCCAAGCTACAACCTAGGAGAGTTTCCTGGAGTGCTAACATGAGACATCTAACTTCCTCCCAGATAAAGGCTCTTTAGTTGTGACCATTCCAAGAATTTTTTGAGGTCCTGTTATGCAAATAAACAATCTTATTGCATGCTTCTGCCCACAGGTATAGTGGTAGTCCTTGATCATGCAAAATTGCTCTTGCAACCCCTATAATTATTCTATTTTCCATCTCTACTATTCCATTTTTCTATGGGTTGTGAGGTGCAGTTAACTCCCTTATAGTACCTTCCTTGGCACATAATTCTTTGAAGGCATTAGACACATACTTTCCTCCATTATCACTTCTCAAGGATTTAATTTTTTGTCCAGTCTCATTTTCAACTATGGATTTGAATTTAATAAGCTTTGAATAAACCTCATATTTCTTCTTCATAAAATATATCCAACATTTACGGGAAAAATCATCTACAAAGATCACATAATACCTGTGCTTTGCAACTGAGACTGTAGAAAATCATCCACACACATCTGAGTGAACTCGCTCGAAGATGGCTCCAACTCTTCTATCTCGGACTTGGAAGGAGGATTTAACATATTTTCCAAGAGTGCATTCCTTGCAAACATCATGTTGATCAAGGGTGAATTTGGGAAGTCCAGTGGTGATCTGCTGCATTATTTTCAAATCTCTATGGTGTAGGTGTCCCATGCGCCTATGATAGATCTCTCCAACATCTCGACCTTGAACATGTTCTGCATTGTTTCTCAATGCAACACATGAATCCACCTCTATCTTGTAGATATTTTTAACCCAAACACCAATTTGTTTTACTTCTCCAGTAGCAACACGATTCAAATAAGCTTCCCCTCACTGAACACCACATCATATCCATGGTCTTCATTTACAACTATAGAAACTAAGTTTTTCTTCAGACGAGGAACATACATTACATTATTTAGGTGAAGATGAGGGTCTAACTTCCTCTTAAAGGTGACAATTACAATCCCTTTGGTACTATACCTCCCATCATCTCCAAGTTCTATGTGTAATTGTAGGTCCTTCTCCTCCAGGGCACTTAACAACTCCTTATTTCCTGTCATATGAAATGAAGCACCAAAATCTAAGTACCATACACTACCTCATACAATACTTTCCATGCATGCAATGAGGGTGAAATCCAACTCGAATTGTGATGTGATTGCATCACATCCTGCTGCTCCTGCAGACTTCTTATTGGATTTCTTGTGCAAACACTTGGTTGCATAGTGTCCATACTCATGGTAGTGAAAAAATTTAATTTTACTGAGATATTTCTTCTTGCCATGATTTTGGCTGGATTCTACCTTGCCTTGGTCCTTCTTGCCCTTGGATTTCTTTCTTTTGCCTACAAAAGAAAAGTTTTCTTACTCATCAGTTTTAGATGTGATACCATCTCTAAGGTTTCTTCTAATCTCCTCCTGCATCAAATTATACCAAAGTCTCTCTCAATCTCGAAGCTTGTCTCTTCCATTAATTAAATCCTAATATCTATGCCAGGAATGTAGATAGCCCAGGAGTGCTAATCTCACAAGTTTAGATGATGGCACATTTTATCCAACTCCTCCAAGTTCATCTCTCACCTAAGTGAATCTGGATAGGTATTGAAAAATAGTTTCATTTTTACCCATTTGAATGTTCTTGAGCTTGTCTCTCAATGCCAATTTCCTAGAATCACTGTTGCTTTGGAAAGATCTGTAAGAGTTTTCCACATTGAAAATGGAGTCTCCATGCCATGAAAATTCGAAACTACATGATCTCTGACTCCCTCTAGAATAATCCTCCTAGCTTTTGCTGTATCTTTCTTCCACTGTGCCAGCTGTTGTGCATTTGATGCTGTTGGTTTTGGAATATCAGTTCATGTGTATTCCAATACTCCATTTTATTCCAACACAACTTCCATCCTATATTTTAAGCATAGAATTTTGAAGTTCCCTCCAATTCATACGCAAGTCTCAATCCATTGAAAGACATTGTTCTTGCACTAAAGAAAACTTGCACCAAAAACTCTGCATATTAAAATTTCTTTGAGAGAATATTTGGAGCGTGGTTTCTACATAGTTTTCAATAACTTTGATACCATGTAGAAATAACTCAAAATTTTCATTTGCTAATGTATTTAGTGCAACAACCCTAGTGAAAATTCCATGTAATAAAATTTAATAAAGGAAAAATAATAACCATGGATTATGGGACACTTAGTCCAAGCTGAATGTTGGGAAAAACATCCTAGTGTGGGTGTTCATTTGGTTTATTATGGCTAAGGAAATTGGGAAAGGCAATGGCTAAGGCATTTGTAAAGGCAAGGTGGCATTGATTTGCATTTTATTTATGAAAATAATGGAAATTAGGAGAAAAGGAAGGTGAAAGGTCACATGTTGCATGTGAGGAGGAAAATGAAGAAAATAGAGGCCTAATTGACCAAAAGGTTTCTAAGGATTAGTTGGCACCTTTTTGTCAGTGTTACCTTCTATCAGTTCAATTTTGGATCTCTCTCTCTATTCTCTCTCTCTGACACTCTTAGACACCTAGAGTTTTCTTGGAGCATTTCAACATTGGATCAAGAAAGGCAAAGGAGGCAAAGATGAAGCAACTACAACAGAATTCTTTGTAGGTATCGATTTGCATGTGTGGTTTCCTTGCTATATTTGGAATGCATGGTGTTGCATGTATGTTCTTGGTTCTCTTTCTGTCATTAGCATGGTTTTTTCCAGGTGTGAAAATGTTTTTCAGTCTAGCCTTGCCATTTCTGGATAGCCATGGTATGATGGAGTTCTCATGTTTTGGTTGAGCTGGATTGTTAGATGGATTCGAAGCTGAGTGAGTTGGATCTCTGAATAAAAGAACACACAACCTAGTAACCCCTGAACTAGACTATGGGTTACGGTAAAGCCAGATTTTGTGTTGCCTCACTAGGGCTAGGAATCCTCGATCGGCGAATGACGGGATATACAGTAAAGCCCAGAGGTGGGTTCTCTCCATCAGGCCTAGTAATCCCGGGATGGGATATATGGAAAAGCTTGGAGAGTGGAGTCTTGGTTAGGGCCTAGTGATTCGATGTGGATTGCGGTAAAACCTAGAGACTAGGAGACAAAAAATTCCTCACGGTGTAGGTGGAGAAATTTGGTGGAATCATGCTCATTTTGGCCTAGTGATCTGGCAGAGATCATGATAAAGCCTGTTATTACATGTTTATTGTTTTGGCTTAGTGATCTGATGTGGATTGCAGTAAAGCCTGGTTCCTATTGATGAGGGTGTGGTGGATTAGCCTCATGATGCCCTGGTTTTCTCTTTTGGTTTGAGTCTCACATTCATGCTTGGAATATGGCACGGGGGTGATTAGATGAAGAGAGATTTGACTCAACCAATCTATGGTCGGGTGGAACATCGTAGTCCCATACTAGGTTGGCTTTTGTATTCATTAATAAGAGGTTATTTCCTTAGTATATCATGTGTAAATGTACTGGTTTATATGTGGATTCTATGGCTGATTTACCCTTTATATTTATGTTGTTATTATGCTAGTTATAAGCATTATGACAATGATGATGTATGTCTCTCCTCATGTTTTGATTTGTAAATGAATGAACAATGTATCTATGACCTAATAGATGATAATGCAACTAATGATATAAGGGAACAATGCTTCTTAGCGATTCTCAGATAGGTATGAGACCCCTATGCTTAGATATGTTGTTTAGACCTTTAGATTTCATATTTGCTATATGTTTGATGAAATGCCTGTCATGGCTAGTAGGGGACCAGTCTAGTCCTTGTTGATGCAAATGTATCTTTGTTCCACTGTGAAATTTCATTTTGAATCTGTCACTGAGTTCTGGGCAGTGACTTGGGCTCTGGGCCTGAAAAGTGGTACAAATCCCAGAGTCGTCGGCACAATATTGAGGATAAAAGTCCCCACATAAACCCATGAATTGTTGTGGGAATGACTCGAGCCTCCCAGACGCACCCTTGTCCATATCAAGGGAGCGTCTAGGCGTTTAATGGTCTAAAAACTTAGTGGGAACCAGGGACTAGTCATGGGGATGATTGGGAAGGCTTTTGGGAGTCCTGTAGTAGGTATAAAAGGTTTGTGTTGTGGGTTCCTGTTGATTCCAATTCCTTAAGGTCACCTAGGAGGCCGAATCCCATTATAGTGGCCTCTCATCACATATTTACCCTGGTTGGTCGGTTACTTGGGTAGATGTGGGATGATGGTGTTACAAAGTGGTATCAAAGCATGGTTCACCTCTTAGACTAGATGGGCAGTGTGTGTTAGTCATGCATTCATGTCAGGTACATATGTGTTACTCATCCTTGTGGCCTATATGCTTGTTGCATATGTATGGTGATAGTCATGATTGTGGTGATGTTTCCATGTGAAAGTGAGGTGGTTGTCGTGGAATGTGTGTCATGAGTGTATGATTGGTTACATGATGTTTATGCTTGCATATTGTCAATGTACATTGGTATGGTTGTTGTTGTCATGCATGAGGACATGGTGTGTGGTTGATATGGTCATGTATTGATGACTGGACTATATCTAGAATGATGTTTATGTGTTGATACACGTATTTGTTATATGCCTATAAGCTGTTATGATTATGTTTGTACATGTATTTGCTGATTTGGTTGATCTTGTAGATGAGATATCCTCTCCGAATTCTGCTAAGGTACGTTGGTTTATTATGATTTGGTTTAGGTAACATAGTATGCCTTGTAGGAAATAAATAAAAAATGACTAGCAAGATGGTAGACTAAAAAGATTCTCCTTATGAATCAGATGAGTAGCATGGTGTTGGGAACTCTTTTGATTTAGTAGACACATTGAGAAGCTTGAAGGAAGAAATAAGGAGTTGTAAGGTGGACAATGACAAAATCATGCAGGCACAAGAGAAACAAGCATAGGTTAATGTAATACTCCTTCAGAGTTTGTTAGAATTGCAGTGACAGGGGCCACTTCAGATCAACCATGGGTAGGAGGACAGAACTAATGGGGCATATGGAAGTAGGTCTCATGGTGTTCACAATTTAGATAGAGATGACACAGTGAGATAGGCAGGTTGTTAGATACTCCGGATATGAGAGGTGATGGACACAGGTACTATAGTTCTGGTTATGATAGGAATTATGATCATCATCGTTATAATCCTTACAAGGGGAATGATAGGGGATACTTTACAGATGAACTTAAGAAAGAAAATCCACCTACTTTTGATGGAGATTTCAATAAGCCAGAAGATGCAGAGGCTTGGATACTTGGGATGAATAAGTTCTTTGAGTTGCATAATTACACAGATAATATGAAGGCCAGAGTAGCTACCTTTAGCTTAAGAGGTAAAGTAGATATCTTGTGGGAATATGTAAAGTGGGTCAGAGACATCAGGATAGAGGACTTGAGTTGGCATGAGTTCTTGAGGCTTTTTAGGAAGAAATAATTGTCAGAAAGGTACTATGACAGTAAGGAAAAAGAATTCTATGAGCTAAAGATGGGATTAATGACAGATGAAGAGTAAATGACTAAGTTCCTGGAGCTATTGAGGGATGTACCATATCTTAAAGATGAGAAGGCTAAAGTTCAACTTTTTTTAAGTGGTTTTCCATTAGAATTTAGAGATCGGATTGAGTATGATGAGCCTCAATCACTTGACCAAGTTATTTGGAAATTGAAGCATTGCTATGATCAGTCGAAGCGTAAGACTGAATCTCAACAAGGATGGAAAGGGAAAGATAAAGGTAAAGGTAAATGGCAGCCGAAAAGAACAAGACCTCAGAATATAGAAAAGAAATTTAATGTCGCACCACAAAAGAAGTTCAATGCAACTAGACAGGGACATGGATCACTACAACAACATAGAGGTGATGGTACTGGATGGTTGGAGTGTTGGACATTCAGTAAGGAACACCTTAAGAGATATTGTGCACAAAATCAGGGTGGTAGGCCTCATATATATAGTGCACATGAGGCACAAACTCTTGGGGATGTTGGTCAGAGTTCCTTGTATCTATGCAACACTGTATAATAGGCAGGCAAACCATCAAGCATTTATCATTGAGATGGACTGTAAGCTTTGTGATCAAGTTGTTTCTATTTTGATTGACTCTAAATCTAAATGTTAGTACTGACTTGGTGGATAAGTGTGGTTTGAATAAACAAGTGCATGTTGGGTGTGGAGCCTGATTACCTTATTTATTCAAAGGTATCGTCGCATTGGAACCTAGTTCGTAATGGGGCAGAAACACCCCCCATTTTTGCGCGCTGCTAGGGGGGTCCAGGGGGGCGACGATGATTCTTTAGAGCCCCCCTGGCGGGGGATTAGGGGCAACGCCCCCAAAGCTTAAAATATATGTAAAATTTCCTTGTAAAATGTTGTAATTTCGTAGTCAATTTGGGCCGTTCATTAAGTGGAAATATGACGGTAGAAGTTATGTTTAATTTAGGGTTTTTTCCCTAGAAGGCAACCCCTTGCTATGTATGAGGGAATTGTATTGTGACTATGTAGATATGTATTCTGAGCGATAAAGAAAGAGGAGATTGTGTGAGAGAGAAGAGGGAATTACAATGGATCTAATGTAGGTTGTATCTCTTCATTTTGATGGATAATATAAAAGGAAGGATTGGTTGTTTCTCCATGGTCGTAGCCCAAATTGGGTGAACCACATATATCTGTGTCTCTCTTGTTTTTTATGTGTTTCCTGTGTTTATATTTCTTGCAATATTCTATGTGTTCCATTGTTCTATAATATATAATTTTCTAACAACTAGTATTAGAGCCGAAAGTCTATTTGGCTGATAAACTCGTAGGAGAGAAGGGTTCCTGGTTCAAGTGGGAGCAATGGTAGAAGATGGTAGGTTTAGGGTAAAAAAATTTAACGGCCAAGACTACCAACCGTGGAAGAAGCAGATGGAAGATTATTTGTATCAGAAATATTTGTACCTACAATTGAGCAGAAAGACAAAGAAGCTGACGAGTATGACAGACACAGAATGAGATATTCTCGACAGAAAGGTACTTGGAACAATACGACTGTGCCTAGCAGCGTCAGTAGCCTTTAATATTTCAAAGGGAATGATAATAGAGGGGTTAATGTCGGCATTGGCCAAACTATATTAAAAGCCCTCAACCTCAAATAAGGTTTTTTATGAAGCATTTATTTAATATGAAGATTTCAGAAGGTGGATTTGTTGCTGATCATTTAAATGAATTTAATATAGTTACCAGTCAGCTAAGTTCTGTAGGGGTAACTTTTGATGATGAAGTTAGGGCTTTGTTATTTCTATTCTCATTGCCAGAAAGTTGGAATGGTTTAGTTATGGCCATTAGTAACTCTGTCTCTGGATTTAGTACTTTAAAGTTTGATGATGTTGTCGATGCAATACTTAGTGAGGAAATCTGATGGAAAAGCTCCGGTGAGACATCAGGTAATGCTTTGACTACAGAGACTAGGGGAAGAAAAATGGAAAGCGGAAATACCCCAGGATATCACACTAAGGCAAGGAAAGGAAGATCCAAGTCCAGATCAGGGATAGTGTGTTGGAAATGCGGGAATAAAGGACACCTAAAGAAAGACTGCAAGTCTTGGAAGGGAAAAGAAGGAGACACACAACTAGAAAACAATCATGAAGCAAATGTGACAGGTGATGTGTTGCAAGATGCTTTGATTATTTTATTAGAAAAAATGATTGATGGGTGGGTGTTAGATTCATGGGCCTCATTCCATGCAATACCTGATAGGAATCATTTTCATGATTTTGTTCAAGGATATTTTGGAATGGTTCGATTGGGTGATGATAAACCCTGTAAAATAATTGGAATGGGTACAATTTTCATAAAAAAACAAAATGGAAATAAATGGCTAGTGAAGGAGGTAAGGCATATTCTAGATCTGAAGAAAAATCTAATTTCAACATGGTAGTTGGGAGGTGAAGGTTGTGTAACCACTTTTACAGATAAAACCTGAAAGGTCACTAAAGGAGCCCTGGTAATAGCAAAAGGAGAAAAGGTTGGTACATTGTATTTATGCAATGGCATTTCCAATTCTATGAATGCTTTAACCTCTACAGGAGAAGACATGACATTGTGACCTCATAGGCTCAGGCACATGAGTGAGAAGGGGATGCAGATTCTTCACTTAAGAAATTTTTTGCTAGGTTTGAAGCATGTTGATTTGGAATTCTATGAGAATTATGTTTATGGAAAACATAAGAGAGTCAGATACCTCAGAGTTGGGAAAGAAAAGAAGAGAGAAAAATTAGAGCTTGTGCATACAGATGTATGGGGACTTTCTGTTGGGTGTGGGATCCCCCAAGGGCAGTTTTGGGGCTAAAAGCCCATATTTTGGTCAAATTTTGTAATCCAAGTGTAAAGACTTCGCATTTTGTGGTCACGGAGCGCGTAGGTGTTAAAGAGTCATTGGGTTTTTCGCCCTTATTTTGGTAATGTAATGTCGGCTGTAAAAGATCTACCCATGATTCGTGGACCATGGGATTGTATAAATAGAGCTAATCTCTAAGTAGTTAGAATCAATGAAGAGAGAATCAATGGAGTGAGTCATAGCTTTAGAGAAGAAGTCTAAGTTTGGGTTGTAGCATAGGTAGAGGCTCTGCAACTGAGTGCACAGAGGACTAGAAGTCCACAGCTGAGTGCGCGAACCCCTGCAACTGAGTGCACTGGGCAGGTCGAGTCTGTAATTGTCTAGAATTATCAATAAAGAGAAGGATTCTATAATTTTTGCATCTTTATTTCCTGTTTATGCATCTTGTTATGTGGGTATGAATTTCACTTATAATTCTTATATGATGCGCGAATATATGTAAATGTATTGGTTAAGTAAACGTAAGTAAGAACATCTGTTTACACGAAGCTAACTAAGATCGGTTAATAAGATAAGTAAGACACTTAGCCTAGTTTTGGAGATATCGTAGTTCGTTTCCCTAGCAGCGCAAAAGTCCCTAAGCCACAGGTTAGGGCTGTGCGAAAGCCAATTGTACCCTTTCGCGAAGGTACTAAAGAGTGGAACAGAGGGTTAAGAAACCTACGCAAAGGTAGGTATAGCCGGAATAAACCAACATCACATCCATCTCAAGGGTGCAAAAACTTGGTTCCAACATCCCCCCATACTACTTCGGGTGATACTTCAGTTCGCGCTCGGCGGGCTGATGCTGAAAGGGCCAGTAGTGTAAGGATTTTTTTGGCTAACTAACACTGAACCGGGGTCAGGTCCCTTCAAGCCAACAAATGGTTTCGTTGCCGGGACCAGAATCTGCATAAGAGATGTGTGATGTCGTATCACTGGAATCCAACTAAGAAAGAAATTGAAGGATGGTTGGACAGAAGGATCTGCGAGTTCGCAGCACAAGAGAACAGAAACCCGTGACTATCAAAAGAATAGTGGTTGGACAGGTACCTATATACGGAGATCGACGAAATCTTTTTCGCCTCCTTTCCTACTGAGCTATACGAGTGGATCACAAAGCTAGCAGATAGCCATTGAAGGTGGAAACTTGACGGTCCTATTGTGTGGACCCCAGAGCTAGTGCAAAGGTTAGAAGCATAAGAGGATAAGATCGCCCACGTTGTTGATCATTGGCTCGATCGCATCATAGGAGGATTTGTGACTCAATTCACGGTCGACACCTCAATCAGCTATAGTGAGGCGGAGCGACGCGTTTTTAAAGGACCACGAGGTAAGTACGTAAAATATTTGAATACTTGGATTAAGATGCTTTTGTGCGAAAAATGGGTTATGCAACTACCTTGATGTTCGAGACTACGCGAAGCAGAAAAACATACAGGAACGAAGGAAATAAGGGTCCGGAGTATAGCCCCTTGATTTCACCTCCGTGAAGAGATGAAGAAGGGATAGTGAAGGTCTCTTCGCGAAGCGCTATTTAGTTAATAAGACAAGGATTCTCGCGAATACCACCTCCACCCATGCCACCACCGACTTCACTGCCATCGCCTCCAACTTCAACCGTACCACCTCCACCTCCACTACGATTTAGTATGGCGAATACAATGAAGTTGCCGTTGTTCAAAGGCTTGGGAAATGAGGACCCGAATCAATTCTAGTTCATTGTGAGCGCTGTATGGGAAGCTCAAGGTGTTACATATGATCATATAAAGAAAGTGACACTGGTTAGCACCCTACAAGATCACATGCTAACTTGGTATATTAAGTACTCCAACGATAACCCGAATGCTAGAGTAGCAAACATCCAAGCAGCACTAAATAGGGAATTTTGTAGGCCTAAATATGAAGCGTAGTCGATTGTGGGATTCAAAGAGATTGCGATGCAACCAGGGGAGACACCTTGGCAACTAGATCAGAGGCTGAAATGTACAATATGTGAACCCAACATGAACTTGACAAATGGACAACATCGCAAGTGGTTTGTGGCTTCGCTACTACCACACTTGAGGAGTGCGCTGTCACAACAAAATATAACAACTCAAGTAGAGGCCTTGGAGATTTCCATGAGACTACATGAGACTCCGATGCAGGATCCTAACTTAGGAGTCCATCAGATCCATGCACAGCTAAAGAATTTGTGCCTTGAGATGCAAAGTCTGAAGCAGGACAGGACGGTTCGGCCAGAGGTACGCGAAGAAGTATGGTGCTTGAAATGAAAGAGTTAGGGTCATGACAAAGACCATTTCCCGGTCTTTACAAATTACCTTGTAGGAGGAGGATTGATGCCTTTAAGGCTAGAAGCTCAAGCAGGACCTAGCGCGGCGCCTACTTTATGGTGTGCTATCTGTCAGGTAGCCAGAAAACATGCCACGAATAACTGCCACTTGTTACAGAAGTATGTGCAAGTACCGCAACAATTGTTTTGAAACTTTTGTAGGTCGGTAGAACATGATGAGCGTACTTGTAGGAGCTATGAATTGATGATGGATAGAACTCCCACCTAAAGAGTTAAGGCCGAAATGCGGCCCCTTGACCAAAATGCAGGGATGGTGAGGACAGGATTTCAGGGGTGTGGACGAGGCCGAGGTGGAGGAGGACTAGGTAGAGGTCGAGGACAATTGATTTTCTACAATTGCGGAGGGTTAGGGCACTATGCCTGCGATTGCACTAATACAACGCGTCTGTCGTGCAAGTATTGCACGTTGTTTGATCATGAAACAGAAGATTGTCCTACACTGATAGCTAGGATATGTGACAAAGGGGCGCTACCACCTCCCCTGACTCAGAACCTGCAGATGATGAGGTCTGAGCCACGTGAGGAAGATCCAAATGTAAATATAGTGCTCCGGAGTGGAATCGCGACGGGAGATGACAAGGGGAAACAATCGAAAGACAATACATGGGTTCGCAAAGTCTTGAAAAAAGAGGTTGAGTTCGATTTGGAGCACACTCGTGAAGCATTCATGGAAGCTAAGAAGAGTTTCGCTGAGGCCCCCACTTCAGGAAGCAAGGATAAGCCCGAGTCGGAGATGGACCCCTCTATGCTCACAAATTTCCTGGAAGCCTGTATGAAGTTACTGCGCGACAGTAAGGCCGTGAAAGGGCTACAAGAACTCATCAATAGATGTGCTGGAACCACACCAGGTGAACCACGCATAGTGTTAAAGATTGGCAAGCATAAGACAAGGACATGACAAGAAATGAGACTGACTGCACAAATAGGAGAGTATGAAATGGATTAGGTCATTTTGGACCTGGGGTCAGATGCGAATGTCCTACCAAAAAAGACATGGGAACAAATGGGGAGACCTGTGGGGAGCACCAGTATTGCAGCAATAATACTACAACTCTTGGGGCTTCCTACTTTACTTTTATCAACTCGGTGGTTCGTAACAAACTTGGAAGCGACGGTGCTGTATGCACAAGTACTAGCTCTTACTGCAGGCTGTCACTTGGTCAGCTGGTGCAAGTTAGCTAGGAGCTTAATCCAACTTCTGTGAATTCTCAGAAGAAGCTTTTAACTGTGATGAAAGAAACTAACTCAACAGAGGCTATTATATTTACGGAAAGCGAAGGAAAACTGAAATGTAACGCAAACCCTAGTAAACCTTAATTTACCTATTAACCCTACTTTTGCAGGAAAAGAGATGAAAACTAATGAAGTGAGTGCCATTGACTACTGAAAAGGTAAATTGCATTTATTCAAGCTACTTCTGAAAAGAAATGAGAATAAAACATCTTTTTGTACTTTTGAGTGTTTTTATGTGAAATTATTATGCTTGTGATTATGCAGAGGTTTGGTGGCAAAGGAAGACGGAGTTGGATTTTGCAGAGGGTGAGGAAGGTGTGGAGAGGTCCTAAGAAGCCCCTAGTACCCTTTTGAATATTTTCATAGTGATTGGACTTCGAAAATCACTCACACGAAATTCTACAGGAGGCTATAGGGGATCTACAGGAGGAGGCCGAGAGCTATTTTTGGAGTTTTGAAGGTGGAAAAATGATGGGAAAGGGTAACTGAAGGCTAGATGAAGGTGTTTAGGTGTCTGGAGCTTGTTAAGGAAGGTCAAGAGGGAACATGATGGTTGGATTTGTTCAAATGGCAAGAGGACAACTTATGGGGAAAAACGCAGATATTAAGGTAGATTGGCGAAATGTTGCGAATGACTTGCGAAATCTATGAGAAGTGAGCTGGTGCTGGCTGTTCTATGGATGTATGGTGAGTTGAGGTGTCCTACAAGAGATCTGCACATCTACTTACAAAAACTGATCAAAGAAAGAACTAACTATGCCATGAAAGCATAAATTTCTCTAGCTTGACCTAATTTTTGACCTACAACAGAAAAATGCTGAACAATAACCTTTGAAAAGAAAAGCATGTAGAGAGATCTATGGTAAAAGAACAGGAAATGATCTAAGCAACTGAATCTGAACCAATATATCAATCTTTCCAAATCAAGTTATCATGCTAGCAGTTGCATGGAAGAGAAAAACTGTGTTTTTGGTGGCACCAGAAGTGCCTTGACCTCAAATCATAGTCCCCAGAAGGGGGAAAGGAGATCAGGGCCCGTAGTTGGCCTTTTTGAATCTTATTCTGTCACTGCAGTAACCTACTTGAGAAACTGAAGCAAAACAACTATGCAAACAAAGTAAAATGAATCATCAAAAGAAACTTAATCTAAACACAGTAAAATGAATCTATGTAACAGAAATTAACTCATGAACTGAAGCAAAAACATAAAGTACACAATAAGAGGTGCTAGGAAGCTTGGGTTGGGCCCTAACCCAAGAGAATCAACCCTTTGAAAGAGATCATTGCTGGCTCAAAAACTGTTTTATCTCCATTATCCAAAAATAGCAATCACATTAGATAAACTGTTTTCAAAAAGGAACTCGAAAATGAGCTGAACACAATGCTGCATAAAAGTGTGAAAATATACTAATAACTGGCTAACCTACTGAGGCTCTAAGCCCCCTTATTTATACAAATGGAGTCCTCCAACAGTCCTCTTAAAATCAAGGAACTCGGCTTCCTAGAACTGGAGATAGACAACGGTCCTTCTTTACTTGCTCGGTTGTCCCTTGGATTCATCAATGTGGACCTTTGTGCTCTGAGTTGCTGATGGAGGATTCGAGGAAAGGGGTCATAAATGAAGGAGACACCCCCTACAAATCCTCTTCCCTATTTTCCTCGAGTTTTGGCTACCATTTGCTCATAAATCCCTTGACTTTGTCCGAAATTGACCAAAAAATCTGCATAAAGCACACATTAGACTACATGGCAAAATGACTAACCCAATTCACTCTATTAGCATAAATATATTCAAAAACATGCAATAAACTAATGAGAATGGTGGATTAAGTCGAAATAAGAGGCAAAATGAGCCCATATAATTACCCATTTCTGGGGCTCATCATCACTCCCTTACTAAATGGGTTGCTCATCCTCCGAGCAACTAGTCTAACTCTCCATCCTTGATGGCTCTGACAGATTCCCCGACATCCCATGCCTCTAATGTGATATCTTCCTCTTTATCATGGAAACCTGCCTTCCTATACACCTCTTCCCACTGTTTCTATTCTTCCTCCTCTTTTACTCCTTCCCGCAATCCTAGCAATAGTGGAGGACTGAATTTAAGGCCAATCCAATTGGCCTTCAAACTTTGCATTGAGTGCTTATAAAGGGGCACTCTCCTCATGGCTTCCCTCATCCTGTTTGGGGAGTGATACTCCATGATCTGTAGGCCGTGTGGCAATGTATTCCACCTTCTCATGCAGGCATGAATGCAATCATTTCCAAACAATCTCTCCATGTCCTCGAAATGAGCAATAGCCTGGGCTTGCTTGTCAACATAGTCAGGGACAACTTGAGGATTAGCTGCAAGGTGTTGGTGGGCATAGATGAGAGCCATGGGTTCTGCTAGTTCTTCTCTAATCATCAGGGGTTCATTAAGCTCTTTTGCCATCATTTTCTGGATTTCCACTGCCCTTTTCTCTTCATGGCTCATCCAAGATGCCATGGCCATCAGCTGCAACTCTCCCAACGCAGCTTTTGGATGCCATAAGTTCATGTGAGTAAGTGCCATGTTGTGCAAGTAAAATTTTGCTAGCTTCGCTTTGTCCTCAGCTAAACTGTGATCACATAGATGCATGAATTGGCCATAATACTAAAAAGGTATTGTGCCCCTCTGGGCCAGTGTCTTGATATGAAATTGGAGCCACTGATCCTTAAGGTACACTGCATATGATTTAGTTGGCTGCTTGCACTATAATGCCTCCATAGCCCAGCTGGCCATGCAGGCTAACTGGGCTTCCTTTTCCTGTAGCTGCCTTCTCAAAATCAACACCTCATTTTCTGCTTGGGATTCCCTTTCCTGTTGTTGTTTTATCAATGTCTCACTGTCTGCTTGGGGTTCCTCTTCCTATTGCTGTCTTTTTAAGATTGACAGCTCATTTCCTCCTTGAGGTTCCCTTTCTTGCAGCTGCTTCTTCAACATTTCATTTTCTGCCTCTAATTGAGCTCTTCTGATGCTTTCTGTATGCCTGACCATGCTCAATTCTTTGCCCATCTCCCTCAATTTGTTTTCCATGTGCCCAATGTCTTCCACCCCTTTTGATTTTGCAATCTGCATCCATGTATGGGTCTTGACTCTTTCCTTTTCCAGCTCGAATAAAAGAGGGATTGCAAATTTTTGTGGGATGATCTTCCCACCTTCCAGAAGGTTGTAGTAGGAGCCTAAGTTAGGCTGAGGTCTAGGATTTGGTATCTCTTTTTCCTTGTCTTCCTCTTTGGTCTATTCTTCTGCCTTCTTTTCAAGTTTTTCAGTTTCTTGGAGCTTTGCCAAAGTCTCCTATAGAGAGGTCTACACCTCCTGTAGGAATGTTTTAGAGTCCATTAGTTTGATCCTTTCTTTCCAAGTGGAGGTCTTAGGACTTCCTCTTTCGTAAGTGATGGGGGTTTTGGAGGGAGATTCCTCCTCTGTTGCAATAGGTAAATCCTCAATGATGATGGGCTTCTTTGAAGGTGGTTAAGGCTTCCCCATCTTTATTTTGGTGCTCTTTCGAGCCTTGAAGTACATAGATGGTTGTCTCTTTCTTTTCTCTTTTGGCTTGGCTGGAGTACTAAGTGCAACAAGAACAACTGGTGCCTCTCTTGCTAGTGTCTTAGGGGACACTTCCTCTTGCTGTGCTTCTTCTTCTTCATCTATTGTTTTTCCTGTTTCTGCTAGTTTTGTGTTTGCTGTTTCTGATTTTGTTTTCTCCTTTGCTTGTTTAGTTTCTGCCTTTCCCGTGGCAACATTTTTCTGATCTGTCTTAGGCTTCTTCTTTTCAGTTCTTGTCCTCTTCTTTTCCTCTGCTTTGGGTCTACTCTTTTCTACTTTTGATGCTGTCTTCTTCTTTGCTTTAGGCTCATCTGTGGTGGTGTCATGTTTCTCCTCTCCTGTCTATTTTCTTCTTCTGTGTGGGGTTCCTCTTCTTCTAATTGAATGTTCTGTTCCTCTTCATGGATTTCCTTCTCAGCTTCCCCTTTTTGTTCCTCCTCTTCACTTACAGGAGGCTGCAGGGGATCTACAAGAGGATCTACATGAGGATCTACAGGAGGAGGCCGAGAGCTATTTTTGGAGTTTTGAATGTGGAAAAATGATGGGAAAGGGTACCTGAGGGCTAGATGAAGGTGTTGAGGTGTTTGAAGCTTGTCAAGGAAGATTAGGAAAGAACATGATGGTTGGATTTGTTCAAATGGCAAGAAATAAGCTTATGGAGAAAAACACAGAAATTAGGGCAGATTGGCGAAATGTTGCGAATGACTTGGGAAATCTATGAGAAGTGAGCCGGTGCTGGCTGCTTTATGGATGTATGGTGAGATGAGGTTTCCTGCAAGAGATTTGCACATCTACTTACGAAAACTAATCAAAGAAAGAACTAACTATGTCAAAGAAAGAACTAACTATGTCATGAAAACATAAATTTCTCTAGCTTGACCTAATTTCTGACCTACAATAGAAAATGCTGAACAATAACCTTTGAACAGAAAATCATGCAGAGAGATCTATGGTAAAAGAAAAAGAAATGATCTAGACAACTAAATTTGAATCAATATATCAATCTTTTCAAACCAAGTTATCACACTAGCAGTTGCATGGAAGAGCAAAACTGTGTTTTTGGTGGCAGCAGAAGTGCCTTGACCTCAAATCATAGTCCTAGGAAGGGAGAAAGGAGATCAGGGCTAGCTGTTGGCCTTTTTGAATCTTATTCTGTCACTGTAGTAACCTACTTGAGCAACTAAAACAAAAATAGCTATGCAAACCATCAAAAGCAACCTAATCTAAGCAAAGTAAAATGAATCTATGTAACCGAAATTAACTCATGAACTGAAGCAAAAGAATATAAGTACACAGTAAGAGGTGCTGGGCAGCTTGGGTTGGGCCCTAACCCAAGAGCATCAACCCTCTGAAAGACATCAGTGCTAGCTCAAAAACTGTTTCATCTCCATTATCAAAAAATAGCAATCACATTACATAAACTGGTGTAAAAAAGGAACTCAAAAATGAGCTGAACACAATGCTACACAAAAGTGCAAAAATCTACTAATAACTGGCTAACCTACTGAGGCTCTAAGCCCCCTTGTTTATACAAATGGATTCCTCTAGCAATCCTCCTAAAATCAAGGAACTCGGCTTCCTATAATTGGAGATAGACAACGATCCTTCTTTACTTGCTTGGCTGTCCCTTGGATTCATCAATGTGGACCTTTGTGCTCCGAGTTGCTGATGGAGGATTCAAGGAAAGGGGTTATAAATGAAGGAGAAACCCCCCTACAAATCCTCTTCCCTATTTTCCTCGAGTTTTGGCTGCCATTTGCTCATAAATCCCTTGCCTTTGTCCAAAATTGACCAAAAAATATGCATAAAGCACACATTAGACTACATGGCAAAATGACTAACCCAATTCACTCTATTAGCATAAATATATTCAAAAACATGCAATAAACTAATGAGAATGTGGATTAAGTCAAAATAAGAGGCAAAATGAGCCCATATAATTACCCATTTCTGGGGCTCATCAACCTGCGCTGCAATGGTCTCTGATTCATACCCATGGGGCGACTGCAGGGGTGACCATGGATATTGAGGGAGCGAGTACCTTTGAACATTTTGAAGTAATATAGATTGTAGATGACAACAATCCTTACCCTGCGCTCTTGGGAATTGACTAGGCCACTGATATGAACAAGGTAATCAATTTGAAGAAGCGGAAGATGATCTTTGAGAAGAAATCACTGCGCGTAATATTACCCTTGGATCCTGCTGAAGGATCGTGCTATACAGAACCAGTCCGCGATTATGAGAGTGATCATGATCTATACTGCATCTATAAGATAACAACGTGAGACCAAGATTGGATGAATCCCACCGTGGATGGACAGATTACGTGGGAGCGCGAGAGTTCCTGCACTTCAGACTCTGACGAAGAAATAGAATGCTGGCAGAATCGGTTACACGAAGTAACTACGCTGAATTGCAACATGATGACCCAGTCGCTATGCTGTGTGTCATCAGAGGAAATAAATATGCCTATTTATGATGGTCTAAATGAGGTAGATAACTTTTGGGATGCATTTGAAATGGAGGTGCTAGAGAAACAACGCTTCCAGGCCTTGGACTGGGCACTACGCGCTATACTTGAAAGATGGTGGGGTACGCACAAGGGAAGCTTTGATGATTGGCATGAATGTAGGAGGATGATGAGAGCATGATTTGGGAAGCCTAAGATGCGACTGACAGACAAGTACGATGGACAGGATGATCCATGTGCACATCTGGCCAAATGGACGCAGGCCTATGGAGAAAAGCCACAACCTGAGTGGGTACACCTATTCTGTCATACCCTGGATGTTATCCCAATGAATTGGTATATAGAAACAGAGCTCCACCATGGGATAGGTGAATGGGATATCCTGTGCGAAGGATTCATGATGACATTCAGTTTTAAGGATGGATTTGACAGTATTGACGAAGCGCTACAAGAGGTGAAAGCAGCCATCTTTAGGATACCACCGGATCCTTTAGACCTGATTCAGCCTAAATGGGCTACTCAGCTGAGTCGTGCACTGGAATGTTATAATGTAATTGCTGAAGAGGAGAACAAGGATCCATGGAAGATTAACATCCTAGAAATAGAAGGCCACTGTGAGGTTTAAGGACCACAGAATGAGAACCCTGATATAACCGCGCCAGTGAAAACTAAACAGGTAAACATTTGTATGGAGGTAGAACCCAAATTCACGAAGATTGGATACTACTGGGATGACACGATGATGGATAAGGTCACTGAATTACTCCGCAAATATAAGGACTTATTCCCTACCAAGTTTATGAATTTGAAAGGAATAATCAGAGATCTAGGAGTGATGAAGATCACATTAAAGCTTGACGCGAAGCCAGTTAAGCAGAGGCCTTATCGCCTGAATCCAAAATACAAGGAAAAGGTTCGCTTAGAGCTAGACAAAATGCTAGCAGTAGGCATCATTGAGCCTGTGGAGGAATCCGATTGGGTAAGCCCAATGGTGGTGCAAGAGAAAAAGTAGAAGGATGAGATAAGGATATGCGTGGATCTCAGAAAACTAAATGATGCTTGTGTGCATGATCCTTTCCCGACTCTGTACATAGATGAAGTGTTGGAAAATGTAGGTGGCCAAGAAGCATATTCCTTCACTGATGGGTTCTCTGGGTACCACCAAATCAAAATCACGCAGGAAGATAGGAGCAAGACAACCTTCGCGACTGAGTGGGGTTGCTTTCAATATACTGTAATGTCGTTTGGGTTGAAGAATGCACCTGCTATCTTTTCGCACGTGGTTGTTGCGGCCTTCAAGGAATTTATTCATAAGTTCCTAGAGGTATATTTTGATGACTGGATTGTATTTGGGCTGGTTAAGCGCCATGCTTGATGTTGGATACCTATCGAAGATACTAGATCACGCTTAACCTCAAGAAGTGTCTGTTTTGCGTTCCTTTTGGGAACCTATTAAGGCATGTGGTTTACAGACAAGGACTGATGGTAGACCCCATGAAGATCGTGGTGATTCTGAATTTGGAAGCGCCGAGGAGCGTGAAACAACTGCGCGCTACTCTGGGACATACGGGATATTACAAGAAGTTTATCAAAAGCTATGCCCAGATCACCGAGCCAATGGAAAAATTGTTGAAGAAGGATGTCACGTTCTGCTGGAATGATGACTGTAAGAAAATCTTGGATATATTGAAAGAAAATATGGTTATCACGCCAATTCTAGTCTTCCTGAACTAGAAGAAAGAATTTCATGTACATGTCAACGCATCATGTATAACGCTGGGGGAAGTACTAACACAGGTTGGCGGAGAAGGCTTGGACCACCCTATTGTGTTTGCAAGCCACATATTATCCAAAGCTGAAAATAACTATTCTACTACTGAACGCGAAGGGCTAGCTATGGTGTATGTGTTCTAGAAGTATCGACACTACTTGCTAGGAGGCCACTTTAAGATGTATACATACCACTCCGGGTTGAAGTACCTGGTCAATAAGCCTGTGTTGGGGGGGAGAATCTGTAGATGGCTCTTATTGTTCCAAGAGTAAGATTTTGAAGTTGTTGTGAAGCCTAGACGATTGAGCGTGGGACCAGACCATTTGTCATGCATCGAAACAGGGGAGGAGCCTACTAACTTGGAAGAAGGATTTCCTAAAGCGCAACTATTTGTAGTGCATGTCATGGATGGTCATTTCGAGGATATAATACAATTCCTAACAACATGAACTGCACTAGGAGGATACTCTATCCAACAAAAGAAGTAATTAGTGTTGTGCGCGATAGATTTCTATGTCATTGCTGGGAATCCATACAAGATGGGGATTGATGAGATATTATGAAGGTATGTACTTGAGTTTGAATGAAGCAGCATCCTCGTCAACACTCATGGGGGCGCCGCGGGAGGACATTATGCAAGGAGAGAAACCTCGCAAAATATTCTATGCGCTGGGTTGTGGTGGCCAACCCTTCCTCAAGATTCAAAAGCATATTGCAAGGCGTGTGATGTATGTCAAAGAACAGGCAGGCCATCGCGGAGGGATGAAATGCCTTTGAATCCACAAATGATGTTGCAACCCTTCGAAAATTGGGCAATAGATTTTGTAGGACCCATTCAGCCACAAGGGAAGATAGGAACGAGGTACATTATCACTGCGATGAAGTACTTGACTCGTTAGGTATAAGCGCAACCGGTGAAGGATTGCACGGGCGCAACTACCGCGAAGTTTTTATTTGAGCATGTATTGATGCGACTTGGATGTCCAAGGATCTTGATGAGTGATCGTGGTACTCACTTCCTGAATGAGACGATCAACGCACTAATGGAAGAATTTTAGGTTTATCACCAGAAGAGCACACCTTATCACCCACAGGATAACGGGAGAGTGGAGGAATTCAACAAAGTGGTTGAAACCGCACTGACCAAGGTTTTCAATGCTCAGTGAAGTGATTGGGACCTACGCATATCTGTAGTATTATGGGCTTATCGAACAACATGCAAAAAGATGACGAGACAAACCCATTTTAAGCTCGTCTATGGTGTGGAAGCTGTAATGCCCATGGAATACATCATGCCTAGTCTGCACATAGCAGCACTCACAAGTATGATGGATCATGGAGCCCTGGAAGAGAGGCTCACACAACTAGATGAGCTAGAAGAAGAACAATTTTTGGCTAGATTTCACCAGCAGGTCCAAAAGCAGCGTGAAAAGGCATGACATGATTGACACATCAAGCTGTGCACATTCAAGGTAAACGATATGGTTTTATTGTATGATAGTAAGTTTGATAAATTCCCCAGAAAGTTTATGATGCACTGGTTAGGGCCATATGTTATTAAGGAGATTACCGACGGTGGTGCGGTCTAGTTGGTTAAGTTGAATGGAGAACCCTTCCCAGGAAAGGTGAATGGCAGTCACTTGAAGCCATACATCGGTGATCTAGTCATGTGACTAAATGAAAGTAGCACAGTCTTAGCGCTCCAGGCAGCTGAAAGCAGGTGTGGGACTATAAACTACACTGCCCGGGTTGGGAGGCTACGTGATTTCAGGACTGAACGAAGCAACGAAGTGTCACAGTGTTCGCGATAGTGCGAAGGAAGTTGCACTACTCGTGGAAATAACGCGCAGGTCTGCTGGAAAGTGATCGTTAAAGTCACTATTCACGATTTGATGGTCGGTTTGTGGCCAAATGGAGCGGGCGACAGACATTTAAGGCAAACTTTATGGATTAGATTCTTAGAAATTTGCCGCCAATCTAGCATTAATGGGCCGAATGTGAGGGAAACAGTCGGATTTGAATTCAAAAAGCCCTATAAATCACAGTTGGTTGTCCAGCGAAAAACACTTGGCATTTTGAAAATTCAGTTGTTGCACTATTAGGTGTGTATAGACCTTATGAATTTTGAGGCTTTGAGAGCAAGTTCAACGTTTGAGAGATTGCTGAAAGAAACAAAATACCTCCTAAATAGAATGATGTTGAAACCCGAGGAATCCGTGCAGGAAATTGCGGTAGTAGAAGCCCAAGAGAGTGCCAGAGTGCTAGTCGAAGTCCTTAAATCACCCAGAACACCGAGACCAAAGAAGGATAAGCAGGCTATGATCCCGGTGCGCGTCTCACCAAGAAACCCACAAAGGACCAAGCTCACCTTGCAGAAAAAGGGGAAGGCCATTAATATGGAGGCTGATGAGGAAGAATCTAAAGAAATCCTGGTGGATGAGGAGGACGTGGAAATGGAAGTTGAAAATTAGGGTGCGGACCCTATTACCAGGTTACCTGAATATGTTCCTCCGTGCAAGGGCAAACCCAAGGTGCCGAAGGACATAGACGAGAGAAAGAGCTCCCTAAAAACTTCGGTGCTCCCAGATGACGTTGTTTTTGAGGGGCCACACTTAGGGTGAGTTCCTGTACTGAAGTTTGAAGATTGGGACCTTGTAGATCACGAGAAATTCCCACATTTAGTGATTGAGCAGCTAATGCACCGACGGATTGACGCGGATTCTGGAACAATTGAATTGGAGCCATGGACTTGGCTCAAGGGTGTAGAGAAAGCCCAGCTACTCAACCTACTCTGGGTGTCACATTACCACCGCGCCCTAGTGACCGTCTTCGTCATCAGGTAGCTACTCTGCTTGGTGCATGATGGGTGTTTGTGGCTAGAGGAGCCCATTCCCATCACAGACCACTTGATCCATCAGGTCAAACGACTGCCTTACTCAGGGGAGGATCCAACCAATATATCAGAAGGAAAAGGTGGCGAGTTGCCCCTTGTGGAAGATATGAAGAAGAAATTCAAGTTGGAGAAGAAGAAGCAGGGATATGCCATCTCCAGCATTAACAACCCTACCGTCAAGGTTGCAACACAAATATAGCAGGGAAGGTGATGCGGAGGTGCTACGCGGATGAGGTGCCCACGCCTGTGATTTCACTAGCAGCCCAATACGCTGAAGGAGTTCAGTTCAACTGGGTGAATTATTTATGCGATGAGTTCCTTGTGAACTGTCGCGAGGCACAGGAACAAAGCAAAACGTTTCACTACGCATGGCTCCTGTTTTCGATCATACTGGTGGCATGGGAGCTGCTAGAAGATAGCCAATTCCCTTCGATCGTGTCAGACCTTCCAGAGGCAACAACGTATGCTTTGCTGTGGGAAACCAAGGATGTGCAACATATAAAAGAAAGTAATATCTTTTGGATCTTAATGGAGATGAGTATCTAGATGGGGATCAATCGCAAGCCGCGGTTGTCGCCCACAGTATATGCCAGTTTGCAGAGCTTTTCAGAGTTCAAAGCGGATTTCCACCATGTTTTTATTAGGGCGCGGAAGGACCCCACGAAGACATGGCATACTATATCCGGCAACTGATGATGTTATATTTGCAGTCCTCGAGTCTTGGCCACCGGAGTGGCGTGCTCCAGAAGGCTTCGCGGTGGAAATGGAAAAGTCTGCCGCGTAGCATAAGAAGGAAGAAACAAAGCTCAGAATAGCACAATTGGCTGAGAAGCACAGAAAAGAGGAAGCGGAGGCTAAGGCCCAGGCAGTGCGCGACGTTGTGAAATTGGCTGAACAGCGGAGGACAGGAGGAGAAGTGTGTGAAGGACAGAAGTCACCTTCGCTTGAGACTAAAGCAAAAACAAAGGAGCCAACAAAACAAGGTGGCGCGGACCCGCAGACAACTTCCACCCAACTCAAGCATCAACACCCACAAGAGAAGGCAGTGCCACGAAAGAAAACCAAGGCGTCCAAGACATCCTTCGACCCAATCACCCTCACTGAGGGGTATTTGCATGACATTGGAGAAACGGTGAGGGATGTCACTGCGGAGGCCCTTCAATAGTTCGAAGAACAACAACAGTTGGTATTGGGGGATCTACAGATAGAGCTACACGAGTGGCAGGCTCACACTCCATAGGCTGGCACAGTGTCCACCAGCCTCGCAATCGACACTTCAACTGCCAAGGAGAGGTTGCACACAAGGGTGACCAATGCGGTACTGCTACCAGATGGGGCACTCACTACAGAAAATGAGGTTGATAGGCCCACGGTTAGTAGTCTGAAAGGGGTGGGAATGAATATGGTCGTGCTCCCTTGAGAGACTCTCTACCTCTTGTAGGATGGAGTCACTGCAGAACTTAGGGCCCGAGAGAGTTGCGCTCTGCAGGTGATGAGTGAGCAACACATCAACATTGAGCAGTTGGGCCTGCAGTGCAACGAGGCAGTAGAACAGAACAAGAAGATCATGTAGGTAGTGGAGGAAGCCTGCCGAATGGTCCCAGAGTTGGACATTCATGCAGAAGAATCGGTTGAGGCGCGCGTCCATAAGTTGGCCACAAGGGTGCGCGACGCTTGAACAGAGATGGCCAGGGTTCAGCTGGAGCTGAACCTACAGATCAGAGAATTGCAGTTGAAGGCTAAACTTTCAACTCCACTAGAAGTCAAGGAACAATGTACCTCCGTGGTTACAAAAATGATAGCGGCGGTTGACAGTGCAGTAGCAGAGTGCACGTAACTTTTTGAATAGGCATTCGAGGTCCTAACCACCCTACAAGAGGACATGGATGTAAAGCGCTTGGAGACAGAGGCATGCGAGCTACAACAGAGGTATGACGAGGTCAAAGGGATTGCATAGATGGTCGCCATTACATAGAGGCTCGCATGGATGCAGGAGGCAAAGGCGCTTAAGGAACAGGTGGATGCCGCTCCGCACAAAGAAGCAGTCTTAAAATCGCGCCTACAACCATGGATAGACGAGGCTTATACGACTACAACTTCCATTGAAGGAAAGCTCACGACACTGCAGGCAACTCAACATAAGATTCAGGGTAGCAGCTCAGCGGCAGTCACCAAACAACGAGTGGAAGAAGTCTAGCAAGCGGTCGCTCACTGCGCTGCCAAAGTTGCAGTGATCCAAACGGAGCTGGGAGTTCTTCGCGCTAAGATATTCACGCCTGCAGAGTGACTCGAGGGTGAGTCACGATGTTTATGTTGGGAGCCTGTTGGGCACGAGATCCCCCAAGAGTAGTTTTAGAGCTAAAAACCCATATTTTGGTCAAGTTTTGTAATCCAAATGTAAAGACTCCGCACTTTGTGGTCGCGGAGCGCTTAGGTGTTAAAGAGTCATAGGGTTGTCCAACCTTATTTTGGTAATGTAATGTCAGCTGTAAAAGATCTACCCATGGTCCGCGGACCATGGGATTGTATAAATAGAACTAAGCTCTAAGTAGTTAGAATCAATGAAGAGAGAATCAATGAAGGAGTGAGTCATAGCTTTAGAGCAGAAGTCTAAGTTTGAGTTTTAGTGTAGGTAGAGGCTCTGCAGCTGAGTGCGCAGAGGCCTAGAAGTCCACAGCTGAGTGTGCGGACCCCTTCAGCTAAGTCCGTAGGGCGAGTCGAGTGTGTAATTCTCCAGAATTATCAATAAAGAGAAGGATTCTATAATTTATGTGTCTTTATTTCCTGTTTATGCATCTTGTTATGTGGGTATGAATTTCAATTATAATGCTTATATGATGCGCAAATATATGTAAATGTATTGGTTCAGTAAATGCAAGTAACAACATCTATTTATGCAAAGCTAACTAAGATCGATTAATAAGATAAGTGAGACACTCATCCTAGTTTGGGAGATATTGTAGTTTGCTTTCCTAGCAGTGTGAAAGTCCCTAAGCCAGAGGTTAGGGCTGCATGAAATCCAATTCTACCCTTTTATGAAGGTACTAAAGAGTGGAATAGAGGGCTAAGCAACCCGCGTGAAGGTAGGTATAGCCAAACTAAACCAACATCACATCCATCTCAAGGGTGTGGAAACTTGGTTCCAACATCCCCCCATACTGCTTTGGGTGAGAGTTCAGTCCACACTCCGCGAGCTGATGCCAAAAGGGATAGTGGTGTAGGAATTTGTGTGGCTAACTAACACTAAACTTGGGTCAGCTCCCCTCAAGCCAACACCTGCTCAGGTATCATCTCTCAATGGCTCTCGTTATTATGTTACTTTTATTGATGATGCAACCAGAAAAACCTTGATTTATTGTATTCGAAATAAATATGATGTATTTTATACGTTCAATAAATGGAAAGATTTGGTTGAAAATGAGATAGGAAAAAGGTTGAAGTGTCTCAGATTAGACAATGGAGGTGAATATTGCAGTAAAGAGTTTGATAAGTACTATTCAAAGAATGGAATTCGCAGAGAGAAGACAGTTCCAGGAACACTACAAGAAAATCGTGTGTCAGAAAGGATGAACATGACAATTATGGAGCGTGCAAGGTGCATGAGATTGCATGCAGGATTGCCTTTACAATTTTGGGTAGATGTTGTAGATACTGTTGTTTATATAATAAACAAAGGGCCTTCAAGTTATTTGGATGGTGGTATTCCAAAGAGGCATGGGTAGGTAAAAAGGTAGGCTACTCACTTTTAAAGACTTTTGGTTGTGAAGCCTTTGTCCACATTAATAAATAAAATAGAACAAAGCTTGAGGTAAAATCAAAGAAATGTACCTTTATTGAATATGGTTTTAATGATTTTGGTTATCACTTTTATGATTATGAAAAACACAAAATCATTAGGAGTAGAGATGTCATATTCAATGAAAAGGTTTTTTATAAGGATCAAATGCAAGAAAAGAAACAGGAAAAAGAAAACATAGAATACACAGTGCTTAATGACATCACAAAAAAAGTGAAGGTGCCTGAAAATTATAATGATCAATAGCCACAACAACAACAACAAACACTTCAAACACCTGAAAGTGGTATTAGAAGATTTACCAGGATAAGTAGACCCCTTGAACGATACTCTCCTTCATTATATTATGTACTGTTGACTAATTCTGGTGAACTAGAGTGTTATGAAGAAGCAATGTAGGTAGAAACTAGGAAGAAGTGGGAGTAAGCCATAAAAGAAGAGATGGACTCCTTAGTAAATAACCAGACTTGGGACTTAGTCAGGTTGCCTACATGTAAAAAAACATTGCAGAATAAATGGGTTTATAGGTTGAAGGAAGAAGATGGAGGTAAAAAAAGGTATAAAGCTAGACTTGTGGTGAAGGGGTTTGCATAGAAAAAGGGTATAGAATTTGATGAGATATTTTCTCCCATTGTTAAAATGATTTCAATCAGAACTATTTTAAGCCTAGTAACAGCTGAAGATTTGCATCTTGAGAAATTATATGTATATACAACCTTTCTCCATGGGTATTTGGAGGAAGAGATATATATGCAACAACCACAAGGATATGAGGTAAAAGGGAAGGATAAAATAGTGTGCAGGTTGAAGAAGAGCTTGTATGGCTTAAAACGAGCTCCAAGGCAGTGGTATCTAAAATTTGACAGGTTTATGTATGAACAAAGTTATACTAGATGTCACTCTGATCATTGTGTTTATCTCAAAAGGAAAAATGATAGAAGCTATATTATATTATTATTGTATGTAGATGACATGCTTGTTGCAGGTTCTAACATGCATGAAATAAATGTGTTCAAAAGAAATTTGGAAAACTCAATTGCAATGAAGGATTTGGTGCTACAAAAAAAAATCCTTGGTATGAGAATCGAAAATTATTGTCTTAGAGTGAGTACATACAAAAGGTGTTGAAGAGATTTAATATGTAGAATGCAAAATCAGTTAGTATACCTTTGGTTAGACATTTAAAACTAAGTAAGGAGGCGTGTCCCAAGACTCAGGAAGAAATGGCTTATATGTCTAAAGTTCCATATGCATCAGTAGTTGGAAGCTTAATGTATGTAATGGTTTGCACAAGGCCTGATATTGCACATGCAGTGGGAGTTGTAAGCAGGTATATGAACAATCCAGGAAAAGAACATTAGATGGCAGTGAAGTGGATTCTCAGGTATTTGAGAGGTACCACAAATAAAGAATTATGCTTTGGTGGTTCAAACATTTCTCTACAAGGATATGTTGATGCATATATGGCGGGTGATAGAGATAACAAGAGGAGCACCATAGGGTCTGTGTTTATTGTAGGTGGAACAACTGTCAATTGGGTTTCAAAACTGCAAAGTGTTGTTGCACTCTTAACAACAGAAGCAAAGTATGTTGCTGCTATATAGGTTAGTAAAGAAATGATTTGGTTACAAAGGTTTCTGGATGAATTGGGTAAGAAGTAGGAGTTGGGCAGGTTATACAGTGACAACCAGAGTGCCATACATCTTGCAAAGAACTATGCATTTCATTCCAAGGCTAAACATATATAGCTCAAGTACCATTTCATACGGTCAGTGCTGGAAGATGGACAGTTGAAGCTGGAAAAGATACACACTAGCCAGAATCCTGCAGATATGTTAACAAAAGTTGTAACCAAGGAGAAACTAAGATTCTACTCAGTTTTAATTGGTATTCAAGTATGATCATGAAGATGAGAAACAATAAGGTCCAAAGTGGAGTCATTGTCCAGAAAATGAAGCAACGGTGGAGTTGCTATAATCAGTCTCCAAGTGGGAGATTGTTGGGTGTGGAGCCTAATTATCTTCTTTATTCAAAGGTATCGCCGCATTGGACCCCAGTTCGTAACGTTGCCTCCCATTTTTACACGCCACAAAGGGGGGGAGGGGGGGGGGGGCAATGTCGATTCTTTAGATCCCCCTAGGTGGTGGCTCAGGGGCAGCGCCCCCGAAGCTAAAATAGATGTAAATTTTCCTTGGATCGTTCATTAGGCATAAATCTGATGGTAGACGTTATGTTTAATTTAGGGTTTTTTGCCCTAGAAGGCAACCACTCGCTATATATGAGGGAATTGTATTGCGACTATGTAGATGTGTATTGTGAGCGAGAAAGAGAGAGGAGATTGTGTGAGAGCAAAGAGGGAATTACAATGGATCTACTGTAGGTTGTATCTCTTCATTTTTCTGGAAAATATAAAAGGAAGGACTGGCTGTTTCTCCGTGGACGTAGCCCAAATTAGGTGAACCACATATATCTATGTCTCTCTTATTTTTTATGTGTTTTTTGTGCTTATATTTCTACAATATTCTATGTGTTCCTTTTCTCTGTAATATATAATTTTCTGACAGTGCATGCAAAGTCTTGGTTAGTGCAGTTCGCTATAGGTACAAAGAAAAGAGTTCATCATTAGGTAAGAGCCTGTGCATTTGAGTTGAATTTCATGTCTACATCAGTGCATCTGAATGTATTTCTATTGGGATCATACAATATGCTCTTGGGTATGGATTGGTTATATCTTCATAGGACCAAGGTGGATTGTTATGACAAAGCCATTGAGTGCTTGGATGACAATGGGGAGATGAGAATCTTACAAAGTAAAAGGAAAGAAACATCAGTTAGGATGGTGACAACTATGCAGGAAAAGTGCAGTCGCAAAAAAGGGTGTGTGTTATTTGCAGTGCATATCTCTAGGCACAAAGGTAAGGAAGTTGAGGATGCAATTTTTTTGAGCAGGTATCTAGTTCTACAGTAGTTTGAGGATGTGTTTCCTGCATAGATTTCAGAGTTGCCACGTCACAGGGAAGTAGAATTTTCTATTGAGTTGGTACCAGGGGCAGCACCAACATCAAAAGAAACATACATGATGAGCACTCCAGAGTTGGTAGAGTTGAAGTTGCAGTTAAAGGAAATGCTTGAAAAGAGATACATTAGGCCAAGTGTATCACCATGGGGCGCATTAGTATTGTTTGTGAACAACAAGGATGGTACTCTCAGATTGTGCATTGGCTATAGGTAGTTAAACAAAGTGACCATCAGGAACAAATATCCATTACCGAGGATTGATGACTTATTTGATCTGTTGAAGGGAGAAACAGTGTTCTCGAAGATTGATCTGAGATCCGGATATCATCAGGTACACATAAAGGAAGAGGACATTTAGAAGACAACTTTTCGGACCAGGTATGGTCATTATGAGTTTGTTTTAGTTCCAGTCGATTTGACTAATGCTCCATGTACCTTTATGTGCTTGGTGAATAATGTGTTGCATCCTTATCTAGACAAGTTTGTTATTGTGTTCATTGATGATATATTGGTATATTCTAAAAATGAAGAAGAGCATGCCGAGTATTTAGCAGTAGTGTTGATATTGTTGAGAGAGCATCAGTTGTATGCTAAGCTCAACGAGTGTAGTTTCTTTCAGAATGAGGTACATTACTTGGGACATGTTGTCTCCTAGGAGGGCCTAGCAATGGATATAGAAAAGATAAGATCTATCATGGAGTGGGAAACTCCTAGAAATGTAGATGAGGTGAGATATTCATGGGATTGGCAGGTTATTATAGGAGATTCATAAGGAACTTATCACATAATTCTTATCCTATTACATCATTTCAGAGGAAAGGTAAGAAGTTTGAATGGACAGAGGAGTGTGAGGCTAGTTTTTAGCAGCTTAAGCAGTTTTTGACACATGCTCTAGTGTTAAAGATCACATATTATCCAGACAAAGAGTTCGTGGTATGTATAGTTTCTTGTGAAAGAGGACTTGGTGGAGTGCTTATGCAAGAAGGACAGTTGGTATGATATGAATCACATAAACTAAATGAACATGATTAGAAATATCTGACACATGATCTTGATTTGGAATGACCGTTCATGCATTGAAGATGTGGAGGTACTATCTTCTTAGTAGGAGGTTTGTATTGATGAGTGATCACAGTGGGTTGAGATACTTGTTTGACTAGCCGAATCTGAATGTCAGACAAGCTAGATGGTTGGCCACGATTAGTGAGTTTGACTTCGAGATCAGGTACACCAAGGGAAAAGAGAACAAGGTTGCAAATTCTCTTAACAGGTAGATTGGGGTGAATCATATAACAACTATGAGTTCCTATGGGACAAACTTACTGGATCAAATCTTACAGGCAGGTCAGTAGGATGGCAGGTATAGAGAGCTTATGCACTGGTTACAATAGAGTATTGGTATAGGTACATGTAAAGTTAGTGGTATAGGTACAGGTACATGTATATGTGCATAGGATGTGGACTATTGTTTTACAACATATGGATTAGTCAAGTTTAGAGATAGGATATATGTGCTAGACAACAATGAGCTCAAGAAGGTGATCTTGAAGGAGTTTCATATGAAACCATATTCCGGTCACCCAGGATATCATATGACATCGACAACAGTTAATAAGTTTTATTATTGGTTGAATCTGAAGAAGGATGTGGCATAATTTTTGGCTAGATGTTTGGATTGTCAGCAAGTAAAGCAGAGTGTAAGCCTCTAAGTGGATTTTTACAACTGATTGTAATTCCAGAGTGGAAATGGGAGGTCATTTCCATGGATTTCATTATAGGTTTTCCCAAGACATCTAGACAACACAATTCCATCATGGTTGTTGTGGACAAGTTGACAAAGGTTGCACACTTCATTCCAGTGAAGACTACATATTCAACTAATGATGTGGCACAAGTGTTCATAAGAGACGTGGTTAGATTGCATGGTGTTCCAAAGAAGATTGTGTCAAACAAGGATGCAAAGTTAACTTCCAAGTTTTGGAAGGAGTTGTTTACAAGTTTGGGCACAGAGTTGGCCTTCAGTACAACTTATCATTTGCAGATAGATGGACATACTGAGAGGGTTAACAAGGTATTGGAGGAGGTGTTGAGGATGTACGTGGTGCATCAACAACAAAAGTGGGAAGAGTATCTTCCACTGGTAGAGTTCGCTTACAATAATGGGTATCAAGAACCTTTGAGGATGAGTCCATTTGAGGCATTGTATGGGCAGAGTTGTAATACTCCCATCAGTTGGAGTGATCCAGTTAACAGGGTGTTGATTGGACCGGACATGTTGGAAGACATGGAGTGGGAAATGTAGGTAATCAAGAAGAATTTGAAAGCAACACAGGATAGGAAGAAGAGATATATAGATCAAAACAGGTTATTTAAGGAGTTTCAAGTTGGGGGAACAAGTGTACTTTCACATCAAACCAAAGAAGAGATCCTTACGTATTGGATCATGTGCCAAGATTGCACCTCAGTTTTGTGGACCTTTCAAGATTCTTGAGAGGATTGGGCCATTAGCATATCGACTTGCACTACCTTTGACAATGAAAGTCCATGATGTTTTCCATATGTCATTGCTTAAGAAGTATGTTAAATATGTTGATCATGTGATTGACTGGTCTGTATTGCAGGTGGCGCCAGATGGAGAATTCCAACCGAAACCTCAATGTATATTGCAGAGTAAGATTCTCATGCTCCAGAACTGAGCAATTGAGCAGGTTAAAGTGCAGTGGAAGCACTTTGGGCCTGATGAAGCCACATGGGAGATGACAGATCAGATGTGGGCTATGTATGCTTCATTGTTTGTCGATTGAGGCAAGGCCGTTTTGGTATGATGTTTTGGTATATGATTGGCATATGTTTTGATGTGATGTTTAGGTATATGTACATATGTAGATGGATGTAAATACCGCCATGAGCTATGTTATAAAACTCCAATAAGTGGTATGAGTGCCATGTTATTATGATGTTATGTTTCCATGTTGGTTTGCTTCTTAGTAGGGTGATCATTGTAAATACTGCAACGAGCTATGTCATAAAAATCCATGGGTAGTATGTTTTATTTTCAATGTTTTTGCTGAAGTATAGGTGGAGTTGAACACCAAAGATGGTGTCCCCCAAGGGGGAGGGTTTTGTAACAACCTTGGTGAAAATTCCATGTAATAAAAGTTAATAAAGGAAAAACAATAACCATGGATTATGGGACACTTATTCCAAGTTGAATGTTGGGAAAAACATTCTATGTGGGTGTTCATTTGGTTTATTATGGCTAAGGAAGTTGGAAAAGGAAATGGCTAAGGCATTTGGAAAGGAAAAGTGACATTAATTGGCATTTTATTTATGAAAATAATGGAAATTAGGAGAAAAGGAAGGTGAAAGGTCACAGGTTGCATGTGAGGAGGAAAATGAAGGAAAATAATGGCAAATGAAGAAAATAGAAACCTAATTGATGAAAAGGCTTCTGAGGATCAGTTGGTACCTTTTTTCAGTGTTACCTTTTATCAGTTCAGTTTTGGAGCTCTCTCTTTATTCTCTCTCTCTCTGTCACTCTTGGACACCTAGAGTTTTCTTGGACCATTTCAACATTGGATCAAGAAAGACAAAGGAGGCAAAGAGTAAGCAGAGATCAACAAAGGAAGAGTAGGATCAAACAACTAGAGTAGTTTTCTTTGTAGGTATTGATTTGCATGTGTGATTTCCTTACTATATTTGGTCCAATGCATGGTGTTGCATGTGTGTTATTGGTTCTATTTCTGTCATTAGCATTGGTTTTTCTAGGAGTGACAATGTTTTTTAGCTAATCCTTGCCAATTCCGGATAGCCATGGTGTGACAGGCTTCTCATGTTTTGGCTGAGATGGATTTCCTGATGGATTCGAAGCTAAGTGAGGTGCATCTCTGAATAAAAGAACATAGGGCCTAGGAACCCCTAAACCAGACTGTGTGTTGCGGTAAATCTAGATTTTGTGTTGCCTCAATGGGCCTAGGAATCCTCAACCAATGAATGGAGGGAAATGTAGTAAATCCTAGAGGTGGGTTCTCTCCATCAATCCTAGGAATCCCAAGATGGGTTATACGGTAAATCCTGGAGAGTGGAGTCTCGGTTAGGTCCTAGTGATCTTGTGTGGATTGCGGCAAAGCCTAGAGACTAGGAGACAAGAAAATTCCTCACAGTGTAGGTGGAGAAATATGGTGGCATCCATGCTTGTTTTGGCCAAGTGATCTAGTGGAGATCGTGGTACAACCTATTATTGCATGTTTATTGTTTTGTCTTAGTGATCCGATGTGGATAGTGGTAAAGCCTGGTTCCTATTGATGAGGGTGAGGTGGTTTAGCCTCGAGATGCCCTGGTTGGTTCTTTTGGTTTGAGTCCCACATTAATGCTTGGAATATGACACGGGGGTGATTGGATGAAGAGAGATTTGGCTCAGCCAATCTATGGTTGGGTGGAACGTGGTAGTCCCATACTGGGTTGGCTTTTGCATTCATTAATAAGAGGTTATTTCCTTGGTATATCATATGTAAATGTATTGGTTTATATGTGGATTCTATGGCTGATGTATCCTTGATATTTCTATTGTTATTATGCTGGTTATAAGCATGTATTATGACAATGATGATGTATGGCTCTCCTCATGTTTTGATTTGTAAATGAATGAAAAATGTATCTATGACCTAATAAATGATAATGCAACTAATGATATAAGGGCACAATGCTTCTTTTTCTCAGATAAGTATGAGACCCCTATGCTCAGATCTGTTGTTTAGACCTTATATTTCATATTTGTGATATGTTTGACAAAATTCCTGTCATGTCTAGTAGGGGTCCAGTCTAGTCCTTGTTGATGTTTTTGCAAATGTATCTTTTTTATGTCGTGACATTTCATTTATGAACCTGTCATTGAGTTCTATGGAGTGACCTGGGCTCTGGGCTTGAAAAATTGGCACAAATCTTAGTATCGCATGCACAAGAATAAGGAGAAAAGTCCCTAGACACACCCATGCCTTGCTGTGGGAGCGACTGGAGCCTCCCAGATGCACCCTTCTCCATATCAAGGGAGCATCCAGGGGTTTAATGGTCTAAAAACTCAGTGAGACCCAAGGACTAGTCACGGGGATGACTAGGAAGGCTTATGAGAGTCCTGTAGCAGGTATAGAAGGTTTGTGTTATGGATTTCCATTGATTCAACTTCCTTAAGGTCACTTGGGAGGTTGAATCCCATTATAGTGGCCTCTCGTCACATATTTACCCGGGTTGGCCAGTTACTTGGGTAGATGTGGGATAAGGGTGTTACATTAAGACTGAAAAAAATAGACACAAATTTCTTCTACTCAATCCATGGAAAGGAAAGCATACAATAGAAATACATGAAATCATTCAATCATAATGAACACAATATTTTACTGGTGAACCCAACTGGGGAAAAACCCTCCTCTGTTTTGTGTTCTTTCAAGACAACCTGCAATAAATAACCTTGCAAAAAGTGTAGGATTATTGAAGTGTAATGCCATGCACCCTCGACCTCGACTAGAAATCATGATAGCAATGTAATGTACGCTCAATCAGAAATGGTGAGAGCATTTATTGAGTAATTTATTCTATGCTTGTTAGAGGTGCAACATGAAGCGGTTCAGGGAAACTATGAAAGCACTTCCATGAATTTGACATCAACAAAAAGCACCCTTCAAGGAGTTTTGCTCAGATACACAATTTCCATGCTGCCAACAATTACCTTCAGTTAACGCACTAGTTTCCAAGGTTAAGGCTGACATTAGCAGACATGGCGCACTGGATATGAATCCATATGAGGTTGCCCATAATTGGGCAAAATGAATGATAGGGAGTTATGTTCTAATGTACATTTCATGAAGGTGGAAATAAGACTTTGAAAATAAGATATGAATCATATGAGGTTAATTGAGGGCAAAAAGATTGAGGGGGAGTTATGCTTCAATGTCTTGTCATGAAGGTGGAAATAAGACCTTCAAAATATTAACCAATTGAAAGATTACATCTTTTGTTTGTAATATTGTTAATAAATAAACAAACAAATCTCTCTCTCTCTCTCTCTCTCTCTCTCTCTCTCTATATATATATATATATATATATATATATATAAGTTAAACTAATGGATAGTTAAAAGTAAATAGATTACTAGAGTCCTGCCTTGGTAGAGGCTAATACATTTATATTTCTACCAATAAATATGTAAGTAATTTAACAATATATTTTTAACATTTTTATTATTCAAACTATTTTAAATATTAAATAGATAAAATAATATAAATAGAAGTTGTTGTAAACTTAAAATATATTTCTTAAATATTAAGTGAATAAATTTAAGTTGTTATAAACTTAAAATATATTTCTTAATGCCTATTATAAATGTATCTATGATCATTTTTCTTCTCTCACAGATTCATTTTACATATTTTATTTTTTCAACCTTATATACAAAATGATTTTGTATTTCATTGTGTTTAGTTCGATGGAATCTAAAATTCTTGGATATCCAGTAAAACTTTGATTATTGCATTTTATTGCTATGGGTTGTGTTTACATATTTTAATATTCTTTTAACAACTTTTCTACTTAAATTGATTCCTTTTGGTCTGGTGAATTGTTACATAATGCTGCTTTTACACTTAAAATATATATTATTGGTTTGTTCTCGTTGGGCCATGAAACCATACCTCCATTCAACATGAAATCTTGATGTCAATTTATGCTTATCAACATCACATGTGCAACTTGCAGTACAATAGAAGATGTATCGAGGTATGTGTAATGTACTTAAACCCCAAAAATTCAGAGGGATTACATGGAAAAACCAAAGAACACAAGATACAATAGATAATCACTAAAAACGTTTCTCAAGGGGCCAACATCCTAAAGAAAAGCTCTGAATACAATAACAAGTCTTGGTAAGACAACACATACCCATATACTTATCTATCAAAATAAAATCTTAACTACTTGCAGGTGCACTTATCTGAGGGCTTACTGATTGATTAGGGACTCATTAATAAAGAGGACCCATTTTACAATGAGTGGCTATTAACTAACTATTTAATTGGTCTTATTCAAGGAAGGCGACCTCATAAATCAATAAATTATCATAATTAAGGGGGTTAGGGCATGACCTTAACATGCTTTCCGCATTCAAAAGCAATGTTGTCCTCAAGGTTGAAGGTAAGGAAATTTCTATATAATCGTTCTCAATTCCCATCTGGAATATTTTGGTTGGATATCTTTCGACTCAATTAGTATCCCTTGAATGTGTGATGGTGCGACCAACACTCTTTGGTATCCAATACTGCTTTTGGTTGGAGCCAAATGGAACTTTCTTCATCAAGCTCTAGTAGGTTGATCTACACTTTACAATTCGATTGCACAACATTCTTCAAATATGACATGTGAAAGACTAGATGAATCTTGGAGTGTGTTGGAAAATCCAGCTTGTAGGCCACCTATCCAATGTGTTATATGGTTTGATAGGGACCATAGAACTTGGGAGCTACTTTTTTGGGAACTTTATCTTTGAGTAATGTCTATTTATAAGGTTGTAGGTGAAGAAACACCTGATCCTCTTCAACAAAAGAATGTTTGAATCTATGCTAATTTTCTTGTTATTTCATTTTAATTTTACCATAACCAACATGTCATCAAGGTTACAAATAATGGTTTTTTTATTGAGAGGCTATTTGTCAATTGCAAGAACTATGGAGGTCACTGGTACATATGATGCCACTGACAGGGGTTTTTGGCCATAAATAGCTTCACATGGTGTCATTTCGGTAGCTCTAAGATAAGTCGTACTGTACCATCATTTGGAAAGGGGAAACATTTGTGCACATTAGTGCAACATTTCAAAATCAAAGCGTCTCAAATAGGTTTCTATGTGCATTTTGACACTTCTATTTGGCCATTAGTTTGGGGATGATATGCAATGATCTTATTTCAATTGTGCACCTTGAAGTTTGAATAAATCTTGCCAAAATTTGTTGGTGAATATAAGTATTGATTTGAGACCATGGAAGTGGGCATACCATGTAGCTTAAAGATACAATCCATGAAGACAGTGAAAACTAAGCAATGAGTGTACGGATGAGTTGGGGCAAAAAAATGAGTAGGTTTTGAAAGACGATTTATAGCCACCATGATGACAGATTTGTTACCTGCTTTTAGAAGTCCCATGATATAATCCATTGAGATATCAATCAATATTTGTGTTGGTATTGGTAATGGTTGCAATTCCCCTAGCATCTTCATCGTCTCTCCCTAGTTTCTTTGGTATGTGTCAGAGGATGCTATAAAATCTTGGATATTTGTTTTCATTCCTTCCTAGAAGAATGGGCACTTAGTTCTTTTATAGGTTTCATGAAAGCTAGAATAACATGCTATTGGTGATAAATGTAGTTCCTCTAGGACTCAGTATTTTAAGGCCTAATATCTTTCCAGAATAATGCCCCCTTTAAAATGCAATGTATCTTGTGGCTATGTCTAACCTTTCAGTGGTTTGGGATTTGCTTGATGTCATTGGGTGAGTTTCCTCCAAGCACTATCTTCTAGCCATTCCCCATGGGATTCCTCGAGGCATCACTGACTTGCTAAGGATAAGTCAAAGAGTGATCCATCCTACTCATATTGTCTGGATAAAACCTTAACTACCACATTTTCTTTACCTTTCCTATATACAATGTAATAATCATAACTCAACATCTTGGTGACCCACTTATGCTTATTTGGTGAATATAATTGTTGTTTAAGGAATTAATTCAAACTATGGTGGCTATTTTTGATCTAGAAATTCCTACCTATGAGATATGGTGCCAAGCTTCCACGGCATGAAGGATAGCCATCAAGGCCTTCTCATATGTGGATTTTCAAAAAATTGCAGTAACACAATTGCTTATTGGTGAATGCCAAGGGGAATTCTTCTTGCATCAAGACTACTCTGAGAAATCTATATGAGGCATCACATTTCAAGAAAAAATTCTTCGTAAAAGCAAGAACTAATATAGGAGTAGTGCACATGGCATCCATTAAAGCAATGAAGGCATATTTTCTACCTCACTCTAGGAAACAACATTCTTTTTAAGGAGTGGAACTATTAGGGGAGCTGAAATTTTGCCATAATATTTCACAAATTTCATGTATTAGTATTTAATCCTTAACAATCCTTGAAATCTCTTAGGATGGGGATAATCTTTCATAACTAATACTTTCTTAGGATCAACTTGTACTCCACACTGACCCAAACATTCAACCTTGGGAGCCCCATCACCACATGTAGAGTGCTTTAGGAATATTTGGTTTCCCCTCTAGAGTATTGTAAGGACTTATTGACACACTCTACGTGTCATTCCCATGATTTATTGTAGATCAAGATATCGTAAAAAGATATCAACACAAATTTGCATAGGAACGATTAGAAAAGATTGTCCATGAGGCTCTAAAAAGTGGATAGAGCAGTGCGAATACCAAAAGGCACCACTAGAAACTCATAATGATCTTCATGTGTCTAGAAGGATGTGTTAAGGATATGTGTTCTTTCTCATTCATCTTTATTTGTTGGTATTCTAAACCCAAATCAAGTTTAATGAACAACTTTGCTCCATATGAAATTCATTGAGTAGATCATCAATAAATATGATATAAATTTTGTCTTTGATCATGAACTTATTGAGAACCCTAAAACCAAAAAACAATATGCCAAATGTCTTCCTTCTTCAACTTCCCAATGAATTCCTCCAATGACCGAGGCTCATCATACTTAATTCGATCCTTAAATGCTAAAGGCAATCCACTGATGAACCTTTGGACCTTTGTCTTCTCATCCTTAAGATATGGCACATAACTCAACAACTCCAGAAACTTAGTTGTGTACTCTTCATCTGTTATAGACCCCATCTTAAGCTCATATAATTCCTTAGCCTTTCCAGCGTAATATCCCTGAGACAAGTACTTATTTTTGAAGAGTATTTTAAACTCATGCCAACTCAACTCCTTTGTCTTGATGCCTCTGACACGCTTCATGTCTTTCCACCAGATATCTGCTTTTCCATTAAGACTGAAAATAACTATCCTAGATTTCATATTCTCTGTATAATCATGAAATTCAAAGAAATTCTTCATCCCAATTAGCCATGCTTCTGCATCTTCCAATTTCTTCATCTCTCCATCAAATGTAGGAGGCTTGGCTTTCTTGAACTCATCTAGAAAGTATTATTTCTCACTCCTCTTGATGATAACAATGACGAACATGATGTCTCTTTGAACCAGAACAAGAATATAACCCATAAGCACTACCTCTCCTATCAGGTATATCCAACCATCTTCCACCTCTAACCGTGTCATCCATGTATCCTGAACGAGACCTGCTGCCATTTCCCCATTAGTCCTTTCCTCCTATCCATGAATGATTCTTGGTTGTCCTTGTTTATGCAAATCTGACAAGCTCTAAAGGATCATGGCATTAACCTCGACTTGCTTTTCCTAAGATTTGACAAGTCTTTCATATGACTGAATTATCCTGTCATTATCCACCTTGCAACTTCTAATTTCTGCCTTCACACTTCTCATTGTATATGCTGTATCAGGATAATAATCATATCCTTACTGTTCAACTGATCTATAAGGAGATTCATGTGAACTATAATCCACCATTTTTCTCGTCATATCTAATCTTCTATTTTCTGCAAACATGTCATGTTAGATAAACCAAATATAGACATAATCAAAATCATACCTTAGTCAAGTTCATGGGAGGCTATCTCATTTGCACATTCAATCTAGATTAGCACGATATATGTATATATAATGACATCAAAATATCAACATCTCAACATCACCATTATGACATAAGACTACAACAATGACCATCACAATGCATGCACAACAAACATATAGACCATTAACATTCATGCATAACAATCAAATTTACCCCACGGTCTAGTGCTACAACCTCGCTCTGATACCACCTTGGAATGCCTCCTATCACATTTACCCAAATTCACAAGCTTTCCAGGGTAAACATGAAGATGAGTGTAACTATGACGTGACTTGACCTCCAAGTTCCAGTTAAGGAAGCGGGGCCTAAAACTTGAACACTTATTGACTTCTCACAGGGACCATAGATCACTCAAAATCTAAAAACCACCCTAGGCGATCAATCCCTGAGTTGTAATCGTTTTTCTCTGACCTAGCTCCATAACTGCGCCCTTGACACTGCATCCATGTAGTTGGAATCCTATCACCACACTCACAGGCTTGCTTCCATGCCGTTATGACCCAATTCCTCCAGTTTTGTGCATGCGGTTCCAGGTTCTAAGCCACTTTTTTAGGCTAGATTTGAGACCACTGCCCTGAATTCCCTGTAACTTTCCAGAAGAGTAGAAAAGATGATAACAATGCTAACCATTCAAAATCAAACAAGAACTTGACCTAGACATGCCTAATCCACTATAAACATTTCATCAAACATATCGCAAACACGTAAGTTGGAGGTCATGAATGCATATTTGATCATAAACTTCTGAATCTCATTTGAGAATCACCAAGAAGGCTCCAAGCCCTCTATATCTAGCTGCAATAGCACTTGCTAGCCCATGCACTCATCAACCATTCAATGAGTTATCTAAACATTTCAAGAGCCATAGATGAAATACATCATACAACCAACAAATAACCAACACAAAATCCATGGAAAATCAACCATAATGTCAACATAATAACCAGTACAAGTGATCATAAATCACAATACGAAAATAAATTTTATTAACATATGAAAATTCCAACCAAGTTAGGCAATTTCACGTGCCGCCTAACCATAGATTGGGCTGAACCAAATTTCTCTTTCAATCAATCACCCGCATGCCATATTCCAAGCATGAATGTGGGATATTATGGGATAAGCCACAACAAAACCAAACCAAGGCTTCTAGAGGCCAAATTACGTTAAACCTCAACCAAATTGATTCCACCTCTATGGTCCAGAAATCACTAACATCAACCAGATTGATATTTACCTAAGTTGTATAGGGCTCTAGGAACTAGTAACTCAACCCATAACCTTCCATGGCTCCAGAGCGTTTGTTCCAATTGCGGCTCCAGGGACTAGTATCTCAACCCACCAAGGGCTCCAGAGCATTTGTCTCAACCTATGACTCCAAGAACTAGTAACTCAACCCAAACTATTCCAGGGCTTCCAGAGCATTTGTTCCAACCCACAACTAAAGAGAACCTAAGAACCAATTAGAAAAACAAGTGGGAACCCACAATGCCATGGATATCTAGGAAATGGAAAGGCAAGGTTAAAACCACTGTCAATCTAGAAAAATCTCTATGCCAATGGCAGCACATAACCAGAGAATCACATGCATATACCATGCATAAAAAAATCAGCAAGTAAATCACACATGCGACCTATTACTTGCAAAGTATCCATGCTGTAACTACTGATCCAACTGTTCCCTTGCACTCCCTTGCTTTCCTTTTCTTTATTTCACCAATCCAAGTGAATGCTAGAGTGCTCCAAGAATGCTCCAAGTGTGCAAGAGTATGAGAGAATGAATGGGAGAGCAAAAAAATGAACTAACAAAAGCTCACATTGCCCAAAAGCTAAACCAACAAAAAGTTGTGAAGTGATTCTTTGAAGCCTCTTTATCATTGATGTCTCTATTTTCTTCATTTTCCCTCTAATTTCCCTTGCATGCAAATATGTGTCTCTTCACCTTCCTTTTCTCCTATTTTCCTTTATTTTCATAATTAAAATGCCAATTATTGTCTCTTTGCCTTTGTCAATTTCCATAGTCATTAATTAATCACAAGTGATGTCCACTATAATGTTTTGCACAACATTTAGCTTGTAATACATGTCCCATGATCTTGATATTATTTTATTTACATGGAAAATCAACCAGGGGTTGTTACAAATACAAACCCAACTTGGACAAGATTCATAGAAGTGACATTGGTTACATGGATTTCAAACACATAATAATTTATCCTAATTTCTTGCAACAAATGAAGAAAAATATATTTGCCATGATATGTCAACAAGGACCACCAACTTTCTTTATCATATTTACAAGTCTTGAACATCGGTGGGCTCCATTGGTCAAAACATTGACTAGATTACATGACAAAAGAATAAAAAAAAACATATTGAAATGAGAGAAGACTGCAATATTGACTATATGATAAGGAAAAATGTAATGACGTGTAGTAACTATTATAGGCATAGAATTAATGCATTAAAGCAAATGATATCTCAAGATAAAACATTCTTTGGAAGTAGAGTGTATTACTATTTTATAACTGAATTCCAAACTAGAGGAAGCGAACATGAGCATGGGTTTCTATAGGTAAAATGGGCACCAATATATGGAGTCAATAGTGACAGTGGCATTGAAAACTTTGTTGGCAGTTATTCGACTTGTAACACACATCACCTTGATCTAGATCTTGCAAAAATACATCAACACCATTGTACAAACAATTGTAAAAAGAGAAAGAGATCGCATTGTAGATACAATTTTCCAATGCTGCCCATGAGAAGAAAAAATTTTCTTGAACCAATTGCGTTGGTAGATGACACAATGAGTGAAAAAATTAAATTATTATATGATATCCTGGAAACTAGAAAATATGATAGCAATAGTACTTTTAATGATTTTTTGGATGATATACATTTGATTGAAGATGATTACATCGTAACAATACAAAGTACATTGAAACAACTGATGATTTTACTGGAATGAAAACCTTGTCACATTTGGAACAATAACTTTGCAAAGAACATGCCACAATTGTGGAATGCAAATATTGATGCCCAATTTGTGCTTAATGCATATGCAACTGCATCATATTGCACATCTTACATGACAAAAATTGACAAATCGATGACAAATTCATTTAAAAGAATAAGAAGAGAACATTAAAAGAGCAAAGTAAATTCTATTGAAATAATACATTCATTGCACAACACTCACTCTACTTAATCTCCAACAAATCTCAGCGTGACAAGCAATGCATATAACACTTACTCTACCATTGAATCATAGTTCAAGGGAATGCATATTTATAAACACAGGACCAATGGATGAACACACATTTATCCTCAAACCATCATTCCTGCTAAGATGACAATTCCAAAATGGTCATGTGCAATTCCATTGTTGATTATTACATTGCTAGGCCTGATGCTATAAAGCATGCATGCGGCGCTAAATTTGTGTCAATGTGCAACAAAAATGGAACACCCATTACAAAAAGAAAGAAACCAAAGGTTATCCAATTCATCAAATATAAGAAGCACGCTGACTATGAAAACTATTGTAGGGAAAAGCTTTTGCTATATGCCCCATTTGAAAAAATGAGAAGGCATTGAAACAAAATTTGTTATCATGGGAAGCCACTTATATATTACATTGAACCACAATAAAAAAAAATGAATCTAAATTCACATATAACATTAACCCACTGTGGGGAAATCTATATAATGAAATCAATGTAATCCAGAATAATTCCATGGATTCTTGTAATACAATAAAAAAACAGAAAATAGTTGAACACCTCAACGATAAATATGATTTGGAAATAGACATGCAATGTTCCCATCACCATGAAAGAAAAAGACAGTTGAATATTGAATTCCATTTGTCTGAACATCCATTTCTACTTGAGAATGCAAAATATCGCAAGATAAGAAGAACGCTCAATAGGGCGTAACAAGTGATTATCAAAGACATTGTAACAAAAAATGTATGAACATAGACAAAACGTTGTATTTATTTCTAACTAGAGAAGTAAGAACTAGGAAAACATTCACAACAAAAGAAATATTCCAAATTCTTATACGACTTTATGATGCACACTATTCAATTGATCCTTTGAAACCAAAGGTATTTATACTATCATACACAGGCAAAGTTGCATATAATGTAGGTGGAACAATTATCCATTCTGCACTTCTCATGCCATTTAACAAGTCTCCCCTACATCACTTAGTAATGAAACACTAGATGAACTCGGAAAAATTAGCAATAATTGAGACAAGTTTTCAATGGTGAAGTTTCCCTTCTAGGAAGTCGCTTCTTGTTTTGCATTGATGATTGAATGAGAAACATTAAACATGTCCAGACAAAGTACTTTGGAAATGTTGACATTATATTTTGTGGTAACCTCTATCAAGCACAACCTATACAAGATTCACTAATATTTGAACAACCTATTCTAAAAAAAAAACCAATCACATATGATTTTTGGAAAGAAAATGTAAAATGCTATGAATTTCATATTACAATGCGTCAAATAGACGAGAAATTCATCTCAATATTGAATAGAATGCACAAAAACACTCAAACATAAGATGATCTGATATATTTGAACAAAATTTGTGTTAGGCCTGCACCTATTGACCTTGCTTTCCCCTATCTCTTTTATAAAAATAAATACGTTTCTTTGTAAAACAAAAAAATGTTGGCACTTGTTCCCAGTCAGAAAATGTTGAGAATGCAAGATGATGGAGCTTAGTGGAAAGGAGTCGCCTTCACTAAGTGGGCCCGCAGGCAAATTATGGCGCAAAGTCTATTTTTAGACATATGGATCATGGTCTATGAGTTGCAGGATGCTGTTTATGGATGATTGGTCATGTTGGGAAAAATAGATGGACTTCTATTTCTGGTTCACAGCAGGAGTGATCAAAGTCTATTTTTAGACTGTCAGGTTAAAAATCGAAAAGTCAAATATTATTGTCTCATAATAATATTTAGACTATAAACTTTATCTTATCCTCTTGGAGCACTTTAGTTTGAGCTACAGATGTGGCACATGCAGCTGTCAGAAGGAAATACGTTTTTCTTATGAGTTAGTTGAGCTATTGCATGCATGACATTAGTTAGAACTCATGCATGTGAGTTATGTGGAGTTGGATGTGGAGTTGATGGAGTTGTGTTCAGTTTGACTTTGTTAAACTAGTTGTAATTAGTCTAACTGCAAATAGACTAGTGATGAGTGATGTGAATTAATTGATTAAATTAATTCACTAATTATTAACGCATAATGCAACTGAAGAATACATCAGTTAACTCAGTGCATGTACAGTTCAGTGGAGACAGGTGTTAGAGGTTGAGATTGCTATCAGTTGTGACTATAGTTGTGCATGAGGTCTTGCGCAAGCAATGTATTGAGTATGCCCATGAGAATTGCCCAGTATATGCCCAGTGATATAGCCTATGCTCACGTGATTCCCAGGGTGAGTGATTATCACATGGTATTGTGTGCAATAGAGGCAGGCAAAGCAGCGGAGGAGATTTGAACCTGTGACTTGTTCAAATCTAAGCTAGTTTTGTGTGTAATAGGTGGAGATAGTGCTGGATACTTGTGAGGAGTATTGTACTATGTATTGTTACATGTTCTCAATCATTAATTTACATATAGTGTGGGGTTTTCAGCTGTAAGCTTTCCCCGGGTTACATACTATGTTAATGTGTGCATGCCATTGATGTTTCATTGTTTTTGATGCTGCTAAATTGTTGATCAACGTAGAGGAGGTTATGTATTATGCATGTATTCCACAATAGTGTATAATCAGGATAATCTCTGTTGAATATGTGTTTATTATTCAAAATTTCTACATGGTATCGGAGCTGTTGATCATTAGATCTACTATTCAGAAAGTGTTTACATCTTATTTCTTCAGGCAGAGTCTGTAATCAGGCTAGGTAGCCTTTGGATTCATCCTTCCTTTGGAAGGTGGGATATCCGGTAAAATCCCATATAGTCAATCTCTGTACGAGAAATAATTTGTTCTCACGAATCTTAGATCGGAGGCGGTTGAGTTTGGAGCTGGTGGAATTCGAATTTGCAGCAGTGTTTTCTTGGTATCAACGTGGCAATGTCTTTCAACGGATTGCGACTGGAGTATGCTCTTGAGGGCAGCTCGAACTATATTACATGGAAGGACAGGATGGAGGTAATGTTGGATGATAATGGACTGAAGGATTTCATAGAGGCTGAGGTCTCAAAGCCTACTGATGCTGCGCAGGTTGATGCTTGGTAAAAGAAGATAGCAAAGTGTCGAAGGATTCTGTTGGAGGGCATGAAGGATCACATTGTGTCCGGCCTGCATGGAAAGGCTTCTCCATACTTGATGTGGAAAGCGTTAACAGATCTATTCCAAAGCAAGAGCGATCAGAGGAAGTTGGCACTCAAGGATAAACTAAGAAACATCAAATGTGAGAAGGGAGACAGTATGCCCAAGTATCTCACGAAGTTCACTCAGTGCAGGGATGAGCTGGGAAGTGTGGGGGTAACTATCGATGATGAGGACTTGGTGAGCTTGGCTCTCCTTGGTCTTCCAAAGAGTTGGCATTCCTATCAGGACTCTGTCAATGGTCGGGAGAAATTGCCAGGATGGGAGAGACTTTGGTCGGATCTTGTGCAGGAGGAGATCAGGTGGAATACTAGGGACAGATATTCATCGAAGGGACCTGATGAAGAAAATTGCGCTTTGGCTGCCAAAGCAAAGAAAGGGAAGAACAAGAAGGCTTCTAAGTCTGGTGCAAAAGGCAAGAAGTAGGACATGTCCAAGGTGAAGTGCTTTCACTGTCACCAGCACAGACACTATGCCATTAATTGTCCGTAGAAGAAGAAGAACAAGCAAGCTGCTGGATCTGCAGCAGGAGAGGCTCTAGCCTCGAAGTTTGAGCTTGGTTTTTCATTGATCACATGATTGGTTTCAAGTGTGATGTGATCGGTGTGGTTCTTGGACAGTGGTGCATCCTTTCACATGACAGGAGATCGAGATTTGTTTTCTAATCTGGAGGACAAAGATCTTAGAGTGCACATCGAGATGGGCGATGATGGTAGATACAGTGCAACTGGTATCGGTACCATTTCCTTTGAGAGGGAGTCTGGTAAACCCTTCCTATTTAAGGAAGTGATGCATGTTCCAGGATTGAAGAAGAATCTTATCTCTGTGGCGATGTTAGAAGACAAGGGATATGATGTTGTTTTCAGTGAGGGAAAGGCTTTCCTGCGCAGCAAGACAACAGGAGAAACCCGGAAGATAGAGGTTCGAGTGAGGAACCTTTATCAGTTGCATGTAGATGGATGCGTAGCAATGGCATGCAAGGCAGAAGGATTGGTGAGCCAGGATGATGGCGAGTTGTGGCACAGGAGATTGGGTCACCTTCACCATGGAGCCTTGAAGATACTGCAGCAGATCACTACAGGGCTTCCTAAAGGCACTCTTGCGCAGTCAGATCAGTGCAAGGGGTGTACCTTGGGAAAGTTTGTGAAGGCCACCTTTCATGAGAAGGATAGTCTCGCCGTGACAATCCTTGAGAGAATTCACACAGACGTGTGTGGACCTTTCTTAGTAGCTTCGATAGCAAAACACAGGTGTGGAGCACCTGGAAGGTATGCTTTTTGATAAGTAATCTAGTGGTTTTTCAAATACTATTTCTAAACTTTTTTGCATATTGAGCCTAAAAACATAAGGGTTTTGGTAAATTATGTGAAAATGGACAAACGAAGCTCAATCACTAATAATCGATGTTTTCTATGCAGAAGGACGCGGAAATAGGGGATTATCGAGTAAAAACGAGAAGCGCAAGGAAAGTAACTGCTGCCCCGTCGACAGGGAACCGGATGCGGACAAGATCAAGTAAAATTGGAGCCGAATAATCCAGGAAAAGAGCGCAGGATACCGTGACGGAGAACGCAAGAGACCTGAACGATTAGCGAATCCCTCAGGATCTTCGATCCTGAGGGATCACTGCTTTAAAGCTTATCTTTTGTATCTAGACATCTCCGTCATTTATGTTATATAAAGGTACCACGCCATCGAGCGTGGGGGGAACGACTGTTAATATAATTAAAAACTCAGAACGATTTTGATCACTGAGCTTTTGTAAGATCTGATTTTGTACACTTTTGTTATGCAATCAATATAAAGGATTTGGTGTTCACTTCGTTTCTGTATCTGAAGTAACTCCAAGCAGTGTACCATCGTAGCCAAGGGCCCAGCTCCGACGGTCACTTGCTGTTGTATCATACGGTGATTTGTGTGGTTTGCTTATTTCTTTCATTACAATAATCCGATATATCTTTGCTATGATAGACTATGCTTCTTAATTAATATTTGAATCTAAATAAGTTCTTTGATTCACGTCTCTGTATTACACAAACTGAATCTATTCGAATTGCATTCATTTCTACAGCAAGTTATTGGTATGAATGTTATCATTATTGGATTCATATGAAATAAGTACTTGTGAGACTTGAAGATAATATCACTTTGTTCAGAAACATAGTCGCATCATACATTGCTCTCGGATCGCTACAGTAGTATAGACCGTGTACATACTTCGGGGTTGCTGTTCCATTTGGATTTGCTGTTCCATTTGGAGTTGCTGTTCCATTTGGATTTGCTGTTCCATTTTATATGATTGACGTTTCCTGTTTATGATAGTTTGCTGTTCCATTTCTTTACTGCTGTTCCATTTCTTTACTGCTGTCCCATTTCTTTATTGCTGTTCCATTTCATTACTGCTGTTCCATTTTAAGAATTGCTGTTCCAGTTTACTTTCGCCAATCTGCCTTTATTGCTTTCGTGTGATAGCAGGCCTAAGGCTGTCGTGAGCCCAGCAAGACGCTGCCTAGCTCCCTGACCTATAAGCCCATGCTTTGGTTTTCTTTCTTTATCAGTTTCTAAAGGGAAGGGTTATTGGTTCCGCACCCTTGACTGATCATTTGCCTTGTGTGATTTCATTTCCTGAATTGGTTTAGTTACAGCTTAGTGTTTGTTTCCCTTCAAGTCATTAGAACGCTATACTACCGAGCACTACTTGGACAGAACAGCCTCGGATTGAGTTACTCCTTGAAAGAACAAAACGATCCCGGATTGACTTAATAATGTGGAATAATTGGTAGTGTGAGAGACCCTAGTTATAGCTCTACATTTTGGCGCCGTTGCCGGGGAAGGGGTAATAGCCATTTGTCCTTTATAGAGTAGTGCGCAAATCTGCTAGGAGGGAGTTGGATTTTAAAAACGGAAGGTAAGAACCTGCATACGGAGCATGTAAAAGCCCTGCTCCACCGTCCGCTCTCTTAGTAGAATTGCTGGTTAAATAGGATTTAGCAGTTTAATTGGAGTGCATGACTAAGCAGAAAAAGTTAGAAAAAGATCAAAAGCCTCCATCCAAAGCTAAGGGGCCGGTGACCCTTGGACGAAAAACCTTCATAGACGAAATCTATAAGAAAGCCGACTCTCAGCCATCAATAGGTTATAAGAAAGTCAATTCTAAACAGCCTACTAGTTCCCTTCAGGCCTCGGGATCACCATCCGAAGCCTTTGCTGAGGTGCACAGTCGAACAGAGGAGCAGGATTTTCAAGAAATTGAAAATTTGACTCCTGGACCATTGCACGAAGGGACCCAAAGTAACCTTTGTGAAGGAGAAGGAGAAACAGGGGAAGTTGAGGAACCTAGATCTCCTATTGAATTGAACCAGCCTTTGAATAGCCCGGACAAGGGAAGCGCTGTAAAAATCCTTGTTGAAGGAATTCATTCACCGCAGACAGTTGGGGCCATTATCATCCCTGATCAAGGGAGTGGTGTCAAGACAATCCCTGTTAAGACTACCCCTCCTCAACCTAGGAACACTCTCTTGGAAATTCTTGAAGATTACTGGCATATATTCGATCCCATGGCGCAGAACCAGCCAAACACCCAGACCTCCACATTGCAATATCCGATAGTAGATTCTGCAGCAAATGCGCGCATGAAAGCCATCCCTCTCCAGCATATTCCCACATTTCATGGCCTCACATCAGAAGATCCGGACGCCTTCTTGTTCGAATTTGATGTATTATGTAGAGGATACGATTACACCACCGACCCCCAGAAACTGAAATTGTTCCCCTCTACATTAAAAGGGGCTATGTTGAGATGGTTTATGGGCTTAGGTGGTGGGGTTATTAACAATTGGGATCAAATGAAAGAAGCCTTTTTAAAGAAATACCAAGATTACTGTAGATCGAGGGAATTAAAAGATGAAATCTTTCAAATGTCAGCCAGACCAAACGAAACCTTAGAAGAATATGTAGAACGTTTCCAATATAACTTGCAGAGATCCCCTTATGCATCACTACCTCTGCCAGATAACGTGTTGAAAACTGCATTAATTAGAGGTATGAGAGAGCAATGGATCGAAACGTTAAACATCATGGGGAAAGGAGACATTTATCAGGAAAATTTTGCTGATATCATTGATCTGTGTATCAGGAGCTCAAGAGGCAGCACGAGGATAAAACCAGCGGAATATGATCGCTTCCCCAGAGATAACAGAACATTAACAGAGGGAGTAACACGGGTGGAACTTGGAAATTTGCTAGAAAATTTTAAAACTGATATCCTGGGAACACTAACTACACAACTTGACATTGTGCAGGCTAAACAAAAGCAAGTCGAGGCAGAGCAGAATCTAGCCATCTTTTGCCCACGATGCAGGAAGAAACACAGCCACAAAGAATGCCTGCTGGATACAGTCCAAATATGTGCTATCTGTACCAAGGACCACCTGACCGAAAGCTGCCCTTCACTGCCTGGTTTGAAGGCAGTATACAAAGAAGCAGAAGAGGAGTCAGAACCAGCATATTTTGTTAACCAGCGTCGCCAATGGCAGCCTAGGCAACCAGGTATGTTTTCAGACCCCTCCTCTTCTTTTCAACCCTCGCAGTTCAGTACTCAGCAGCAGAACATGTGGCAAAATCAGTCCCAACCCCCGTTTTCAAATTGGTCACCTCAAATGTTTCCTACCCCAAATCCTTGGATGTCCCAATTTGGTTGGCCAAACTGCCCTTATCCTCCACCATATTGGCAGAATAGTTCCTATCCTCCACAGTGGACCCCTTCCACTTCGCAAAGCTCATCCTGGCAGACAAGCTGGCCAAGACCGACATATCAGCCAGCAGGATCAATACCACTCCCTCAACCAACTCTGCCAGCTTTACCACAAAATCCCCAGTCTAATCTGAGACCGCAACTCCCAGCCCAACCCAATCCCAACCCTAATAATAGGCCAGTCCAATCTATTCAAATCATAGACACATCAGAGATTGAGTCTGACCTAAGGGAGTGCAACGATCTTCAGTTAAGATCGGGACGAATAGTAGAAACAAAGGGAGAAAAAATGGTTCATATTGAAAATCAGTTACCCGTAGAACAACCCCCACAACGGGAGGATGAAAACAAAGAGCAAAACAATAAGCAAGCAAGCACATCCTCTCCTCCTTTCCCAGAACGATTAGTCATATCTCGACCTATACAACCTCCAGACTTTGACATTCTGGGAGAATTACAAAATCTGTATATAAAGATTCCATTCCTCCAAGCTATACAAGATATTCCTATATATGCGAAAACCATAAAGGAATTATGCATAAAAAAATCAAGGAGGAATACAAATACTAACCCTAGAGTCCAAGTAGTCGGTACCTTATCCGACCTATTATCAGGAAAGGAGACACCTATCAAATATGAAGATCCCGGGAACCCAATTGTGACCGTTCAAATCTATGGCCAAACCCTGACTAACGCTCTAGTCGACCTGGGAGCTGCAATCAACATTTTGACAACCTCCACCTGCCAAAAGCTTGGCATTACGTCAGTAGAACCTACCTCTACTCTGTTAGAATTGGCAGATCGATCTGTAGTTCGACCAGAAGGTACTCTGAATGATGTCATGGTTTCCGTAGATTCATGGGAGTATCCCACAGATTTCCTGGTAATTAATCCTAAAACCCGACTAGATGGACATCCGTTAATCCTAGGCAGACCCTGGCTTGCTACTGCCGATGCCTACATAGGTTGCCGGCAGGGAAACATAACTATAGCTAAAGGACCCGATGTCAAAAATTTAATTCTGTACCCTCCAGCTCAGCCAAGCCTGCCAATGATTAAAACTAACCCTTATCCTGTATCATATCTCGCTAACAATATTAGATCTCCATTAACTATACAGAAGGCGTTAGATTTCAAAGATCAAACAGAAGACGATGCCATTAACAATTTTATTAGTCAAACTGAAGCTAGAAAACATATGCAGTGTCTTATGATAGAGGCAGCATTTGACAATGAGCTAGAAGAAGATCCCTTAAAAGATCCGCATGATCAGACAATACCAGTAACTGCTGTTGCTAATACTAAAGTAGTGGAAATTGAACCTGGTAAAACTCTGAATATTAATGCCAATCTTACACCAGATCAAGAGATAAAACTTGTTAATCTGTTACAAAAATACAAAGATGCATTTGCGTGGGATTACCCCGACATGAAGGGGATTGATCCTCAATTATGCACCCATCACATCTATATAGAGAAAGACGCAAGACCTGTCCGTCAGCCACAAAGGAGACTCAACCCGCACCTAAAAGAGATAGTGAAAGATGAACTTCAGAAGCTCTTAGATGTTAACTTTATTTACCCTATCTCTGACAGTAAATGGGTCTCTCCCCTTGTGGTGGTACCAAAGAAAAACGGAAAATGGAGGATCTGTGTCGATTACAGGGAGTTAAACAAGGCTACACAAAAGGATCACTTTCCCCTCCCATTTATAGATCAAGTATTGGACACGTTAGCAGGGAAGAAATTTTTCTCCTTTTTGGATGGCTTCAGTAGATATAACCAAATCCAAATTGCCCCTGAAGACTAGGATAAAACTACCTTTACGTGCCCTTGGGGAACGTTTGCCTATCGTGTATTACCCTTCAGCCTATGTAACGCCCCTGCTACATTTCAAAGGGCTATTCTCAGTATTTTTGCAGATCTAATAAACGATGGACTTGAGGTGTATATGGACAACTTCACACCGTATGGGGATGAATTTGATCCAGCTCTGGATACCCTGGAAAATTTTTTACAACGCTGCATTGCTACCAGACTCTGCCTGAGCCACGAGAAGTGCTACATGATGATGACGGAAGGAATCATCCTAGGGCACTACATTTCAGCAGCTGGTATCCAGGTAGACCCTGCTAAAATTCAGATTCTTTTGCTCATCCCTACCCCCACTACTCAAACAGAGGTACGTAGTTTCCTTGGATTTTCCGGATATTACAGACGCTTTATAGAACATTATTCGCGAATTGCAGCACCTCTATATGCTCTGACAGGTAATGTGGATTTCTTGTGGACAGATAAATGCGACCAAGCTTTTAAAGACTTGAAAAAGTTGCTGTCAATAGCTCCAGTCCTTCGAGGACCAAACTGGAATCTGCCATTCCAGATCTCATCGGATCCCTCGGATACAGCAATCGGTGCAGTCCTAGGACAAGAAGAGGATAAGAAGCCATACGCTATTTACTATATTAGCAAAAATTTATCCTCTGCCGAACTCAATTATACTGTTACTGAAAAGGAATTTCTGGCTGTAATTCATGCTGTTAATAAATTTAGGCATTATATTACAGGTTACCCTGTTGTGTTATATACAGATCATTCTGCTATTAAATATCTAGCAAACAAACCTGTCATGAATGCTAGAGTAACTCGATGGTTGATCCTGTTGCAGGAGTTTGACATCACAATTAAGGATCGACCAGGCAAGGAGAACCCTGTAGCCGACTTCCTCTCAAGAATACCCAAATCAAGCGAAGCAGCAGCCGTGGAAGATCAATTCCCTGACGAACATCTATTTGCCATTGCCGTTCGCACACCCTGGTATGCTGACGTCGCCAATTACCTTGCAGTGGGTAAGTTACCAAAACACCTAACCCCTCAGGAACGAAAACAAATTGTTCAAAAAAGCACACGATTTTCGTGGATTGGAGACCATTTATTCCATACAGGGGCAGACATGCAAATCAGAAGGTGTATTCGAGAGGATGAGATCCTAGACATCTTAAAGGCTTGTCACAGTGGACCATGCGGGGGGCACTTTGCCGACAAGAGAACAGCACATAAAATACTACAGGCAGGGTACTATTGGCCTACAATCTTTAAGGACGCGAAAAAATTTGTGCAGGCCTGTGATAGCTGCCAGCGAGCAGGAAAGCCTGGTCAAGCTGATGAAATGCCTCTGAGACCACAAGTGGTTATTGAGCCATTTGAACGATGGGCTCTCGATTTCGTCGGGCCCATTAATCCACCATCAAACCAAAGGACATACATCCTGGTAGCAACAGACTATGTTACTAAATGGGTTGAGGCTGAATCATTAGCTAGGGCTACAGAAGATTCGGTAATACAATTTTTGTTCCATTTGTTTGTACGATATGGACTTCCAAGAGAAGTGATTACAGATGGTGGACCACAATTTGTTGGAAACAAACTAGCCGCAACACTTAACAATTATCATATCCAACATAAGATTACTACCCCCTACCATCCGCAGGCAAATGGACAAGTAGAAAACAGTAACAAGATAATTGAGTCAATCTTAACAAAGACCATCGCATCACACAGGCGTGATTGGGCTGCTCGGCTACCTGAAGCACTGTGGGCTTATAGAACCACATGGAGAAGTACGACAGGCTATTCACCTTATCAATTGGTGTTTGGGAAAAAACCAATCTTTCCTATCGAATTCGAGATCCAAACACTACGAACTGCACAAGAGGTTGGCCTAGATCTGAATGAGGCACAGATCAATCGACTACGACAAATCAACGAGTTGGATGAGATTAGGCTCTCTGCATTACAAAACACAGCATTAATCCAACAGCAGCGAGCTAAGTGGCACGATGCACTTATAAAGAATAAAGTCTTCCATGAAGGAGACTGGGCTCTGTTATACGATTCTCGATTCCAGGACTTCCCGGGGAAACTCCAGACTCGCTGGTTAGGACCATATGAGATCCAGAAGGTGCACGACAATGGGACCCTCACTCTGATCACGATTGACGGTTCTGGACATACGTTCAAAGTAAATGGCCACCGAGTTCGTCTCTATCGAAGACCCCTTACTCGGGAATCCTTTTGTCAACAGCTTCAGCAAGATACTGATTTGGAGATCCTAGCAGAGGAAGTGAAATCTTCCTCACCCATAACTTAAGCAATCTGTTTTTCATAATTTGTACATAACATCCTGTATATATGTTCTTTTCATCTTTGTTTTATTTTGGTTACCTTATTTTGCACAGCACTCGTTTGATTTTGCTGTTCCTTTTCAAAAGGAACAACACTCGTTTGATTTTGCTGTTCCTTTTCAAAAGGAACAACACTCGTGTGATTCTGCTGTTCCTTTTCAAAAGGAACAACACTTTTGGTGTTTTGCTGTTCCTTTGCAAAAAGGAACAACACTTGTTGTTTTGCTGTTCCTTTTCGAAAAGGAACAGCACTTTTTATTTTGCTGTTCCTTTGCGAAAAGGAACAGCACTTTTGCGTTTTGGAATTTTTGTTGTTCCTTTGCGAAAAGGAACAGCACTTTTGTGTTTTGGAATTTTTGCTGTTCCTTTGCGAAAAGGAACAGCACGTTTGTGTTTTGGAATTTTTGCTGTTCCCTTGCGAAAAGGAACAGCACTTTGACGTTTTGGAATTTTTACTGTTCCTTTGGAAAAAGGAACAGCACTTTTTGTTCTGCTGTCCCTTTGCGAAAAGGAACAACACTTTTTGGCTTTGCTGTTCCTTTGCGAAAAGGAACAGCCCGTGTGGATTGTTGCTGTTCCTTTGCAAAAAGGAACAACCCGTGTGGATTTTTGTTGTTCCTTTGCGAAAAGGAACAGCACGTGTGGATTTTTGTTGTTCCTTTGCGAAAAGGAACAGCACTCCTTGTGCTTTGCTGTTCCTTTGCGAAAAGGAACAACACTCGCATATTTCTTTTTTCAAAATGCAGAATTTGGTTTTTCTTTTCCGCAAGAGGAGTCATTCGCATGTTTCGCTCAGAGAAGACACCATCAGAACCTTTCTGCTTCTATTTGGACGTTTTGCGATTATGCTCTCCTAAATCCTTTAGATATAGCAATGACATTATGCAATGAACATAAAAGCATGTTATACCGAAACCTGCATATCATAAATCGCTATTGTTTTAAACAGTCAGCAGATATAAGAAGACAAGAGGAAGGACATTAACTTTCGTCTTTACTGTCATTATCTTGTTCCCGAACCATGGTTTGGTAATTTTTATCATGTCGATTTCCCTAAAAACTTTCTTGATCATTACTGAGGAATATGAGCAAACAATTTATATCTGTCTGTTGGGATTGTAAGACTTCTTCCACCATTCCCTGCTCTTAAGGAGTGCGGAACCACCCTTATGTGTAATCGAACAAAGAAAAAAGAAGTGTGCTGCAAAAGAAAAATAAAAGAAAGAAAAAATATATAAAAACAAGATATGAAATTGTCAAATGCAGGATAGGGGGTCTCATTCAGAGCCAGCCTACCATGATCATAAGGATGGAAGCGAAGTGGCATACCCATTACGGCCACCACACCAGGGATATGGTCCAAAGGTAAAATAACAAGCAAAACTTGGAACAGGAGGTCTCATCACGAGCCGGCCTGACCACGTTTCGTGCCTACCTTGTGAATGGCATTATGGTTATTTGGTCACCAAGCCAACATAATGGCCTGCATTTTGACAAAGCACTCTTCAGTAGATACACAAAGGATAATGGTTCCGGAGGGTGAGATAAACAACTTTGCCAAGGTTATGAACACCTGTTGGCAGCAGAGCTCTGTTAATGGCATTGGAGTCGTAATATTTACACCAACAGGTATGATATTAAGTCTGTTTGTCTTTTATTTCCTTCGCATGTATCATATGTCACACCCTGATATAATTATCGCATGAGCATTATCACCAATCATGGCAACGGAATTGACAATGACTACTGGAGACTTGGTACAGTTGACAGACGTCCAACCCTCGGTTCCTCATTATATCACACTGGCTTATCTTAAAAGCGATCCATTTTTCTGCCTCGGTTTTGGTACTTCATTGTCCTTTTACAACATGGCATAATTTCCACCTGCTATACTTTATGATTTGACTCCCGACTGGCTGCTGCTCCTCTCTTTTACGGCTGGGGGCAGCCTATCAGATTGCGGGGGGGGAGGTGACCTCATTACTCCAATAGGTTACGTGGCTGCACATCATTCGGGCAAAATAATAACACGATTTAACGGTATGATGATTTCATTCTACGGACTGCCACCCACGGTCTTTCTCTTTGCTGCATGCTCTGCGAAAATCCTTCCTAAAAATAGCATCGAGTACCCTCTCTGTTCGGTAAATACCGCGGACAGTTGCTGTGTCATTCCCGAGTTCATTCCTGAGAGTAAGCTATGGGCGGGAAAACAATCCGAAGTGAACCGCACAAGCTGATCGCGTCTGATGCTGCCCGCGAAATTCTGGAAAATGCAGGATGGTTGAATTACTTCAACCGCCTGCAAGAATCGAATGAGGCTGTAGCGTTGGAATTCCTGCAAAATCTGCAGGAAAACCACTCTATAGTCGGAGGGAAGCGGATAGAAGTCACGGAGGATATCATTGCAGAAACCTCAGGATTACCAGCTGTTGGACCCAGATGGGAGCTGAAGAAGGAAAGACTGCAGAAAGCAATGGAAATTTTCCAAAGCGAAGGCCAAAGTCTGACAGTCAAAGGGAAAGGAGTTCTGCCGACGACACTGGGGGAACCCTGGACCGAGCTAGCGAAAATAGTGCAGAGCTATATCACCTGCGAGGGGAGAAAAGATGTGGTAAGGGCTCGTCACTTAAAACTTCTAGCTGTTTTGAAGGGAAAATGCTCTGTAAATCTCCCTGCCTTTTTAAATTCATTATTACATGATGCGGCTCGAAGTTTGAAAAAAGCTCAGCACACAGAGACGGTTGTTAGCCACCACGGACTGATTCGGCTAATAATAAGCCACAGTCTTGCCCAACAGCAAGACACTTGGGAGGAATTGGTCGAAACAGTTAAAGTGGGACTGGCTTTACCTCGAACCTCCAGCACACTGGAACGTTCAGAAGAACACAAGGAGCCAGCAGCATAAAAGCATGCTGTTTCAAAACGAAAGCAGTCCTCTAGCACGCCGGAACAATCAGAGAAACGTAAGAAGTCGGCGGCAGAAAAAAATGCTGTGTCGAAACGGAAGCGATCCTCCGATACGCCGGAACGACCAGAGGAACCTAGAGAACCTGTTGGCACTCCCAACCTGCCTGAAAGACCCAGGAAGTCAGCTCGATTGGTTCGAATAAGGGGAAGGTTGGAAAAGATTCAGAAAACTGCGACCCAACCAATCGAAATCGAGGGCGAACCTTCAGAAGAGGAAGGTGAATTACCCGAAGGAAATGCTGAGCAATTAGAGGCTGGAACTAACCAGCCAGAAGAAGGAATTGAGGAAGAAAATGCACAATCCATGGGTAGCCCGTTGCAAGACCATCCAGGAGAAGAGGAATTGGCAGCAGTTCTAGCCAATATGGGAGAATACGGCCAAGCCTCCAGTCCAGGAGGCATCCCTGATGGTCCCGCAGAAGAAGAGTTACCTGAAGAAGGGCATGCAGAAGAAGCAGGGGAAGAAAACCTGCCCGGTAAAGAAGCAGAAGACATCAATTCGGGACAATCTGTCCCCAGGGCACCGGAAGATGTTCCGGGAGAGGAAGAAGAAGTAAAATTAAAGGCCAAACCCTCTGCCGAGGCTAGGGAAATTGCAAAATTGAAGAAGAAGCACCAGAGGATGCTGGGCACGATAGCCAGACTTCGGCAACAAATCAGAATGTTGAAAGCCAGTCTGAGAATACAAAAAACTGCAAGGCAAAAGAAAAGGACCATGGCAGCGAGGACCCCGAGGGTTAGGGTTCGTTTTGAAGGACGAAACCCCATCAGGAGACCTACTGTTGAGGAACAGTCCGCTGTTTCGAATGTCAATGAGGAACAGGGTGCTGTTCCAATGGAAACTGCTGTTCCATTTGGCCCGGAGGAACGAATGGACATTCCAATGGAACAACAAGAGGCTCCGGTGGTAGGAAGACCACACCAACCCTTTGTTCGCATCAAAAAGGAGACGGATAGCAAAGAGGTTCAAACGGAAACACCCCCCTCGGGTGTAATTCGGGTCCTAAATTCCAAGAAACGCAATAGGAAGGTCCAGGTTAAACTTCCAGCTTCTACGGCTCTGTGGAAGAAAGACCCGAAGACCAGGACCTTGCATAAAATGATGAAGGAAGCCCAGCAGGAGGCCGAGCAGTTGCGAGAATAGACGGTCCCCAAGGAAAGATACGAGGAGCTCCAACAACAACTTCGAAACATTAGTCAGTCTGAGAGCCAGGCCTTTGAAGGATGGCAGAAGGAGCAGGAAAAGGTTGCTAAGGTAACTCGTCGACTAGATAGTGTTGTTAAGCAGATGGACACCTTGTGTTCCTTGTATACTGATGTTTTGACTTGTAGAGCCCCTGCTAAAAATTATGCTTTGTTTTTGCTTGAACGTTATTTGAGATTAAAAATAAAAGCTGTTAGGGCAGGAGCACCCATCCATATCAACACTGTTAATGATTTTATAGATTGCTGCAAGCACTATGGAGTTAAAGTTCAAAGATTGTTATGTGAATTCTACTTGCACAATCTTGTCTTAGACCAGGAAACTGATTTGAATCCTGGCCCTTTCGTTGGCGATATACAATTTCAAGCCTTTATCTCATTTGGGGTGAATCAGTTAAAATGGTTTAATGCTTACAACATCTTCCAGAGGCAAGGAAATAGCTTAGACCTTTGGGTACGAGCTGAACCTAGGGACCCAACAGCATTATGGAGAGAGCATAGGAGTATGATGAGGATCCCAGGTGTCATGAAGATATTAGGTCCCATGCATGAAGACCTGATCCGAAATGGTCTGGAGTATTTCCTGACTATTAAAGACCAGGCCTTCCATGCTGCAAAGTTTCGATACCGAACCTCTAACCCAAACATCCAGCTCAGAGGACCCTTTAACTTTGAGAATTTCGAATTGGCTGCCAGTCGATTGAGTCTCTATGGGGAACGGATTCTGCGAGCAGGCCCATTTTGGTTGGGGTATCGGTTTCGCAGCCCAATTGTTTGGCATCCTGCACCTGGATATCAGGCTCTATATGAGATGCCTGCAGATCAGTTAGACCAGTTCTTTGACCATCTAGTTGCTAATCATGGTTGTCGGCCTCTTCGAGAGATCCCTTCTCCGGCCTACTCTCTCACAGCCCTGCATGTCAATTACAACGTTTTCATGAGGACATGAAACAGGGTAAGCAGGGGGGTGTGTGGAGCACCTGGAAGGTATGCTTTTTGATAAGTAATCTAGTGGTTTTTCAAATACTATTTCTAAACTTTTTTTCATATTGAGCCTAAAAACATAAGGGTTTTGGTAAATTATGTGAAAATGGACAAACGAAGCTCAATCACTAATAATCGATGTTTTCTATGCAGAAGGACGCGGAAATAGGGGATTATCGAGTAAAAACGAGAAGCACAAGGAAAGTAACTGCTGCCCCGTCGACAGGGAACCGGATGTGGACAAGATCAAGTAAAATTGGAGCCGAATAATCCAGGAAAAGAGCGCAGGATACTGTGACGGAGAACGCAAGAGACCTGAACGATTAGCGAATCCCTCAGGATCTTCGATCCTGAGGGATCGCTGCTTTAAAGCTTATCTTTTGTATCTAGACATCTCCGTCATTTATGTTATATAAAGGTACCACGCCATCGAGCGTGGGGGGAACGACTGTTAATATAATTAAAAACTCAGAACGATTTTGATCACTGAGCTTTTGTAAGATCTGATTTTGTACACTTTTGTTATGCAATCAATATAAAGGATTTGGTGTTCACTTCGTTTCTGTATCTGAAGTAACTCTAAGCAGTGTACCATCGTAGCCAAGGGCCCAGCTCCGACGGTCACTTGCTGTTGTATCATACGGTGATTTGTGTGGTTTGCTTATTTCTTTCATTACAGTAATCCGATATATCTTTGCTATGATAGACTATGCTTCTTAATTAATATTTGAATCTAAATAAGTTCTTTGATTCACGTCTCTGTATTACACAAACTGAATCTATTCGAATTGCATTCATTTCTACAGCAAGTTATTGGTATGAATGTTATCATTATTGGATTCATATGAAATAAGTACTTGTGAGACTTGAAGATAATATCACTTTGTTCAGAAACATAGTCGCATCATACATTTCTCTCGGATCGCTACAGTAGTATAGACCGTGTACATACTTCGGGGTTGTTGTTCCATTTGGATTTGCTGTTCCATTTGGAGTTGCTGTTCCATTTGGATTTGCTGTTCCATTTTATATGATTGACGTTTCCTGTTTATGATAGTTTGCTGTTCCATTTCTTTACTGCTGTTCCATTTCTTTACTGCTGTCCCATTTCTTTACTGCTGTTCCATTTCATTACTGCTGTTCCATTTTAAGAATTGTTGTTCCAGTTTACTTTCGCCAGTCTGCCTTTATTGCTTTCGCGTGATAGCAGGCCTAAGGCTGTCGTGAGCCCAGCAAGACGCTGCCTAGCTCCCTGACCTATAAGCCCATGCTTTGGTTTTCTTTCTTTATCAGTTTCTAAAGGGAAGGGTTATTGGTTCCGCACCCTTGACTGATCATTTGCCTTGTGTGATTTCATTTCCTGAATTGGTTTAGTTACAGCTTAGTGTTTGTTTCCCTTCAAGTCATTAGAACGCTATACTACCGAGCACTACTTGGACAGAACAGCCTCGGATTGAGTTACTCCTTGAAAGAACAAAACGATCCCGGATTGACTTAATAATGTGGAATAATTGGTGGTGTGAGAGACCCTAGTTATAGCTCTACAACAGGTATTAGGTGATTTTTTTTGATGATTTCTCTCGTAAGTGCTGGATCTTCTTCATGCAGAAGAAGAGCGAGACATACTCAAAGTTCCGTGAGTTCAAAGCACTGGTCGATAAGGAGTCAGGGAAGAAGGTGAAGGCTCTTAGGAGCGAAAATGGTGGTGAATACATCTCTGGCGAGTTCAAGGATTTCTGCAGTGCAGAAGGGATTCGAAGAGAGCTCATAGCTCCCCATAACGCACAACAAAACGGGGTTGCTGAGCAGAAGAACAGAACGATCATGGGTGCTGCACGGGCGATGTTGCATGATCAGGGCCTACCCCTTCACTTGTGGGTGGAAGCATGCAATACAACAGTTTATGTGTAGAACTGTTGTCCCCACAGGATACTTGGCATGGGTACACCCGAGGAGGCTTATTCTAGTAAGAAGCCTGATCTTTCTCATTTGAGGATTTTTGGTGCTAACGTTTACATGCATGTGACGAAGGATGTCGGGAAGAAGTTGGAGCTGACCGCAGAGGTTGGGATATTTGTGGGGTACACTGATATGCCCCAAAACTATCATGTGTATTTGCCAGACAGTGGTAAGACTGTTGTGCGACGGGATATAAAATTTCAGGAGGAGAAAGCCATGAAGTGTTCACTTGAGAGGGAGCTACACTTGCATGTAGATGAGGAGCTATTAGTTCCTAAGGATGAGCTTCAGGACGTGGATCAGCCACATGACAAAGTTCATGGAGTAGAAGAGACCACTCATGCAGCGCCAACCATCAGAGGGCGAAAGCGCTTGACAGAAGCTGAGCGATTGGCTCAAGATGCAGAGAAAGTTGTAGGACCACCTACAGCCCAATGCAGGCAGAGACAGTCACCTGATCGGTACACTGGATACATGGCTCTTGTGAGCAAATGTGTTGTGACTGAGCCATCCTCTTTCGAGGAAGCTGTGGAGGATCCCGCATGGGTAGATGCCATGGTGGAAGAGTATGATTCGATTGTCAGAAACAGTGCATGGGAGATTGTCCTAAGACCGGAAAGGAAATCAATGGTGGGTTCGAGATGGATCTACAAAGTTAAGCAGGCAACTAATGGGAGTGTGGAGAAGTACAAGGCAAGATTTGTTGTCCGAGGCTTTTCACAGATAGAGGGGATCGATTATGAGGAGACCTTTGCACCTGTCACAAGGTATTCTTCCATACGGACGATTCTTGCTCTCTCAGTGCAGATGGGGTGGCACATTCATCAGATGGATGTGAAGACTGCGTTCCTCAATGGAGTCATTGAGGAGGAGGTGTACATTGAGTAGCCCGAAGGTTTTGAGATCTTCAGCAACGAGTCGCATGTGTGCAGGCTCAAGAGAGCGCTGTATGGGTTGAAACAAGCACCACGTGCTTGGTGATAGACAGCTATTTCACCGGACTCGGATTCTCCAAGAGTGAGGCGGATCCTAACCTATACCAGATTGTGGTGGAGGGTAAGTTGCTTATCATTGTACTTTATGTAGATGATTTGATTCTAACGGGTGATGAGCTGTTGATACTTTCATGCAAGGATGATCTTGCTAAGGAGTTTGAGATGAAAGACTTGGGCCTCCTTCATTATTTCCTCAGATTGGAAATTTGGCAACGCAGTGATGGACTATTTGTTTCTCAGGGTAAGTATGCTTGGGAGATACTGGAGAAGTTCAACATGCATGGCTGCAAGCCTGTTGATACTCCTCTTCCTGGAGGTTGGAGGAAGGAGGATGCCACTTCGGCAGAAGAAGTGGATGCCACTGTTTATCGATAGTTGGTGGGGTCGCTTATGTATCTGGTCAATACACGACCTGATATATGCTATGCTGTTAACTAGCTTTCACAAGCTATGGTTAATCCTACCAAGCTCTTCTGGAAGGCGGGCAAGCATGTATTGCATTATTTGAGAGGCACATCGGGATATGGTTTGTGGTACAGACAGGAGGATGAGGTGAAGCTATGTGGCTTCACGGATGCAGATTGGGTAGGGAGTCCAACGGACAGAAAGAGCACATTAGGAGGGGTCTTCAATATCGGGTCGACAACAGTTTCTTGGTACAGTAGGAAGCAGGGATCCGTGGCACTCAGTTCAGCAGAGGCCGAGTATATGGCAGCAAGTTTGGCTACATGCGAGGCTATATGGATGAGGAAGATCCTGGTCGGTTTGTTCGGTTCTCACTGGATCCTACTGTGATTTACTGTGATAACCAGAGTTGCATTAAAATCTCGTCTAATCCTGTATTTCATGATAGATCTAAGCACATTGACATCAGGTACCATCATATCAGAGATTGTGTGCAGCGGAGAATCATGTTACTTTCATACATTCCAACGGAGGATCAGGATGTTGATATCTTGACAAAGGCGCTCACTAGGAGCAAATTCGAATACCACCGAGGCAGGATAGGGGTTTCTGATAATCCATATCTTGTTGAGAGGGAGTGTTGAGAATGAAACAAGATGATGGAGCTTAGTGGAAAGGAGTCGCCTTCACTAAGTGGGCCCACAGGAAAATTATGGCGCAAAGTCTATTTTTAGACTATGTCTATTTTTAGACATATGGAACATGGTCTATGAGTTGCAGGATGCTGTTTATGGATGATTGGTCATGTTGGGAAAAATAGATGGACTTCTATTTCTGGTTCACAGCAGGAGTGATCAAAGTCTATTTTTAGACTGCTAGGTTAAAAATAGAAAAGTAAAATATTATTGTCTCATAATAATATTTAGACTATAAACTTTATCTTATCCTCTTGGAGCACTTCAGTTTGAGCTACAGATGTGGCACATGCAGCTGCCAGAAGGAAATCCATTTTTCTTATGAGTTAGTTGAGCTATTGCATGCGTGACATCAGTTAGAACTCATGCATGCGAGTTTTGTGGAGTTGGATGTGGAGTTGATGGAGTTGTGTTCAGTTTGACTTTGTTAAACTAGTTGTAATTAGTCTAACTGCAAATAGACTAGTGATGAGTGATGTGAATTAATTGATTAAATTAATTCACTAATTATTAATGCATAATGCAACTAAAGAATACATCAGTTAACTCAGTGCATGTACAATTCATTGGAGACAAGTGTTAGAGGTTGAGATTGCTATCAGTTGTGACTATAGTTGTGCATGAGGTCTTGCACAAGCAATGTATTGAGTATGCCCATGAGAATTGCCCAGTATATGCCCAGTGATATAGCCTGTGCTCACGTGATTCCCAGGGTGAGTGATTATCACATGGTATTGTGTGAAATAGAGGCAGGCAAAGCAGCGGAGGAGATTTGAACCTGTGACTTGTTTGGATCTGAGCTAGTTTTGTGTGTAACAGGTGGAGATAGTGTTGGATACTTGTGAGGAGTATTGTACTATGTATTGTTACATGTTCTCAATCATTAATATACATATAGTGTGGGGTTTTCAGCTGTAAGCTTTCCCCGAGTTACATACTGTGTTAATGTGTGCATGCCATTGATGTTTCATTGTTTTTGATGCTGCTAAATTGTTGATCAACGTAGAGGAGGTTATGTATTATGCATGTATTCCGCAATAGTGTATAATCAGGATAATATCTGTTGAATATGTGTTTATTATTCAAAATTTCTACATAAAATTGTCATCAATGCAATTGACCAAGAAGAAGAAAACCACAAATATTTTCCTTCCCATTTACATACAACAAAATTGCCTTAAAAAATAGTCATGAAATTAAATATGGTAGTTGAAATCTATGTTGGCAATTACAATTCACAAGATGGCCTTGTTAATGGAGTAGATGGAATCATTAAAGCCTATAAAAAAATGATATTGATGTCATATGGATCGAGTTTCTAAATACAAACATAAGACATCACCAAGAAACAAATTTGGCAAGCTTATATAGCGAAGGCATTTTCGAAGATTGGATCCCTATACTGCGAGTAGCAAAACCAAAAACACCATCAACAAAGAAATGCTATATCAAAATACGAAAATAATTTTCTATTCAATTGGCATGTGCACAAACAATACATATGTCACAAGGCCTCACACTAGACAACCTTGCATTTGATCCTACTAAAATACGAACTCATGGACTAGTCTACATAGCCATGTCTCGTGTGAGGAACATGCAATCCTTGTTCTTGTTAAAACCTTTACATAAACAAAACTTCAAAGTTAAACAAAAAATAACAATTGAAATGGACCATCTACGAAAAAATGAAAAATGGGAACTGGATTTACAAGTATCAATCTTTGCACACACAACAATGCACATCAATTATGTCTTTAAAAAATCGCAACCTAGAAACCTATACTAATGATGTACTCAATGACTATAATCTAATGGACACTGACATTTTGTGTTTTCAAGAGACACATTTGAAACAAGATACACTACAACAAAAGTTCAAAACCTTCACTTGCATATCTAATCATAGAAAATATGGATTGCTCATATGCTTCAAACAAAGCATAACAATCCTTGAACATATGCAATTTGAAGAAGACAATGTAGAAGCACTTATGGCAAACATCATTCTACATGGAATGCAAATTAGAATTGTCAATGTCTATGCAACACCCTATGCTACATTGCCCAATATACTAAGTATTATTGAAAAAACATTCTCCAATATATCTATTGGTGAACCAATGCTCATTGTAGGATATTTCAATGTTAACATGTGTCAAAGTAGCAATAGAACAAAGACACTAACAAACTATATGCATAGCCACAACCTTCATTTCCTTCTAGATACAAATTCCTATTTGCACACATTACTTATTGATCATGTATGGTCTAACATAAAACATAGCTACAAGATCTACAAACTGGATACATATTGGTCAGATCATGACACAATTTGTTTCATAATGGACCATATATATGAAAATGAACCATAAAACATTTTGAAAACTTTCCATATTTGCAACTAAACCATTTTCCCCCCTTTTTTGTTGCCATTGAAGCTTAACCATTTACTAATGTCCTTTTGCAAGCATCCATTGAATCCATATGCAAATAAAGCTTCTAATGCAATTTCCTTTCTGCTATAGAAGCAAAATGGATCAAAGTTGCAACAAGCAAAAACAAAAAAGATAAATATTTACAAATACCATATCTACCTGCTATTTGTTCCTTATTTTTTTATATATAGACTAGTTAGCATGTATCCTTGTTACTAATTGCATTTTTTTTTCCCTTTGCCTCTTGCATTGCAACAATAAACTTACAACTTTGAACAACAAAGCAACACAACACTAGAACAAGAAAAACAATTGCAAAAAGAAGAATAAAGGCAAGTCAACCATAACACATAGTTTGTGTGCATCTGTCATATTTACCATATACACATCAACATTGTCTCAATGTAGTTGACTCTAATTTTCATGATCTGTGCACAACACAAATGCATTGCCAACCATTCCAATATCAATTGAAAAACTGAACATCCACAAATCTCAGAAATTGTTTCATGGTGATGTCATGGTAGTCTACACCATATTTATGGACAAAGCAACAAAAAGTCGTCAAATATTGTGTGTTGATTTGACTAATCAACAAGGATTGATGACAGTGACGATGGTTGTTCCAAGTGACCTCATCAAAAAACACAAGCAAAAGATCTTGCTAGGAAAAGGAATTGCAATGAAAAATTTCTAGATCGCACCAAAAACAAACTATGATTGCGGCGATTGTGGCCGTACTCTGTTGTTAGACAACATAAGCACTATAGAAAACATTGACACAATTTGTGCATAATACAAATTTGTTCCCAATGCAATAATAAAACAATTGGGAGAAAGCATAGAAACATTCCCAATTGCAACAATTGCAACGCTTGTAACAACAACTCAAAAAGTTGGAATGCAATATACACTGCAAATTAAAGACAAAAGCTCTGAAGATGACAAGGCATCAATAACATGCTCAACCTTGCACCACTCATCCATTAGTCTTATGCATTTCATCTTCTTGTCTATATGCAATTTGAACAATTACATTTTTTTAATTTTTTTTTCTCTTTTTTATTTTTATTTTATTTTGTAGGTGTGCTTTATACAACAACTACAACTATTCAAAAACTTTGTGTTGAAAATGCAACAATAAATTCCTAAATTATTTTTGTCCTTAATTAAATTAGGAGAAAATTGTAATTCCACATCACAAGACAACAAGAATGAGTTAACTAAGTTAATTTCACTTAGTTGGCTCAGTTAATTCAAGTTGAGAGTCTAACTTGAGTCATGTAGAGTGTCCCCTACTTTTTAGGAGCCCTGGTTGAGTTTATTTTGAGTTGTAATTAATTAGTTTAGTTTAATTGAGTTAATTGATTTCTCACCTTGTCCTGAGGATGAACCACATTAGTTGGTTCAAAACGCCGACCAAATCCTAACAATGTGATTAATCTGGAATATTTAAGTCTACATTATGGATCACAAAAGTCTTAGATCTAACATGAGTTAAAGTCAATTAAACTAGTTCCAACTGATGGAGGAACTAGTAGGAGGTCAGACAGTGGGGTGCTGCTTCATGTGTTCAACCAATTAACTGATGATTCACTCATAAATAACCCATGCATGTCAGATCTGAGAGTTACCCAGTTGAGATTGAAGTTCAAGGGAAGTGTACTATCAGTTGTATAATCATCCAAATTGTACAGATGGTGCATGTAGTCAAAGGAAGAGCTTAAAGGAATTGCACAATCAAATGGAGGAAAAATCCTATTAAATAGGGTCCTAATTCCTCATTAAAGAGTGAAAGGAAGTAGGAGCTTGGTAGACAACATAATTGGCTAAGTATTGGCCAAACATAGCTTGTGAGGTAGTGAGATAGATTATACTTGTGCAAATATTGTTCAGGTTGAACATGCATTGTATTTTCTTCTCTATTTTTTTGATCTAATGCAATATACAAATACGAAGAGGTTTTGAGAAGCAAGCTTTCCCCTTAGATAAATCTCTGAGCATATGTGATTGAATCTTGTCTCACGTTTATGTTGTTATTTATCGATCGATTAATTGTTTCTGCTGATGAGTAGAGTAGATTCAAGTCTTTTGTTTTAGCAAATCACATAAGCAGTTTGAGTCTACAAGGAATTTCTACATGGAATCAGAGCTAGATTTATAGAAATCTCTACAAGGTATCAGATCTAGATTTATAGAAATTTCTACATGGTATCAGAGTAGGAATCACTATCAAAGTAGGATTCACATTAGATCAGGAATTTCGAATTGCAGATTGATGGAGCTCTAGTTCAGGGTAGATCCAGAAGATGCTATGCACATACTTATTAATGGAGCTAGAAGGTTGATAGTGGGAAGATCATTGAGCCAATGTTTAGTGACACAAAAAGGAGTTTTGATAATTAACATTGGTGGATTTAGGAGCAACGAGATTTCCCACAGGGAGATCAAAACTCAGAGGGAGTCTAGTTTCAAAGGGAGCAACCCTATGGAAGCTAGTACTTCAGAATCTGGGGAGATTAGACTCATTATTGCAGTAGTTATAAAAAAGTGCAAAAAAAACAACCGAGTAGTAGCAATAGAAGTATGAGTAGATCAAATTTCTCCATGCATGCAACTATACCTCCAGGAGTGAGGTGGGGCGATGTAGATCCCTAGCCCCATAATTGCAGAAATTTGGGCAGGGTCCATTGAGGTGTTTTTGTCTCATGGATCATTACCTTGCTACAGGGGCCCGTAATATTTAGTAGTAGGAGGATCAATGTTAGTGAGATACTAAGGAGTGCAAAGCAATGTTGATAATAGAGCATGAGGCTTAGTAGCAGAGTAAAAAACAACACAATTTTCCCAGTAGACAATTACAGATTGATTCAATGATTAATTTTTTTTGGATGCTTTTCAGTTGTAGATGTTGTCGTAGCAACAACAACAATGAGAAGTGTTGCATGCAATACATTCCAAAGGTGCTAGATCGGGGTAGATGTGAATCCCTTTCTTGCTGAGAGGGAGTGTTGAAAATGCAGCAACAAATTCCTAATTTTCTTTTTGTCCTTAATTAAATTAGGAGAAAATTGTAATTCCACATCACAAGACAACAAGAATGAGTTAAGTAAGTTAATTTCACTTAATTGGCTCAGTTAATTTGAGTTGGGGGTCTAAATTGAGTCATGTAGAGTGTCAACTACTTTTTAGGAGCCCTGGTTGAGTTTATTTTGGGTTGTAATTAATTAATTCAGTTTAACTGAGTTAAAGTTAGTTAAACTTGTTCCAACGAATGGAGGAATTGGTAGGAGGTCATATAATGGGGTGCTGCTTCATGTGTTCAACCAATTAACTGATGATTCACTCATAAATAACTCATGAATGTTAGATCTGAGAGTTACCTAGTTGAGATTGGAGTTTAAGGGTAGTGTACTATCAATTGTATAATCATCCAAATTGTACAGATGGTGCATGCAGTTAGAGGAAGATCCTAAAGGAACTGTGCAATCCAATGGAGAAGAAATCCTATTAAATAGGGGCCTAATTCCTCATTGAACAATGCAAGGAAATATGGACTTAGGCAAGTAGAAAATTGGTTGAGTATTGACCAAGGCTTGTATAGGAAGGAGTGAGACATATAGAAACAATGCAGAGGTTGCTCGGGCTTGAGCAAAGCATTGTAATCTTCTCATATTTTCTAACTAATGCAATATACAGACAATAAGGGTTTTTAGCTGTGGCTTTCCCCAAGAAATCATTGTGTAATGTGTTGATTGAATTCTTTCTCTTGTATGCTTCATGATTTCTCGATCGATTAATTGTTTCTGCTAACGAGTAGAGTATATTCAATTCTTTTGTTTTAGAAAATTACATAAGTATTTTGAATCTATAAGGAATTTCTACACTTTGCATCTCTTTACAATGAAATAAAATAACAATTGAAAATTGGAGATATGCCAACCATGCTCTTCAAAAACATAACAAAAAAAGTAAGCCAAGGAAAAAACATTTCGTACAACACATGCCACTTTCATTACGCATTTGAATATTGAGATACAACAAGACCTCAAAAAATTAATTGAAAAACATATCCAGGTTGGTACATACTCATTAACCAACTTATGTTTCATACAATAGTTACTTATTTTTCGTTACAAATCTGTTGACTAGTGTTATTCTCTAACATGTGCAAGGAATACTTGTCATTGAAAATGCATACTCAACACCATTTGAACCTATTTGTGTAGTATGCAGTTGCCCAATGTCATCATCTGCAATGATAGAAGATTTGTCAATATTTTGTGTTAAGTGCAAACAGAAAACCCTTTTCTTTTTCTGCATTTTATCAATTGCACTATAAGAACTCCTGATAACAACATCCTGCGACGTTGTCTCAGAAACAGGCTAGTTCTAAAGCAACTACTACCTGAATTAGCTACTATGTCTTACCAAGAATATTTGTAGAAAAAAACAACAATTTATATGCTGCAGAATTTACAGATACATGGTCTTTTCACTCTCAATGGCGACAATGAGATTCTGGATGTTGACAACAACAACAAACACAACAGAACAACCCAAAGTTCCAACTAGCAACTTTCTCTTCTCTCCTCAGGTATCATACCCTTCCTCTCAACTTTACTTTTTAGTCATATAACAAAATGTTGCAATTTTCTATTTATGCAAACATTAATAAGAACTTTGTATTTTTTTTTCCTCATGCAGGGATCATAAAAGTGCAAAAAGAATATGCCAGGTTATTATAGATCTTAAATGTCAATGCCGAAGGAAAAATGAACATCACTATGTTCGACCACAAAAAAATTCTACACTGTGAAACATTCATGCCAAGCAGAGGAATTCCTTTTTTTGCTCAAAGTGACATAAATGTTTTGAAACATTGTCTGCAAATTTTTGTGTCCTGCTATGTGTGAGTTTCGATTCTTGTTAACTAAATAGTTTTATAAGCATTGAATTCTGTTTAGTTGAAATATTTTGAGAAACGTCTAATGCAAACATTTGCTATACTCTACTCTCTTGCTTTAAGCACTGAATTCTATTTAGTCAAAGTGTTGTAATTTGTTACATTATGCTATCAATCTGAATGAATGTGCTCATGTAATTTTAAGTCTTAAAATGAAAATTGCAACAGATAGATATTAGTAAACAATTCTCCTAGCCATGTACCAAATCTCAAAATAGGAATGGGAACAAATACATAAAAGCAAACAAGTCTCCTACTCGTGTCTGGGATATCATAGTATCATTAAATATTGCAAGTTTGCGAACCATGTTTCCAAGACTAAGTATCAAAGATTGGCCTTCTTATCGCAATAAACCAACTGCCCCGTATACATACCCTCAGCTGCGATGGAAAGTTCTTTCTGGTACCTGTAGTGTAAGGGGTTCCTGAAACTCACCCTCAAAAGTGTTCTACCCCGCCTTGTGCCATGGATAACACCAGAGACAATGCCCTTGATGTAGCTATTGTGCTCCCCGTAGTCGAGATTGTGAAAGTGGGTAGGTCCCTTCTCGTGGTGCCTTTGGGATTTGAACACAGACCCTGCTTCCTTCCTCTCTGCTTTCATTTCCTCTCCAACCCTTCCTCCCTTGATATAGAAAAACCGCAATGAAAGAATCTTCTTCTGTGCAGGTCTCTTCATGGGAAACATATTAAATTATTTTTCTATGTTGTGCCAAGCATCATGAGCCCACTGAACATACCAACCCTTTCCACGATATGCATCGAAATTATTAACATGCTGAAAACTATCTTGATTCCATGGTGCCTAGCTTCTACAATTACAAAGTCCAACGCCTGCAACCACTTTACTTTGAATTAGGGCTTTGTTGAAAAGCAAAAAAAAATAAATCATACATGCATTTTACACTATGAGAGCACAACTTTGAAATGCAATATGAATATTTCAAAGGGCCAACTTAATCTCTTTCCATGTCCACGCCATGGTTGAGAGTTAGCGTTATCTCCCTCCATGCACTGTCAAACGAATATGCTATGACCTTCGACCAGACGACATGCAAAAAATAACTAATTTATCATATGTGTCTATTAAAAGAAAATTAGCATTTGTATCTACATTAAACTTTAAGGCAATATCAAGAAGGTTTAAAAAAAAATGAATTGTATGTATATAATGATATAGCTTTGATCATTTGCTCAATGGTATTCCATAAATTGTATTTTTTTTTATATAATTCCCTCTGGGGTTTGGCAATTATTTAGCTCCTGCTACTGCTACATAGACAAGGTTTGTGGTTTCATGCCAACAAAAAGACAAATAAGGGATTTATGTCAATGTGCTTTACTATAAGTAAATCAATAAAATTTCCTATACGTAATTTTGTGTAAATGTGCTTTACCAAGTTTCATAAATTGAAAATCTTGTTGCAAATCTAGTTAGAACCCCTTGCAATTAGATTTTACCAAAGCTTATGCAATTCCTACCACCAATTAGAATAACCACTGTGTAAATTTATTTTTTCTGTATCTCTTTCTGATTAACAAATATCTTCAAACCTATTTTTCAAATTACTCTAGTGTTTCAAACCTATTTTTCAAATTACTCTAGTGTTTGTTATATCTGGTTTTCTTCCTTATTGCAAAATACTAATAATATATATTTACAAAATTATATCACAATAAAACAATATGATTTCAGTATATATGTAATTTATATTAAAAAAACATGCATCATGTCAAATTACTAAAATCTATAAGTACAGTCAATTACAATGAATTTTTATTCTATTACCATTAGAAATTCAATTATTAAATTAAGTCGCATGGACTATATATATATATAAAAGCAGGCAATGCATATATATATACACGGTGTTATTGAAGGGTCGATTCAACTTAATTGAGTACTTTGTTATTGAAGGGTCGATTCAACTTAATTGAGTACTTCGTCCATGTTTTGTCTGGGCGTGTAAGCGAGCTTTCTTTGTACCTGGGTCAAGAAACTTCACTGAAACTTATAATCGCTTGGCTCTCATCGACATAATATTTGCAGAGAAATCTCAGAAACTGCTGGACGAATTCAATTCGAATTCCTAAAGAAAGAATTTATGGGGGGAACATATTACATTGTGAAGAAAGAAGAAAACGGTAGTAATCTGTTTGGATTTGTGCTGGTTTTGGTGTTGGCGGTGCTGTTGATGCTACTCTGCCAGACTCCAAGACGTCGGCGTCCAGTGAGAGCATTCCTGGTTAGGTGCCAAGACTACCCAAATAGGCAATTTCTACAATTCCTCTCCTCTTTTGCTATGCAATTCCTTTGGTTTTTGGACCTTTATTATTGTTTTAAGATGTAATTTCTTTTGTCGACTTCTCTGCAATTTCTTTGTTTTTTTGGGTTTCTATTAACGTATTAAGATAAGTTCTATGCCCTTATGTGGATGACACGTCTAATTCCCATTGAAGCTAAACGATTCATTGGCTGAATGGCTAATGGAATGAAGCCCATTTTGATCATACCCATAGATATTTGGCCATACCCATTGAATCTGGATAGTGATGATAGGTTAGGTGATGATAGCACATTGAGTCCAAAGAAGTGTATTAATTTCTTCAAATCAGTCTGAGGGATTATCTATGACCTGGTAAAATTGTTGCTTTTGGATGTAAAAATCACAAGATTCAAATTTCTTCTGCATTTTAGTGGGTGTTTGTATCACTCCAATACAGAATTGAGGTTTTATAGTGGATGTTTGTGTCACTCCAATACAGAGTTGAGGTTTATAGGTCCCGCTGATGAACCAAAAGCAGTTACACATAAGTCAGTATTAATTAAACCCCACTAAAATTTGTTGTAAGACTCTAAAGACCTTTCATGGTACTGCTTGTCCATACAACATAAGAGGTATATGCAGTTAAAGACCTTTGATGGTACTGCTTGTCCATACAACATAAGAGGTATATGCAGTTCAACATCCTTTGTGGGGTGGTTGTGGTTTAGGGATGTCCTTGTTAGCTGGAATCATTATGATCTGAATTGAACCCTGAGCTTTGTTAGCTAAAAAGCAAAGTCAAACTGAAAACTATTGTGTCTATTTTCTATTTGTAATCTGATAATCTACTGATGTGCTTGTTTTAACAATCCTTTCTGTTGCTGAATAATAAGAAATTGTGTGGTAGTTGAGGATTGATCTGATAATCTACTGATGTGCTTGTTTTGACAATCTGTTCTGTTGCTGTATAATAAGGAATTGTGTGTTACTTGAGGATTGTTTATCTTTGGTAGTATAGTAACTTTGGTTGTGATGAACTGTTTTAGGATTAAGGTGGGCTTGAAAGCATGCCTTTTCCTCATGGCATGCATGTTTTTTGAATTCCGGTTTTACTAGCACTAGTACATGTTAGGACTCTGGACACCACATATCTCCACAATGGTATGATATTGTCCACTTTGGGCCTAAGCCCTCATGGATTTGTTTTTGGGCTTTACCCCAAAATGCCTCATACCAATGGAGATATTTGTCCATCCTTATATACCCATGATCCTCCCCACTTCTAGTCAATGTGGGACTTTGGTCGTATACCAACAATCCTCCCCTCGAACAAAGGACCATCGAGCCTCCCTCAAACGATTATCCATCCGTCCACTCTCTACCAACCAGGATTCTCTGCTCCAATGCGTTGGAAGCACACGCCTTACATGGAAGCACCACCTGCCTCGAGAGCTTGCTCTATCCCAGGTCAACTCCTCTTCACCGTGTTGGGACCAGGACACGTCCATGAAGAATCTGGAGCACACTGCCTATCTAACCGAGCTCATCCACGGATCCCATCGTGATATTACCGGGGCCCACCACCTTCGTTCGGCATTCCGAGGATTCATCCACTTGGCTAACTTCGGGGCATGGCTTTGATACCACTTGTTAGGACTCTGGACACCACATATCTCCACAATGGTATGATATTGTCCACTTTGGGCCTAAGCCCTCATGGATTTGTTTTTGGGCTTTACCCCAAAAGGCCTCATACCAATGGAGATATTTGTCCATCCTTATATACCCATGATCCTCCCCACTTCTAGTCAATGTGGGACTTTGGTCGTATACCAACAGTACAATGAACACTAATAAGCAATATGTCTGCCCTTCTCTGTGAAAGGCAGACCATGAACCCTCGCATATTTGTTTAGCCTTGATCTTGAATTTTTGTTACTTGACCGTGCCTCCCAAAGAAACCATGGTTCTTCAAAGGCATGAGGTAATGTGGTAGATTATATTGAGCACTTGTTCTTTCTTTTGCTACAGCGCTATGGATCAAGATAATTCTTCAGGTTGAATTGCCAATTCTGATTCAAGGACCAAATATCATCCAATCTTAAGGAGACATAAAGACTGGTTATTGGAGATTCACATATTTTTTGATACCTATGCTTAATGGGGAGGCTACCAAAGGATGGGCTTGTAATGGATTTTTTAACAAAGGTAAAGATGACAAGATTCTGGATTTTTTAACAAAGTAAAGATTAATCGAGTTTAAGCTTCTGTGATCCATATCTAGTTTCTAAGAAAAAAAATTGGTAATAATCACATCAATAAATATTTGTCATCACGTTTCGAACCAATCAGTTTGGTTCATCGCGAGGACAAGATGAAGAATCAGATCATGACAGCAGGTTAAATAGATAGACAGATCATTCCAACGGCTATAAAGAAAGGACTACTTTTCACTGCATCAAAAAATAGATAAAGGATTATTTTTCTTCATAATTTAAATAATTAAGTCAAATATATATAAATAAATATTAATATTATTTTTCACATAAATTTGAAACTACTTTTTACTATACTAAGAAAAATAATTTTCTTTTATAATTTAAATATATATATATGATTATATATTATTACTCACTCCATAAAATGAGATTTAAGATGCATTATTAAAATAATGGGAAGTATTATTCTTATTAAAAATAAGAAACTAAAATAAATTATAAAATACTAAATTCAAAAATTGAATATAAAAAATAAATTAAGATTTATAACTATATATATATATATAAAGGGGAGGGATAAAATAAATCGACAAAATGAAACAAAGAGGAATCAATAAACCCAATGGGGAGAAATTAGAAGATATCAAAATCAAGGAAATAAAAAAGGAAAATCAAGGAAATCGACACAACCACTAGATCAAAGAGGAAAAAAGCTAAGAGGAAAGGACAAGGATCCAATAACTGCTAATTTTTCATCTGTCATAGTGTTGCGGGGGAGCGTCCCCCCCTCGATCCCGCTCCCAATCCGTGCTCCGGGCAGAAGTGACTTGGGAGCAGGTCGGGAGTGCGCTCCCTAAAAAAAACGCTCCCTGCCTTCTCGGGAGCATTTTCAGGAGCGTTTAGCCTTTTTTTGCAGTAATGTTCCAAATGCATTTTTTTTTCAAAGAAACAAATAAGTTTTGAGTGGGGCAGCTTAATGATCAAGCCTATGGCCCTAGTATTGATATGCGATTCATGGTAATGTTAAATTCTTGAAGTAAAAGTGACATTCTCCTTAATCTTCATTTTCATCCCTTTACTTAAATTTTTAACATTACCATGAAATGACTCATGATGTTTGAGAGTGGTTCCGACCTAATTGGATTTCATATGGAGAAAGTAGAATTTTAGATTTCATTCAAAATCTAGCAGACTTATCAGTTTTTCAGGATTTCAGAATTGCAATGTTTCCATTGAATTTTGTCATGTATTAGAGTATGGAACTCGTATTTAATCAAGAGCACCAATCCTCTATGTACCTTGATGTTAGTGACACTGGTTGTCGAACTCCTCTATTATGACCCTCCTAAAAATGTACGCATTACTCAAACAAAATCTTGACTTGACATGCTATGCTTTTTCTATCTTATGTTAATGCTTAGAGGGTGATATTAATGACAAAGACCCCTATACAGATACAAAGGTAATGACAAAGATACCTCTGGATATTAATGCTTAGAGGGTGATATTAATGACAAAAATCCTGATTTTCCAACAAGACTAAAAAATTAGACATTTCTCATGGTGGCAAGAGGCCCAAGAATAAGCAATAGATAATAGATTTACTTGTCTTTTCTAGTTTTTAGTAGTTTTCATAACTATTGACTCTTTCATATTTATTATGATATTTTTTTAAACAATATATGACAATTTAAGTTTGAAGTTGGCAATTATAACTCATTGGTGATGAATTATGAATATGATGCTTCATGAAAATTGAAAGCTGTTTCATTTCATGTTAGATATTATTTGTTGTAATGGTTATACTTAGCTTGCAAGTACAACTTTTAAATGTTATATATTGAATTTTGAAAGCTTGAAACTTTAAGATTGATGAATCATGAGACTCAATATGTTGTATGTTACTATGTTACTAACTTGTGGATGTGGTTCATGAAGATTATAACTTCGAGATGATTGTTGTTATATGGTTCAATCTATGTCTTTTTGTTTTTTGTTTTGTTTTGTTTTTTTGTTTTGTTTTTTAATCTAATTCATCATTCTACATGTTTTTGTTGACATATATGTATAAAAATATAATATATATATATATATATATATATATATATATATATATATATATTATAAAAAACGTTGAGGGATTTGCTTCCAAACCGAGAGCTTCTGACAATGTTGCTTCCGCACCCGTTTTCGCTCCCGCTCCCAAGTCATCCCTGTTTAGATTACTCGGCCTCCTTTCAATTTCAATGGCTTCCCTAAACTTACAATGATGAAAATGAGAAATATTTGCAATATCCTTAGCCTCCTCAATGCATATATGATCTGTGTATCTATTTAACCCGTTGCCATGATCTGATTCTTCATCTTACGTGACGATGAATCACACTAATTGGTTAGAAACACATCGACAAATATTTTTTGATGTGATTATTACCAAAAAAGATAAAAATTTCTAACTATAAAGTAAACAGGGTTTCACATCAAAATAAAATGGATTTAATGGGGTACCATGTGGAGAATCCTTATTGGTACAACTCGATTAATGGAATGGCATAGGGAACAATACATATTAGAGGTCAAATGTTGATGAAGTTCTTGAAGGTGTATTTTTGATGTTTTCAAAGTCAAGTACTTGAAATCATGGGCAGGTTTCATGATGATTTTTACACGGCCTCAAAATGATTTTTTATATGTGTATCTTTCCATGGTAGCGTGAATAATACCATGTTTTCCACTGACATGGCTGAGGTGGGCAGAGAGCAGTGTGCTTCTAAAATAAACTTATGGTTGAGGTCAGGGGACCAGGGTTCTCTTTGGGGCCACTGTAAAATTTTAAGTTGAGATAAAGTCAGGTGTCGTTTGCCAACAAGGATCAAGTCTGGTGTTCTATCTGTCAGCAGAATCCTTCTTATGCCTGTCTTATTGGTGTATGTTGGCTGTTTATGTTTAAGGTACAATTTTGTGTCTACTGCTGATAAGGTGGGAGAGATTGAAGGCACCTCCAAAGCGTTTCTGATAGCATTCGGTGGAGCCAAGGAGGAAGTCAAGGCGATCAAGATGGATTTTATGGGGTTCTTAGACTGGATTCCTGATACATCCTAGGGCATTCTACCTTTTTGTTGGATATGTTAAAAAGTTAAAAACTATAAATAAACAATGTCTGCAGTTGAAAATCAAGCCTTGTTACTTTGGTGTTTTTTGGTTAGTCTGTTGCAATATGTGAATATGTCATTATACATTCTTGAGAAGTTAAATGCCGATCTCAAGGTGCTTATAACTTTCTTTTCAGGTGGGCAGAATAAGAGTCACAGATTTTTGCTAATTCTGGAGCTATTTGCAGGGAATGTCATTCATCCGAGTTCGAATCTGTTAGTTTTCATGCAGTGTGTGGCAATTATTGTTGCTGATCATGAGATGATGTCAATAAGTTCATTATTAGTTAGATATGTGCCATTTTTCGTTTCACTTACAATGAGGTAAATGTCTCAAAATTTCCTTTCCTTGTAAATGGTTACTCTCTCTATTAGTTTAAAGTGTTAAAAATTTATGGTCCAATCTTTATTTTTTTTTGAAAGTGACTCCCCCAGGGCTGCATCGCTCATGAAGGCAAATATAATCTTCGTTCTTTACATTTTCCATTTTAATTGAAAGCTTCTACTAACCTATCTGCAATTCATCCATAACGGTTTTGCCTAAATGAAAAATATACCTTACATAATAATTGCTCTAATCTGACTCAAGTTTTAATATGAATAATCTTGAAAAGTTATCTGGTTATCCATATTGTTGACATATTGGAAAAGTTGTCAAGACATCAATAATCTTGAAAAGTTGTTCAAATTCTTCCGGAAGAAAATATACTTTTGGACTTAAAGAAAAGAAGTTGAAATAGTTAATTTAATCGGAAGAGTGATGTGAGTGGTTTGTTTTCTATTATTATTTTTTGTTTTAAAAGTTAGAGTAATCATATAAATTAAATGGTTTTATAGACATCAATTCATAATAAACATCAAAACATTTATTTCATAATATATATCACATTACTAAAATAAAAATAAAAAATCATTAAAGCTAATTAAATTATAACCTTATTTTAAACTATTATTATTATTTTTAAAAGAAACGGTTATGGTTTTTCTATTAATTCAATCTAGTTTGATGACTGAAACATTTTACATCTTTGAAAAAATCTTTATCCTCTAAGTTCAGAAATGTCCAAAAAAGACCAGAGCTTTTAACTTTCTGGCTACGTACAACTGCTCTAATTTGGCTTAACTTATATAGCCTCCAAAACACTCCTAAGACAACTATATACTTGCATAGCATAAGTTAAAACTAGAAAAGAAACTAGCCTTGAACATGATTGACTTCTATTCCATCATTTTCAAGCCTTCGCTAAGAAGGGGAAGAAGCCAATTCCACATTTTCCTCCTTAGTTGCCATTGCCTGCTAACCTGGTGTCATGCCCTGTTGCCCATTGAACTTTGCAAGCACTTCCTTGTTCACCCCAATTGCCAATGAATCAAAGGAGGACGTCATTCTGTCCTATCGAATGCCCCTTGCAACCTATCCATTTTGGTATGCTTCAGACCGTTTTTTTGGTTCAAGAGGATAAAATGAACTTGGGATTATGCCAACACCATTTCCCCTTGCCTAGAAAACAGGGTCAGTATGGAATCCATGGTTTCCACCAGATGGGCTAGTTGATAAGTGATTTCATCTTTCTCAATAGTGGAATGACGCTCCATTTGAACATCCACACCACTGACCTTCCCTGTTGTAGGATGAATGATCAACCAAACTTGTATTCTTGGATAGGCAATGTCACGTGACCTCTTCTTATAACCATACAAACCAACCTCCCCTACGCATATTGTTATTCGCGTCATCTTCCATACGACAATCATTCCTTTTCATTCACTAGACAAAGCGTTCCATCACTATATTAATACCTCTGTGACTTGCAACCAACTCCATTAAAGTCGAATACCACAAATGTGTATGTTGCATCTCGGGTATGAGAATGCCATCAGTCTGTATCCATCCATATTTATTAATGGATTGAACCAACATCCACTTGTCCACTGCCATGACATCTCCATCCATATTTATTAATGGATTGAACCAACATCCACTTGTCCACTGCCATGACATCGATCGTGAGGGGAATCCAAGTGCATGCACGAACCCAACCCTCAACTAAGAGGACAGGCCGCCAAAACATGAAATAAATAAATTGCAGGATCAATAATCCATGGTGGAGTCTGACATTAGGATGTCGAATAATCCACCCTTTCATTCTCTCTTTAATTCTATTTAATGCCCTTGAAATCTGAGTTGTAATTGCGATTATCATGGTATATGTTTTATAAATATGTTGTTATCGCTCTGAACCATCACTCGTTCTAGGGAGATGCCCCGATTTGCTAATGAGTCTGTCACCGAGTTTAGATGCCTGTTGACGTGAAAAAATTCAACATTCTCGAACTTTGCAATTTGCAAGTTGATTCTATGCAAGATGGAGGATTGGATTTGCTCTGGTTCATCTTTGAGTTTACATACTTGTTGAATTACTATCATCGAATCTCCAAAGACCATTAATTGCCAAATTTTACTTGATAGTGCCTAGTCTAATCCTTGTGACAAGGCTAAGAATTTAGCTTAATTATTAGATGAGATCCCCAAACCCAAAGCATATTAAATCTCTTTTTCTTCACCGGGGAGGAAAATAACCCCTCCCGCTCTTGCCTCCCTGATTATTATAATTAGTATTATAAAAAGAATTAACATATAAGTTAAACATATATACATTTAAAAATATCTTTGAAAATTGACCCCATTTTACCATGGGGATTTTTAATTTGTAAATAGGCTTTGTTACAATATCATAGCTTATCAATACCACATGCCCAAAAAACCATAACTCACTTTATATGTTACTGGTTCATATAACATTTTTTTAATAAATTAGTTTAATTAAAATAATAAAAACGTCATATCTATTTTAAAAATAAATTTAATTCTTTAATTTGTATATATTATTTTGCGGAAATTAAATCCCTACCATTCACTTAATAATTATTAATAATTAAATTACAATTTCTAAAACTTTATTCCAAAATAAAATTACTTTTAACATAATTGAAACAATAACATTAAAAATACCTTCCAATAAAATTTATTATATTTAGAACCTTCCCAAAGGATAAAACATTCTCTAATAAATTTTCCAAATACGCAATTATCTTTTCATTAAATCTTTTAAATAAAAAGCAAAAGTGTGCGGGACTCAAAAGACATTAGAATTTTTAATAATTAAATATAGAATATAGGTATAGAATATGTAAATATGCACATCATATGAACGGATAATTTCATTTCAATTACTATCTCTCATATATTTATATAATTCCATGATATTTAGCATTTATTTATGGAGTGTAAAAATTTATTTAATATGTTCATATTTCTATTAATATAGGGGAAAGATTCCTAATGTTATGCAGGGACCAGTAATTGATATAGTACTGGTCCCACCAAACCATCAGAAATTGAAACTCTTGCAACCAATATTTAAACAAAGGTAAATAATATTAAGTATAAATAAGTATTAATTTATGTCCAAAATTTCCCCATACATTGACTGGGCCCACAACTGTCCATAAATAGTATCTTAATACTTAAATGTTATATATTGAATTTTGAAAGCTTGAAACTTTAAGATTGATGAATCATGAGACTCAATATGTTGTATGTTACTAACTTATGAACGTGGTTCATGAAGATTATAACTTCTAGATGATTGTTGTTATATGGTTCAATCTATGTTTTTTTTGTTTTTTTTGTTTTTGTTTTTGTTTTTTTTATCTAATTCATCATTCTACATGTTTTTGTTGACATATATGTATAAAAATATTATATATATATTATATAAAACGCTGTGAGATTCGCTTCCAAACCGGGAGCTTCTGACAATGTCGCTCCTGCATCCGTTTTCGGTCCCACTCCCGCTCCCAAGTAACACTGATCCGTCATCCTTGTTTAGATTACTTGGCCTCCTTTCAATTTCAATGGCTTCCCTAAACTTACAATGATGAAAATGAGAAATATTTGCAATATCCTTAGCCTCCTCAATGCATATATGATCTGTGTATCTATTTAACCCGTTGCCATGATCTGATTCTTCATCTTATGTGACGATGAATCACACTAATTGGTTAGAAACACATCGACAAATATTTTTTAATGTGATTATTACCAAAAAAAGATAAAAATTGCTAACTATAAAGTAACCAGGGTTTCACATCAAAATAAATGGGGTACCATGTGGAGAATCCTTATTGGTACAACTCGATTAATGGAATGGCATAGGGAACAATATATATTAGAGGTCAAATGATGATGAAGTTCTTGAAGGTGTGTTTTTGATGTTTTCAAAGTCAAGTACTTGAAATGATGGGCAGGTTTCATGATGATTTTTACACGGCCTTGAAAGGAGTTTTTATATGTGTATCTTTCCATGGTGGCGTGAATAATACCATGTTTTCCACTGACATGGCTGAGGTGGGCAGAGAGCAGTGTGCTTCTAAAATAAACTTATGGTTGAGGTCAGGGGACCAGGGTTCTCTTTGGGGCCACTGTAAAATTTTAAGTTGAGATAAAGTCAGGTGTTGTTTGCCAACGAGGATTAAGTCCGGTGTTCTATCTGTCAGCTGAATCCTTCTTATGCCTGTCTTATTGGTGTATGTTGGCTGTTTATGTTTAAGGTCCAATCTTGTGTCTACTGCTGATAAGGTGGGAGAGACTGAAGGCATCTCCAAAGCTTTTCTGATAGCATTCGGTGGAGCTAAGGAGGAAGTCAAGGCGATCAAGATGGATTTAATGGGGTTCTTAGACTGGATTCCTGATACATCCTAGGGCATTCAACCTTTTTGTTGGATATGTTAAAAACTTAAAAACTATAAATAAACAATGTCTGCAGTTGAAAATCAAGCCTTGTTACTTAAGGTGTTTTTTGGTTAGTCTGTAGCAATATGTGAATATGTCATTATACATTCTTGAGAAGTTAAATGCCGATCTCAAGGTGCTTATAACTTTCTTTTCAGGTGGGCAGAATAAGAGTCTGAGATTTTTGCTAATTCTGGAGCTATTTGCAGAGAATGTCATTCATCCCAGTTCGAATCTGTTAGTTTTCATTCAGTGTGTGGCAATTATTGTTGCTGATCATGAGATGATGTCAATAAGTTCATTAAACCCGGGTCTCCGTTAGATATGTGCCATTTTTCGTTTTACTTACAATGAGGTAAATGTCTCAAAATTTCCTTGTGAATGGTTACTCTCTCTATTAGTTTAAAGTGTTAAAAATTTATGGTTCAATCTTTATTTTTTTTGAAAGTGACTCCCCCAGGGCTGCATCGCTCATGAAGGCAAATATAATCTTCGTTCTTTACATTTTCCATTTTAATTGAAAGCTTCTACTAACCTATCTGCAATTCATCCATAACGGTTTTGCCTAAATGAAAAATATACCTTACATAATAATTGCTCTAATCTGACTCAAGTTTTAATATGAATAATCTTGAAAAGTTATCTGGTTATCCATATTGTTGACATATTGGAAAAGTGGTCAAGACATCAATAATCTTGAAAAGTTGTTCAAATTCTTCCGGAAGAAAATATACTTTTGGACTTAAAGAAAAGAAGAAGTTGAAATAGTTAATTTAATGGGAAGAGTGATGTGAGTGGTTTGTTTTCTATTATTATTTTTTGTTTTCACTTCTGGTTTTAAAGTTAGAGTAATCATATAAATTAAATAGTTTTATAGGCATTAATTTATAAGAAACATCAAAACATTTATTTCATAATATATATCACATTACTAAAATTAAAAAAAATCATTAAAGCTAATTAAATTATAACCTTATTTAAAACTATTATTATTATTTTTAAAAGAAACAGTTATGGTTTTTCTATTAATTCAATCTGGTTTGATGACTGAAACATTTTACATCTTTGAAAAAATCTTCATCCTCTAAGTTCAGAAATGTCCAAAAAAGACCGGAGCTTTTAACTTTCTGGCTACGTACAACTGTTCTAATTTGGCTTAACTTATATAGCCTCCAAAACACTCCTAAGACAACTATATACTTGCATAGCATAAGTTAAAACTAGAAAAAAACCTAGCCCTTGAACATGATTGACTTCTATTCCATCATTTTCAAGCCTTCGCTAAGAAGGGGAAGAAGCCAATTCCACATTTTCCTCCTTAGTTGCCATTGCCTGCTAACCTGGTGTCGTGCCCTGTTGCCCATTGAACTTTGCAAGCACTTCCTTGTTCACCCCAATTGCCAATGAATCAAAGGAGGACGTCATTCTGTCCTATCGAGCACTTCCTTGTTCACCCCAATTGCCAATGAATCAAAGGAGGACGTCATTCTGTCCTATCGAATGCCCCTTGCAACCTATCCATTTTGGTATGCTTCAGACCGTTTTTTTGGTTCAAGAGGATAAAATGAACTTGGGATTATGCCAACACCATTTCCCCTTGCCTAGAAAACAGGGTCAGTATGGAATCCATGGTTTCCACCAGATGGGCTAGTTGATAAGTGATTTCATCTTTCTCAATAGTGGAATGACGCTCCATTTGAACATCCACACCACTGACCTTCCCTGTTGTAGGATGAATGATCAACCAAACTTGTATTCTTGGATAGGCATTGTCACGTGACCTCTTCTTATAACCATACAAACCAACCTCCCCTACACATATTGTTATTCGCGTCATCTTCCATACGACAATCATTCCTTTTCATTCACTAGACAAAGCGTTCCATTACTATATTAATACCTCTATGACTTGCAACCAACTCCATTAAAGTCGAATACCACAAATGTGTATGTTGCATCTCAGGTATGAGAATGCCATCAGTCTGTATCCATCCATATTTATTAATGGATTGAACCAACATCCACTTGTCCACTGCCATGACATCGATCGTGAGGGGAATCCAAGTGCATGCACGAACCCAACCCTCAACTAAGAGGACGGGCCGCCAAAACACGAAATAAATAAATTGCAGGATCAATAATCCATGGTGGAGTCTGACATTAGGATGTCGAATAATCCACCCTTTCATTCTCTCTTTAATTCTATTTAATGCCCTTGAAATCTGAGTTGTAATTGGGATTATCATGGTATATGTTTTATAAATATGTTGTATCGCTCTGAACCATCACTCCTTGTTCTAGGGAGACGCCGCGATTTGCTAATGAGTCTGTCACCGAGTTTAGATGCCTGTTGACGTGAAAGAATTCAACATTCTCGAACTTTGTAATTTGCAAGTTGATTCTATGCAGGATGGAGGATTGGATTTGTTCCGGTTCATCTTTGAGTTTACATACTTGTTGAATTACTATCATGGAATCTCCAAAGACCATTAATTGCCAACTTTTACTTGATATTGCCTAGTCTAATCCTTGTGACAAGGCTAAGAATTTAGCTTAATTATTAGATGAGATCCCCAAACCCAAAGCATATTAAATCTCTTTTTCTTCACCGGGGAGGAAAATAACCCCTCCCGCTCTTGCCTCCCCGATTATTATTATTAGTATTATAAAAAGAATTAACATATAAGTTAAACATATATACATTTAAAAATATCTTTGAAAATTGACCCCATTTTACCATGGGGATTTTTAATTTGTAAATAGGCTTTGTTACAATATCATAGCTTATCAATACCACATGCCCAAAAAACCATAACTCACTTTATATGTTACTGGTTCATATAACATTTTTTTAATAAATTAGTTTAATTAAAATAATAAAAACAACATATCTATTTTAAAAATAAATTTAATTCTTTAATTTGTATATACTATTTTGCGAAAATTAAATCCTTACCATTCACTTAATAATTATTAATAATTAAATTACAATTTCTAAAACTTTATTCCAAAATAAAATTACTCTTAACATAATTGAAACAATAACATTAGAAATACCTTCCAATAAAATTTATTATATTTAGAACCTTCCCAAAGGATAAAACATTCTCTAATAAATTTTCCAAATACGCAATTATCTTTTCATTAAATCTTTTAAATAAAAAGCAAAGTGTGCGGGACTCAAAAGACATTAGAATTTTTAATAATTAAATATAGAATATAGCTATAGAATATGTAAATATGCACATCATATGAGCGGATAATTTCATTTCAATTACTATCTCTCATATATTTATATAATTCCATGATATTTAGCATTTATTTATGGAGTGTAAAAACTTATTTAATATGTTCATATTTCTACTAATTTAGGAGAGAGATTCTTGGGACCAGTAATTGATATAGTACTAGTCCCACCAAACCACCAGAAATTGAGACTTTTGCAACCAATATTTAAACAAAGATAAATAATATTAAGTATAAATAAGTATTAATTTATGTCCAAAATTTCCCCATACATTGATTGGGCCCACAACTGTCCATAAATAGTATCTTAATACTTAAGAGTGCAAACCATATTGACCCAACTAGAAAACAACTAAAACCATAAATGCTTCCAAAATGGTCTATTCCAGAAGTACAAAGTAGTAGTCGCTTCAATCCCCACTCATCAGAACTGAAGCTTTGTATCCCAAATAAATATCCATACCTGCACATAATAAAAGGGAATGTATGTCAGCCATAACTGCTGTGTTGTTCAACAACTAAACCCCCTATGTTCAATAAATGACACCCAACCCAATAACATTTAAACCCACTTTGTTCAATAAATGACACCCAAACTCAATAACTGCAATAAATGACACCCAACTCACTCTATTTCTCATTAAAATAGATCAAAGCACATGGATCAACAAATAACAAATTCCCAACCATGAGATCACATCAAATTAAATCCAGACCACACATTCAAAATGAAGCCATTGCAATCCATGTCCACCAATTAAATTCAAGTGCCAAAAATTATAAAAGAAGTTCAACCACCGTTGAAATTGCATCTTATGCTTTCAAACTATTTAGCAAACTTGAAGACAACATCACAAAATAGTTGCCAGTATATCCAGGTTAGTTATATCAATTACAACACATTCTTCTTACAGTTCTGTTTTCATTTATCAGAGTTCTTACAGTTTCAGTTCTTACAGATTCAGTTTCACTTTCATGAAAATCAACACACAACCTACAGTTCTATTTCACAATTCACCTTCTTACAGATTCAGTTTCACTTTCATGAAAATAAACACACAGCCTATAGTTCTATTTCACAATTCACCTATTTCTATTTCTATGTTCAGACTTATAGACGTATTGATGTGCCCGGCAAGATTTTATTGAAAAGCATAATCAAATGACTACTACTTAAGAAGAGCCGACATATAACCAGGAGGATCAGACGAAAACAGACTGTAAGGGAAATACTGTTAAGGAGCACCGAGATATAACCACAAGGATATGACAAAAATAGACAGTAACGAAAAGACTGTTAAGGGGAACCGAGTTATAAGATGAAAACATACAGTAAGGAAAATATTGTTGTCCATTTAGATGAAAACATACAGTAAGGAAAATAGAGTACTTAGATTTCATAAAACAACATTAAAGACTTTGCAATAGGTCAATTTCTCCATGGAGAATTTATCTTTTCCTCTCTATACTCCTTTACTTCTCTTGGTTTGATGATCAACATATGCATGACCACATTTTATTAACTCCACCACCAGATCATAAAGCTCTTGAAAATAGTTACTGTTGTAGGTTATCTTAAAAGTTCCCCAACCCATCCAATGTATATTTCTTGAACAAGTTCTATATATTCGTTTTCTCAGATATGGAATTTTTTTGTGATTTATATAATTGAAGGCGTTATTTGCTTAATCCAAGGATGTCAAAAACATTCTTATAGGACAAGATTTTACTTTAATCTTGATCTATCACCTGGAAACCAATGTTATGTGTGTCATGCAAATTATGGGTGCTGACTATCGTTTTGTTTTTGTGCTACATGGATCAAGTTTGTCTAGCTTTGGATATTTTCGCTTTTTGGTCACAGGCCTTCCTCTTTTCCTTGGCTTTTTGTCCTGCTTATTCCTAGCTTTCTGCCCATCTTCTGAGGCAAAAGAAAGTTGTAATTTGCAATGAGAGACTACGAAGTAATGCAATTCAATTTTTTGGAAGTCAAATCTATGAAATATTATAATTGAGAAGATTTCTTGGAAACATGATCCAACTTTTCCTTTATTTCAGTTACCCCATTATCGAGCATTTCTTTCTCTACATGATGAAAGCATGGATTCAAGGCTTTTTATGCACATAAATACCGATAACCAAAACATCACAAGTTGTGATCAATAGAGTAACTGAATGTGAAGGAACTTCTTTCTTGGCCATAGCCATGGTTCTAATGATGATAGCATGTGAAATATCATTAGCAAATGATACGAGACAGAGTGAAACAAAATATATGTGTACATTTCTCTTGATTATGCCTTAGCTAAAACACTGTGTAAATAGGTGAACAAAGGTCAATGGAGAGACTCAGAATGTAATAATCAAAATCGACTAATGTTGAAATTTGGTACCGGAGGACAGGTGGTTCCCTTAGGCTTTGATCTTTGGCCTAGGGAAAAGTGTCCAAAAGAATTAAGTTTTCTCCTAAAGTAACTTTATAATTTTTATAAAGTTAAATCTAATTTAAAAGTGACTTTAAGTGATAAAGTTACTAAGTCTAATTTTAAAGTGACTTTTATAAAGTCAATGAAAAATTAGAAAGGAAAAGTGACTTCGGAAATAAATGACTAAGTGCGTCTTTATTAAAGTGGGGTGAATTAAAAAATAGAAAGTGAGAATTAAATGAGCATTTAATCTCAGCCATTGATCTAAATCTATTTCAGCCATTGGATTTAGGGATCACCCAAAAGTCACTTAGGGTTGGGTTAAGGGAGGAAAAGGAGGAAAAGATCATTCATTCTTTCATGAGCAGATTGGGAGAAGGAGAGCAAGAGTGCAAGGGAGATTTCTGGACAAGGAGGAGAAAGAGGCAATAGTTTGGCACACATCCCAAGGCAGCACTTCAGCAAATCTGAACAGCATAAAGAACAAGCAGAAAAAGGCAGATTTTTGTGAGCAAACAATGAAAAATTGATTTTCAGCACGAATATCGAGGAGGCGATTTTCTGCACAGTTTTCGAGGTCTGTCCGTACAAGTCTGTACGGACGCACGTACAATCTGTACGTCCGTACAGTCCGTACATCCGTACGGTCCGTACAGCTCGTACAACACATTTTCAGAGTGTCTGTTGGCTGAAAACAGATAAGTTTGCTTGCTGGAAAAATTCTGTTTTGCTGATTTTTTTGCTGAAAATTTTCTCTCTGTAAAAAAGCATTTTACAGAAATAAAGAAGAGCTCTCAAACTGGTTTTCCCCAAGAGTTGTAGGGGGTTTTTCCAGGGTCAAGTTGACAAAAAATCTCAGTGTTTAAATGAGTTTAATGGCTGTTTATTACTGTTGATTTTTTATTTCTGCAATTTCGAGCATTCTGTAAAATTTCCAGAATTTGTGTTTTCAGCAATATTTATTTTTTCAGCTTGTTAAATGTATGGTTATGGGAAAGGGCATTTAACTACATGGGAGAAATAAGGTGAAACTGAAAACCGGGGTGGGAAAACAGAGATTTTTACATGGTATCAGAGCTTGAGTGCTGAAGGGCAGTTTGGGACAGCAAAAGAAAAAAATTACAGTTGCTGATTTTTCACTCAGAAAATTCCAGCAAGCTGATTTTTTATAAACAACAGTTTTATCTTTACCACAACAATGCTATTTTTCAGTTTTAGGACAGCAGGATGTCATTGGGATTGAGGGTGGAGGATAGGTTGGATGGGCATACAAATTACAGCGTTTGGAAGGAAAAAATGCAGAGTATCTTTGAGGAGGCAGAAGTCTGGGATATCATGGTGCATACAGCACAGCACCCTGTTGTTGTGCCTACTGATGCTACTCAGTTGACAACTTATAATAGAAAGAACAACAAGGGTAAGACGCTGATTCTAGACGGAATCAAAGACCATTGCATTCCTCATGTGAGAGGAAAGAGCAATGCCCATGAGATGTGGACAACATTGTTCAATCTCTACCAGAGTACCAATGAGAACCGGAAGATGGTCCTGAAGGAGAAGCTGAAGAACATTAAGATGGGTAATGATAGTGCAGCTAGATATCTCACAAAGATTACCAATGTGAGAGATGAGTTGGCAGCGATTGGAGAGGCCATTCCACCCACTGAGTTGGTGCGGATTGCAGTGAATGGCCTCCCCCGTTCATGGTTGAACTTTGCTGATGGGGTTTGTGCACGTGAGACCCTTCCCACATGGGAGAGGTTTTGGGATGATTGCATTCAGACAGAGATCAGGAAAGGACAGCTTGGGGCAGCCAAGCCAGTTGAGCAGGATGAGGACGTAGCACTGGTGGCAGGAGGCAAGAAAGGCAAAGGGAAGAAGCAGGCTTCCACAAGCGGTGGTGGGGGCAAAGGCAAAGGTAAATGTAAACAGGGGAACACACAGAAGGACTATTCCAAGGTGAAGTGTTGGAATTGTCAGAAGATGGGACACTATGCAGTTGTATGTCCGGAGAAGAAGAAGAAGAAGGGGAAGAACCAGGACGTGGCAGCTTCAACAGAGATTGAGGACTTTGCAGGTCGTTTTGACCGGGAGTTTGCGTTCACTACATGTGAGTCCTCTAGTGCAGGATCACCTGCCACACAGGTTCAGAGGGAGCATGCTTTTCCCTCGATTAGCGGAGCATCTTCAGGTATCTGGTATGTGGACAGTGGGGCTTCACGTCACATGACAAGAGTCCGGGAGTACTTCTCAGAGCTTTCAGAGAGTGGCACTGATATTGAGGTAGTACTCGGTGATGACAGAGTTGTTAGAGCAGTCGAGGTGGGGACACTGACATTTCAGAGGGAATCCAGACCTCCCTTGAAAGTGTTAGATGTTCTTTATGTGCCAGGGATGAGGAAGAACCTCATATCCGTCTCAACTTTGGGGGACAGAGGATATGTGGTACTGTTCGGGGGAGGACAGGTGTTGATGTATCCCAGGGGCACTCCAGCTGATTCAGCTAGAGTGATAGGTGTACGCCATGCAAAGGTGTACAAGTTTGCATTCCAACCCCTTTTGGCATTGAGCAGTAGTACCGACAGCAGAGCTAGCAGTTCTGAGCTGTGTGAGATTTGGCACTGCAGGATGGGACATATGTATCATGGAGCCTTGAGGACATTGCGGGAGATCACTACAGGTGTGCCAGATTTCAGTACTGATCACTTTGATACTTGCAGAGGTTGTGCTATGGGAAAGTTTGCCAAATCCCCTTTTCCCAGCAGTGACAGTAGAGCGACTGGGATACTTGATTTGATTCATTCCGATGTGAGTGGTCGGATGTCTCATGTTTCCTTGAGTGGATATGAGTACTATGTTTTATTCATTGATGATCACTCCAGGAGGACCTGGATTTATTTCTTGAAGACCAAGAGTGAGGTCTTCAAGCGGTTTCAGGAGTTTAGAGCTCTTGTGGAGACACAGACAGGTCGGAAGATCAAGTCCCTGAGGTCGGACAATGGAGGAGAGTACACCCTTGGAGAGTTTGTTGACTATTGTGCGGAGGCAGGCATTAAGAGGGAGTTCACTGTTCCTTACAACCCCCAACAAAACGGGGTTGCGGAGAGGAAGAACAGATCCATCATAGGGGCTGCCAAAGCCATGTTACATGATCAGGGGTTGCCATTGTTCTTGTGGGCAGAGGCCTGCAACACAACTGTTTACTTGCAGAACAGGAGTCCGCATCGTGCCTTGGGGCACATGACTCCGGAGGAGGCTTTCTCTGAGAAGAAGCCTGATATTGGTCATCTTCATATCTTTGGATGCATTACATACTCCTATATACCCAAGGAGAAGAGGACCAAACTAGAGCCCACCGCAGAGAAGGGTATCTTTGTGGGCTACAGTGAGACCTCAAAGGCCTTTCGGATTTACATTCCTGCACAGAGGAGAGTTGTTGTCAGACGGGATGTGAAGTTCGAGGAGGACAGGGCCTTTAGGAGGTCACGGGAGTTAGAGTATCTGGATCAGCCAGACCCTCAGTAGCAGTTGAGTCAGTCGCAGGGATCCAGTGGGCAGGGATCAGGAGGATCCGAAGGTACATCTATGAGGATGTCAGGTCCATCAGTGAGCAGTGGCTCGTCGAGCCAGAGGGGTGGTGCTCCGGGCAGCATGCAGAGCAGTTCACAGAGCAGTTCACTAGGGAGTCGACTGATGGACAGTTCACACGGTACCTCAGCTTCTACAGGTTCAGGTGCAGGCAGGAGGACAACAAACAGACAGTCAGGAGTTCAGGCTATTGATGGTGATGAGGAGGAGGAGTTTCATTCTCCTATGGGAGAAGCATGCTCAGGGAAGAGGAAGCCCAAGTGGCTTCAGGACACCTTGAGAGATGCCACATCTGTTGCTGAGCCGAAGAGGCCGGTCAGAGAGAGTAGACCACCTGAGAGGTTTTGTAGTTATATGGCGATGGTTACCAACATCCTTGACTCTGAGCCTTCTAGCTATGAGGAGGCAGCTAGCCAGCAAGTCTGGAGAGAGGCCATGTAGGAGGAGTATTCTTCTATCATGAAGAATGATGTTTGGGAAGTGGTGCCGAGGCCTGAGGGCAAATCCGTGGTTACTTCCAGATGGCTTTACAAGGTAAAGCATGCTGCAGATGGCAGCATTGAGAAATTCAAAGCAAGGTTTGTGGCTAGAGGGTTCTCCCAGGTAGAGGGAGTTGATTATGAGGAGACCTTCGCTCCCGTGGCTCGATATACTTCGATCCGCTCCATTATATCGATAGCAACAGAGATGGGTTGGAAGATCCACCAGATGGATGTGAAGACCGCATTTCTCAATGGCTTCATACAGGAGGAGGTGTACATTGAGCAGCCACAGGGCTTTGAGGTGCATGGGAAGGAGTCCCATGTGTGCAGATTGAAGAAGGCCCTTTATGGCCTGAAGCAAGCTCCCAGAGCTTGGTACTCCAGGATAGATACATACTTGCAGGGGATGGGTTTCACAAAGAGTGAGGCAGATCCGAACCTTTACTTTATTGTGATTGGTGAGGAGCCTCTCATTCTGGTGCTGTATGTGGATGATTTGGTCATTACAGGTGCAGAGAGACTCATAGAGCACTGCAAGAGAGATCTTGCAGCGGAGTTTGAGATGAAGGACATCGGCTTGATGCATTACTTTTTGGGTTTGGAGGTGTGGCAGGAGGAGGGGCATTTCTTCCTGGGGCAGGGGAAGTATATTGTGGACATCCTTAGCAGATTCCACATGGAGGATTGTAGACCCATGTCGACACCGATGATCACCAACTGAAAGAAGCTTCATGCTTCGGATTCCGAGTTGGTGGATCCCACATTGTACAGGCAACTGATTGGTTCCTTGATGTATTTGGTCAACAGTAGACCAGATATCTGTTTTGCAGTCAACACGATGAGTCAGTTTATGTGTGAGCCTAGGAAGGTTCACTGGGTGGCTGCAAAACACATTTTGCGGTACTTGCAGGGGACAATGGATTATGGTCTGGACTACAGGCAGGGAGATGGAGTGAGATTGGCAGGATACACTGATTCTGATTGGGCAGGTTGTGCTTCTGATAGGAAGAGCACTTCAGGGTGCTGTTTTGGGTTGGGTTCAGCAGTAGTGTCATGGTTCAGCCGGAAGCAGCTGTCAGTAGCACTGAGTTCAGCGGAAGCAGAGTATATGGCAGCCAGTCTAGCTAGTTGTGAGGCCATCTGGCTTCGCAAGATGTTGTTTGGCTTATTTGGTCAGCCGTTGAGACCTTCAATGATTTACTGTGATAATCAGAGTTGCATTAAACTCACGGAGAATCCAGTATTTCATGATAGGTCAAAGATATCAGGATCAGATACCATTTCATCAGAGACTATGTTCAGAAGGGAGCTGTGAAGCTGGAGTATATTTCCACTGATGAGCAGGTTGCAGATATTCTTACCAAAGCCTTACCACGGGGCAAGCATGTCTACTTCAGAGACAAGATGGGTGTGGTGAGGAACACCTTCCTCGGTAAGAGGGAGTGTTGAAATTTGGTACCGGAGGACAGGTGGTTCCCTTAGGCTTTGATCTTTGACCTAGGGAAAAGTGTCCAAAAGAATTTAATTTTTCTCCTAAAGTAACTTTATAATTTTTATAAAGTTAAATCTAATTTAAAAGTAACTTTAAGTGATAAAGTTACTAAGTCTAATTTTAAAGTGACTTTTATAAAGTCAATGAAAAATTAGAAAGGAAAAGTGACTTTGGAAATAAATGACTAAGTGGGTCTTTATTAAAGTGGGGTGAATTAAAAAATAGAAAGTGAGAATTAAATGAGCATTTAATCTCAGCCATTGATCTAAATCTATTTCAGCCATTGGATTTAGGGATCACCCAAAAGTCATTTAGGGTTGGGTTAAGGGAGGAAAAGGAGGAAAAGATCATTCATTCTTTCATGAGCAGATTGGGAGAAGGAGAGCAAGAGTGCAAGGGAGATTTCTGGACAAGGAGAAGAAAGAGGCAACAGTTTGGCACACATACCAAGGCAGCACTTCAGCAAATCCGAACAACATAAAGAACAAGCAGAAAAAGGCAGATTTTTGTGAGCAAACAATGAAAAATTGATTTTCAGCATGAATATCGAGGAGGCGATTTTTTGCATAGTTTTCGAGGTCTGTTTGTACAAGTCCGTACGGCCGTCCGTACAGTCCGCACATTCGTACATCCGTACGGTCCGTACAACTCGTACAACACATTTTCAGATTGTCTGTTGGCTGGAAACAGATAAGTTTGCTTGCTGGAAAAATTCTGTTTTGCTGATTTTTTTGCTGAAAATTTTCTCTCTGTAAAAAGGCATTTTACAGAAATAAAGAAGAGCTCTCAAACTGGTTTTCCCCAAGAGTTGTAGGGGGTTTTTCCAGGGTCAAGTTGACCAAAAATCTCAGTGTTTAAATGAGTTTAATGGCTGTTTATTACTGCTGATTTTTTATTTCTGCAATTTCGAGCATTCTGTAAAATTTCTAGAATTTGTGTTTTCAGCAATATTTATTTTTTCAGCTTGTTAAATGTATGGTTATGGGAAAGGGCATTTAACTACATGGGAGAAATAAGGTGAAACTGAAAACCGGGGTGGGAAAATAGAGATTTTTACAACTAAGCTAGTAACTCAAGATAATTTGGCTTTTGGTTGCCTATCCTCCAAATGACCTAGGACAAGATTTTACTTTAATCTTGATCTATCACCTGGAAACCAGTCTTATGTGTGTCATGCAAATTATGGGTGCTGACTATCGTTTTGTTTTTGTGCTACATGGATCAAGTTTGTTTAGCTTTGGATATTTTCTCTTTTTGGTCACAGACCTTCCTCTTTTCCTTGGCTTTTTGTCCTGCTTATTCCTAGCTTTCTGCCCATCTTCTGAGGCAACATCACAAGTTGTGATCAATAGAGTAACTGAACGTGAAGGAACTTCTTCCTTGGCCATAGCCATGGTTCTAATGATGCTAGCATGTGCAATATCACTAGCAAATGATACGAGACAGAGTGAAACAAAATATATGTTCACATTTCTCTTGCTTATGCCTTAGCTAAAACACTGTGTAAATAGGTGAACAAAGGTCAACGGAGAGACTCAGAATGTAATAATCAAAATCGACTAAGCTAGAAACTCAAGATAATTTGGCTTTTGGTTGCCTATCCTCTAAATGACCTAGGACAAGATTTTACTTTAATCTTGATCTATCACATGGAAACCAATGTTATGTGTGTCATGCAAATTATGGGTGCTGACTATCGTTTTGTTTTTGTGCTACATGGATCAAGTTTGTTTAGCTTTGGATATTTTCTCTTTTTGGTCACAGGCCTTCCTCTATTCCTTGGATTTTTGTCCTGCTTATTCCTAGCTTTCTGCCCATCTTCTGAGGCAAAAGAAAGTTGTAATTTGCAATGAGAGACTACGAAGTAATGCAATTCAATTTTTTGGAAGTCAAATCTATGAAATATTATAATTGAGAAGATTTCTTGGAAACATGATCCAACTTTTCCTTTATTTCAGTTACCCCATTAACAAGCATTTCTTTCTCTACATGATGAAAGCATGGATTCAAGGCTTTTTATGCACATAACTACCGATTACCAAAACATCACAAGTTGTGATCAATAGAGTAACTGAACGTGAAGGAACTTCTTCCTTGGCCATAGCCATGCTTCTAATGATGCTAGCATGTGCAATATCACTAGCAAATGATACGAGACAGAGTGAAACAAAATATATGTGCACATTTCTCTTGCTTATGCCTTAGCTAAAACACTGTGTAAATAGGTGAACAAAGGTCAATGAAGAGACTCAGAATGTAATAATCAAAATCGACTAAGCTAGAAACTCAAGATAATTTGGCTTTTGGTTGCCTATCCTCTAAACGACCTAGGACAAGATTTTACTTTAATCTTGATCTATCACCTGGAGACCAATGTTATGTGTGTCATGCAAATTATGGGTGCTGACTATTGTTTTGTTTTTGTGCTATATGGATCAAGTTTGTCTAGCTTTGGATATTTTCGCTTTTTGGTTACAAGCCTTCCTCTTTTCCTTTGCTTTTTGTCCTGCTTATTCCTAGCTTTTTGCCCATCTTCTGAGGCAAAAGAAAGTTGTAATTTGCAATGAGAGACTACGAAGTAATGCAATTCGATTTTTTGGAAGTAAAATCTATGAAATATTATAATTGAGAAGATTTCTTGGAAACATGATCCAACTTTTCCTTTATTTCAGTTACCCCATTATCGAGCATTTCTTTCTCTACATGATGAAAGCATGGATTCAAGGCTTTCTATGCACATAACTACCGATAACCAAAACATCACAAGTTGTGATCAATAGAGTAACTGAATGTGAAGGAACTTCTTCCTTGGCCATAGCCATGGTTCTAATGATGCTATCATGTGCAATATCACTAGCAAATGATACGAGACAAAGTGAAACAAAATATATGTGCACATTTCTCTTGCTTATGCCTTAGGTAAAACACTGTGTAAATAGGTGAACAAAGGTCAATGGAGAGACTCAGAATGTAATAATCAAAATCAAATAAGCTAGAAACTCAAGATAATTTGGCTTTTGGTTGCCTATTTGGCTGTTACTAAAAATCTAAGTTTTCTTCCATTTCCATCCAGTTATATCACTATAGTGGAAACGTAGGGATGTGGTCAAAGGACAGGTTTGGAGAAAGGGATGCTGAGGCATGAACTCTATTTGTAATCTTCGACTTCTGTAATAATTCATATTCCAATGACAGCCAATCACTTACAAAAAACAACAAAACAACAAAACAACAAAAAAACAAAAAAACAACAAACAATAAAACAATATTTTAAGTAGTCAAACCGAACAAGAGCTCTGTTGGGAAATGCATAACAAAACCAATCAATACAGTCATGGTATTTTAAGTGTAAAGACAAGTTATCAAAACAACAATCACTGATAATTTTGAAGACATACAACAAAATGATTCTGTATATTTGATTTTTCAAGGATACTAACATACATGTTGATAATTTCCTGTAATAAAGCAGAAGTATTTTGCCTTGTATGAAAGCATAATTTACAAATATTCTAATGTCTAAATGCATGCAATAATTTTACAGGTTGTTGCATCTATGGAAAAAGGAAGTTATGCTGCTCGTACAAGGAGAAGTGGCAGGAGAGTGACAAGGGGTGCGCAGCTGCGATGCACATTGTCTGATGAGGACAGGACAGCTGATGTCAATGTCAACAATGCACCAGGGAACATTGTTGAGGATGACCATGTGATGGCAGGTGATGTTAACACACCATCAGCCACAGAACCACCGTCAACAACAGTCTAAGGGGCAAGTTCCACTAAAAAGATCAGTGCTATAAGAGGATGGACAAAAGAACAAATGTTAGTTTCAATTGACAACATAGAGTTTAATGGATACTCAGTTCGGGCATCTGCAAAAAAACATGGTATTCCTCCCTCATCAATACATTATTGGATAAATGGGCTGACTCATACAAAATGTAGAGGGCCTCTTACAGTTATGACTGAGGAGGAGGAGGCCGAGGTGGTTGAGTGGTGTAAAGAGACGGCCCAATTGGGACATGGGCTAGAGTTGATACAACTCAAATTCATAGTTGCTCAAATCTGTCAAGGGAGGCCAAACCCATTCAAAGATGGGTTTCCTGGTAAATCATGGTGGTTTGGGTTTAAAAAAATGCATCCAGAACTTGTATTGCGTACTGTTGAGGGCCTTGACAGAGACAGAGCATTAAATTTGCACCCTGCAATTGTGCAAAATGTTTATGACACACTTTATAGTGCTTACGGTAAACATTCTTATGGAGCAGACCATATATGGAACTATGATGAAACAAGTTTACAAGCAGGGAGGAATTGTGGCATGCGAGTAATTGCCAAGAGAGGGAGCCAAAATGTGCCAAAGATTTTGCCTAAGAGTAGGGAGTGGATAACTATTTTATGTTGTGTCAATGCAATTGGTACTTCAATCCCAGGATTTTATCTATTCAAAGGTAAAAATCAATTGAAAAACTATATACAGAACTGTGAACCAGGTGCATGCATGGCTGCACATCCCCATGCATGGATGACTAAAGAACTGTTTCTAAGTTGGCTTTTTCACTTTGCTGCATCGGTACTAGGTGGCATCTCGCCTAATAACAGACACCTATTGATATTAGATGGCCATGGGAGCCACATGGCTGTACAAACAATTGAGGAAGCAAACAATTTAGGCATCGACCTGTTGACATTGCCTGCTCATACCGCTCACAGACTGCAACCCCTTGATGTTAGTGTGTCTGGCCCTTTCAAGAACTATTTCAGGTCGGAGTGCGATGCATGGATGGCAAAGAATCCAGGGGTTGAGGTGAAAAGGTTTGAGCTAGTAGAGCTTGCAAGTAAAGCTTTTAAAAGGGCTTTGACACCATCAAGTATAAAGGCTGGCTTTAGGAGGACAGGAATCTGGCCACTGAACTATGATGCTCTTATGCATGATATTGGTTGTAGCCAAGCGTTTCATGTGGATGGTCAGGAAGAAGGGAATTCCCAAACAGGTGTTGAAGTGCAAGAAGTAGATGACCAAGATGATGTTGTTGCAGCTGGTAATATGATTTCCCTATCTCAAGGACACTTATATGCTAAAGATGATGAAACTGTATGTGAAACACAATATAACCATGAACAAATTCGCAGTAACATGGAGATCGTTCCACCAACTCAAGAACATGAAACTCTTGTTGCTGGTATTGTTAATGAAATTGTTGAACATGCAGTTGACAATGACCAATTGACATTGCCAAGCCAAGTAACCCCACCTTCATGGCTAGCAGAAGCAATGATTAATATGAATGCACATAGTGTCTTAGTAACCAATGAAGAAAGCATGAAAATGCCCTCACAACCAGCAGAATTGAACAGTGAAATTGTTCATTTTTTTGTGGACAATAGATCAATGGAAGAAGATAAAGCACATAATGAGGCATCACATGAGGATAATGATATAGTTCAATCAATTCCATCAGATACTGAAAGGGAAGTACCAACCAATGACATGCAGGTGGGAGGGGTGGAGAAGACACTTGGCCGGTTCCTAAAGCTACCAGTAGAGAGAGTATCAATGAAAAAAAAGCAAGGTGCACCGGGTAGTCTTCATCTGGGCCGAAGCTCACAGTTACTCACCTTAGAGGACTATATAAACCTGTTAGTTGAGTCTGAAAAAAAGAAATTTGAAATGCAAGAATTAAAACAGAAAAAGAAGGATCTAGACAAGGAGAAGAAGGCAGCAATGATTGTTGCAGCGCAACGTCGAGCAGATGAAAGGATTGAAAGAGATAAAGCAAGGCAAGTTAAGGACCAACAAAAACAAATGGCAAGACAGGAAAAGGAAAAATGAAAGACACAACAATTGCTTGAAAAGGAACAAGGGATGATCAATATGGTTGACAATGATACAAGAATAGCTCATGAAACCAAGATTATTTCAAACTCATTGGACTCCATTGCAAATAATACACCATTATTCCAAGATCTCATAAACATTCAAGTGCCTCACTATCAAACTGAGGGTTTACCCACTTGCCTTATTCCTACTAGAGTTGGTGTCAATTCTATGTATGCTCATTACACACCTCAACTTAATGCAGGGGTCAGTAGTGCAAATGTTAGGTATGGGTACTCAATACCTCCATGGTTGGAAGCTGCAAATTGGAGTCAATCATAAGGCAACAATCAACCATTTCCTAATCAACCATTGACAGGTAGGCCAACCTACCTGGCTCAAGAAGGTTACTCAGAGAGTTTTGGCACTCAAGATTCTCAGGGCCATAAAGAATAGGGGTGTCATATGTTTTTGGTTGTAACCACATTATGATGTGGATTTTGGTATCTTTTTCTTGTCACAGAAACATTTTGGCTTACAACCTAGGTTGTTTTATTTCATAATGTGTGCGACATTGTAGCCAAAATCCATTTTAGAAGGAACATCTATAGTCTATTATAATGTAGAAACCTTACAAGATTCTCAGGGTCATAAAGAATAGGGGTGTCATATGTTTTTGGTTGTAACCACATTATGATGTGGATTTTGGATGGATTGTGTCTTTTTCTTGTGACAGAAACATTTTGGCTTACAACCTAGGTTGTTTTATTGCTTTGAAACGCTAACAACATTATGGTTCTATCCACGCGTCATCTAAAGTACATAGAAATCAAATTGCAACCATTGCTCTCAATCTTCATTTAATATTCTTGCATAGTTTGAGATGTGCAATAAATTTGAAACTTGCAAACTTCTATCCTCGGATTTCTATATATATATATATATTATCTGGAAAGAAAAAATCTTTATATTTCAGAAAGAGAAATATACATGTTACATCCTCTGCAGGGAATTGGAAGTGGCTCACAGTGCTTTTCTGTAAACTTGAATCATACACCAATCCTGCTGATATGTTGGTGTTCATAAATCCTGCAAAATACTTATCACGGTTTGCGTCACTTGTCTTTTGAGCATCCCTCCTATTTGAAGCCCCGAGTCAACTTGATCACCTATTGTTCAAGGCTATGTAGCTAATCTACCCTCCTCCCAGATTATCAAACTAGATCGAGACCAAAACATATCCAACAGTAAGCAGTTAACTGTTAGAGCACAAAGATTAACTCAATAGAGCCAAAGGGTATACTAGGTTGATTTCTCTGTAATATTTTTGAAATGTTAATAAAATTAAATTTCCATGTTTTTCCTTGAGTTGCATTATGATTCTTTTGAGAAATTAGCATTTCATTTGAGCCAATACAAGTGTGATCGAAGCAGTGGACACATAAGAGCCAGAGAAGTTGCAAATAAGCGGTACACTGGGCATTCCACACTCCAGGACATTGTAAAGGCCAACAGAGCCATGTAAAAGTCCATAGTCACTAGTAATTCCAAGTACACACATTTCATTAGAGTGCCATAGATTTCCTCACTGTGAAGTAAACATAACAGTAGTGTGGTGGAATTTAATCAAAATGGAAAACTAGTGTCGTGATGTTTCTAGTTTCCTTTTGGGTTTGGGGAAGAAAATTGTATTAATAAACAAAAAATTTGTGTGATCTTGATTAAACAACTCTCCTTCACATTAATCATGGAAGTTGTCCTTTTTAGACAGGTTGTGAGTTGTGACTGAAAATGTTCAAAGGAATGCTTTTACTGCACACCAACACATGCGAACTTTCGATTCAACAAACTCATTTGTTGGAGAAAAATAAGTCAGCGCTAAATAAAGCACCTCCCATAATCCCTATAAATATCTCAAATCTAAGAACTACCATATGGTTTGAGGAATGTGCGTGAAAATAAGAAATTGTGAATCAACTTTCTTTCAATTTGAGCGAAATATAGATACATGCTGATAAAATGAAAATGAAAATTCATGTTATGTCTCCATAGTATATAAGATGTGGAGGTATAGTTCCAGAGTCTGCTTAGAGCATAAACTATTAGAATGAACCACATATTATCTCAAAAAATTAATTTTTGGCCAAGGCATGTTATATTTATTATTAAACAATTGAAATATCAACAATGCAATTAATATACCAAATGTTATTGGTAGTCACTTATTTTTGAATTGTTGAGTCCTTTTCCTTTGTACTGAAGGATCCATCTATTCGTGGTCCTTTGGGTTAATGATTGTTTCGACCTCCAAAACTCAATGTCATGATTTCATTCATTGGAATCATCCTTTTAGTTAAAGGAGGACACATGATAGTTAGATGCATGGAATTATGGTAGTTCTTTCCATAATTTTTTTTTTTTGTAGCATTCTTAGAAGCTTGGGCTCTTCTTGACTAAGTTGGCTCTCCATGTTATCAAATCTAATTTATTATGAAAAGCATGAGATTCTCCATATTCCTATAAATAATTGCTAAAGTGCATTCTCTCATCTCTATCTTGGCATGGTTTCATTGGCAAAGAAAACTAACTAGAATGGGTTAGAAAGAATAAAAACACATTAATTTTTAATGATTTATGGGATGGAATTTGTGAAGGAGAAGCCATAGAATAAGTTGAAGGAGAGGTGTAGCAGAGGCCTAAAGGACCTACCAAGTGTTGGGTGTGTGTTATATTCTTTCCATGACTAGTACGTTGCGCCAGGCGCATCGCCCTAGGATTTTTTGTTTGTTTTGTGGACCCAATAATAGTTGGGCGAACCCAAGGATGGGGGGGTGACCCACAGATGGTGGGTGAACCTACCCATGGTATTGTGCATGGGTTTTGCACATGGGTTTGGGCATTATGGCTTTCTACCCATGGTATTTAGTAGATCCAGTCAAGAGAAATACGATTATGTTCTAATCCAGGGTTATGGATTCGGGTTTATGAATGCTTCGACATGTATATATGTATGTATTGTAACATTTAAAGGAATATAATGAAAAATCAATTTGGTAGTCCTGGCTTTTGGATCCATGAGAAAATCTTTGTGTATATTTGTTTCATGTTCTCGCAATTGTATATTTTTCTGTTTTAAGAATTCATTTGCAGGTAATTTTTGTACAGGGTTAAAACCTACACCAAACTTACATTAGCTAAGGAGCTTGCCATTTGGAAGAACAAAGACAAGAAAACATATGCCTTAATTTATACAATAGTAAGTGAAGAGGTGAGCTGTCATACTGTGACATTAATAATTTGTATGGAGCTTTAAAAACTTGAAGGATTTATATGACTCTCACTCATAATTGGAACTTGTACAACTGCCGATGTATCTATTCAACCTAGATTTGAAGGATAATGACCCCATGGCCTTAGCATTTGAGATCAAAGCCATTATACATGACATAGATGCCACTGGAGTGAATATAGACCTTCCTCTCACAACCTTCCTCAAGGCACTCTACTCTACATATTCTCATTGCCTTGAATCCTTGCAAGCTAGTGATCAACTAAAGTCTATCACATTTAACTCTTTGGTGGAAAAAGTGTTAGAGTGTGAGAAATCCATTGGAAAGAAGAAAACAACAACTCAACCCATTACATAGACTACATGCATTGCTAAGAAAGGGAAGAATCAATCACATAATTCTTTTAGAGTAAATAGTGGTAAAAAAGGATGTGAAAGAACGAATTCTAGAGGTAGGGGGAGAAGACACAATCAAGGTGATAGACCTAATATTCATTGTATTCGTTGCGCTAGAAATGGGAATGATGCAACAACTTGTAGAATCCCTAGGAGAAGATCAAATACAAACAATATCAGAACGAAGACAAAGGTAAAACATTAGATCCAATGAAATTTAAAGAAGTTGAGTCAACTCATTACATTGTTGCCCATTGCAATATCATAGTAGTTGAATATTTATTTCACACTTCATTTGATTCTTGGAGAGATGCTTGGTTATGTGGCACAAGTGCAACATGCCACATGACCTTTTGAAGAGATTTCTTTGAAGATTTGAGTGACAAAGTAGATGGTATGGTGTATTTTGTAGATAAATAAATCTTAAGCCGTTGGGAATTAACACCATTAGGCTTAAATTGCATGAATTCCAATATTTTATTTTGCATGATGTGCTTTATCTTTTGGATATATGAAGGAACTTATTATCCCTTGTGGGCGTTTAATAGCAAGGCCGCTCCATTTATATGTTTGATGGAAAAGTTGAAATAAGGAAGGGTTCTGACAATGTGCTTATCATGTCTGGAGTGGAGGATGAAAGTTTATTGAAGTTGGAAGGGACATATGAAAATGCATGAATTTTTGCACAACTCTCTCATCATTATGAAGGTACATTTCCATCTAATCTTTTGTGGGATGCTAGATTTTTGCATATTTATCGTGACAACTTTTCTTTATTGAAAAATAATGGTGTTTATGGTTTGCCTACTATTCCTAGGAAAGTGAAGTAATGTGATTCAAGATTCCACTTCCAAAGCAAGTAGAAAACTTGGACTGATACATTTTGGTTTGTGTGGCCCCATGCTTGTTCCATTTACTAATGATAATAGATATATCATGACTTTTATGGATGCACTAGGATGTGTTGGGTGTACTTATTGAAAAATAAATCTCAATCTTTTGAAAATTCTAAAAAATTTCATTTATGGATTCAAAATCAAGCGCAATCACATATTGACTCTCTCCATACCGATAATGGAAGATAATATATATCTAATAAATTTGAAACCTACCTTCGCCAACATGGGATTCAACATCAAACCATAATTCTGTACAATCCTTAATATAATGGTGTAGTTGAAAGAATGAATAGAACTATCTTAAATATGGTTCGTTCCATGATGTTTTTAAAAAATGTAAAGTTGACGTGGCTTTATGTGAAATGTATGTGAAAAACAAGTGTCCATATAATTATTTTAGAAATACTACTCCTTATGAAATGTGGTATGGCCATATTCCTTCAGTGGGGCATCTCATGGTCTTTGGTTCCACCTTCTATGCCTTGATTCCTATGGAGCAAAAAACGAAAGACTTGATGCAAGGAGAAGTGCATATTATTCAGGTATTCAAATACCACCAAGGTATATTAGAGTTATGATGAGGTAAACAAAAATTTATTCTTTTCATAGATGTAATTTTTCTTGAATCATTCAAGAATGAAAAAACTATTGAGTGGTCACTTGATCATCAAAGATAGATTCACTCATGTAAATACATCATGAATTTAATGATGAAATTCCATAGCTTGAAGGGGGTGTCTGTTGAGAAGTGTAGCAGGAAAATCTTAGTTTGACTTTACCTTGGCCAAACTTGAGATAATTCAAATTTCCACATAAGAAAAAAACTTGGAGGTAGTTAGCTGAGGTGACATGGCACTTATCACTTAGTTAATTCGAGTTGGGGGCTTGAGTTCAGTTATGCATGAGTTATTTCTAATTTGTAGCAATTTCATTTAGTTATATTAAGTTGTGTTGAGTTAAACTAGTTCTAACTGTTGATAGAACTAGTGAAAGGTCAATTGTGCAGTGAGACATCAATATAACTCAGTGATCAACCAGTTAACTAATCAATCAACCCAAAATAACTAGTGCATGCAGAGAATTAGAGTTCCCTAGTTGAGGTGGAGATTCCAAGGAAGACTTGATCTGTAGCTGAATGTCAGTTTTTCTGTGCTAATTTCATTTACAGATTTAAAAACACATGCTTGTCAATTGATTCATGTGCAGGGTTCTCTTATGATGTTTGTGATTGGAAACAGGTAAATTTTATGTCAAGTTTTATGTGTAATCATGAGCATAAAAGCATGAAAGTAAAGTGTTGAACAACAGTAAGCAACTGAATAGAAAACCATCAAGAAAAACATTTAACACAATGTTTTGATTAAGGAGTTCACCCTTCTTGGGCTACATCTCCTTGGTCCAGCTTCCATGGCTTAGGCCTCTGTATTTACTCAAAATGGAAAAAAATGAAGTTTACAATGTTCTACATCTCCTGAAACCTACTTCAATGGAATCAAAGCATCCCAAAACCCTTAAGATGACTCTTCAAACTCTGCAAATGGAATACAACTGTTCTGGGCTTGGCCTCCTCCCTAGTGGCCCTAGGCTTCATAAAAATTCAACATGGAAAAATCATGTATATAAGTGCCTCGTTGCCTCTGAAACCTATTCCATTGTGTTCAGAATGTCGAAATCATCTAGGAATGACTATTCATTTCCCAAAATTGGTCGAAAATTGACTAATCTATGGCTTTCTCCAGTTTTCCCTACAATTTCTCCTCCAAATCTGGAAGAACTCTAGTTAGGGCCGCTAAATTTGGGGGCATGCCAGAAAATAGCAACACCACCAAAAATCCTGCCGAATTAAACTCGGGTTAACTAGAGTTAATCACGGATTATAATTGATTAGTGCATGATTATGCCACATGGTTAGGCTAACCGTTAGCCTTCACCCTGGTGGTCTCCATGACGTGGACACATGTGACAATAACTGTTTACGTTATTTCGCCACCGGATCTGCTAACCGTAACCGCGTGGTTAACGTAGCTGCTCACATGGCACACAATAAACGTTAATATTTTTTTGTTGTTCGCGCTATCCGCCGGTTCTGAAACCGTAACCGTTACGTTGAGTGGTGTTCACACGGGGAGGGCTGGCCCTCCCTAACCGCCAACCCTCACATCGTTACATGTTAAGTTTTTGCAGAGAACTATAATGGTTAAGTAACATGTGTAGTAAAGACGATAAGGCGCGGGCACCATGGAGGGGAGGTCACGGGGTCGAACCCTCGGCACCTCATAAAAAATTTGATACACCACTATAGGGGCACATGGCAGCCTTCAGGCTTGCCACGTGTCACCTTCTGATTGGACCAACTCAACACTAATTGCCCAATGCAGTGCTGCCACTTGTCAACATATGACTCGTCCACCTGTGCAGGAATATTCCAAGGAATATTATAGGCAATATTACAAAGAATATTATAGGGAATATTCCAAATAATATTCTCCTTGCTAACTGGGTTGTATGGATGCCCAGTCAACTTTTTTTTTCAAAATTTTCCCTATTTTGTGAAACGGCCAACGGGCTCTAACTTCCTCATACGAACTCCATTTTGAGTGAAACGAGTTGCGATGGGATCATTTTGACGAGGCAGATGTGGTCGTTCAACTTTTGAGTGATTTCGAGCACTTTCATTTTTCAGCAAATTTTGGCCCCTAATCCATATTCCGATCACTCCTTCCCACTGACGGGATTTTGGACACACAAAAGCTAACTATCTGATGAGAAATGAATACTCTTATCCTTCTCAAGTTCTATCAACTGATTCTACTTGAAAAGTCTCCATGACAACCACTTAGGTACACTGACATGCCTTGCCTTGTAAATGGCTATGCCCCTCAAGCACTGTTCTCCTTTTGCTGCTGATTCAATCCAACACTTGCTGGACACTTGTTGGCTGCAAGATACCTTTGCTGTACCACATCGATCCCTCGGTGATTGGAAAACTAATACAATCTGATAGCCTTCCCATTGAGAATCTTGGTGTCAACACATACAAATGGTCTACAATGGCTGCAAATTTTTGGCATCTCGTCCACTTTTGATTCTTGCCTCTATCATCCTCCAATTTAACATGCTGTTCATGTCATGATTTGAGATCGAAGGCTAAAGATGAGCATCTTGCTCAAGAATGGACCTTCCAAAATTCCTGCAACATCTTGTCACAAGAAACACCATTAAATGGAAAAACACATTATGCAAGAAATTCAAATCGATGACCTCTTCTTTTGCTGCTTCAAAGAAACAATTGTCACATCATGTAACATCGCCATGTATTATTGCATCTTGGTGTACAAACCATTTTGTTGTGTTAGTCTATGGTGTACTAAACAAGTCGACAAAACATGCTTCTTCAAGAAACTGACTTGACTTGAGAGCCAAACATAAGCATGTACAACAACTTGACGATTATTTGCATAAACAACAAGAATTTCACATATCATGCAATAATATGTCAACATCTCCCTTTCATATTTGGAGATAAAATCAAATCTTCCAAGTCGATATGACATACATGTGACAATAATCGACACAAGTCGACACTCATGCATGTATCCAAATACAATGAAACTAGAAACAATTCCACTATTCACATACACACAAACTCTCATGTATGTGTACAATTCGTCAACTCTCCCTCAAGTACAAACACAAGTACAATAAGCCCAAAAACATGTATGGGTATTTCACACACCTTCTTGGCGAATATATGCAACATCAAGAATGACAGATTTGCTGCAAATGAAGTGAGTAACATACCCTACTTTCACACACCTTCTTGGAAAAATTATGCAACAACAAGAATGCATTCAAATACAAACTTGTAACCACAAATTGCCTTCTTTGCTGCATTAAAGTGAGTCAAACATAACTCCACTTTCAACATCTTGCATCATACAGGTTGCAGCATACTTTCAACAAAAAAAGTAATGCTTTCATAAGGCAAAGAAATGCATTTTTAAGGCAAAGAGTGGCATCTATAAACAAAAGAAATGCAAGCCTTATTTGGATAAGAAATCAATCCACCTCTTACCAAACCATTTCAATGGCGATTCTTGCATCTGCACATGATCTTGTGAATCATCTTGACCCACATCATTTATGGAATCTCGTTGTCCATCTTTTCCAAAATCTCTCTCCACCATCTTCAAATGTCGTGAATGAGTTGTTGGATACAAAGTCCAAAATTTGTCTATGAGATGACCTTGCTTATGGAAATGAGTACAAAACAATTGCATCTTCTTTGCAACATGGTTTCCATTATCCAATGGACCTCTGGTTTTTTGTCGATTTTGCTTTGAAAGTTTCCTGTATGTGGCCTTTTTTTTCCAACATCTTGAAACATTATGGTTATTCAAACCACAAAAAGAACATTTCGAGTCTCTCCATTTCTTATGTGAAGATTTACCATGTTTATCATAATCAAAAGAAACTTGATTAAATACATATTTATGCCTTGCACTTTCACCTTTGTTGCCTTCTTGAGGAGGTGAATTTGATGAGGTAGTGGCTCTCTTCAGAATACAAACAATGGTTTCAATGACCTTAAAGCTTTCAACATCCTCTTGTTTGTCATTTCCACTAATTGCATGCTTATGAGCATCTTCTTGCAAAGTGGGTATACAACTTTTGCATTCCTCATGAACACAATCTTCACAAGCTTGAGGGTATGAACATGTAATGAAATTCCCTCTTGGAACACCTTCATGTGCCTCTTGGCTTTGGATCATTCTCCATCATGTTTTCCATAACCAAGACCCAAATACCTAGGCCTTTCCTCAACAACTTTTGGCTCAACTATGCCTTGTGCATGTGTGCCTAACCCTTTACCTTCATAGCCCATCTTCATCAATAATTTGGACCCTATTCCTCTATTGTGTCTTTCAAAAGCACCAAAACATTAATTTTGAGAGGAAATTGAAGATAAACTTGAATTTCATACCTCATGTTCATGCACATACTTGGCTAGGGTTTCCTTGGCATCATAGAGTAAAATCTCCATCTCATGCATCTTTTCAAGAAGCTCTTGCTTCTCCTCCTTCATGGCCATCAACTGCTCTTGAAGTATAGTGTTCTCCTTCCTATCTTCAATCATCTCTTGCACCATATCTCTCATGATGAAAAACTCTTGCAACATCTCTTCATCAAAGAATCTTGCTAAGGAAGAGAGATTAGAGACATCACTTGTTGAAGCTGCCATCAAATAAACTTGCACACTGTTAAAACCCTACTTGCACAAAACTCAAGAAATCAAGAAAATAAACCTTTCCTCTGATACCAACTTGATATGTAGCTGAATTTTAGTTTTTTTGTGCTAATTTCATTTACATATTTAAAAACACATTCTTGTCAATTGCTTCATGTGTAGGGTTCTCTTATGCTGTTTGTGATTGGAAATAGGTAAATTTTATGTCAAGTTTTATGTGTAATCATGAGCAGAAAAGCATGAAAGTAAAGTGTTGAACAACAGTAAGAAAATGAATAGTAAACCATCAAGGAAAACACTTAACACAATGTTTTGATAAAGGAGTTCATCCCACCTGGGCTACATCTCCTTGGTCCAGCTTCCATGGCTTGGGCCTCTGTGATTTCTCAAAATGGAAAAAAGTATAGTTTTAAATTCTCTACAGCTCCTAAAAGCCGCTTCAATGGACTCAAAGCATCCCAAAACCCTTAAGATGACTCTTCAAACTCTGCAAATGGACTACAACTGTTCTGGACTTGGCCTCCTCCCTGGTGGCCTTAGGTTTCATAAAACTTCAACATGGAAAAATCATGTACAAAAGTTCCTCATTGCCTCTGAAACTTGTTCCATTGTGTTCATAATGTCGAAATCATCTAGGAATGACTATTAATTTCCCAAAATTCGTCAAAAATTGACTGATCTATGGCTTTCTCCAGTTTTCCCTGCAATTTCTTCTCCAAGTATGGAAGAACTCCAGTTAGGGTTGCTAAATTGGGGGGCATGCCCGAAAATAGTAGCACCGCAAAAAATCCTGCTGAATTGAACTCGGGTTAACTAGAGTTAATTAATTATAATCCTGGATTAGCGCATGATTAAGCCACACAGTTAGGTTAATCGTTAGCCTTCCTCCTGGTGGTCTCCACGATGTGGACACATGTGATAATAACTGTTTATGTTATTACGCCGTCGGATCTGCTAACCGTAATCGCATAGTTAAAGTAGCTACTCACATGGCACACAATAAACATTAACATTTTTCTGTTGTTCACGTTGTCCACTGGTTCTGAAACCGTAACTGTTACGTTGAGTGGTGTTCACATGGGGAGGGCTGGCCCTCAGCCCTCCCTAACCGCCAACCCTCACACCGTTACATGTTAAGGTTTTGTGGAGAAATATAATGATTAAGTAACATGTGTAGCAGGGACGGTAAGGCGCGGCCATTGTGGAGGGGAGGTTGCGGGGTCGAACCCTGGCACCTCATAAAAATTTTGATACACCACTGTAGGGGCACGTGGCGGCCTTCGGGCTTGCCACATGTCACCTTTTGATTGGACCAACTCAACACTAGTTGCCCAATGCACTGCTGCCGCTTGTTAACATAGACTCGTCCACATGTACAAGAATATTCCAAGGAATATTCTAGGGAATATTTCAAGGAATATTCTAGGGAATATTCTCCTTGCTGACTGGGCTGTACGGATGCCCAACCAACCTTTTTTTTCAAAATTTTACCTGTTTTGTGAAACATTCAGCGGGCTCTAACTTCCTCATACGAACTCTGTTTTGAGTGAAACGAGTTGCGTTGGGATCATTTTGACGAGACGGACACGGTCGGTTTACTTTCGAGCGATTCTGAGCAATTTAATTTTTGAGAAAATTTTGACCCCTAATCCAGATTCTGATCAGTGTAACATCAGTTGTAGACTATTATTGAGAGTACATGTGTTGCATGCAATCAAAGATCAAACCTTTGGAATTATGCAGTAAATTGGAAGAAAATTCCTAAATAATAAGGGCCTAATTCCTCAAGATTTGCGCAAGGAATTAGGGGCTCAAGGAGAAGCAAAAATTGACTAAATCTGGGTTAGAGCTTCTCATTGAGTAGAGAGATATGTTATTCACTTGCAGGTTGAGGTCAGATAGAGTTAGCATTTGTAATACATCTCTATTGATTTGATTAATGCAATACATGATGAAGGGGTTTTGACTCGTTGTTTTCCCTTAGATAAAACTGTGTATATGTGTATGTGATTGATGCATGTTTGCGAATGTTGTTCTAAATTGTGAATTGAATTCTGCAGAGCAATAGAGTATGATTGTGTCTCATGATTTAGATCAAAATTATTGAGCAGTCGCAATTCTATAACCATAATTGTACAGTGTACATATCTTGGCTCAATTTCTAGAATCTCCTTTTGAAGCACCATCTTCCCCCCATGAAGCTCTAACCACTTCATCAAATCAGGGAGATCCATTGGACGATGTGACCCATTTATTATTCTTTCATCCATTCCCTACCTATACCTTTGCACTTTTTACTCTTCCACTTAGAGTTTATTGAAATCTCTATCAATGTAAATCCTTTCAAATATCAAAGCAATTTGTTTATATTTTCCTCTTGAGATTATGAGTTGGTTTGAAGCATTTTGGAGGGGAGGTTGCGGGGTCGAACCTCGACACCTCATAAAAAATTTGATACACTACTGTAGGGGCACGTGGCGGCCTCCGGGCTTGCCACGTGTCGCCTTTTGATTGGACCAACTCAACACCAGTTGCCCAATGCACTGTTGCCACTTGTTAACATATGACTCGTCCACATGTACAAGAATATTCCAAGGAATATTCTAGGGAATATTCCAAGGAATATTCTAGGGAATATTCTAGGGAATATTCTATGGAATATTCCAAGGAATATTCTAGGGAATATTCTAAGGAATATTCTAGGGAATATTCTCCTTGCTGACTAGGCTGTACGGATGCCCAACCAACCTTTTTTTTCAAAATTTTGCATGTTTTGTGAAATAGTCTGCGGGCTCTAACTTCCTCATACGAACTCTGTTTTGAGTGAAACAAGTTGCGTTGGGATCATTTTGACGAGACGGACGCGGTCATTCAACTTTCGAGCGATTCTGAGCAATTTTATTTTTGAGAAAATTTTGGCCCCTAATCCAGATTCTGATCAATGTAACATCAGTTGTAGACTATTATTGAGTGTACATGTGTTGCATGCAATCAAAGATCCAACCTTTGGAATTATGCAGTAAATTGGAGGAAAATTCCTAAATAATAAGGGCCTAATTCCTCAGGATTTGCGCAAGGAATTAGGGGCTCAAGGAGAAGCAAAAATTGACTAAGTCTAGGTTAGAGCTTCTCATTGAGCAGAGAGATATGTTATTCACTTGCAGGTTGAGGTCAGATAGAGCTAGCATTTGTAATACATCTCTATTGATTTGATTAATGCAATACACGATGAAGGGGTTTTGACCTGTTGTTTTCCCTTAGATAAAACTGTGTATGTGTGTGTGTGATTGATGCATGTTTGCGAATGTTGTTCTAATTATGAATTGAATTCTGCAGAGCAATAGAGTATGATTGTGTCTCATGATTTAGATCAAAATTATTGAGTAGTCGCAATTCTATAACCATAATTGTACAGTGTACATATCTTGGCTCAATTTCTAGAATCTCCTTTTGAAGCACCATCTTCCCCTCATGAAGCTCTAACCACTTCATCAAATCAGGGAGATCTATTGGATGATGTGACCCATTTATTATTCTTTCATCCATTCCCTACCCATACCTTTGCACTTTTTACTCTTCTACTTAGAGTTTATTGAAATCTCTATCAATGTAAATCCTTTCAAATATCAAAGCAATTTGTTTATATTTTCCTCTTGAGATTATGAGTTGGTTTGAAGCATTCTTTAATCATACAAAGTTTAAAAATATTAATAATAATTTAATAGCAATTAAATAATCACCTTTAAATTAATTAATTTTAATACATATATTATTTATAAGTCAACTAATCAATCAAATTATTAGAGCTTTACTAGTTAGAGCTTGTTTTCCTCAGACGTATGGAAATAGGTTAATGACCCAAGACCCAGAGGGATTGTCCCCTTACGGACTACCAATAGGTAATTCGAAGTGGCACGGTTTTCCTTGAATAACAGTGATGAGTCAACCTATATTTGCAGATAACAACTAGTGATGGTTGTCCCCATTGTTGATTTGACCACTGAGTTATGATAGGTTTTCCTGTTATTTAAAAAAAAAACATAAAATGGAGGACAAGTATGTCACCATAAAGTTCCCTAAAAAGATAGTAGAGAAAGAAAATATGATCTACCATATAGAAGTGTTATAGAAACCAAATTATATTTAAATATTGCTAAATGATAATTTTATAGTGAGAGTAGTGGTGAAGCATAGAATTCGTAATGAAACTTGATGTGTTAATGTCATGATCAAGAGCTCAAGATGTAAGCTAATAAGTATGGTTGGAGAAAGCATATCATTAAAAATATGTGCTAGTGTTGGTTTAAATTGGAATAATGATTCTTAGGAAGAGTAGTAGTTAATCATAAGGTTTATAATAAAACCCAATATCTTAATATCATTATCAAGAGCCAAGGGGGTAAGCTAATAAGTATTGCTTAAGAAAGTATATCATCAAAGTATTTATTAGAATTTTTTTTGATTGCAATTATAAATACACAATGAACTTTTGGTGATACTTTCTAATTTGGGGTTAGCAAAATTATTACTTACTTATTGCAATAGATGTAACATTTACAACGATAGAGTATGATAACTCTGAATCAAACAAAGCATTGGAAGAAGTTATTTAGGTTAAGAAAGATGAAATTGCATTAAATTTTGGGATGTGTTGGGGCAAGATAATTTCAAAATAATTTAAAATTATAAAAATTCACTATGAATTTTCAAACTTTAGCTAGGATACTCTATTATATTTAGAGTAATGATCATGATATAGTCTAAAATTCGAAAGCACATAATGATACAACTAGCAAGAGTCAATCGTATTAAAGTTCTGCATATTACGGAATCTTGTTTACTTGGTGAATATTATAGATTTATAAGAGTTAAATATATATAAATATTCATATAAATACTATATATATATAGCAGTTTATAATGGTTTTGGATGATTGTTGACATTTTATTATTATTGTAAATACATGTATGGAATATAGCCTTGGATGGTTGTTGACATTCTTCTATCATAATGGTTTTGGATGATTGTTGACATTTTATTATTATTGTAAATACATGTATGGAATATAGCCTTATGGAATATAGCCTTGGATGGTTGTTGACATTCTTTTATTATAGAGACATATATAGAGTATTGAAGAATATATGTAAAGGTATTCCAAATACCAAAAACACCCTTTAAATATACAATAACAAAACTTGCTAAAAACTTTAGCCATTAACTTTAGTGGGTGTTTCCAATAAATAAAACACTAACTTTAGTGGGTGTTTCCAATAAATAAAACACTAAAACGTTGTTATTCAGATATTAACATAAATAACTAAAAAGCTGAAGTGATTGATTAAAGCTACATCTATCTACAATGTAAATAAAAAAGCTTCCATCACTTTCTCATTTTTTTTTCCTAATTGACAAAGTTAAAAAAGTTTCCAATCACTTTCTCATTTTATTGTCCTAATTGACAAAGTTAAATGAAAGAGCACATTGATGCTCAACACAAATATTAAATGCTTTTTATTCTAACACACTCTCATTTTTTTTCTTAATTGATAAAGTTAAATGAAATAGTCAGACTAATGGGTTTTATTTATTTTTGGTTGGGTTTTATTTTATTTTTGGTTGAGATATAATTAGTTTATAAATTATTTTTTTAAAGTGGAAAAATTTATCATAATTTAGTTGTCAAACCAGTAGTGAGGACAATCATTTTTAGTTGTTAATAGCGAATCAGGTTGACTCATCATCATTATTTAAGGAAAACCATGCCACCCGGAACAACCCATTGGTGATTTGTAACAGGGCAGGCTTTCACTCCTGCCAAATACCTCTGGACCTTGAGCTGTTAACCTGTTTCCTTATGTTCTAAAAAAAGGAGCTCTTAACCAAACAAAAATAATTTTAGAGTATACTCCAAACTCTATTAATATATAAATAATTGTGATTAAAATATTATAATTTTATTTAATCTTTAAAAATAAAATAATTGTGAGATCGATTGCCAAGTGGTTTTTTTAAATTGCAAAAATAATTTGAGAATTTTATATTAATTTAAATTGCAAGAATAATTTCAGAATTTTTTAAAAATAATTGTGAGATCGATTCCCAAGTGGTTTTTTTAAATTGCAAAAATAATTTCAGAATTTTATATTAATTTAAATTGCAAGAATAATTTCAGAATTTTATTTTAAAAAAAAATTAATACAGTGGATTTAGTATTACATAAATGATTAGATAAGATCCTTCCTCGTCATTCACAAAGTGGCATCCACGTCCACTACTAATGGAATTTCTAATAACGACATATGTGTAATTGGTCCAATAAAGACACGTGTAATAATGTTATCATTGTGATGGTGCTTTCTCTGCTATTGTGAATACAATAATTTTGATAGGTAAAAATATTGAATTTAAATGATTAGGATGAAGTCAAATACACACAAAACAAAAGCATAAAAAATACAATAACTTTTTTGAAACCTAAAAACGTTGTAATAATATTAATGAATGGAATTGATAAATCACGGGACTGTGAGAATGACATTAAGGTATGGGGAGAATAAATTATTTAGAAACTTTTAGTATCTGAGGAGAATACATGATATATAATTTTATTCATGCAATATAAATTTAGTGTAGACTTTATGCGTGTAATTTAATCTTTTAATTGATGTATATATTATTGTTAAATTTGGGTGATACATAAAGTTGAAGTTTTATAAATTAGATGTAATAATTTGTAACTTATGTTTGAGTTCAATAATTCCAACCAATAAATCATAACGCTAATAAAATATATTATTTAATAATATTTATTTCTATTTGTATTATTTTTTTTTTTTAATTTTATTTTAATGTAACGTCTAAAAACATATTAATGACTACAATATGTTATAGAAATTAAAAAGGTTTAAATAAGAAATAATATTAAAAAGTTTGTATATATTAATAAAAATCGTGAAATATAATAAATTGAATCTAAAATTAAATTCAATAAAGGATAAGATAAAGGAACAAAATAAAAAATTAAATATTAAAAAGTATACGCTAAAAGATAGTAATAAAATAAAATAGAAGAAAATACAAAATGTCAAGTAAGAACACAATTTAATAAAATAGAAGAAGATACAAAATGTCAAGTAAGAACACAATTTATTAAATAGGAATAGTACCATATATATTTTTATTTTACTACGAATTAAAGAAGAAGAACAAATATGTATTTTGTTTATATATAATATTAGTAACACGAAAAAAGAAAAGAAAAGAAAAGAAACAGAAATAGAAATATATTATTATGATTGAGAATCATTTATATATATTATTATTATAATAATAATAGTATGTATGAATAATATTAAGTTATTTAATTAAGAATTTTAAGAATTGTGAAAAAGAACACTAAATATTCAGTAAATATGATAAAGTAAATTAAAAACAAAATACAAAATAGAGAACAAATCATAGAAATGAAAGCGGGAACAAATCAAAATGAAGACACTTAAGAAGAAAGGGTAGAGATCCAACAACTGCTAATTTTTCATCCATCATCTCTATTTAAATTAGTTGACTGTCTCTCAATTCGATGGCCTCCCTGGACTTCCGGTGATGGAAATAATCAATCCTAGAAATGATTTGGGACTCTTCTATACAAATGTGGCGTTTAGTATTCTCAGCGTGTTCTGCCAAAATTGAAGAGCGATTCCTACAAAGTTTGATGTCAGTTGTGTGCTCTTGAATCCTTTGTTTAATGGAGCAACCAATTTCTCTAGTGTAGGGGATTCCACAGGATCATGGGATTGGCTTAATGCATGAAGATGGGTTACACTTGTTGGCAAGTGCATGAGTTGGGAGGGACAAAAAAACAACTCAATCAAGCTATATTTTGGCCCTCGATCGAGCTATTTGAGGGCTTAAAAATAAAATCTCAATCGAGCTATTTGAGGGCTTAAAAATAAACCCTCGATCGAGCTCCTATGTTACCCACAATTACATAGGAGCTTGATCAAGCCCTTTTTAACCATGTTAAGAGCTCGATCGAGGGTTTGTTAAACCATCAATCGAGTTATTTCAAATTTTACCCTAAGTGCTCAATCAAGCTTTTTATGTGCTAGATCGAGCTATTGAGAGTGTGAAAAATGGAGTTTTAGCTCCACTTCTGCAGATTTCTCCACAACACCATTTCGTACCCTAGCAGACTTCAAGCAGAATTTGTCCTTATAGGATAGAGTTGATTATGTTGGATTCGTGAAGCAATCATGTATCCAATGACATATGAGTTCAACATTTTCGAATTCATATCATATTTTTCATCTAATTTCTTTTAAATATAATGCTTGAATTTTTTTTGGACAGTTTCAAAGGGGTTGAATGAAAAATCAATAACATAAAATATACAAAATTCAAAAAATTCAAAAAATGAAAATATCTTCATTTACAAGCCCTCTTCAAAAGGGTACCTTTTGTTCTTAAATTTTTTTAAAGAGTAGAAAAGAATATTACACAAACACGTGTTTGCAAAATGCAATTAAAATATTACTTCGCCAACTTCGAAAAATAATAAAAAATATAAATTTGCATAAAAAATACATTTTTAATATGCATAACTTAGTTCTCTCTGTGTTATGCAAACACATTTAAGACTAAGTCATGTTATGAAAACACACACATACCTCTAAATATGTGCGAAAATTTTCAAGGAGATGCATTTCATTTAATGGAAAATTGACAGATTATATGACACTAGATTTTTTTGCAAAAAATATTATTAGGACAACAACATAATTCTCCACAAATTGGCTTTTACTCTGAATTAAACTTCATAATGCTTATATGAATTTGAGGGCTTCAATTCTATACAAGAGTAAAATTTTGAAATTTCATCCCCACATCTGGCCAAAAAGTGTAACCCATCTTCATGCATTCACCCGATTACGTAAATGCCTTTCATGTTTTTAGGGTCCACCGGGTCTCTGAGATATCTTAGGGAACTACAAATGGTGCTTAGGGGCCTAAAGGTGGAAGATACCTTATGCTTCTTAATAATTTGAGCAATCTTGTCGGTGGTTCCTTGGATGAATGGAAATTGAACATTGGTAACTGGATCTTTCGGCTCTTCCCTTATCCCAGGGCCTTTATTCTCCTTTAAGAAAGCCTTGAGAACTTGGTTCTTATTGTTATCACTTGATATGACAGGTTGGGCTATGTCAACCTCCAACCAAGAGTAACTATTTCAAACCACTTGTAGCTAGAAGTTAGCCCTTCTAGCATGAGAGGGCTCTCTCAAAGAAAACAATATAATGTTCTAGATAAAACTCAATTACAGATGGCTAACTCTGGATTTTTGTGTGATTCTTGTAGGTGAAATAAAGTGTGATAATCACCACCATTGGGCATGGAGTCAAAGAAAACTCAATTTACAGATGAACATTGTTTTGTGGAAGTTGAGGCATTTTTGGCTTAACTAATGTGAAATAAACATTTACAGTTAATCACAACAAATTTGAAGGAAGTTGGAGCAATATTACATTGAATTCCAAGTAATCAAACAAGCTATGAAAACTTATAATAACATAAAAACATGAAGGGATGGAACTGAAACCAAAAAATGAATCTCAGGTTAAAAACAAAGTATTGTTGCAACTGTACTTCTTATTAACTGGAAAAAAATATACAAAAGTGGTCTTTTTCACACTCTCGATCCTTGCAGAGTAAAAAAACTACAAATATATAGAAAAACATCTTCATCTGCCATTAATTACAAAATATTCCACCTAGGGCTAGATTCGATCATCATCCTAAGAGACCTAATCCTATTTGACTTACAAAACATATTTGATATTTCTTAGGGATTTTCTATTTTAATACAATTTGAATTCAAATAGGATTCTATCTATTTATGAGCCCATAAATATTCTGTTGCTGAACCTTATCGAATCCAACCAAATGTTGAGTGTGCTAGATTTCTGATGTGCTCTTGCCATGTGGATGTGTTGACCTGGTTGACTTTGCTGACCTGGACCTCCACCAAGTCGAATTTCAAAATTTCTGCAACAAATCTGGCTAGGAAATATTCTGTAAAATAGGCCTCAAAGATAAGTGTGTATCTTCCAAACCCTGATATCTGTGTAAAAACTGAGAGAGGATTTTGTATATGAGCTCATGCTGAACAAAAAACTCCTTCAGATTTCCAAAATTCCTTTCCATTTGGTCCAAAAGTGAGCTTGAAGTTGACTACTAAAACAATCATTTCCAAAATTTCCGTAGCAAATTTTGGTAGCAAGTTACAAAAACATCCCTCTGGTACTTTTCTGATTTTTTTGTAAGTTCTGAAGTCTACTCTTATGCATTTTAGCTAAATACATAGTATCAAAACTCCTTCATCTGAAATTTTCACTTGCATTTTCATAAATGATAAGCTACAACAGTTTCGTAGCAATTTTACAGCGTAACTATGGGGAGTTGCTACGAAATTTGAATTTTTTGATTTTTTATGATTTCTTCTGCCTTCTTATCACTCCTTATAGCTTATTTAACCATGTATATTTATGAAACTATTAGTTTAGCATAGTATAGGCAAAAAAGTGAGGAATTTACCATACTTAAGGGGTGCTTGTTATTTCAGCTATGAGCCCAAGATTTCTTTTTGAGAGTTCAACTTTGATCATCTCTATTTGAGTTTCCAATGCTTTGACTCGCCTCTGCAACTTATTTCTGTTTTCCTGTAGCCAACTGTTCCTTTTGTACATTTATTTTCCTTTTCAGAAATTTTAACAACATTGCTAATTTGAAAAATTAACTCCAAACTATCTAAAACTTATCAAAGATAACACTTATTATAGCCATTATTTTCAAACACTTTAAGGAGATGAGTTTTCTCATTGTTCAGGTGACTTTCATCTAAAACCCTCAAAGCACGAGTAGCCAATGTGTTAAGAACTCCCAATTTTTGTGCTAGATAATGATGGGAACTGACATGAATATATTGCTTTGTGTGAGTCTTTTTAAAAAATACCTGGTGTCGGAAGGAACCATCATGTTTCTTATAGATAAGAACGTCAAGGAAAGGAAGGCTACCATTGACTTCTAGCTCCATTGTAAACTCGGAAACAAATTGATTGTTAAGATGCTAAAAAAATATATCTCACTTTTCACACCCATAAGGCTAGATGCTGAAGGTA